>JAWNOM010000534.1:3930000-4530000 GCA_035045965.1 Drosophila aldrichi
GCCGACGTCCCTTTTGCCTCCTCCTGTTTATGAGCCACTCGAATTGAGCTCACATTGTGCTTGGCTCTACATCCATTGTGAATTGCCTCATGCCCCGTCTTTGCTTATTCACAATCAATTTGCTAGCAGACATAACTATTAACTGCCATCATTAGGGACTACTTGGGCAGTCCTTGAGGCCCACTCACTCACTCGCTCGGCTTCTCTTCATTGTGCTGCAAGCAAAGTGCTCAAGCCCAAGTGCAGCATAAGATGTGTAGGATATACATATCTTGCTGCTTGTTCTCGTCCAGGAGGAGGAGCAGTTGGAAGCGACAGCAATTAGGCAAACGTTGGCCCTTCATTAGGCTGATCAATGGGCTGCTTGATGTCACGCCTAGACAGCAGATAAAGACAGTCAGATTAAGAGAGAGAGAGAGAGACAGAGAGAGGGGGGAGTTGGGAAGAGTGTGTGCTCGCAGGAAGTGTTGACTGCCCACAAATGTCTGTCTGGCGTCTTGCGGATGCAACTTTGTTATAGTTCCATCTCCCTCTCTCTGTTGGTTTTTCTTTCCTCCTCCTTTTTTTTGTCGTGCCTGCGGCTTTATTGTTGGCATTGTCTAACATCTTCAGCCAGTTGCCTTTTTCCGGCAGCTACCACTACCACTAAAAAAAAGAAAAAGCAAAAAAAAATTGCTTATTTACTCTGCTGCCACAGGCGTCGCATACTTTTCACTCCATCCGACAGCTTCCTCTCTCTTTCTTTGTGTGTCTGTGTGTGTACTTAACACAATAAACACTCAATTTTGAAGCATGTTTTGTTTGGAATTTGTCACAGATACTTCTTTGGGTTTGAAACTTTGCTAAGCTGGCAGCCTTCGACGAGGCCTATAAATACATTTGAACAACGCGACAATTGTTGACTGCGTTGGCTTGGCTGGCTTTGATTTGTTTTCAATTGCTGGTCGCAGAAAGTTTTGCTGCATAATCGTCCCACAGAAAAGTTGTTGCCAAGTTTTCGAGTGAATAGAAAGCGTGTTTAAACAGCAAATGCTCAGCAGTCCAGGAAATGTCAGAAGAGAGTGTATTACATGTGCCATACAATCCATTTGCCATTAAGAAGAGTACTCTCTCCTCTCTACTGAGCATCATCTTTGTTTCACACAAACATTTTATCAATTCACTTAGCTCAACACCTTGGCAACATTTTCATTTGATGGCGCATTGTTCGCCTAAATTACAATCCATACTTTTGCCATTTCAGCTATTTAATAATTTAGCAATGGCAACAACTCGATGCAAATGTCTTCAGAGTCCGAGCTAATGCTCGCAGATGCTGACTTATGGGAAAAATGGCGTTTGTAGCCATCGTTTCTTGCCAGCCGCCATCGACCCTTGCCACAAGCTCTGTTCGAGTGGTAAAAAAGGCGCCTCTTATCAATCTTAAAAATGCATGAATAATTAAAATATGTAAATTTACTTGTGGCTAGTTGCTGGCTGCCTTAAAGGCACAGCTCGGGCAGCCCGAGCACCAGCTCGAGAATGGGGAACAACGCCACTACGACGAAAGACCCAAGCCCAAGCCCTAGCCCAAAGTCAGAAAGTCACAAAGTCTCTTTAAACTGACTTCAGAGCAATTTTTGTTGCTGTTGTTGTAGTTGTTGCCTTTCGCTTTCGGCGTCTCTAAAATATTTGCCAACACAACGAAGTCAGCTCGAGCGTAAAGAAATGCCTTTGGTATAATACGTAAAGCCGATTACGACATGCTCTTACAGCTGTGCTGCTCAAGAATTCTTAAATATGATGATTGCCCACATATAGCTATGTCGTTTCTTCAAGTGCATTAAGATTAACTTGAAAATTAATTACTGAACTCTCTAGGTGCTTCAAATGTTCTACTGCAACTGAATAATGGTATAACTAGAGATGGCACGATATTAATCGATTATTTGGCCTCCATTGGCAATTTAATTGTATCGCAAAAAGAGTTGCGATTATTAATCGATAAAATAATAATCGCGAATAGATGAAACGAATGAACGCCACATATTTTTCATAGTTATTTCTGACTTCCAGACTCAATAAAGAAATATTTACATATATTTTTTAGCTTTTAATAAATATCTTTAAACTGCAATATCGTAAATTTGAATTATGATGGATCGATTAATGGATAACTAATGATTAATCGATTAATTGAAAGCAATAATCACGTATCTTATGATTCAAAATCGATAAATATATTTTGTTAGCCATCACTAGGTATAACAGGCCAGTGCGAATGATTCATTATCATCTGAATAAAATAAATAGACTAATTCCATAAATGCAGACAATTTTCAATTATAATACAAACGATTTTTATATATTGTAGGAGGCCTTTCATTTATTTTCTAATTTGCTTAGTTTTACACACACGTCTTCACTCATTCCAATACAGCTTAAATCTTAAATCCAATCACTTTCTTCTTCTTCTATTACCCAAAAAGGCACGTCTCATATCGACGACCACCACCGATATGGTTAACTATCGATTGATGTGTATCTATCGATGGTTAACCATAGTGCTGTTCCCTTAAATCTTATACTAACCTGCTACAATATTTATATTACTAGTCTTGTATATGCTATATAATAATTCTCGTTGACCCATACTCATAAACCTTAACCATTATTTTGTTGATATCTTTCTTATCTTAAATATTCAATTTGGAAACAATATTATTTTTTTTAAGATCTCGAATTTTGTTTTCTTCTGTTCTATACAAGTCTTTAAATATATATTCGCTGAGTGAGTAATTTATCTACAATCAATTCCTTTGGTTATTTAAGATATATACAACATACTTAAACTAATACTTATAGCTTCAATAAATTTTCCTTCAATGTTTTCAACACTATAATAAATAAACTAAATGAATGAGGTTCTATTCACATGTATGTCTCATAGCTAGCCAGCGAATGTGTGAATCGCATTGGATAGGGTATTACAAGCATTTTCCCACCACCTCTGTGCGAGCCTTCTGGCAAGCCTGGGTAAACAGCATATTTATCAGAGTAAAACTGTAAGAACAAAAAAAGAATGAAAAAAAAAAATGCGGCGTGAAAATGCGCCTTTCAAAGTGACTCAATAATGCAAACACCTGCCACCTGGGCGTATGCTTTGTACAACTGGCTACCCCACTTGCCGGCTCTCCCCCTAGGCTCCCTATGGCTGTTTATTGTGCGACGGCAGGCGGGGGGTCAGTGGCATCTAAAAGCAGACAACATGCAAATAAAGCGCTTTATGTGCCGTCGCTTTTGTGCCGTCTAATGATGTTTATCGCCGCCAAGACAGTCTATTGAGTGGTGTGTGTCTGTGTGTGTGAGTGTGTGTGTGAGTGTGTGTGTGAGTGTGTTTGATCCCAATAAAACGAAATGAAAGCAAAGTGTGACCAGGTGCAGGCACTCGACACAAGTCAAAAGACGACTTAGCTAATTCATTAAAAGCAACAGAATTGACTGTCTGCCTCACTCACCCCCAACAGTCTGTCTCTTTCCCGCTCTCACTCGTGATGTCTGCTGCTGTTGCTGCTGCATACATTGTTCGCACATTTTCCAACACTTTTCGCAGCAGCCACCACCAACTAGCAGCAGCTTAATTGAAATGCATGAAAAGCCACATGAATTTGGCAGTCAACGACAGCAGCAGCAGCCGTCTCTCTCTCTCTCTCTCTCTCTCTCTCTCTCTCTCTCTCTCTATCGCTTGCTTTATAATAAATGCACACGCACACACAACACGCACTGACGCGTTGCATTTGGTCAGCGATGCGTCGTTGGCTGCTGTCTGCAGCACCTCTCTCTCTCTCTCTCTCTCTCTCTCTCTCTCCCTCTCGTCGCTTGACGCCTTCTCGTAATGCTGTAAATGAAGTGTTCGCCAGTTGGCCAGGCTCTGAGTTTTTCACTGTCCTTTGCTTTTAGAATTTTTCATTGCATTTTCAAAATTGGCAACGCATAGCCAACAACAACAACAACAACAGCAACAGCAACAACAACAATGTGCCCAAAGGCTAGTCACTAAAAACAACAACAACAACAACAGCAACAACATCAAAATCAACAACTTTAGTCTTTAACTGAAATGTCGTTAAACCAGCGTGCGTTGTTGTTGTAGCTTTTGTTGTTGTTGTTACTGGCTGGCTGGCTGGCTGGCTGGCTTTATCGATGGTGTCAATGTTGGCCATGCTGCATGTGGCCCGCATCTGAGAGCCACTGAAAAAGTGCATATTTTTAGCTTAGAACAATGGCAAATATTTGCACAAGCATAATGCTTGAATAGCGCTTAAAAACTAACTGCAAACAAATAAAAAATAATAATACTATGCACGCTTTAAAGCGCAACTATAAAGTATTAAACATATTGAAAGAATAGAAAGCAAAATAAACCAGATGAAGGCATATGAAAACTCTGGAAATGTGAAATAACTGAATGCAATGCTGAAATTCATTTCAGTTTTTACTATTATATAAACCTCGAATAATGTTTGCAATTTTATTATTTTCATGTTCTTAAATAATACACTCACACATACAAATAATAATAACCGTGTTTATATGGTAATATTTTGTCTTATTGAAACTTAAAGAAACAATGAGAAATGTCTTCAGCTTAGATATATAATTACTATATTTTAAGTGCTGTAATTAATTTATAAAAAATATTACTAATAGTATTAAAACCTTATCAACAATTTATAAAAACCATATTTAGTTTAAAAATATCATTACTATTTTACCAATTATAATAATCATCATATTAAACCAAAATTTTCATAGTCGTATCAAAAAGTATTGCCTATCGTAGGGCGCCTTTTGTCATACAAGATTCTTATAATTCCTAAACGGTTTTGGTTGCTCACACATGGTAACCCTAGACCTCAGCTGGTTTAAGCATACTTACCTGGCGTAGAGGTTAACCGTGATCACGAAGGCGGTTCCTCCGGAGTGAGGCTTGGTCATTGCACTCTCGGCTGAGTTGACCTCTGCGATTATTCCTAATGTGAATAAATCGTGCGTGTAATTTTTGGTAGCCGGGAATGGCGTTCGCGCCGTCCCGACATTAATAATTCTTAGACTGCAAACAAAGTGCGCACTGAGACGAAGATGAAGCAGGAGAATGCATTCGTTGCGATTAAGCTAATAGGTTGCATAGTGCAAGAGGAATTCTTTGTGATTTTGTTAAGCTAAAAGGCTTGACCCTTTGAACCACAGACCTCCATAAATAATTAATAGTAATTAACTAGATTATAATATGTAAATACTGGCCTATAGCACCATAGACTCATAGACAAGAAGCTGCAGTAAAGAATTAAAAAAAAAAATTCTTTTTACTTTTTTAAAGCTAAGTTTTTCCTATAAGCGCAATGGGAATAAATTATGTAAAGTAATTAGTTCTACGAAAATCATAGTTTTAATAATCTGGATAACAGAATAAATTGGCTGGAATTGCATTGTTACATGTTCTAAAAAAAAAAAATTAAAAATTATTTAATATATATCTTTTTTTCGGAGACATTTATTTCCATCTCTGTCGAAACTCATTCTTAATACTGCGTCAAGGGAAAATGCATTTATGTAACTCTTTAATAATCCAAAGTTCTGAATAATTGGTAAACCAATTGCATATTTCTCTTTCTGCATTTCCACAGAGCTAATATTAGTCAAAAAATAAAAATAAAAATAAAAATGCACTTCAAATTGTATACGTCTAACCCGTTCCCCTCCGCAATGCCCCATAAAGTTTTATAATAGAACATATATTTTATGATGAAACTATGTTGTATATTCCACATATGTGTGTGTGTGTGTATGTATATATTTTACATGGGTTTACGATTCCACTAAAATTTTATAACCCTTTTGCCTTGGTGAAAAAAATCTGGTATTTTCCCTATGTTTCTCTCTCTCCCTCTCTCTCTTTCTCTTTCTCTGTCTAGCAATGCAACTTCATATTTACGCTCAGCTTTTGTACTTTGTATGTTGTTTGTTCGTTCGTCTGTCTGTCTGTTTGTCATATTCTCTTGTATCCCACAACAAAACCAACCACACACATACATACACACACACACACACATGCACACACACACTAGCTAAACAAGCAGAATACACACTTTTGTGCATTTGTTTAATAAAAAGTTTTATTTGTTAATTTTGGCACAGTTTTCAGTCAGGTTTGTTATTGTTGTTGTTGTTTTTCGCTCTGCAGTTGGGAAGCAGCGACACTGCAATAATAAATAAAGCGTCCGAAAAAAAAAGAAAAGTGGGCGTGGGAGGGGCAGGAAAAACGGCTGCAAATGCCAACACTGAGAGGAGACTCTAACGGATAAAAGAGAACGCTGAGAGCCGACGTCAAATGTCAACATCAATGTTGTTGTTGTTGTTGCGGCTGCTGTTGCCATTGTTGCGCTGCTTCTTCTTATTTTTGCATTTATGCATATGTATATATGCTGTGTGTGCGCGTGTGTGTGTGTGTGTGTATGTGCATTATAGTGCATACATATGCAGAGTTGCGTTTTTTGTCCCTCTGTTAAATTTTAATTTCACGCTGAAAACACAAACACACAACAACGAAAATCTGTCTGCTTGGTAAGAAAATGTTCTGGATAAGGGGGTGGAAGGAGTACGGGAGAGGGGTAGGAACAGAACTGACTGAGTGCTGCAGCTAACTCGTGTGCTCGTCTGCTGTTTATTGTAGATGTTGCATCTGTTAAATGTTTTTAGCGCAAATGAAAATAATAATAGTAACAAGTCGAACCAACGGAATAAACTCGACGAATTTGCATACGCTCTCTAAGAGCTGAGAACTGCGAAGAAATCGAGATAGAAATGGAGCGAAGCGAAATGTGATAATTGAAAGGCTAGAGTAAATATTTACTATTGAAATTTAATTATATGTTATTAATGGGCTATAGAGTTTACGAAAAAAGCTGCAAAAAAACTATATTATGTCTAAAAAAAAAAAAAAATTATATGTTATTAGAGTTAATATGATTTAGATATGAAAATGAAAACTGAAATAAATATATATTAAAATAAATAAATATAATATAATTCAATTCAATTAACTATATGCTTTATTTCCAAATTATTACATGTTGCTTAAAGCTAGCTAATTTTTTTTTTTTTTTTTCATACAGAGTAATATTAATTAATAATAATCAATAAATTCAGCTGCTGTTACTTTTAGTATAGCTCAATTTATTTAAAAGAATTAAAAGATTTTCTTACAGCTTTCTCTTTGTCTTTACAAGCGGGAATACCCCTCTGCCTTGCACATTTTCAACAGCAGAATGATATATTTTAGCAGGGACCGTAACGGTTATAATTTGTATAGAAAAAATTAAAAAATAATAAATATAATTTATAATAATTATTTTAGATTTTTATCGTAAAAATTAATTTTAATAATTAAAAATAATTTTTTAACAACAAATTACCAAAAAAAGATTATTCTTTTTTTTTAACTTGTCTTACAAAAATAA
The DNA here is from genome assembly GCA_035045965.1 of Drosophila aldrichi. Lineage (NCBI taxonomy): Eukaryota > Metazoa > Arthropoda > Insecta > Diptera > Drosophilidae > Drosophila > Drosophila aldrichi. Next base: position 3,937,500 of record JAWNOM010000534.1, read on the forward strand.
CCTATGTATGTGTGTCTTCCCCCCATTCCTTGGATATTCTTTTGTGCCTCAATTATTTTAAATGCATGACTGTTATTTTCGATCCCTGTATTTTAGGTTTGAAATTCTCATTTGATTCGAGACATTCTGCACAATGAGAAACTTTGTGAAATGAAATGCAATTTCTTTTGTTAAGCATTCAGTAGAGTGTGCAAATTTTGTGGATTTCAACTTGCATTATTATATAATTTGCATATGGCTGATCGATGCGAGATATTTATTGTATGTGATTTACATAGCTTATTAAATAGTTGGCATACCCCTATGGCGGCCACAGCTGTGCCCCTCGGGCTGCAGGCTGAGCGTGGGAGCGCTAACAGCATCCGGCAGATGTGCAATGCCAGCTGCCGGAGCGACGACATGGGCGTGGCTGGGGAGGGAGGATGCTGTTGCCTGGCTGCTTGGCTGGTGGATTTAATTGGAAAATGTAAATGAGCTTTGTTCATTTGAAAGATGCAGTCGAGAAGAGTGGAAACAGCCACCACTTGGCTGCCAGTTGTGGATTTGCTTTAAACTCTGCCACGCCCACTGCCCAAACAGTGCGAATGCGAATGCAGCAACTGCGACTGCGACGGCGAATGTGAATGCCAAGCCCTTAAAGTGTGCCGCACAAAAGAAATTGTCACAAGGGAAAATGCTGACCCCCGCACACACACACACACACACACACACCCATTGACATTCATGTGTGGTGAACGCCATTGTTTGACTTACAAAATGGCGTAGAAAGCGGCAACAAAGGCAGCCAAGCAACGAGGCAAGCTTTTTACAACAACAACAAAATATATATAAAAAAACGCCAACTTCCGCTTATAAGAGCTTCATGTTAAACAATACTTTATGTGTGTGAGTGTGTGTGTGTGTGTGGGTGGGTTAGTGTACGTGTCTGCGTGCATATTTTGTGGCATATTGTTTTTGAAAAACTTCAACCGCTGCCCTAGCAAACTCTTCACACGCACACACACACACACACACACACACACATACATTTATTGTTATTTTTCACTATGCAACATAATTTTTAAATCCGGTTCTCTGTACTATATTTTTTTTTAGCTCTACAACATTTACTACATTTTCTTTTTTCTCGTTCTTTTCTCGTTGCAGGCGATAAAACACCCGCAGGCTTTCCGGTTATAACGCAGGGCCCGGGCACACGCGTCATCGAGGTGGGCCACACCGTCCAAATGCAATGCAAAGCCATTGGCAATCCGGTGCCCACCATCTATTGGATCATCAACCAGACCAAGGTGGACATGACCAATCCACGATATGTCATTAACAATGGTAAGTCGAACAGTTCTAATAACTCATTCCATCAGAATTAAAACTAGAAAGTTAAATAAACTGAAAGAAATACGAAAATTGAGCAGGGGAAATAATAAGGACAAGATTATTCTAGCTGAATGAGAGATTGTGACTAAAAATGAGCCACGATAATTCAAATAGTTTTAATAGGTCTCAAAATAATACATTTAAATAAATAATCCAAGTTTTAAAAGTGCATAAATTATGATCAATTAATGTTTTTGCAATCAAATAATTTGGTTTACCTAAGGAAAAGTAGTTTCTATGAGAGTATATATAGATAAGATGGTTTTCTGTTAGGTTCCATCATATCTCAGCTTAGTTAGAGGCAGTATTAATAAGCTATTCAAATTTACAGTATCTTGCAAAAGTGAGTGTATGTTCACATCAATTGACTTTTATCACGCATTAGATTATACAAATCAAGATCTTTTGGTCTTAACTATTTTAGTTTATAAGTTTGCTCTTAACAAATAAAATAAAGCAACAGTTATGGATTGGATTCAAATAGTTTAAAGAAAAAAAACAAATATGATGTCCTGATTTTCCCTTTTTAATTGGTTCAGGATATAACAACAACAAAATCCAGATATCATGTAAACTAAGCCATTTTTAAGCTATTATTATTATAGATGACTTTTTATTTTGATTTTTTGGCATGCTCTCTATGAAATTCAGTATACCTTTTTTATACCCTGAACCCATTGAAAATGGGAAATCAGGGTATAATGGTTTTGTTAAAAGTATGTAACAGGGAGAAGGAGGCGTGGCAGACCCCACAAAGTATATATATTCTTGATCAGGGCGACGAGAAAAGTTGATTTGGCCCTGTCCGTCTGTCTGTCCGTCCGTCCGTCCGTCCGTCTGTCCGTATGTTTGAACGCGTCGATTTCCGAAGATACAATAGCTAGAGACTTCAACTTTTTTTTAAAATGTCCGTATATAGCACGCGCATATCGAGTTTATCACATAATTTCGATAACTTGTCCGATTATTTTTTTATCGATGAAAAACCTTATCGAAAGTCAATTATAAAATTATATCTCCTACATCTTTTGAGCTAGAGTCTCCAAATTTGAAATGTAGACTCATATGTAGATTATAGAATTTCGGTTTTTTTTATAATTCACCCCCACCCCTATATCCACCCCCTCACCCTCACTTTTGTAAAAGGCGTATTTCAAATACTAGAGACTTGAGCTTCGGCATATATACGCATAGTAATGATATAATCATAATCTAAAAGTTTCATGAAGATCGTACGTCCACAAAAAAAGTTATTAAACAATTAAGTTTCCATGAGAAGCCCACACTGCAGCCCATGCGTGTTTATGCGTGCGTGCCTATATGTGCCTATGTACGTGTGTGTGTGTTTTTTGTAAGCAAAAAGACGCGGAGAACTATTGAAATATCAGTTCTCCGAAGGGTTCAGGGGATTTCCTAGTCGGGCAGTCTCGACTAGAGCTTTCTTACTTGTTTTAATTCTATTCCATTGCTCATGTTTGTCTGGGGTTTATCATAATCTCATTGAAACTTCAAAGAGGTTCCTTATAAATTCATCTATTCCAGAGGAAATGTTACAGTATGTTTAAATAGCATTCTGGAACAAGAGATTACAATGCTCTTACAAATGTTATTTTTCTCCACATTTCTTACGATTCGACAATTCAAATGTCGAAGCATAGCTTAACATTTATTTAAAATATTTAGCTTGAATAATTTGTAAAGTATATCAATTTATTAATTCACTTAAAATGGTTTACAAAGTTCGCCTGGTTTACTCGCTTGTCTTTGGCTATATCTCTGTCACAATCAGGTGTGAAGCATTTCTTAGATTCATTTCATATATTAGTTATGACCGTTATGAACTGTCCCAACCTCTTCTATTTTAAACTCGCCTATTCATTGCCCTATATCATATCGCATGTATATATTCCTTTTCGACCATCTCTTTGATGTGCTTAGAAAAAAAGGGGGATTCCGTTGCCAGGATATTGCTCAAGTTATTTCTCGCTGTGGAGCGACTTCATTTATTTAAAATTCTAGCCTCTGCCGCTACCTTTTTGCCTTCGCCCTGCCCTCGCACTCACTCGACTACCTCTCTCTCTCTTACTCTCTCAAACTTGGGTTTTTTTTTTTTAGTATTTTGCGCTTACGCTCATTTGAATTTCTTAGGAGTTTACTTATGCCTGGGCGCATTTTGTGTCACAAGTTTTTCGGCGCTTAGTTAACGTTTGACTTTTGCCAGCTGCTGCGTACCTGAGCCTCTGCTTCGCCCTCTCCCTATCTCCCTCTCTCTCTCTCTTGGTGTCTCTAAGCTGGCTGACAAATGGCAAAGTTGGTCCTTTAAGGCGAGGCCAGGAGCTCGTGGGCAGCTGCGGCTGTTTTATGAGCCAGCTAGTTGAGATCTTATTAGGTAGAAAACTTTACGAATGTCAACAGAATGTCGCCAGGACCTTTAATCAGGCGAAGCTTCAGGTTTCAGCTCTCACTCCTCTCTCTCTTCCTCACTCTGTCGGGGCAAGTATTTCTAATTACGGCGGCCGACGCTCTCGATAAAGCGGACACATCAAACGGCATTGAAAAACTAACAAAGCTGTCAGCGGCAGGCACTGCATGGACGCTCATTAGAAGCGCAAATATTGGCATTAATATTGACATTAATATGCATTAAAAAGAGTCCTTTTAAAATGACATCAATGGCCGCTGACAGCCTCGATAACAATTGCGAACATGGGGGGGGGGGCGTGGTCTAACCCTCGCGTTTCAATTGCAAATGCTCTTGACAGCGCGTCCAACCGATCAGAGAGTCCAACTGTTGGCCCTGACCCGAACCCGGACTCGGACATGGCGCCACAGCCGGAAGCCAAGCTCCGGATAGGTCCGGTCTGCGGCAGCCGCTTTAACAATTCAAAACGTGTTGGGCATGGTAAAAATCGCAAGGGGTGGGGGGAGTTGTGAGTGTGGCCTGTCGGCACAAACCTGGCCGCAATGCTAATGAAATGGACGCTCGCTTAATGACAGCCCACTAAACAATTGACTCGTCGTCGACACGCAGAATCCCTCGACCAACCTCGACCAGAAACTGAATACCCTGCACTGACAGCTGAATAGGTTGACTAAGCAGATGTATCAGTGGGTAAATAAACTATTTTCTGAGCTGTTATGCATTAGAGAATATAAAACATAATTTAAAATATGTAATATAATATAACAAAGAGTTTTAATTGGGCTATACAATTATCAGTCTTTATCAGCTCCACCCTTTCCATTCATTTTCAAGTCTAGTCTTCGTGTTATTCTATAGCTTACCTAGTCTACCTCTTCCATCTTCTAGAAAGAGTCTGCTCTACCTTTGTTTCCTGTTCTACTCTTCATTTAACATATATTTTTGTATTTTATTGCATAGCTTGTTTTTTGAAAAGCTGTTTCTTTTATCATCTGAGAACGTCTGAGGGGATACCTGAGGGGATACATCAATCATCTAGTTGGTTTCTTAGCTCTGGTAATAAACCAGATTTAGTTTTCCTACAGCTCACTCGCCAGAATCGTATTCATCATTTCATTTCTTTTTTCATCATTTTCTTTTTCTATTTTTTATACCCTGAACCCATTGAAAATGGGAAATCAGGGTATAATGGTTTTGTTAAAAGTATGTAACAGGGAGAAGGAGGCGTGGCAGACCCCACAAAGTATATATATTCTTGATCAGGGCGACAAACTGAATCGATTTAGCCATGTCCGTCTGTCCGTCTGTCCGTATGTATGAACGCGTCGATTTCCGAAGCTACAATAGCTAGAGACCTCAACTTTTTTTTAAAATGTCCGTATATAGCGCGCGCATATCAAGTTTATCACTAGAAATCGATAACTCGTCCGATTATTTTTTTTATCGATGAAAACCCTTATCGAAAGCCAGTTATAAAATTATATCTCCTACATCTTTTGAGCTAGAGTCTCCAAATTTTAAATGTAGACTCATATGCACTTTATAGAATCTCGGTTTTTGTTATAATTCACCCCCGCCCCTATATCCACCCCCTCACCATCACTTTTGTAAAAGGCGTATTTCAAATACTAGAGACTTGAGTTTCGGCATAGTAATGATATAATCACAATCTAAAAGTTTCATGAAGAACGTACGTCCACAAAAAAAGTTATTAAACAATTAAGTTTCCATGAGAAGCCCACACTGCAGCCCATGCGTGTTTATGCGTGCGTGCCTATATGTGCCTATGTACATATGTGTGTGTGTGTTTCTTTTGTAAGCAAAAAGACGCGGAGAATTATTGAAATATCAGTTCTCCGAAGGGTTCAGGGGATTTCCTAGTCGAGCAGTCTCGACTAGAGCTTTCTTACTTGTTATTAAAATAATCTTTTTAATTTCACAGAATTTCTATCTATCCTCAAGTAATTTGCTTTACTCGTTTTTGCTCTCTTTTCTCATATGATAGAGTGTTGGAATATTCCTTCAATTACCAAGTCTAACCAACTCATAGCTCTACAACATTCGTTAGATTTAGTTGGTATCTACATTGTTCTTTCACCAGAATCGCATGATTTTTCATCATTTCACTTTTTCTTCTTCTGTTCTTCAGTCAACTAATATTTTTTATTTCCCAGAATTTCCATCTATTCTTCTCATGTAATTTGCTTTACTCTTTTCTCATATGATAGAGTGTCGGAATATTCCTTCAATTATCAAGTTTAACCAACTCATAGCTCTCCAAAATTCACCAGATTTAATTGGTATATAGTTCCTTCTCTCAGGATCGCATGGTTTTTCATCATTTCACTTTTTCTCTTTCTTCTTCTGTTCCTCAGTCATTTCCCAGAATTTCCATCTATCCTCAACTTTCTCTGCTTTTTCATATGAACAATTCTTGGCATATTCCTCCACTTCTCTAGTTCTTTCACAACTAAAATCAGTTTAGTTGATAATCCAATTTCAGTTTTGTTTGACTTTCTTTGGCTTGGTTTTTCGCTAGCTTTAGAGGTTTTCAAGACCTTGGCGGTTGATTAAGATGAATGCCAGCGATTCGTGGCAACTCTTCTATATCAATTGATATACCCTACAGTTGCAATTACCCACTAAGAACTAACCACTTTGTTTTAGTGGCCGTAGCGCATTACAAATTAAAAACTGTTGCAAAAATTTCCCCAAGGTAAAATAATTTTTTATGGTATTAGTAGAGTATGTTCCGCTATGGTTGTTGTTGTTGCTGTTATTCGTATTTCTATTTCAGCTGAAACAGAAAATTTTCGTTTTTCGCTTTTGTATTCATTTATTTTTCTTTTCGGTTTCGACTTGGGCCTGGGCCTGGGCAGGTCGACTAATTTAGCGTAACACGGACAAAAGTGTCCGTGGAACGTTGCGGGTTAAATTAGTTTTACGTGGGCCGCTCAACTTTTGATAGCAGGTGGACGGACGGTGTGGGCGGGGCGGGCTAGGAGATAGCCCCGGCTTTTGACTGGTCGCCTGGTGGTTGCCTGGCTGCCATCTTTGGCACGTTAAACGAAACGTAAAAATGTTTCCGCCAGCTAAATATCCTTTTGGGCGCCCTTAAGCTCTCTAAGTGGCGCCTTCTGCTGCCACACACACATACACACACATCTATATATATCCTAGCAACCTGCTTACTCTTGTTCTTCTCTCGTTCTCGCTTTTGTCTTAAAGTACGTTTTAAATTTATGAAAATGAAATAAATTTGTGCTTGAGGCGCGGACGGGTTGGATTTCTGCTTCGCCTCCTGCTCAGCTCTGACCTGCATAGAAATGATGGGCCATCCTATATACATATATATCATATAATATATACGTATTTTTGATAATAAGTTATGCAAGTCATGTGCCGTTTTATTCAATTAGCACTTTATGGTCCTTTATTTCGCAAACCACTCCGTTCGCCGCAAACCCGAGAAACCTCGCAAACCCCGCAACTCCTATCCGGGGCCGAGCAGCTTGAGGGCGTCTTGATTTTTCGGTTATACGGCCGTCGCCTGCTAATTAGGTCCCTCGGGAGGGGTACGTGAGTTATCAAAATGAAAAGTATGTAACTTGCCCCCTTCCGCCCCCCTCCACCCCCGCATGCCCAGTCGATTCAGTGTCTCTGCGCTTTGTGCTTGCTGCTTCATAATTAAATTAGAACTTTATTATTTTAATAAAACCCCACGGGCTGCCTTCACTTGGTTTTGCCTTTGCCATGTTCGTTCTCTGTTGTCTTTGTCATAGTTGCAATCATTTTACGCCTTCGGTCACGCCCCATTTGCTTTAAGACTCGTTAATATGATTACTGCGGATCCTTTTTCTCAGACGGTTAATGCATAAGCAATATATATAAGGCAATTAATAATTGGTTCGAAAGAGAGAGAACGAAATTGAAAGAATGAATATTATTCGAGGCAACAATTCTCGGGGGAAACATGTTTTCGAATCTATCAGCTGTCAGAGAAACCTTTGCGAATGCGTCACGAAAAGGGAAAGAGGGGAAGGGATGAGTGCGATATAGAGAGAGGGGGGGAGTGAGGGGCACTCTCCGAGTCAATTTTCAATGCGCTGATTGATAATTTCAAATCGAATATAAAAGTTTATAACAATTGCACGCCATTTGCATTGATGAGCACTCAATGGACACTTTTTAGAGCCAACTGAGTCCGGCTGGAACTCGGATCTGGATCTGCATCGCATCGCTCTCTCTCTCTCTCTCTCTCTAAGCTCCGGCAAATGACATCGGTCGCACTTCAATGCGCAAATACGTTTATAAATATTTTATTTAAAATTACTTCGGGGCATTGCCGCATTGCCGTTGATAGTTAATTTTGTCCAGGCCGTGGATAGTCGGTAAGTCCCACAGACAGACGGACGGACGGACAGACCAAAGTCCGATAATAATATTGAGCATAATACCTTTATTTTTTTCGATGGCCCGCCAAATAGTCCCAGAGGGCATTTGTTCAATAAAAAAAAAAGAGAACAACAACAACAACAACAAAAATAATAAAAAGAAAGCCAGGCACCTCAACTGTGCCCATGTTTGACCATGTTCCACGACCATGTTCCCTCTCCCCCTCGCGCTCCAGCTGCAGCCTGCTTCTTCCTATTCTTTTTTAGAAGGGTTCGATGCGTCTGGGGAAATTACTTTATAACCAAACTGCTGGGCGTGGTCTGGGGGCTGCTGCCTGCTTATTGCGAAAACAACACGAGAGGCAAACGGAGAACGAAGCAAAGAGTAAGGCAGAGAGCAAAGGTATAGCGAATATTTTTCAAATACCATAATTTGGCTTTTAAGCAAAAGAGGCTTATCAGAAATTGGTTTTGCTTGGCCAATTGTCTTAATGGCCAGCACGTGGAATGGCCAATAAGCTTACGGCTCGCCGAGAGCAGCTAGCACGGCGTAATGCCCGTGTCACGGGTCTTTGTCTTCCACGAATTGAATGCGAATGCGACAAGTGGCAAGTCGCAAGTCGCAAGCACTTAATGATTTCTATGACAAGCCTGGGAATTGAGTGAAAAACCAAGTGGAGTACCCTCAACTGGAGTACAAAGTGGTATTACTTCAGATGAAGCACGAGGGGGGGGGGGGAGCTGTTTGCAAGGGTTGTAAAGCAGCAGAAAGAAAATATTCGCATAGGCAGCGTAATTGAGAAATATAATGCACAAGTTAAAGTCACTGTGAAGCATTAGGGGTAGTCTAGCGAATGTTATGAGAACTGTTAAAAGTCGTCTATGTGTGGGTGGGGGAAGAGGCAGAATGGAATGAATATATACAAATTAAAGTTAAGATAATATACAAAAATATATTGGTATATTTTATAGCGCTGCTAAACAAAAGTTTTTCAATAAATTATTCATAATATTATTTTACAATTCCCATTTGTGCGAGGAAGAATAAAAAATGTACCGCTGCGACTGCTATAACTTTTTTAAAAAATAATTATTATTTATATTAAATATCAAATTAAATATTGCTGCTTACGTTAATAGTTTCAATATCCCTATATAAAAACTAGTTAGAGAAACATTTATAAATATATATCCATTAAGCATAACTAAAATTTGAATACTACTTAGAAATCTCAAATTGAATTTTGTGGCTCAAGTTACGAGTTTCAAGACATCAATTTAACTAGTTAGGAAAATTAAAAATGAAAATTGTTTTTTTTGTGTTTAAAAATAAAATTGGAACAAAGATTAAAAAATATATAAAATTAAATTTTGTTTAATTTTTCTATTACCAAAAAAATAGTTTAAAGAGTTCTTATATTTTATATCTAGTTAGGGAAATGAAAAATGAAAATTATTTTCTGTGTTTAAAACTAAAATTGGAATAAAGATTAAAAAACATACAAAATTATATTTTAATAAATTTTAATATTAGCATAATTAGTGTAAAGAGTTCTTATATATAATATCTAGTTAGGTAAAAATAAAATGAAAATTTATTTTCTGTGTTTAGTCTGATAAAACTCCTTAGTTTACTCCACAAACATATATTTATAGTAAAACTGAATTGGAATTAATTATTTAAAGAAATAATTTAGTTGTTTCAAAAGTTCTTATACGAGTATACATATAATATTTATTTAGGGAAATATAAAATGAAAATTTATTTTCTGTGTTTACTCTGATTAAATTCTTTTGTTTACTCCACATAAATGTACATAAAATAACACTAAAATTGGAATATTAAGTTTCTACTATAAATTAAAATTTTGTTCCTTGAGCTACATAAGAGTTTAACGAGTTCTTATACAATCAATTTATGTAGATAAAATCCAGTTGGGTTACTATATATTGTAGAATGAAATTGGTTTTTCTCTGTTTACTCTGATTACATAGATATATTAGAAGTAACTACCTTGTCCCGTAAGTAGCTAACTCTTAAATCCCAACTGCATCGATTCAATGTTAAATACGTAATGCTCATGTCGTAAGCTTCTATGGAACTGTTTTAGGTTTATGTTTTGGCCAGTGTCGTAAAAGCATACACCTTGTCGCAGTCTCTTCACTCTGTTCACCTATCCCCCCTCCCCTCTCTCATCCTCTGTCTGTATTGTTTTTGGCATTTTTATGTGCTCTTTCTTGCTCAAGTTGCTGTTAAACTTCAACTACAAAGCTTTGGGCCACAGCTGTGCAGCCTCTTTAAAAACAGGCGCAGACCCTGACATCCCGCTCTCCACACTCCCCTCTCCACTCTCCACTCTTAACTCTACACTAGCAGACCCGTCAAAAATAACCATGCGACTATAACTTTAATTGCTATGCCCATCATTACAAGTCACGCCCACTTTTGGACTGGCTGGCTGTGGCCCACTTGTCGTGGCCAGGCGCCCTCCTTTGGGGACGCTCGTTCGCAATTATTTACTTGAGCTGTAAAAGTGTAGTTAAGACCAAGTCAACTTGAAAGCATTTGAGAAAGTTTAATGCTTAAATTATGAGCTCTACCCCCCGCTCACTCTCTCTCTCTCTCTCTTGCTCTCTGCCAACTCCTTCTCGTCTCGTTCCAGTTGACAGTCACTTTTGTTGAAAATGAGACAGTAATTGCCCCAAAATGTGCATGACTCTGAGCACTTGCCACTTGCCACTTGCCAAGGGTTTGGCCACCGACCAACAGGGGGCGTGGCGGGCGGGCGAGTCGAGGCTAGTCAAGTTTTTCTAGCGATCAGTCGCCTAGCTGTAAAATTGAAAAGTTTTCAACGACTACTTTCAGTTACGTCTCTCTCACTCTCCCACCCTCTCTCTCTTTCTCTCTCGCTCTCTTTCGTGTCTGTCTCATATTGTGGCCCAAAGATGTGGACTACTTAAATTAAAGCATAATTTAATTAATAATCCCATTTGGCCACGCGCTGTGTGCCACACGCCTTAGCGGCTGTGGGATTCAGCCAGGCGATAACTTTTTGCCTCTCCTTCAATCTCCCCACTCCACTCTGTGTGCGTGTGTGTGTGTGTCTGGCAACGGAAGTTGCAAAATATGAAAATGACTGCGCAAGCGGAAGTGCAGTTGTGGCATGCCACATGTGTGCCGTGTAGCCATAGCTGAATGGGACGGGGCAGAGGCAGTTGAAAGCGGGATTAGGGCGCAGTCAAACACATTCGGGCTGGGGGGCCGAGGTCCTCATCGCGTAGGTATTGGCAGGAGGCGGCATTGTCTCGCCGCTGTTGTTAATGGCAACACGGCCACAAAAGACGACAAACCCAGTCAGAGTTCTGCTCCCGCCTCCTGCTGTACAGCCCAGGCTCCTCTGTGATTGACTTGGCTTAAATGGTCGTTGCGGCCATTAAAAGCGCCAGCAAATTGAGCGCCAGCTACAGCATTCGGTATTGTCTAAGTGGTTATGCAGCCTCCTGCACTATAGAGAGCCATTCAGATGGGATTTCAGCAGGAAACGGATTGCCAGTGATTTCAAGTGAAAGCATGCCAATTACGTGATTTGGCTTAGTTTTTTTGAAGGCGAATCAAATCATAAGACTATGCATGGAGTTTATGAAGTTGGCGATAATTATTAAAGCCAAGAACATTTCACAGGCTCGAAATGAGTTCAGAGTTCAGTTTATAGACTCCATTTGAGTTGTGTACAAGATCTGATTGCTGTTAGCTATTAGTCAAGCGATTTTCATAGAACTCTTTAATGGAAGTTATTGCTCCGATATATTAAGAGGCTTTATTTCATCATTTACTTAAATTATTTCATTATTCTTTCAAGACGGACCCCCTAGCTAAATATCTATCTATCTATCGGGCTTAGTATCGATCGATTTATAAGCATTATGTTTTAGTCCCTTTCATCTCTTATTGGCCTACTATAGAAGCCAATCTATCTAACCAACATCATTGCTAGCAATAGACGAAATTTAAACTAACTCAGTTCACTGTTACAAGCTCTGCAGAATGAACCAAAATAAGTCTGTAAAAAAAAAAAAAAAATACAATGTTAACTTTCTGCATTTGATGTTAAGCGGTTGCCATTTCAGCCAATTTTGCAGAGCATTCGCTGCGTTAGCCATTTCTTTACTTTTACGATGCTTGAAAGAATTTTTAATTTCCATAAGAGTTATATATACTACGCTCACACACACACACACACACACGTACATAGGGGACAGTCAGGCTGTAGTCTCAGTCAGTTGCTTCATAGCTTAATTTTTATTGCAGAGCCGAAACCCTTGCACCACGCCCACCCACTCGCCTAGCTTTGTGCATGTGTATGTGTGTTTGTGTGTGGCTTATGTTAATGTTTTGCCAGCTTGCGAGCAATTTTAATGAAAGTTGCTTGCCATAAATTTTAATCACATTTCTTCTTTTTTTTTTGGGTGCAAAAGATTCCACCTGCAGAGCATATGCAAATGCTCAAAGCGAGAGTGAGGAAGCGAGGGAGATGGGGGACAGTGGGTAAAAAGTTGATGTGTGCACACACCCAAAACAAAAAGAAAAACAAAAGCATAGCAATATTTAAAATGCAGTGGCATTTAATGGTTGTTTGAATGGTTCAGCGATTCCTAAACAACAACAACAACAACAGCAACAATAACAGCTACTACAACAGCAGCGTGGCCCGGAAAGCGCAACAAGCGTAATAAATGTGCAGCCAAAAAGTATGCAATAAATTTCGAAACAATCAACTTTGATGCATGTAGGTGAACACGTACACACAGACACAGGCACAGACACATATAAATGCTAAAGCACGTCAAAAAAAAGGGAGGACTTGTGCGCACAGTGAGGCAAAATAGAAGCGCACTGCAATCATCAACACAGCAGCAGCAGACGTCATCATTTTTAGTTGTTTCGCTTTTTATGATTATTTTTATTTGCATTTTATTTGTTACCTATTGTACTAGACGCGAGTAGTGGAACAATTTTTGCAACATTTAGCACGGCTCGACATTCCCACAATTTATAGACAGATACTTGCTGGGCTGCGCAGGGCGACAGTGGCATCGGGGAGAGGGCGTGACTGGGGGAGGGACAAAGGCAACACGAGTCATTAAAATGATTCACTCAACTGTATTTAGGATGTGTGGGTGTGGGCGTGTGCCACGCCTAGTATTGTTGTGCAATTCCTTTCGCTGTGGTTGATTTTCCATTTCGCTGTTTGTTTGTTTGCTTTTTATGCGTTTTTTTTTTTTTTTGGCAGCGGTGCAAGGGGCAAGGCATGTAGCACATTTTCATTAGTTGGCGAACAACAATTTCAGGCAACAAACATTCATCGAGCCAAATAAAAGTGAAAAATCTGATGCTATGAATACTTTATTTGCATTAGAAACATTTCAACATTTTGCACTATTTACAGTTTATGAAAAAAAAAAGAAAATACAAAATATGGAAGAGGAAAAAGCACATACATACATACATATACAGTTGACATTTCAAATTGTGAAACTATTTGTCAAATTCAATCAACACTGAATACTGAATTTATTCACAAGCTCTAATCTTTTCAAGTGTTATATTTTATTTAATTTTACAGTTAGTGAACTATTTTATACAAAAAGTAATACTAATAATATATGAATTTTAGTCGGTACTCCAATGCCGTATCCATCTAACAGTATGCTCTATTTTCCTTTAATTCGGCATAATTTGATCTTAATTTATATTCATTTCTCTATTCTCTGATTTGCCAACGAGCTATATAAACACACAGTACATTGTCCACATACATGAAATCCATAAGAAAGAAGACGAGTACGAATAACTGTCCTAGCTTGATAACGACCAATAGCCGCGCTGATATATCACAGACACCCACATGATTGCTTTCACTCTCTTCGCACTGCAAAAATTATGAGCTCTTAACAAAGTGCAATATCTCGCTTGCTCTCAAGTGCGTCACTCTATATAACAGCGCTATATTCTGTCCCACTCGCACACTCATTCAGTTCGCATACAAATATGAAAGGAGATCATAACAAACAGCAATTGTCACTCGCTCTCACTCACTCTCTCGATAGTCGATTGAGTGTGTTGTCTGGTTAGTAGTATTGGTGTCTTTTAACAGTGCTGCATTTTCTGCTAAGCAATCGCTCGATCCCGCTCGCACTTCTAATCGTCGTCCTCTGTTAGTGCTGTATTCTCTGTTATATTTTACAGTGCAAATCAATGACAAATGTTAAGCAATTTCTACCGCTAATTAATGAGTATATGTAAAGATGCTTATTTAATATAATATAATTTAAGCAAATGAATTATATTTAACATTGACTGCGCACTCGCGGTTGCATTAAAATCAATCAAGCTGTATTTTTTAAACCAGAATATTTACAAAAGTTAAGCTTGCGTTATATAACGCTTGAATGATTTATTTACTTGTTTATATATGTATGAATTTTGGTTTATAGAATGAAAAATGTATGGATATTTTGCATTGTTTTTATGAATATGTATGTAGGCATATTTATACATGCGCACAAGTTATATACATACATATGTATGTATGTATGTGCGCTATTTAATTATTTATTCTACAGTCTAGCATCTTTCTTTAACAACTTTCATTAAGCCACGAGGTTAAAAGCGAGATGTCCTCAAATGAAATTAAGATATTGGAAATATTGAATAATAGAGCTTAAATTAATGGCTTCACCTGTGGGCGCCAGGGTATCACCACTTCGATCAATTGCGTTCAGTGCACCTTCGCATAAAAAGCATGAAAAACTGTAATTAAAAAAAGAAGAAGAAGAGAGTGCCATAAAATCTGGTCGCACCACACGAAGCAATGCGACAATTTTTATCGCATAAAAATTCGCTCTATAAATAATGAAACGATTAAAATCTGCGAATATTTCACACACAAATAAAATATTTGCATGTGGAAATGTGGCAATGTGTTCAAATGAATTGTTTTCATATATCATATGCATATTTCATGCTCGCATTTCACATAAATATCCCTCAAATTGACTCGCAAATAAATTCGTATTCGAATATAACCGAAACTAAGACGGAAGATTAATCGATGACCGCGGCCAACACGCAAATTGAAACGCGATATTAGCTCAGCTGAAGAGTAGATCATTTGAATACACCAAATTGATAATCTCAATCCAAAAGCCAAGCATTTATGCATGACAAACTGTTGAGCGGGAGTTTTATTCAATGTGTCTCGGAATTGGCTTGTTTGGTGTGCGTATTTCGTCCTGTTTATTGGTCATATAAATATAATGCGAGGGTCTTCCCGCACCGGGTTTATGGCGCCTTTATATGTGTCATTCGCATTAGCTTAATATGCCGGAAAAGTGCGCTCGATATTTAATAGACCTCCCCCCGCCATGGCAGATTGCACTGTCATAACTTTTATGCGGCCTTTAAAATCATAAACATATAAAAAATAATAAGAAAAAAATTGTGTTAATTTTCATGTGTTGCTGTCTGTCCCTGCCCCACTCGCCCTACTCCCCTCACACATAAAAAGGTAAATTTTGGCCATTTTATGACTACAGTGAGTATCATGTGGGTTCGCCCATTAAAATGAAGACCCGCACTTTGACTTTCAAATTTATATGATAAATCTAAGATCTAAGCACTTCTTACACACATGCCTTCCCTTTTGGCTATAAATCATTAAAGCTTTTTGCTTACCTTCCAAATTTGCCTATATATAATATTACTCATAGAAGTTGTACTTAAATGATGAGTTAGCCGGATTTTATGGCCTGGCTACACTAAAAATATTCATCAATTTTTATCGCCTCACAGATTTTCTACTCGGATTTATGTTTTAGCAATTGTTGCTGTTTTCTATTTCTTGGTATTCCAAACTGTCAACAGGAACCTCTACTGAAACAGTATATATGTCTGCCATCCTTTTCTATTTCAAATGAGAAATAAGATAGATCTCTTGAGTTTCTGTATGTACCATATAATCTTAATGAGTATCAATTAAAAACTCTAGGGATTAGCGCAATTATATTTTGGAATAATCGATTATAATTTCAATTCATCGCAGCATAGTTTGCGATTGCAGATATATCGATTATCATATGATTAATCGTGCTATCCTTGCTTGCTTTACATTGAGTTTGTCTCCTTTTAGCCCGTTGCTGTGTTGAAATGTATGTAACAGGCAGAAGGAGGCGTGGCAGACCCCACAAAGTGATCAATGCAACCAGCTGAGTCGATTTGACCCTGTCCGTTGTCTGTCCCTATGTTTGATCGCGTTGATCTCAGAAGATATAAGAGCTAGAGATTTGAACTTTTTTTGCAATGTCTGTATATACAGCGCGCATATCGAGTTAATCACCAAAAATCGATAACTCATCCCGTTATTTTCTTTATCGTTAAAAAACCTTATCGAAAATCAGTTATAAAATTATATCTCCTACATCTTTAGAGCTAGAGGTTCCAAATTTGAAATGTATGAAACTAATTTGTTTAACAGCAACAAGTTTTCCAAATATATATTATTTTTATTGATCTAAAGAACCAACTGACTCGACTTGATGACAATTGTTGTCTAAGACTATGCTAAAAAAGTAGTTAAAATTAATTTGGGAATCCTTTAGTGGCATCCGCACTCCTTGGCCACCGTCTTTTGGTACTTGGTCAGGTCTATAATGTCCTCGTTGATGTAGCGCAGGATGGTGATGGCGCCTAGAGCAGTGGGCACGCAGCAGGGCTTGGGCAGGTGCGGCTGCTTGAGGTGCATCAGAGTCTGGACAATCGCGTGATTCGTGGCGTTCATTTTGGTGCCCAGCGGGAAGTTGCAGCCGCCGCCGCAGAAGTACGCCTCGAACTTCTTGGGCGCAATGACCCAGTTGTGCATTTGGAGTTCCTTGAAGTCCACCGTGAAGTTGAGGCGCTCGCAGGACTGCGGCGGCTTGTAGAGGTCCGCCGGCGGGGGCGGGCGTGGCTGGGCTGCCTTGCGCTTCTGCAGATCCCGCTTGAAGCGCAGCTTGTGCACTTTCACCAGCAGCTCGGGTCCTTTGAAGTAGCCCACAATGAAGGGCTGCAGATTGGACTGGCTGTCCTGGGGAGCCACCAGACCCGCATGCCAGGCAGTGAGCGGCGCCTCCTCCCCCAGCGAGACGCGCAGCTCGTGTCGCTCCGGACTCCTGCTGAGCAGCCAGGTGCGCAGCGTCCGCGTCAGGTTGAACTCCAGCCAGCCCTTGTGGTGGGCCGTGGTGTTCACAGAGCTGAGAATGCGATAGACAGGAGGCGCATCCACGCCCTGCTGATGGCTGTGAATCGTCCTGTACACGGAGACAGTCAGATTCTGGCGCTTCTCCAGCACGCTGGGCTGCTTGTAGATGCGCAGCGTGGCCTGCATGAGCATTAGGTCTGCGGGCACATCGTTCGTGTTGAATGTGATTCGTATGTCCAGGTGGTCCTGCTCAGAGGAGCTGGGCTGGGCGCGGCTGGCGAAGGTCAGAATGCTGTTGCAGCTGGCCATCTCCTGTCGATCCTCGCGGGTGAGCAGGATGTCATCGTCCAGCGAGCGCTTGTGTCGCTGCTGCAGCACCTCCTGCGGCTCCTGCTCCTCACTGATCTCACTGTACACTTCCAGCAGAAACTTGGAGGCCGAGTTGTGCAACTCGGTGGGTTGGGCCATACGCCTGGGTCTGTCACCCAGATCCAGCAAATCAATCATCTCCAGCTGCTCGGCAAGCGCTGGCTGCACAGGACTATCAACCGTTATGTAGCTCGTGGCCAGGACGACTCTGCCAGAGCTGCAGAGCAATAAGAGTGACAGTAAGCGAAGCATTGTTCTACTCGAGTGGACAATAAGCAACTGAGCCAAGTTCTGGTCAGGGGGCACCTTATATATACCGGCGTAGCCAGGTAGCCAGTTAGGTAGTGTAGCACCTAAGCCTATCTTAAGCAAAGGGATGCCTTTTACCTAGTCCTACTAATCTCTTCTCTCCCTCTCTTTCTCTTGCAGGTGTACTGCAAATCAACAACAGCAGTGAGGAGGATCAGGGCAAATACGAGTGCGTGGCGGAGAACTCAATTGGCACGGAGCACTCGAAGGCTACCAATTTGTATGTGAAGGTTCGCCGCGTCCCGCCCACGTTCTCCCGCCCGCCAGAGCACATAAGTGAGGTGATGCTGGGCTCCAATCTGAATCTGTCATGCGTTGCTGTCGGCTCACCCATGCCGCACGTCAAGTGGATGAAGGGTAAATAGTTTTCATTCAAATGAAAATGAAAATCTCACTTAGCCTCTCTCTCTCTCTCTCTCTCTTCCTCTATCATATGCAGGCGCACAAGATCTGACGCCGGAGAACGATATACCCATAGGTCGGAATGTTTTACAGTTAACCAACATACAAGAGAGCGCGAACTACACCTGCATAGCTGCCTCTTCGCTGGGCCAGATCGATGCGGTGTCCGTGGTCAAAGTACAATGTGAGTAGAAGTCAGATATGACTGAGCCTCAAATACCCCGTAAAACATTTCTTCATAGATAAGCCTTAACTTTAACTTAACTTTTACTAACTGCATTCTCTCTATCTCTCTCTCTCTCTCTCTCTCTCTCTCTCTCTCTCTCTCTGTCTCTCTCTCTCTCTCCCCCTGTGCAGCACTGCCAACGGCGCCGACGGATGTGCAAATCTCTGAAGTGACCGCCACGTCGGTGCGCCTGGAGTGGTCGTACAAGGGACCCGAGGATCTGCAGTATTACGTCATTCAGTACAAGCCGAAGAATGCGAATCAGGCCTTCAGCGAGATCAGCGGCATTATAACCATGTACTATGTGGTGCGCGCCCTGAGTCCGTATACGGAGTACGAGTTCTATGTGATAGCTGTTAACAATATTGGGCGTGGCCCGCCCTCGGCGCCAGCGACTTGCACCACGGGTGAGACAAGTGAGTATGCCCGGCCGTAACCGCCATTGTCACATTACAAGAGATAAACCCACTAACTGTTTTTTCCATATCTTCTTCTTCTGTCTACTTTATACATTTTGAACAAACGCTGCCAGGATTTTTCAGCAATTTGAGTTTTCTTCGTTTTTTTTTCGTGTTGAGTTTTTAGATTTTGTTTCTTTTTTTTTGTGAATTTTTATGTAAAGCGCAGTACTCACCCGTTTCCCATTATGTCTTTTCTCTTTTACATTTTCTTCTCCTTTCGCTCTCCGCATCACAGGCGATTTTTCATTCGGTGGCACAAGTAAGTATCCTTAGCATTTGCTTCTTATTCTTCCTCTTCTTCTACTTCTTCTATGCCAACAAAATTTTACGGCAAAAACAATTTCAATAACAATTCTTGAGAGGCATTCACATGACATTAGTCCCCCGTTCGCCCCCCCTTTCTGAGCCTCTGCTCAACGAGCGCTCGCCTCTTCCATTCGCTTGAAATCAAAGGTAACTGCAATGGCTAAAAACGAAAGCCCGTTGCATACGCAACTGCTCAATCTCACACACACGCACACTGATGTATGTATATATGTGTGTGTGTGTGTGTGTGCTAAGAGGCAGCTGGCTCACGTCTCCTACAGCCCGCCACCATTCCAAATGTGGTTGGCAACGCATAAACTTTGCATTGTTATGCGTTCATATGAATGCGCATCAATGTCGTTGCTCTGCTTGCAAGTGCCTTGCATATGTATGTATGCGTGTGTGTTCGTATCTGTGCATGTGTATGGCGCGACTTAGCTACGGCAATTGCGCGTAAGCAAACGCTGCTTACAACTGCGTTCCGCTTGCTGCGCACCGCCGCCCTTCTCTCGACTCCTGCCGCTGCTGCTCTTCTTCTGGCCTGTCTCACATTTTTTTTTTTTTTAGGAATTTGTTGTAGCTCGTCGTATAAAAGTTGAAAACTTTTATTGCCACAATTATGCTTATCGCTTGCCCAATATCGTTTCGAAATATTATTTCGATGGCGCCGTTTACAGCCAGACCTCAAAGAAAGGAATAGAAAACGCAGAAAAACTAGCAAAAAAAAATTTGCTTGAGAATTCAGCAGCAGGTCGCACGCATTAGATATTGACACGTGTCAGTGGCGCTTAGGTAGCAGCTGAGTTGGTCGAATTTACGGTTTGCAAGTGCAACAATCGAGTGCCATAAACAGCAGACAGCTTAAACGGTCACGATGGAAACTACCTGAGTCGTAGCTATACTGGATTACGATATGATGATACGAGTTTCGTACTGAATCAAGCTCAAACGTAATCGATGTTATTTAAAACATGTGCAAAAGTTTCTCTCTTTCTTACGCTAATGAATTAGTTCATCAAGCCAGTCACAATCTCTGTGCTCGCATAGCTGTACAAATGCATGCGTTGTTGCTGACTTATTCACACTCACATATTATACAGACTATTCTCTATTTTCTATAAAGCGCGATCAAATCAAAAATCGTTAATGGCGGCTGTCGGTAAACAGTTTACTTTACAGTCACCAATCAGCAACAGCCGCTCTGTGAGCGCAGCATTTGGTGTCTCTTTCAATCACACATTCTCTTCACTCTCTTTAGTATGTGTATGTTACGATAAGTGCGAATGAAATAGCTGCATATGACCGTAGCTGCATCATCTGCACTGCTTACTCTACATTAAAATAGGATCCGAATAACCAACACAGCAGCAACTGTAAGCCGATCTACATGCGTTTACTAAATGCACTGCCAACGCTCTGCTAATAACATAATTGTATGCATAACATGAATGTATTTGTCTGTAGCTGACCTGCTCACTATTATCTGTACTCTTCTCTTTACATCAACCAGCAACTGTGGGTTTCCTTCCTCTCTCGCTCTCACACAATTTCGTTTACTGCTGTGCTGTGTTAATAACATTGTTGTACACTTAACATTCAAATATTGTTTTTGCATTTGCATAGACTTCAGCACAGATCGATAAATGGTGAACGTCGACCCATCTTCGCCCATTAAATGTAAATTCATGTGGCTTTGCCTCTTACATTTGAAGTTGCCCCAAATCATTATCCACTTCCGCTTGGTCATATTGTCATCTATTTTGGTTAATATTGCACAGATTTGAATCAGTAATTTATGCTTTTCATTAATTCTCAACTGAGGCTTTGCTTGACTGCAGCATATCAGAAACTTGACGATTTTCACGCTAGCCGGAAAGCGGAAAGCTGTTGCTGCCTCAATTTGCATCAATTATAAATATACATGCAGCAGGTACTCAAGGGCTGCATCTCTCTCCCTCTCTCTCTCTCTCTCTCTCTCTCTCTCTAATCCTTTGATCGATTGTCTGCATTCAAGCTTTTGAAGTGGCTGATGCCTTGTATCGCAATTTGGCTATAATGTATACAACTAATATGGTCTAATACATTTAAGTTTAATACTCACACACACACACACATGCACACACACACATGCACACATGCATACAGAAGTGTGTTGGCAACTCTTTAACAGCTCCTTTCGTCATATAATAGGTCATGGGGCCTGCTTCCGATGTCTTTGCATGAGTGACTGTGTGTGTGTGTGTGTATGTGTGGGTGGCTGCTAAGAATTTAGTGCTGTGTGCTCTAAGCATGGAACAGTAGGCGTGAGCAGGCATGCAAGGGATACATATTAATGGAGCGTATCCGTATGTAATGTATATGCTCTTAAATGCAGCTTACGTGACGCTCCCACATACATGGAGCAGAAGGAGCTGCCAGGATAACTGCCAGGGTAGCGAGGAAGCCAGAAGCTAGGCAGCCAGGCAGCCAGAAGGTGGCGAAGGCGAAGCTATTGCAATTTTTGAGTGCCCCATGTGCTGTGCATGCAAATCTTAGCCTAGACCCGGCAAATGGCAATGGCAGCTCGTTCTATCTATAGCAAACGTACACACACACACACACACACACACACACACTTGTGTAACAGATGAGATGGCTGCGATATAAATTGTGGGTAAAACGCTGCAGTGGCACCCCATGTACAAGATATTGCAGTAAAATTGTGAGAATTGGAATTTATTGATTGGCCATTAACCAATTGAGGAGCACAAGAAAAGGAAATGTTGCAATACATACACACACGCACACACACTCACTATCCAACATGGAGCAGCAATTGAGGCGAGATCCACTGCTGCTGTTGCCCACTAATTAGTGGAGCCTGCCTTCAGCTGCTGTTCCCCTTCCCTCCACCTAGCTCCATTGCCAACCACAACTTCTGCTGCTATTTCAGTTGTTCACCAATTTCACGCCTCGCAAATACCTTCCAAACATGTGCGATGCGATTACCGTTCCGGTATACCCAATAAACAGTTGAAGCCTTAACTGAAATCAGTTATAATAATCTGAAATCTAGCGGAAAAAGGCGCATTATTAATAAACTAAGTAAACGTTATGTTGGATTAGTAATAATATGATTTTTGACAGCAAAATTAACGCAAAATATCATATTTCATCATATTCATATTTCTTTTCTTTTTATACCCTGAACCCATTTTCAATGGGAAATCAGGGTATAATGGTTTTGTTAAAATGTATGTAACAGGCAGAAGGAGGCGTGGCAGACCTCACAAAGTATATATATTCTTGATCAGGGCGACGAGAAAAGTTGATTTAGCCCTGTCCGTCTGTCTGTCCGTCCGTCCGTCTGTCCGTCTGTCCGTATGTTTGAACGCGTCGATTTCCGAAGATACACTAGCTAGAGACTTCAACTTTTTTTTAAAATGTCCGTATATAGCACGCGCATATCGAGTTTATCACATAATTTCGATAACTTGTCCGATTATTTTTTTATCGATGAAAAACCTTATCGAATGTCAATTATAAAATTATATCTCCTACATCTTTTGAGCTAGAGTCTCCAAATTTTAAACGTAGACTCATATATACTTTTCAGAATTTCGGTTTTTGTTATAATTCACCCCCACCCCTATATCCACCCCCTCACCCTCACCTTTGTAAAATGCGTATTTCAAATACTAGAGACTTGAGATTCGGCACATACACGCATAGTAATGATATAATCACAATCTAAAAGTTTCATGAAGAACGTACGTCCACAAAAAAAGTTATTAAATAATTAAGTTTCCATGAGAATCCCACACTCCAGCCCATGCGTGTTTATGCGTGCGTGCCTAAATGTGCCTATGTATGTGTGTGTGTGTTTCTTTTGTAAGCAAAAAGACGCGGAGAATTATTGAAATATCAGTTCTCCGAAGGGTTCAGGGGATTTCCTAGTCGGGCAGTCTCGACTAGAGCTTTCTTACTTGTTTTCTTTTTTTTTTATTTGTTAAAGCCATACGAGGTTTTTCAATAACTCCTTTGTGAGCTTATTATCTGTTCATTCAGCCCATTAGGGCGCGCCGGCAACTTACGTTGCTGTCGACATATTTCTTTCAACCGAATTTCGCCCCATTAAGTATGCAACAAAAATACATTCGAAATGATGCTCATATACGTTAGACCGATAACAGCTGTTAGGCTTAACAGTGAGTGGGCTGTTATTGAACATTTTAAGCAGAGCACCTTAAAGTTTGGAGTTTTAAGAATATGTTAACTTAAAAAACTATAAATTTTCATGCTTCGAAGAAAATGACTAAATACCCGAAAAACGACGATATTTCCCATAGTGCATTGAGATATTGATAAATAGATCAGATATTGCTAAATTGATAGGTTAATAGATTGAAATAGATAGATATACATATATAGATTGATATAGATATAGATAGATTGATATATTGATAAATTAATATATTGATTCATTGATATAGTGATACTTGAAATCCCCATAACTCGGTATGGGGTTCGGCTCTTTTCATAATTTACCAACCCTGTGTTGTTATGGTTCTACTTTTGATGTAACGGTTCTACATTTAATAAATAAATCAAAATAAATAAATAAATAAAAATTGATATAGTGATAGATTAATATAATTATACACAGTAGAATCCAGTTATACGCATATTTATTTAAGTTAAGATGTTTTTTTTTTTTTTTTGCGTAATTTCAAACACTTGACTATTAATAATGAGCTGGAAGTCCAGAGATTTTCTTCATAAGACACATAACACATATTTTTGCATTATTTACCTGGCTTACATTTACAAATTATCATTTTTAAATAGAATATTTCAAACGTAAAGTAAAAATTCCTTATTAATTCAGTTTTTATTCATTTATTTATCTCTTTTACTAGATCTAGGTATCGGTAAATGGTGTTGTACTAGCTTATCATTATTATTATGGGTAATACGGATTCCAAATCACAAAATAATAAAAGCCTAGGGCAACTGTCTGGCCTATAATAGGGCAATAGACAGTTTTCGTAATTTCAACTGATTTCAGCTGCAGTTGTTGGGCATTGTATTTCGTAGCTCGAAAATAAGTTAATGTGTGTGCGTGTATTTGTGTGTTTGCCTGTGTGTGTGTGTGTGTGTTAAATGTTGAGCTATGCGTGTTTTTGCAGCATTGCGTTGCACATTATAAATGCAAAATTCGCACTATAATGCGCCGAGGCAGTGCAAAATATGTTTACCATGCGGAGACCGACAGACGGACGGACGTGCATTTAGCAGAACTTCATTCCCAGCGATTGTGATGGATGATTGTTTGCATTGTAAAACATTTGTGTGGAACGTTCAATAGACCTAGAATTCCCTTTATCTCTCCCTCTCTCTTTCTCTCACTCCATTCTCTGCTCCTGCTGTTGTTGTTGTCTATTTTCGACCTGGCTCTGCATTTGATTTTAAATCTTGCTGCAAATGCCGAAAATTTCATTTAGCAGAAACACATCAATCGCTTGTCTGTCTGTCTGTCTGTCTGTCTGTCTATCTGCTTGGACTCTGGCATTTGTATTTAAACTGCATTTCTAATTGATTAAAAACTATTTGAAAAGTAAATTACTTTAGTTAACATGTCAATTTGATGCAGTATCGCTTAATTGTGATGGAATATTCATATTGAATGAACATGAATTAAGTTCATATTCAAACGGGTTTGTCTTTAGATTGTAGACAATTTTCTCTCTCTCTCTCACTCCTCCTCTCTCTCGTCTTCATAATGTAGTTGATGAACTTGCTCGCTTTTGTTTTTTAAATGTGTTAACAATGATAATAATCTCTTTTATCTCACTCGGACTCACACTCCCTCTCTCTCTCTCTCTCTCTCTCTCGTTCACTCTCTCATTCTTTCACTCTGTACTTATCTCTTTGCAGAAATGGAAAGTGCGCCACGTAATGTGCAAGTGCGACCGTTGAGCTCCTCAACGATGGTTATTACTTGGGAGCCACCAGAGACGCCCAATGGACAAGTGACCGTAAGTACCTGGCATTGAGTGCGCATATTAAACAAGAGAACGGAACGAACACAGAGTCCGGCCGTAGCTGCACAAGGGGTCGACACTTTGTCACGTCGAATGGCCAGAGATGCCGGGGCGGCAGGGCAACGGCACGAAATGACGTTAGCCATGTTTGGCATTAAAATGCAGACAAGCGGGCGACGGGCGGCGGAGCAAGGGGCGCAAGACAAGCGGTTAAATGCAAATGTGCGAATGAAATCAAAGCCACATAGTTAGCCAGTTAGCCAGCAGCTTGTAGTCTGTAGTTTGCATGCCCCAAGTCAGATCCTGGCTGCCTTCGCCTCGTCTTGCCTGGCTGCACTTTGATCGAGTCAAGTGCTAGGCCGCAATTGCTGTGGTCGGCTTCCATTGCCTCTGCTGCTGCTGCTGCATGGCTCGTGGCACGTCGTACTTCTGCTGCAGCTGCAAACATTTCTCTCGCCACAAGGCCAAAATTATAAACTACGCAAATCTGAGACCACAAGCCATATTTCATTCGAACCAGCAATTTATGGTCAGCAAAAGGAGATGCGACTTTTAATTGAGCCTCAACCGGAAGAGGGATGGAGAGAACAGTAAACTAAACTTCTGGCTGAGCTAACATCTTCTTAGGCTTATGTTCTCTTGATATTAATTTTAATAATCCTCTCTCTCTCTCTCTCACGATCTCTATAGGGCTACAAGGTGTACTATACGACCAATCCGAATCAGCCGGAAGCCTCCTGGAACTCCCAAATGATTGACAATAGCGAATTGACAACGGTCTCGGAATTAACGCCTCATGCCATCTACACGGTCCGTGTGCAGGCGTACACCTCAATGGGAGCCGGTCCAATGTCCACCCCAGTGCAGGTGAAGACACAGCAAGGTGAGTGCCAAACGCCCAGGGCCTACAAATCCACAATATCCGCCCACATCCTCCAATATGCGGATGGGCAAATCGTATGCAATTAATTGCCAAGTACGCAATTAACTTGACTGCTTAAATCAACTCGCATAGATATGGATTACAGCAATTATTTAATTAGGACTCGAAATGTGCAGCTCAATGCAGATAATTAATAATTTCGAACAGTCTGGCAACGCCAGGCATGGCCGTTCACTTGTTTGTGTTTGGCAAGTGTCATGATTTGATAGTTAACAGATATTATTTGCCATCAACTTAGTTAAATTGGAGAATAAATGTAAATGTGATACATTTTTTACTTAATTTGACTTAATTTAACAGAGATTTCTCAATTTTGGTTTTGTTATGGCTTTAATTAGTTAATTCGTTATTTGTTAAGTATTTTTAACCATCTGGCAACGCCTGCCAGAAACTTTAGCACATTCTGCATGGCAGCTTTAAATTTAAAATATTCTGCATACTCTGGCAACTCTGGAACAGCAGAATTCGCTTTCTTTTAGCTCAATGCCAAGTTGATTCCGGATCAAATCCATTTATAACATTTACTTCAACTTACATGCGTACGTGTGTGCGTGCGTGTGTGTGTATTCGTGTGTGTGCGTGTGTTATGCTTGTGCATTCTGGTGTGCAGCAAATATTCATTAAATTTGACTGCTGAAGCAATTGCATTTGCCATACTTTGATATGCAGCTTTGTGGCTTCCGAGGTCTTCGACTGGCAGCCAGAGAGCGATGCCAGAACGGCACACCGTCTGCCAGGGGGCGTGGCAGTCTAATAGTGTGACTCTGAATTTGTTGCATTGCCAGTTGTGTTGCCTAATGCGCTTAGCTAGCGTTTTGGCCAACCTCTCTGACCAAGTGAGAATTTCGAGCAGACAATTTACGCAACGTACGTAGGTAGATGCCTTTATGTATGTATCAGATAAAAGATTGCAAAAATAAGATAAATTGAAAACTTTGGAATCTCTTATAACGTTGTTATATCGGATTACTGGACATTTTATTGATTTTATTGGGTTCGCCGCTTATTTAGATATGATTTCTAGTTATAATATGAACTTTAGTTTGAATTTATATGCCAGCAGGTGGATTCAGTTAGGTAATCATAAATTGTTACCGTTTACGCATCATTCACAATTGAAATGTGACGGGGGAGAGTCACATGGAATTGTATTACTTTATTAGATCTATGTAAATATGCTGACAACAAAAAACTGGGGACAGCTCTTCGTTTTTGGCCATGGCCAGGCAGGCACGTTTGCATTTCAATATTTGGCCGTAGCAAATAATTCAATCAATTTCGCAGGCTTCAGGTGCGCTACATGTTCATGTGGCTAGCCGGCTGGTTTGCATGTCTCCCGAGTGTATCTGAATCATAATATCTGAATGGGCGCATATTCTCGTACATATATAAATAAATGCCGCATTGATTTGTTTGTGTATTTTATTTAATTTCCGTAATTTCCGTTTCATTATTACTGAACCAACCGAAACCGTAACCGAAAACCGAAAACCAAATATGTGCCTACGTGAATACGAAACACATACACATATACTGTATATATATATCTACAATTTGATACATCTATGCGTGTATGTAATGTATTTGTATGCCTCTCTCTGTGTGCAGGTGTGCCATCACAACCGAGCAATTTCCGGGCCACTGATATCGGCGAGACCGCAGTCACATTGCAGTGGTCCAAGCCGACTCATTCCAGCGAGAACATTGTGCACTACGAACTCTACTGGAATGACACATACGCCAATCAGGATCATCACAAGTGAGTTAACTACATACATACATACATATGTATATACTTATTAAGGTATCAGATATGCATAACCGAGCTCTACTCCTTTCAGGCGCATCTCGAACTCCGAGTCCTATACGCTTGATGGTTTGTATCCCGATACCCTCTACTACATCTGGCTGGCGGCACGTTCGCAGCGCGGCGAGGGCGCAACGACCCCACCCATACCCGTACGCACCAAGCAATATGGTAAGTGGCCGAGACTCTTTGATCCTAAGTTAGGTAAAACAAACTGAAACAGAAATAAAACTCAACTAAGCCGTAGTACGAGTTTCTCTAGCTTAAGTACCAAAAAAATAAAAGAAAACAAAAATACAAAAACTCTAAACATAAATTTCGTTCCATATAACTATATAAATATATACAATATACATTAATATATATATAACTACTTACATATACATATGTCATATTTGACGCCTATAAATGTAGTTGATTATTCAGTTCAAATAACTGTTTATTGATACAATATGTGTGCGAGCGTGCGAGTGTGTGTGTGTGTGATTATTTCCACTGTGTGTTATGGCATACGCAAGGATACAGGTAACAGTGTAAGTGTGTGTATGTGTGTGTGTGTGTGTGTGTGTGTGTGTGTGATATGTTCTGACTTGCACTTTTCTGCCTTAATAAGATATATATTGTATGATATGTGATTGTTTCTAGTTAACTGCAAGTTTATCTAATATCAATTATCAAATACTTATAGTTCAGTTTATATACATTCTATATACTTCTATATACATATACATATATACACACTAGACTACTCCTAAATACATCTACATTCAAGTTATCCTAGCTTAGTTAATACATACATATAACATACATACAACAGGTTAGTTAGGCATACAAATACCCTACATACATGTGTATAAGCCCATGTCTATTCTGACATCGACTTGGCAGAGGCGTGGCTTATAACAGTTAATAAAGCTTCATCAATAGAACGAGGAATGATGTAATCATTGACTTCACAAGCAAAATTAATTTTTCTATTTTTATTTATCGATTATTTCTATATATTTTAATACTCATGTAACTTTTAAATTATATATTATTCGAATATATTTTTAAAATTTATTTAAGTTTATTATAAAAATACAAATACTTGTGTTTTAGTAAATTCGGATGAATTGAAATGAATTTTAAATTCCTCTGAATACTCTGCGCTCTATTGATGAAGCATAACCTCAAAAACCAAAAACCTCACACGTTAGCCAACACTGTAAACAACACCACATCACAAACTTCAGTACAGAAAACTAAACAACAAAAAAAAACGAACAGTAAATTTAATTGTAAGATTATTTTGATTGCAAATGATATTTATACTCGCAAAAAAAAAACAAAAATATACATATATACATATACATATGTATGTATATACTTATTTTAGTTTATTTAGAGAATGCGTATGTATGTGTATGTAATTTGATTTCAAGTCTTGATTTATGCAAATTATGGTTAAAAGTATCTGCAGCTCTTGTTTAGCCTTCGCATGTCTAAATTTCAATGCAACTGCACAAAAAGCCACAAACCAAAATTTCTAGACAATAAACTCTGTTGCTCTCTTCTAATTTGCACTACCTATCACTGTCACTCACTCACTCTGTATCTCTCTCTCTCTCTTGCAATTGTAGCTCGTAATTGATTTTGAAATGCGTTTTAATAGAGTAACGCGCCAAGACAAATGTTAGTTAGAGCTTGAGTAGAGCTAAATATGTCTCTTTATATTAGTTATATACATATATTTATGTGTGTGTGTGTTTATTTTATATTTGTATTGCATCACTTTTGGTTTTCATATTTGCACGTTTTGCATACTCTCAGCTTGATTTGGCGCATAATTAAAGTTTAAGTGGTTCCAGTGGTTCTCTGGCTTAACAATTGTTTTGTGGCTGCCAAATAGTGTAAAGAGTGAGAGAGAGAGAGACAAATACTGACTGAGTGAGTGGGAAAGAATCAACCAAAGGAGATATGAGTTTGGCATGCGAATTACTACTTAGTGGTGCACATTGACTTATTCCTTGCAGTTTGTCATGCACTTTATTTGAAATGGGTTTGCAATTTGGGTTTTTGCTATATACATACATATATTTATATATATATCAATTAGTCGTAGGGATTGCGTTTCAATTAAGCATAACATTATTATTGCCATACAAGCTTGAACAATTTTAGTGCACTTGAGATAGCAACGAGAATATGCTGTATATATATGTACATACATACATACATATATGTATGTGTATGTATATTTGAATAAATGTTAGTTTCTACTTTCATGTTCTGGCTATTAGTTTCATGTTTTATGTAAGAAATAAAAACAAATTAAAAACCCACTGCCACATGGTTTATGCAAATTTAATGTTCATAGTAAATGTGTGCGTGTGTGTGTGCGTGTGTGTGTGTGTGTGTGTGTGTATGTGTGTGTGACCTGTACAATTAGTTTAAGCTCGCTTTAAATATTTGCACCAAATTATATAAAATATTTGTAGAGTTCGTTTAGTGCACTCTTTTGCAACTTTAAACTCCAGCTATATTATATATGTTATTTATCTATATTATATACTATGAATTTTCCTCAGTGTGTAGTTAGTTTTTTTCAGCTCAAAATCGTTACCAAAAAATATGCACAATTTAATTTAAGCGAGAAGAAAAACTTCTCCAAAAAAAAAAAGAGAAGAAACGCTACATTATTTGCATAAACCATTGGATCGATCAAAAACAGAATTTTTATGCCTTGTATTTGAGTTTCGAACTTATTTTGATTTGATATAATACCTAACTTATATGCCAACCTATATATACTTATGCCTATTATCCATTATGTCATTTATTCAAACATTATTTTGGTGCATTTTTTCGTTACATGTTTTTGGTTTGAAAACAATTTTCGTTTGGTTTTAACGCTAATCGCTGAACGCTATGAAACATATCTCTCACTCTCTCTGGCTATAACGCAATCAAATTTTCAATGCAATGCAAAAAAAAAAAAAAAAACAAAAAACAAAAAAAACAACAACCACACGTTCCCATCTATATTGTGTAATTAGTACCAGGTGCTCCGCCACGCAATATCACGGCGATTGCGAACAGCTCGACAACGATCGCGCTGAGCTGGCTGCCTCCGCCCGCGGAGCGCTCCAACGGCCGGATCATATACTATAAGGTGCTGTTCGTCGAGGTGGGCCGGGCGGACGACGAGGCGTCCACTCTGACCCTGAACATGACCCAGATTGTGCTCGACGAGCTCAAGCGCTGGACCGAATACAAGATCTGGGTGCTAGCCGGCACCTCAGTAGGCGATGGTCCGCGCTCCCATCCGATCATAACGCGCACCCTAGAGGATGGTATGTATGCCAATGACAATCTTACCTATGCGTAAGTCTCTCTCTAACTCTCTCTCTCTCTCTCAATTTTTCTTTGTTCACATTTATCATTTATCAGTTTCTCATTTACATCATATTTTACATTTAGTTTATAATATTCTTAGTTTATTTTACATTAATCGTTATCAAACCTAACTAATTAATCAAAAATTGAACAAATTTTTATACGATTTTTGAATTTTGATATCGAGCATTCCCAACGCTGGAGCTGCCGGAAACGCCGCAATGGAGCGTTTTGTTTTTGATTTTCTTTTTGATCAGCAAAATAAAACTCGAAATATAACCATATTCGTATGCGTATGTGTATGTGTGTGTGTATTAGCCTAAAGTCGATTTAGTTATGCGACTGGCAATAAATACCATATGCCACATACACATGCCATATTCATCTATCATCTATCATATATCATATATGTGTTAAATAAAAGCTGCAAACATTCATCTATTTTTGAATGCAGCTATATTTCATATTCCCCATTTCTTTGTAGATTATATATTTTTATTCATAGTTGTTTTCAATTCAGTTTTTATATATTTGTGTTTGGATAATGATAATATTATTATATTTCTGATCTCCTTTCACAGTTCTTCCCATTTATTTCTGTGTCAATCCTAAAGAAATATCTTATCTTTTAACTCAACTCAACTTTGATTTTTAAATTTCAAAATTTTCAGCTAAAATTCGAACAAATTCTCCTTCAATGCCTAAAAAGTTTATATTTTCATTATCGTTTTTTTTTTTTTTCTAAAATGGATATCAATTACTTAGAAGAAATTCTGTTTGAATTACATATTTTTCTAAACATTTCTTTTCCTGCAAAGATTTTTTAATTAACTGGTCAAATTCTTTCCATATTTTACAGAAATACAGGAACAAATAGTTTTTTGAAGTGTCTTTCGTTTGGTTCTTTATCATTGATCAGTTCCTATCCCGAAACTTCCTCTTTTAACATATTATCTGAAATTTTGATTTGAAACCCATTTAAGATTGCTTTTGTTTTTCAATTAATTTTGCGTACGAATTGAGAATATATTGAAATTTTCAAATTTTTATTGGTACTATAAAATTGCATATTTTTTGGCGCAATTTTTGACAACTTTTTTGCACTTGTATCTCTATCAAATAAAAATGCAATCGAATCTCTTTTTTAGCACAACTCCTATATTGTGTACTATATATATGCAAGAACGAATTTTTGTTATTTAATTGAATCACAAATCTGAATTTGCAAATACGAAAAAAAAACAATTTAAATAAACAAAAAAACAAAAACTGAATTGGTTAAATATTATAACTATATATATATACGATAATTTTTTTTATGATATATTGCATCAACTTTTTGTGGTAATTTGTATAGCACAAAACATAATAAGAGCTCTGTGTTTTTGTAAGCGCACCAGATACCGAATACTTATAAACAAACACTTAACTTAAACAAACATCAATATTATCTAAACATATACACAAATTTATGATTTTCGTAAATTTCGTTGGTTTGTCTGTTTGGTTTTTCCTTTTTTTTTTTGCGAACGAACCACCAAAAGAGCCGCATAAAATATTAAATTGATTTATTTACATAATTAAATTTATGCAATTATAAATGTAAACAAGTACCCAGCCTACCTAAATACATATATGCCTAAATACGGCCTAGTTGTGCATAATGAAAGTCTA
This sequence comes from Drosophila aldrichi, assembly GCA_035045965.1. NCBI lineage: Eukaryota > Metazoa > Arthropoda > Insecta > Diptera > Drosophilidae > Drosophila > Drosophila aldrichi. The sequence goes on from JAWNOM010000534.1 coordinate 3,970,824, forward strand.
AGCCTCCCGCCCGATTCCCTCCCGCCGCCTCCCTATGCACAAGCTCTTTTATTGTGGTTTACCTAAGGCAAATAATGCAAAACGTTTCGCTGCATTTATTTGCACACACACACACAAACACACAGAAACATATTTATTTATTTTTTATTGTACCCACACACACACACTCATGTATATAAATATATGTATGTATATATTTATATATTTACATGTTTAATAACTTTTTGCAGCAGCTCGTTGTAATATTTTTTTGGACTTTGGTTTTTGATATTTGCCTTTTCCTTTTTTTTTTTTTTTTTTTTTTTTGAATTGTGGGCAAACCTTTTGCACTTTGACTCCCACGCCCCTTAATATACATACATATGTGGCTTTTTTCGTTGTTGTGTTTATCGCTATGCAAATGCGCGAATACATGGCGAAAATCCTTAAATTGATTTTCGCATAAAAATTATTTGATTTTTGTATTTAATTTGTATTCTGTTGACACATTTGATTAAGTTTTATTTGCCATCACCTGCATGTTTGCCAAGTTAACACATTTGCATCTCTTTGCCCCCACTCTCTCACTCTCTCTCACTCCTCTATTATCCCTCTCCATCTATATATATTTATATTTTTTTCTGGGCAGTTAATCTGCCCATTTGTTAAAGCAACAATGTAAAACTGTTTTTTCTCCTGCTCAAACTAATTGTTTATTATTTGTTCTAAGTAAAAACTTGATAGTTGAGCCCATAGTTTTAACAATTTATATAGTTTTTGAGCATTTGTGAGAGATAATTAATCTGAAGTGCACACAAAACAAGTTTTTGTGTTTTGCATGTCAAATAGTGGTGATTGGAGAGATGGGAATACATTTTCAGATAACAATACAAAATAATCTGTATAGAATTAAGAGCAGAATAAATAAACAAGAATTGCAATTCTTATTTCTTTTATAAATATTCAAAATATGTAAAGAGATTCTTTTAAATCAAGTGAGGAACTCATTAGAAATACATACTGAAAAGTGTCACGTATTGTTGAGTTTTTTAAGAAGGGGAGAAGTAATTCTGCTATAATTGGAGCCTAATATCCAGAAGATAATCAATATACAATAGATTGGGCAAAAAGAGAAACCAAAAATGTAAAATAGAAATATACATAGATCGATTTAGGATTTTCAATCTTCCTTCCTTGAGTTCAATACTTTATTTTTTATTATCAAAGTTTTCCTTCAATTCGAAATCAGAAAAGTATTATCTAAGACTCTCTCAGACTATCTAAAATCAATGCAGATACTTGTTAAGTCATCTACAACTCAAAGGAACTTTTCTTTTACTTTTCATAACATTTTTTTTCCACTCCACATCAAAGTAGTCTTTTCCGTATATACTATGACTTTGACTATCCAACATTGAGCTACCTAAATGCCTTCTAGCTATAACTTGAAACTTGACTTTACATTGTTGCAAAGCCCTTTCACACTTTCATTATGTTCCCATTTTGGTTTCGCACTCAGTCATGAAATTGCTTGTTAGCTGATAAGTCGAACTGCTTGTTAAATTAACCATCTTGATTTACCGAGTACCTGTTAAGTTATTTCAACACACAGTAGAGCAGGAAGACAATGAAGTTGATGAGGCAAAGTGTTGGCACTCACTTGATTTGATTTGATTTGATGTTGGCTAAGCACAGTTTAATGAATTGTACTTTTAGTTAATGCTAAGCACCTAGTCAAGTAATCGCAACTAAGTTAACCATTAAGCACACTGCAAAGCACACCAAATGCACTCAGCACAAAGCACAAAGCGCAAAGCGGGGTCAAAGGACATGCACCTGCCTGCATACATAGATATGAGCTGTAGTCCACACTGGCTACTTTTTTTTCCCATTTAGAGTTGGACGAATTGTGAATGTATATTATATTGTATTTTATGAGCACTGCACCTCAAGCACTTCAACGTGTCTAGTCAGCACATTATTCTTCTGCACAGCTCTCTATGCTCTATTCTCTGTCTGTGTCGTCTACAATATATGTATATACATATATATTATTTTAATTGTACTCAATTTAGCACAATCAAAGCTGTATGTGTGTGTGTGTGCGTGCGCGTGTGTGTGTGTGAGTTCCATTGATATCCCTGCGGCTGCAGCATTTCACAGTTAAAGGGTCAGCGCATAAGTATGCTATAGTATTTTGTATACCCCATATGATGTATTTGTATATGTATATATACATACATATATGTATATATATTTTTTATTTTCTTAATTTTTGCTTTTTTTTTCGCTCACATATTTCGCTTGTTAGCTTCGTTGCGCTTTGCTTTCAATGCGAAATGCAAATAGCACCTGCCCCAAAGCTGGGCACTTGCTACGTAGTACGTACCTGCCCCGCCCCACCCCCTGCGGTGTCAGTTCCTAATGCAGTCAGCTCGCCTTTTGTGTGTGCTAGAGTAGACTCACACATACAAACACACTGTATGCAGAACGGAAAAGAACCGAAAAAAACTGGATTATAGCAAAAGAAGAAGAAGAGAGCTAAGGATATGCTCAACTGACATGGGCTGATACTTGTGAGAATATTTGGTTATATAACGAGTCTTTGAAGAATACAATTTCTGCTTAAGACTTCATAAATCGAGTAAATTTCAAGGAAATTTGTTTCTAAGAAAATATATTAATTTTTTTTTTGTTTCATTTATTATTTTAAATAAGAAAAGGTATTGCTATACCACATGAAGACCAATAATAAATATGGCTTTCAGATCTTTAACTTGAACAGAAATCCTCTCTACTCTATCTGCATTACCCACTGTATTTACTTTACAGGGTATACAAACAAGTAAGAGCTGTAAAAAAAAAAGCAGCTCAAAAATTTTGTAGCTTAGCCTGGCACTACCTGGCACGTACCTTTATTCTTTCTATTCAGCAGCGCAATAAAAAGAAAGAAAAAAAAAACATATATATATATACTTATCTAGAGAAGACCTCCTAGCATTTTAATTATTTTATATACTCATACAGTCAGTGAGTGTTTGTGTGAATGCATGTGAAATGACTAGAGAGAGACAAAGCTGATGCAAAGTGCTACAGTTGACATCGGTCTCTGCTCTGAGCCCTCAGCCCTTTACTACTCTTGCCCCACTGTGCAGGAGGACACTAATGAAGCATAATTTAACATTTGTGCCGCGAGTCGCATTTGAATAATTTCTATTATGCAGTTGCTCGACAAATTTTTAATGAAGTGAACAAGTTCCATATGGAAACTGGAAACTCTATATACGCGTATAATAAGAAATTAAATAATTTATGTGAATAGTCTAACCCAACAATAAATACATACATATATAATATAGCTTAGCTTTAAGTCCTAGGCTTGTTTTAAGCTCTACAAAATACCACATCATAAGAACTATTCTCGACAATAAAATAGAGTATCAAAGCGGGTGTGCCAACAAATATGTACATTTTGTATCAAATATTCATATACATGTATCAAATATTTCATCATTCCCCTTTCCATATTTTTTTTTCCTTCTTTTCACTTGGTGTCCCAATAAACAATCCCCCTTGTAATATGCACTGAATACTTTTTGTATACTGTAAACTAAAGAGCTATATCTTATATCTTTTTTCATATATAAACACACTAAAAAATACCAAATATATCTTTGCTTGGCCACTCGCACCTTGCACTCTACTTGCTCTGTTTCGTGCACCTTTTTTTGAATGCAAACTCGAAATGGAAAACTGTAAAATCAAAATTTTTGAAAACTTTTTTGATGTCTGAATACAAAACTAAAAAACAAAAAAAAAACATATATTGCGAAATTTGATTTTTGAACGCAACCCTTTAATGGATGGTGGTTAAATATTAAAAAATACAAATATAAAAAAAAAATACATTTTAAATCTATTTAGAGAAAAAGAGTGAGTATTTTTTAAATGGTTTGACTATAATGTTTAAGAATGCCCTATACATACATTTATATATATCTAAAGTTAAATATTTGTAATATTCTTTTTGTTATGGTCCCAAAATATTGTTGACCAATCACTAAAGAATCAAATCTCTTTTTGTTTTTTGACATGTTTTTTCTATTTCAAAACAAAATGTCAGCGAGGATTTTGCAATAGGGCTCTTGTCTTTTTCCCCCAAGAGCCGCCCAAAAAAAAAAATAACTACTGATCTAATATATACGTACATATGTATATTTACAAATATATATTTTTGATTTCCACTACATGTTTTGCACACAAACAGTAAAAAAAAAAACAACTAATTTTTGAATGCTTACATGTTTGTTTTTGGCCAGTCGAAGTCGAGTCGAACAAGAGCGGAAACCTAACTGAAAATGGTCCGATGCTCAGATTCGATCTTGTTTCGATTGTCAAGTTTTTGTGTACATTTTTTGAAGCTACTCTATAAGTATTATATATACTACATATACATTAGCAAGGTATCCATGCACTTCTTATTCACTTTTTGTGCACCCTCTACTACTGAGCAACCTATACTTATTTATTTATTTATATTTACCTACCTAACTATAACTATAACTCTAACTATACCTTACATATAGCACCTAAGCAGCACTTTGATACTTGATACAATTTTACAATTTACGACATTATATATTTTGTTTTTCTAACTGTGATGTGGTGACTTGGTTGACTTGGAGCTAAGTTCGTTCTGGTTTTTGTATATTGCTCCTAGGGTCTAAGGCAACCTTAGCACTTAGTGTTTACTGTCTCTAGTTTCATCTATGTCTTACGAATAAGCAACTTAGTCTTAAGAACCCCAAGATCCAACAGTGTCTAAACAATAACCTAAGTTAGCTCCTAAGTAAAGTTAAGAGTATTTAAACAGTTCTATGCAAAGACGTTACTTGTGCTTACCCCAAGCTAATCTATTGTTTCCTCGCCGATGTCTCTAGTGCCCGGAGATCCTCAGGATGTCAAAGCTACGCCCCTGAACTCAACATCCATACATGTGAGCTGGAAACCGCCTCTCGAAAAAGATCGGAACGGCATCATACGCGGCTATCACATCCATGTGCAGGAAATGCGAGATGAGGTGAGTTGTGAGGGGCAAAGTGGATTGGGAGGAAGATGGGGAGTAAACTGAAATCTCATTTATTGCGCGCACTTAGGGAAAGGGCTTTCTCAACGAACCCTTCAAGTTCGATGTGGTCGACACGCTGGAATACAGTGTGACCGGCCTGCAACCCGACACTAAATACTCTATTCAAGTCGCTGCTCTGACGCGCAAGGGTGACGGCGATCGTAGCACTGCGGTGATTGTCAAAACCCCCGGAGGCGTACCTGTACGACCGACAGTAAGTCTTAAGATCATGGAACGCGAACCCATAGTCTCCATTGAACTGGAGTGGGAACGACCGGCGCAAACATACGGAGAGCTGCGTGGCTATCGGCTGCGCTGGGGCGTCAAGGATCAGGCACTGAAGGAGGAGATGCTCTCCGGACCACAGATGACCAAGAAACGTTTCAACGATCTCGAACGCGGCGTAGAATACGAGTTTCGTGTGGCAGGCAGCAATCACATTGGCATTGGTCAGGAAACAGTCAAGATCTTCCAGACTCCCGAGGGCACTCCCGGTGGACCGCCGTCCAACATAACCAAACGCTTCCAAACACCCGATGTGCTCTGCGTCACTTGGGACCCACCCACACGCGATCATCGCAATGGAATCATCACACGCTATGATGTGCAGTTCCATAAGAAAATTGACCATGGGCTGGGCTCAGAACGAAATATGACGCAGCGCAAGGCGGTGTTCACCAACCTGGAGGAGAACACCGAGTACGTTTTTCGCGTGCGGGCGTACACGAAGCAGGGCGCGGGCCCATTTAGCGAGAAGATGATTATACAAACGGAGCGGGACATGGGACGTGCTCCAATGTCCGTGCAGGCGGTGGCCACCTCCGAGCAGACAGCGGAAATCTGGTGGGAGCCGGTGCCAAGCCGTGGCAAGCTACTAGGCTATAAGATCTTTTACACCATGACGGCCGTCGAGGATCTAGATGATTGGCAAACGAAGACCGTGGGTCTAACCGAATCGGCCGATCTGGTCAATCTAGAAAAGTTTGCCCAGTACGCCGTGGCCATTGCGGCCAGGTTTAAGAATGGGCTGGGACGTCTCAGCGAGAAGGTTACGGTGCGCATCAAGCCAGAGGACGTTCCGCTCAATCTGCGTGCTCACGACGTCAGCACACACTCCATGACCCTCTCCTGGTCACCACCCATACGCCTTAATCCCGTCAACTACAAGATCAGCTTCGATGCGATGAAGGTGTTTGTGGACTCGCAGGGCTTCTCCCAGACACAAAGCGTGCAGAAGCGTGAGATAATCCTGAAGCACTTCGTGAAGACGCACACGATCAACGAGCTGAGCCCTTTTACCACCTACAACGTAAATGTGAGCGCCATTCCCTCGGACTACTCCTACAGACCGCCGACAAAGATAACGGTGACCACTCAAATGGCTGCCCCACAGCCCATGGTGAAACCTGATTTCTACGGCGTGGTGAATGGCGAGGAGATATTGGTTATACTGCCGCAGGCATCCGAGGAGTATGGCCCCATCTCGCATTACTACCTAGTTGTGGTACCCGAGGACAAGTCCAATCTGCACAAGAACCCCGATCAGTTCCTCACCGACGATCTGCTGCCCGGCCGCAATAAGCCAGAGCGCCCCAATGCACCGTATATAGCTGCTAAGTTTCCACAGCGCTCGATACCCTTCACCTTCCACCTTGGCTCAGGCGACGACTATCACAATTTCACCAATCGCAAGCTGGAGAGAGAGAAGCGCTATCGCATCTTTGTGCGCGCCGTTGTAGATACCCCACAGAAGCATCTGTATACATCCAGTCCGTTCTCTGAGTTCTTATCGCTCGATATGCGCGAGGCGCCGCCCGGCGAACGTCCCCATCGCCCTGATCCCAACTGGCCCTCAGAGCCGGAGGTTTCCGTCAATCGCAACAAGGATGAGCCGGAGATACTGTGGGTGGTGCTGCCCCTGATAACCGCCTTTGTTGTCTCTACCACACTGATCGTGCTGTATGTGGTTAGGCGTCGCAGGCAGCCCTGCAAAACCCCAGATCAGGCAGCTGTTACGCGTCCTCTGATGGCCGCTGATTTGGGGGCTGGTCCAACGCCCAGCGATCCGGTTGATATGCGCCGACTAAACTTCCAGACGCCCGGCATGATCTCGCATCCGCCCATACCGATCTCAGAGTTTGCCAATCACATTGAGAGACTCAAGGCCAATGACAATCAGAAATTCTCGCAGGAGTACGAGAGCATCGAGCCCGGCCAGCAATTCACCTGGGACAACTCCAACTACGAGCACAATAAGTCCAAGAACCGTTATGCCAATGTCACCGCCTACGACCACTCGCGTGTCCAGCTGCCCGCCCAGGAGGGCGTCCTCGGCTCGGACTACATCAATGCCAACTACTGTGACGGCTACCGCAAGCACAATGCGTATGTAGCCACCCAGGGACCGTTGCAGGAGACCTTCGCCGATTTCTGGCGCATGTGCTGGGAGCTGAAGACGGCGACGATTGTGATGATGACCCGGCTGGAGGAGCGCACGCGCATCAAGTGCGACCAGTATTGGCCCTCCCGCGGCACCGAGACGTACGGCCAGATCTTTGTCACCATCACCGAAACCCAGGAGCTGGCCACCTACAGCATACGCACGTTCCAACTGTGCCGTCAGGGCTTCAACGATCGCCGCGAGATCAAGCAGCTGCAGTTCACGGCTTGGCCGGATCACGGTGTGCCCGATCATCCTGCTCCCTTCCTGCAGTTCCTGCGTCGCTGTCGCGCCCTCACCCCGCCCGAATCCGGGCCAGTTGTGGTTCACTGCTCAGCGGGTGTGGGTCGCACTGGCTGTTATATTGTCATTGACTCGATGCTGGAGCGGATGAAGCACGAGAAGATCATCGACATCTATGGCCATGTGACGTGCTTGCGCGCCCAGCGCAACTACATGGTGCAGACGGAAGATCAATATATCTTCATTCACGATGCCATCCTGGAGGCCATTATCTGTGGATCGACAGAGGTGGCCGCACGCAACTTGCACAGCCATTTGCAGAAGCTGCTCACCACCGAGCCGGGCGAGAGCATCTCAGGAATGGAGGTGGAATTCAAGAAACTCTCGAATGTCAAGATGGACTCCTCCAAATTCGTAACCGCTAACTTGGCCTGCAACAAGCATAAGAATCGTCTGGTTCACATTCTGCCCTACGAATCGAGTCGCGTGTACTTGACGCCCATCCATGGAATCGAGGGCAGCGACTATGTCAATGCCAGTTTCATCGATGGCTACCGTTATCGTTCGGCCTATATTGCGGCTCAGGGACCTGTTCAGGACACCGCCGAGGACTTCTGGCGCATGCTCTGGGAGCACAACTCCACCATAGTTGTTATGTTAACCAAGCTCAAGGAAATGGGCAGGGTAAGCTAGACATGATACACATTCAATGGATATCCTCTAATCCGTATTCCCTTTTGCAGGAGAAGTGCTTCCAATATTGGCCTCACGAGCGCTCCGTACGCTATCAGTATTATGTTGTGGATCCGATCGCCGAGTACAATATGCCGCAGTACAAGCTGCGAGAGTTTAAGGTAAGTCATGCCATTTCACAACTCCTATACGTCTCTCTATATGACCTCCTACCCCCTTTCTTCCCCCCAGGTTACCGATGCTCGTGATGGTTCTTCCCGCACCGTGCGCCAGTTCCAGTTCATAGACTGGCCGGAGCAGGGCGTTCCCAAGTCTGGTGAGGGCTTCATCGACTTCATTGGACAGGTCCACAAGACCAAGGAGCAATTCGGGCAGGACGGACCCATCACAGTCCACTGCTCAGCCGGCGTGGGCCGCACGGGCGTCTTTATCACGCTCAGCATCGTGCTCGAGCGCATGCAGTACGAGGGTGTGCTCGATGTGTTCCAAACGGTGCGCATTTTGCGATCTCAGCGACCAGCCATGGTGCAGACGGAAGTGAGTAGCCCCCGCAATTGTCGGAGATTGAGGAGACTGACTGAAACTAATTTCTCTTTTGCAGGATCAATATCACTTTTGCTATCGCGCTGCCTTGGAGTACTTGGGCTCGTTCGACAACTATACAAACTGAAGAAGCTAAGCAGAAGTTGAAGCTGAAGCAGTAGCAGGACAATGACCAGGAGTTGGAGTTGAAGTCCGGGCTACAGAGCAAAAACATTGTCAACTCCATGTTCATGTTAAATGTTGCATGTTCGTTGTTTTCAATTGTACGCATAAATACGCATTTACGATAAACACGGATACCTTAACTTTAAAGTATTATAGCCAGATACTGCCCACAAACAACTTACTTATATACTATGCATAGTACGAGGGTAGTCTGAGGCATTTCCGATCTTAACATAGAAGGCTAGCAAAATAAAAAGTTATTTATATGAATAGAGAGTTATTGGTGAATCGGAAAGGCGCTCAGACTACCCTCGCTTATATAAATTTTAATACCCCTTTCATTATGCCTCTTTTGATTAGTTTTTAGCATCTCTTATCGCTCCCGGTCTTTGATTTTGGTATAAAATGTAAACTCAAGAAGACTGTTACAAGTTTAATTATCAGTAATTTATACTTAAATGCATATATATCCCCATACCCATATACATATTGTATATGTATATATATGTATATGTATATCATGTGTGTGCATACAGTTTTTGCTCGAACTAATCAAAGTAGTCAATCAACTTGTTGTTGTGGTGCGGCGGGGCGACCCGCTCACTGATTAACCTATACATATTTGAACTAAGGACTTGGTAGCTTTTAAAAACTTACCGCCTAAACGAATCTCAAGAAAGAAAAGTAAAGTAAAGATCAGAAAACGAATGAAAGGAAATGAAAGCAACCTAAGCTAAAGCTCGGCTAGAGCAGATGGTAGAGCAATGTAGTCCAAAATCCAATTATCATAACAATTATATATACATACGTATAGTATATATATTTACATGTACTTGTATGTATCTGTGTGTACAACAATCAATCAAATATGTTTTAATATGTTTTTATACTTGACATACTTAAAAAGTCCGCTTAGGTTCAGTATACATATATTCCTGTATAAATCTATTTATATGAACAAAAGCAAATGTAAACCGTGCAATTAGTAAAAAGTCTTGCGTAGTGCATATCTGTTAGGACGCCTAGTTTAAATTAGTTTAAAGATTAACTTTAATTAGCGGGCAGCTTTTCTACTTTGTGACATTCCCCATATGTAGCTGACGAGTGCTATTCATCAAATAGTAACGATCAAACCCTCTAGGTCTTTGTACTTGATTAATGTATTTTTATTTTGTTTTATTAAATTATATCCATACTTTTTTGGAAGTCCATTTGAATATTCATTTGACATTCCTACCCGAAGTCTAATCATAAGTGCATCCGTCTTGAATTTTTTTTAAGAATTATATTCCTGTATATACCACTTAACCCTGCAGCTATATATGTATAAGTAAATAGGATCCTACAGCTAGAAATTATGGTACCTAACGTATATGAACAAGGCAGCATAGAGAATACACCCAGCCGATTAAAGGGATAGACGAGTAATAAGATAACTGTAGATATATATATTGTAGAATACTTAACATATATAAATCGCAAAATACGTCTATATATTAATATAAATCGCACCCATTTATACCTACTATAAAGCTACATCCGCATGGCATTATGAACTAAGAACTATTATAGTGTATATACATATTTGATATGCTGCTCAGTCGGCCCAAAAGTATTTATATATGATGTCGTTAGCAAGCCAATGCATAAAAGCAAAGCAAAATTAAAGATTAGACAACTATTTAGCCACATGTTAAAGAACAATAGAAGTAATACGTACATATGTACACTACACATACATATATACGCATTGTGCATAATGCATTCTAGACATAAATACACTCACACACTCTCATAAGTAACTGTTATAAAAACAAATTTAGCGCGTTGCCCACTAAAGAATTGGAGTTAGGATCTAGGATCTAGGAAATTGACAAGTTGGCGAAATGCCAGGACCCGAAAAGTTAAATAAAGCGCTGGGGCATATTTGGAGTACATATATATAAAGTGAAATAAAATAAATACAAATTATAGCATTTACGATTAGCAACAATAGATGTCTAATAGATAATGGTTATCACACCACAGCGTTGCGAGCATATTTAGCATACTTCTATATATAAATGCATTAAAAGAAATCTATATTGTATATTACAAGAAAATTAAATTGGTCGGCTTGTCAAATTTTGTTAATACTATATGAAATTGTTTAATATATACAAATATATACATACATACGTGCATACATATATTTTACCAATTAGTCAGATATAAAAACAATTTTAACGATACACACAGAAAACCATAAAAATTAATCAAGCTAGAGTCAAGCGATTGTATTGCATACAAACCAACCTTTATGTAAGAAACACATGACGTTAAACCTTATCATACGACTATATGTATCAGATATATAATATATATATATATATATATAATTTTCGAATGCGGAAAAACCAATGAACATGAATATTAAAAGACGAAATAAAAATACATATTACGGAAAAAGAAAAACCCAAAGTCAATTCATTATAGCCTATTTAAAACCAGTAAGGAGCGTTACAATCGGGACCATTCAACAAAAATAACTCATATCATTTTGTTGAGTTTTGCTTGTCCCATAAAATGTTGGACTCCTAGAACGAAAACTGCGGTAAATATGTATTAATGTTCTCTGAATATTGATGTGTCTAAGCCTAATGAAATTTCTCACAGGAGTGTCGAAAAAAGTCTTATAACCTTTGTATTTTCTGGTTTGTAATGAATAATATTAATGAACCAATATAAAATCGTATTTGAAAATATTATTACTGCTCTATAATTAAATATATATAGGATGAGGAAAAACAATCACTATATTGAATGGGTAATTTGATTTTGATATTTGTGACAAAGTAAACAAAAGCAGAACACAAGTCGGTGAGCTATGAATCGACTCACTCTGTTGGAATGCGAATTGATCGTGGAAATTTTTTCAGGTGGCTCAATATCTCGCTTTTGGTTCGTCATCGTCTTTTTTTTTATCAAACAGATCAAATTTTCGCGACTTGATGGAATGAATTCTAATTCATCAGAATTAATTCAATCAAGATATAGATTTCAAAAATAGAACAATAAAGTTTACAAAAATAAAAAATACTTAAAAGAACATGTCTTTATTTGAAGATGAGAGAGAGGAGGGCCCATGGGCCGAAAACTTTACTGGAACCCAAAGAAAGAACAAAAATGTTCAAACCCCATGAGTTATTCATTTTATTTCTCTTGCTTCATGGGAAAGCAACAAACCTGCAAGGACTTGAAGTTAGTTACTTTATGTTTTATTTTAGTTCTTCGTATACGTGTGCGTCGATAGATTTCCCGTAACTCGAAAATAGAAATTCCAGCCCATACCCGGGATTACATTAAGCATTATCAAGCAATAACTTTATTTTTAACGCAATTATTTCTATGTTAACTAAAATTGTGTATAATATAAATTGTGTATAATATAAAAATAGAGTTTCTTTGATACAAATTGTGGATCCGGGCGACACACGACAGATGCCAAGATTACTTATTAAGTAAAAGATTACTTAAAAGCAAAAAAAAATTAATTATTACGCTGATATGCAAACTGTCGAGTTGGCAGATCAAATATATATAAATACTTTATTGAAAATGAGTTTTGCTTCACATTCAAGAAATGTGACAGTATTTTAGTACCCCCAATTTAGGGTAGATAAATATTACTTTTAAGATTTCGCTACAAAAAAATTACAACGTTCAAAATATATAATTACAAATAAAGCGAAATCAATAGAAACAAAAAATATCGTAATGCGTTAACTTGACTCGGAGTCGTTAGTAACAGAGGCCTGCTTAATCTCGGACATAATATTTAGTGGATCCTCGCTGCGCAAGTAACCATTGTGCTCGGGATGGGATTCGAAAATTACCTCGCCCCGTATTACACGCACACGTGGACCGTGCGCACGAGCCGTGAACTTAACTTTGCCGCACGTATCCGGGCGTAGCCGACGATGTGCGCGCAAGCCACTGACCACCACAAAGTTCTTATCACAGCCATAGCACTTGTAGCGCTTCATACCAATGTGACGTGATAGATGGGAGATCAGCGTCTCGCGATGCGTGAAGTCCAGCGAACAGACCTGCAAAAGAAGAACATTATCGGAAGATATAGTAAAATATCAGTTAAGGAACAGTTTTATAAGCGCGCTACTGCTTTTTTCAGCTTCTGCTTACACAGAACCACAGATACTTCATTGTATACATCAGCCTCCTTACCTTGCATTTGAATGGCTTTTCGCCCGTGTGCCTGCGTTGATGGACGCGTACCTGGCCGGGCGTTCGAAAGCGTTTCTCACAGAAGTTGCATTTATGCGGCAACTCGCCGGTGTGTATCATTTTATGGATGCGCAAGGCGCCGACTGTCGTAAAGCATTTGGCACAATCATCGCATTGAAACTGAGAGGGACGAACAATGGGTCCTGGACGTGCTGACTTAGCAGAGGTAGGTGGAGAAGAAGAATCTTCAGAAGCCGGCTTTACACAAGCTACGGCAGCAGTGACCGCTGCTGCATCGTTAACAGCCACAGCGCCTGGACGAGGAGATACATCTACTGGAGCGGATGCTTCTGGTGCTGCAGAATATGCTTTCACACCTGCTGCTACTTTTTCCTCTGCTGCTGCGGCATCCGTCACAGGAGCCGATGGAGAACTAGCAGCTCGCAAATTCTTAGACTCATTCGATTCTGCAACAATATATAAATTATTATTCAAAACTTTAAAGGAAAACAAAAGCAACTTTGACTCACTCATATACATTTTTACTTCCACCTCAATCTTTTCAAACTCAGCTTCCGCAATGCCATGCACCTGCGTCAAATGGTTGCAGAACGCCAAATAGAGTTCGTAGCAGCGCGCACATTTTGGACACTCCCAGTGGAAACGATTATTGGGATAGGTGAAGCGCAACTGACGGACTTTCGACTGACTCTCTTTGGTCAGTGGCATCCTAAGCACCTCTAGCTGCGTTTGCATCACTGGTTTATTGTTTCTCTTTGGCATTTGCAGGACACTCCCAGGCATCGGAAGTGTTTGCTCTATGCTGCGTATTTGATTCTGGAATTCAGTGATGATCTTGCGAGATTCTGGCAGGCTCTCAAACAAGCTTAAAGCGTTAAAGTAGGCATTGCGATTCAACGCGGGCTTTTGGGTGCCTGCTGCTTGTGATGCACCTGCAAGGGTTAGGCTACTGCTCGGCTGTGAAGACGAACTTATCGACATGGGACTTGGCAGAGTTACAAATTTGCTGCCTGTGGTGCAGTTATTTGTGTTTGCGCTGCCCGAGCTAGGCGATATCTTGACGATTTTTGTATTTGGTGGCAATTTGAACAGCATACAGTTGCTTGGCAGCACCTTCAAGATGTTACCTGCTATGTGGGGCTTATTCTTTACGGGTTGCACGACTTTAGGTTGATTTATGGAGCCTTTGCCTGCATTCCAAATGTTTGTCAACAGCTTCGGCTCAGAGATGGACAATTGTACGGGCTTCAATTGCTCAGATGGTACAACTGCAGGTGAGGAATAGAAATAATATAATAATAATAATACAAGATTTAAACTCAGCTTACCTTGTATGGCTGGAAACATGGGAGTTTTAGTTTTTGTTCTAGCAGTTTCCACGTTGACAGGTTTCTTTATGGCTGGCAGGCGCAGTTTTCCACGCAATCGTCCTGCTAGGCTGTTATCACTTGTCCAGCTGGGCGGCTCACAGTCAGACTTTAATTCTTCTTCTTTTTCTTCTTTAATCTGTGGTTCGGTTTTGATAAGAACATCTGTCATTTCTATGTCCTGTTCTGTTTGTTCCTCTGCTGCATCCAGCGGTTCTGTTTTTATTTGTACGTCGAAATTCGTCTCCATCCTATTGACCGCCACAAGTTGAGCCACGTTACCATGCGTATCTGTGTAACCCACTTGCCCACACAACTCCTTGCTGTGCTGCCAATGCAACTGCAGGCCTGGATGCGTCTCAAAGTGCCTGCGACAAATCGCGCAAACAAAGCGGCGAACAAAAAAGTGGCTGCCTGAGTGCTTCGCCAGGCTGGCAGCATCGCTGCATTCCAATAGACAAATCTGAAAGAATTCATATTTATTAAATAAACTTCAATTATTTTAAAATAATTTTTTGCAAATAACTGAATGTGTGATCTAAATGAATAAAATTTAAATATTTGTGTTTGATCCAAATGAATTAAATTTAAATATGTTTCAATAAAGATCAAATCGTTAAGTGTGCATCAGCAATATAATGAATATATATAATCCGAAGAGAATTTCCATCTTAGCAACAGATAAACGGACCATTCCTTCTTTCGATCGCGAATTTATCCATATAATTAATTCTTTCAATATATGACAATCGAAAAAATAGCTGCATGATAAAATATATATATGTATCTTTACATTATAATTCATGGGAAACGTCTTCATTAACTAATTATATGAGGTATAAAAGTTTTCAGAGTAAGCTTTGACCCTTACTGTTTTTAACACCGTTATTAATATTATTATTTTTTCCAATACAACGTAGTTACCCTGCACTTTGATCCACTTATACCGCCCGCATGCTGGCGAAATTCATGCTCCAGTATTTCCTCCAACATGTCGCACCAAACTCCACACCCATATCGGCAAAAATGCCGATTTAACTGGTGGTTGATCTGATGCGAGGCAAGCGCCAGACGATTTTCACACGTATAACTGCAAATGTTGCATGCAAGTGTGCCATCATTTTCACAGGATGATGTCACAAATAACTGTAATGTATAAAGAACTTAGAAGCATGTTCGCATGTGTTGGTGTGCTAAGATTAGGGCTTGCCTTTTGCTGCTGATCGAGCGTGCGGAGACTCTGAATAAACTTTAGCTCGTCCTCGGATTTGTAGTCATGCACCGGCACCGTTATCATATTAGGCTTCTCATCGATGATTTCAATAAAGCGAGTCGCTGCAAAGTATTAGTAAATTCAACACAAATACATTAATTATGACAAAGCTAACGGTATAGTGCGTAGTAAAAATAGACACAACACATGCAAAATTACAACCATGCGCACGCATACTAACACACATACCCATACAATGTCATATTGCAAAAGCAAAAGCAGACAAGCATATTTACCACACGGCAACTCCAACTGGGGTGCATCTTCATCTAACTCTAGCTTTATCTTGGTATCATCAATATCAAGTTCCTCTTTTTTTATCACAATTTGTTCCTGCATCGCTTTGTCGCGTGGAAAAGTGCGCAAAAAAAATTACCGCTGCGATCAGTAGCTGCTATCGACTGCTCTTTGAAAGAATATCGAATAGACAACGCTTGGCTTGCGATATAAATTGCTTAGATTTTGCGATAGCTGCATATCGATAGTCTATCACCACTAAGATATTGTACACTGAACTGTAACACAACGAGAAATACTGCTAGGAAAAAAAGAAGAAAAAAATAGTAAGCAAACAATTTGTTTGTTTTTAAATTGCAAATTGCTTGAAGATAAATAGAATTAGCATTTATTAATGTGCATTAGTTAATTAATTAATAAGCACCCCATTCACAGAAATTGATATATAAATTGGGAATGTAAATGTTATAATTATTTTCGAGCATAAACAAAAATAAAGATGAGCAATAGCGAGGACTCACAACAATATCTAAATGATATGATAGTCAAAGAAGAGGACGAGGCATCGGGAGGTGAGCAGTCAATCATACAACTGTAGTTCGCTTAATAATTTTATTGCGTTGCAGACGAATCAGACAGACACGATGGACACGGCATCATGCTGCGTGAGCAGGACCGCTTTTTGCCCATTTGCAATATTATCAAAATAATGAAGGTGCCCGTACCGCAGAATGGCAAAATAGCCAAGGATGCCAGAGAGTGCATACAGGAGTGTGTCTCCGAGTTCATCTCCTTCATCAGCAGTGAGGCCATCGAGCGCAGTGTCGCAGAAAATCGGAAAACGGTGAATGGAGACGATTTGCTGGTGGCATTCAGCAATTTGGGCTTCGATAACTACGTAGAACCTCTCTCCATTTACTTGCAAAAATATCGGGAGGTAAGCTGGTGTCTTACCTCATGGAAGATATATATGTGCATATTTAACTTTCTTTCTTTTTCGTCCAGTCAAACAAATCGGATCGAAATTTATTTTTGGACAGCAGCTATATGCAAAGCGAGGATGCCAGTGAATCGGGGAAGCAGTAGCACTCTAATTACTGGCTGTTTTATTTATTTAAACTTAAGATTTAATGTTTTAAGAGGGTAGTCTGAATTAAACATTTTTTTGTTTTCTCTTATTTATGTTCGCATTATTCTCGGAATTCTTTCGTTGTTCGCAACCAGTGACGTGGAAATATGTCTATTCCGTTTATCCAAACATCCGTTTGTGAGCATCCACTTCACGAGACACCCATGTCTTACATCTTTATCATTCAATATAAGTATATTTTAAAAAATGCTTCTAATTTTATTTCCTACCTTGCTCCAGATCTTACGGCCAGACATTTAAACAATCGTCTTATAGCTCTATTTAAACCAAACACGCGAATTGCCAATGTTATATATTGTATATTTCGCGTGTTTGATTTAAAACAGCCACAGTTTTAAAATTGTCTATATATACACATATGTTACATAATGTATATAAGGTCAAAATCAAGTGTAATTTGTATGGCAAGTATCTTAGTAATATAAGAGTTTCATTTATTATGTATATTTTATAAGACACCAAGTACTTTTGTATATGCTACAGGTTTACATATATATATTTATATATATATGCTTTTTTGATATTAAAAAGAGTATGATAGGTCGATAGTCATATTGTTTGATGCAATCCTTAAGGAAATAGTTCAGTTTTAACTGCCCGTAGAGGCTTACATTACGGAGAAACAGTAGCTGTTGATCATTTCCAACGGTCAATACTAACATTTGATATTTAAGGACATATCCCGTTACACAGTTATCTTTTAGCCTTTAGGGTATGAGGAGCTGTGATCTACCTATTATAATTTAATACTACATTAAAAGTAAAACAATTTAAAAATGTAATTAAATCAAATACTAAACAAGGAACATTCTGTGTCTACTAAACGTTAAATCATATGGCCATTAGGTTTATAAAATCACTTGATTACCAATTAGACGACTATATTATATATATGTATATATAGATTAACTAGTCCGCTACATTACGATTAGGGGAGGAAAGGGCGTTTGGTTTCTACTTAATGTTAGTTTGGATAGACGTGGTACTTCTTTCATAAATACATTGATAGAGATACTTAGTGATTAAATATATATATTAAATATTTTTAAATTATTTGAGACTAACACTAAGTTAAAATGAAGTGGCTTATAAACATTGGGACGTGATACTCCTACTCCAAACAACTCAAAGCAATCTAACCGGAACTTCCGGACTATTAGATAGACACCCTGAATTCCGTGACGAGCTGTTATTGAGCACCGTTAGGATTGTAGCCAAATTATTCCAAAACTCAAATATTCAAATAGTGCGTAGTGGTTGAACCTGCAAAATTTGACAAGTATCTCTCTTGAAGACATGTCGAAGTATAGTTATAAGTTATAAATTTGAAGGTGTTAACAATGGCATATTGAAATAATGCAAGGCCCTAGTTCGCCTATCAAAACAGTTGTCAAGCTCAACTGCTTATGCAGACAGACTTAACGTGATCGAGGCAGCACGTCGGGTTGATCAGTATATAATGGGTTTACAACGTATTCTTTGCACAACACTAATATGACCTCCTTTTATGCCCTTTTTGGTGGGGTAATAAAATGATACTTTCGGCTTAGACTGCTACTGTTATAGCATCAGATCGTCACTCTCCAGGGGCTCGTCCTTGATGCAGAGCATTTTGGGGTTGTTTACAGCATACTCGTTGAGAAATATGTTGTTATCATTGTGCGTCAAATGCAATGTAGGCATTGCGTCCGGGAGCAGACGACCCGGCTCTATAAAGCAATAGCTCTCAAAGTGTTTAGAGCAGATGTGTTTCGTGTTGTCCCACTTGGCAATGGGTTCGATTTTAAGATTATAGCACCATTTGACCCGCTGATTGCGGTTCTCGGGGAAGTCTTGCATGGGCAGCTGCACATCCTCGACGCCACAGATGATGCAGCTGAAAGCCTTCGCAGGTAGGTGAACTGCACAAATGTGTTTACCAGAGTAGCGTTGTACCTCCGGCAAATCCAGGGCTTGGCACCATTGATGAAGCAGCATAGGATCTGTGACGAAGTAAGAATCAGGTTAGAAAACTATACAGAACCCTCTCCTTTCTCTATGACTTACCACTTGGAAACTTGTGCAGCTTGACTATCCCATTGTGCTCGCAGTCCGTGATGCAGCAGCGTGGAGTACTTTCCGGCAACTCAGGCAGCTCTGGTTCCTCAATATTTGGCCCCAGATTCCTTGTCGGCACGGCATTGGTGAAAAGGCGACGAACGCCAATCACTTGCGGATCGAAATGACGGCTACAGATGAGCTTAGTGTTGCGCTGCGATGCAAAGAAGCGCATGCCTGTCGCCTGCTCCCATTTGCGTATGGCGCCACTGTTGTTGGGCAGTCGGAAGAGTTTGATGCCGTCGCCTCGTGGCCTGCGGCAGTGGGGCAAACAGCATTGCTTTATTTTCCATGGCTGCAACTGGGCAGAAGGAGGGCTGGGATCGCAGCGTGATTGACGTTCTTGCTTGAGCTGTGGCTCCGCAGGCAGCTGCTCCGACCCATTGTCTTCGTAATCATCGTTGTAGTCCTCCAACAGAGTATCCTCCACATCGTAATCATAGCCGTCAGCCTCACCTTCGCTGCCCACCTCCATCTGCTGCTGGCTTTGCTCGTTCGTGTACAGCTGCTCCGGCACATTGTCGCCCAGCTCCAAAGTAGGCACTGCCCAGGGACGGAGCTTCCTTAGTCGTATGCATCGAGTCTCAAAGTGCGCGCTGCATATCATGGTCTTCCATGGACGCCGTTCGTCGTACCGAATACGCAAATTGTGCATCCAGTGTTGCTGGAGCTGGCGGGAACGTGGAAATTTATAGATGTGCACGCCATGCTGTGAGCGCTGTCGCTGACAATGGATTAAGGAGCACTTGTCATAGCCCGACTTGACCGGGTTATAAAAGCTGTTTTCGCTGCACTTCTCCTGCTTAATGCTCCCCTCATTCCAATTGTTATTGCAGTTCAAGTAATTGTCCTCATGTTCCTCCTCTACCTGACCTTCATGCAATTGGAGTTCTGGCTCTAGCATACTAAAGTCCTGTTCCTGCTCTGCCTCCTGCTCCTGTGCCTGCACAGAATCATCCTCCTCGAATGGCTGCGCTTGCTCATGCTTTACAGTGAAAGTTTGTTCGCCATGCATATCCTTATCCGAGCGCAAGCCAGCGACCGAAAAGTCATTGTCAAAGAGCTGCTTAGGAGCGCGGGGACCCAGCTTCAGGGTGGGCACACTGCCTTGTACCAGACGCATGTTGCCCAGGCAGATGGGTTCAAAGTGTGCGCTGCAGATGCGATAGCGCCAACGATACTCTGGATCAAAGGGCACCTGCGTGTTGTGCTGCCACTTGGCGCACATGTCAGCAGAGTGTGGGAACTTGTGAAGAGTCAAATTTTCACTGGTCAGATGATTCGAGCAGCCGTCGATTTGACAGTACTTGCTGGATTTGCGAGGCGGACCGGGACAGGGTAAGCGCATTTGTATGTCCAACTTGGAGTCCCCAGCAGGCAGTAGAGCCTGCTCTTCCACTGCACTCTCTGTCGTCGGTTCCTGCTGAACATTGAATTCGTTATCGTAGATACGTGCAGGACGTCGGGGTCCCAAACGCAACGTGGGCATGGCTCCACGTCTAATGCGTGATCCATTGAAGCACTCGGCGACAAAATGTTGGCTGCAAATGCGAAAGCGCCACGCGAAGTTGACGTCTACATCCACCTGGGTGTTGTGCATCCACTTCTCCATTGCATCTATCGCTGTGGGAAACTTGTGCAACTTCAGATTGCCGTCCACATCCAGCACCGTCACACCGCAGCCTTGTACGCTGCAATTCCTCGCGCTGTAGCGAGAGTTACTGCCGTTTGTTGCTCCGCTACCTAGTGGATGTGACGGATATGAAGGAATATGCGACGACTGTTCGGCATAGGTTATGGAGGGCGCTGTGTCCATCTGCTCATAGGTGGTGCACTTCTCTACGTGCCCCACCTCGAGCAGCACCTCTAGCTCCTGCATTTCTTGCGGCTGCTGTTCATAATAGTTATCGTAGTACAAAGGCTGAGGCTCCTGCTTGACTTGTGGTTCCAGTTTGATTTGCAACCCCTCCTGCTCCTGCTCGTCCTCCTGCTCGACCTCCTGCTCCTGCTCGTCTTCCTGCCCCTCGTCGTTCTCCTGCTCCTGTATGACGTAGTTCTGCATCGCGTATTTTATATTGCGTATTTGTTTCTTTTTCTGCACATCAGTCAGCTCAACATTGGCTTCCAATGCCTGCAGTGCGGATAGTTGCTCATTCATGTGTTGCCACTGCTCCTCCGTGGGATTCAGATGCACTGGTGGCATTGGCAACTCCAGCGTAGGCACGCTCCAGGGCTTTAGTCGTCGCGCCTTCTCCACTATGCAATTGGACTCGAAGTGCCTGCCGCACACCCGAAACTTGTAGCGCTCATTTTCATCATAAGGCATCTGCATGTTGTCCAGCCACAGCTTGAGCATATCAGGGCGCGTGGGCGACAAGTGCAGGCAATGCTCATCTCTAGGCCTTAGAGTTTTGCAGCCACTCACAGCGCAGCTGGCGTTGCGAATGCGCACGCTATTGCGAGCAGCTTCGTAGTTGGATGTCAGCAGCTCCTCCTCCGCCGATTGCTCAGGAAACTCCTCGTACAGCATGATCAAGTGCAGCGGGCAGAGCTTGAGCGGCTGCTGCTGATCGAATTCCTCCAATCCCAGATACGTCAGCCACATGTCACGCAGTGACAGCCCCTGTGGCAAGTCGTAGTTAACTTTTCGAAAGCCATTTTTCAGTTCCACGCAATTTGGATAGCAACAGTCGCAGTGGATACGCGTATGCCCGATCCGAGACATCACTGGCAGCTCTTTGATGCTTTCGTGTATATTGTCTGTCTCATCGTGACCCAGGTGGAGTGTAGGCATGGCGCCTATATGTAGACGGTCACTGTCTATGCAGCTGGGCTCGAAGTGCACGCTGCATATGCGACGGCCCTTCACTTTCACCTTGCTAGGATCGAGGCGGAAGTTCTGCAGCCATTTATCTAGCAGAAATTTAGCCTTTGGCAGCCCGAACAGCTGCACATTATCCCCATCCTTCGAGCGTCCACAGCTGGGCACGACGCATACGTGGGCTTCCTCCTCCCACCAGGCCGGATTAGGCAGCACATCTAGCAGGTCATCGTGGCCCAAATAAAGTGTGGGCCGCGCTGCCTGGCGTAGCAGCTTATCCGCATTGAAGCAGTGCGCCTCGAAGTGCCGCTCACAGACGTGCGGCTCCTGGCCCACTAAAGACGCCGCATCGATGCGCAAGTTGTGACACCAATCCTCCATCTGGTATGTCCGTTTTGGCATTTTAAATAAGCGAGGGCGCCTTTCACCCTCCTCAGTAACGCAGCCATTGACTAAGCAGCGCATCTCGTAGACGGGTCGGCTCAGTTCAAGGGTGGGCACAGCATCCTCCTTCAACTGCCCAGTCTCAGGGTCAAAGCAGTCGTCCGCGAAATGAGACTGGCACACCTGCAAAACATAAGATTCGTCAGATTTTTGTCCACACAGGTTCAACTTCTAGTTGACTGAAAGACCAATATAGGCCCATTGACTCAACCTGACATGTGCACATCAGCCTATGTGATCTGATCTTACCTGAAATCCGTCGCTGCTGGCCTGCATGGAACGATGCTTGCAGTTGACAGCCCACCGGCGCAGAGTGGGTCGATCCGTCGGGTAGGCAAAGAGGCGCAGCTGGTCGCTGCGCTGCTGGAAGCAGGTGAGAACGGAGCAGAAGTTCGCATAGATGTACTGCAGGGCCTGCCTATACTCATCGCTGTCAGCAATGTTGCCATTGTGTCGTGGATTGGGTATGATTTTACCATCGTGACCCAGCTTCAGCGTCGGCACCGCACAGCTGCGCAACTGCCTCTTGTTAAAGGCCTCCGGCTCGAAGTGTTCCTGGCACACGAACAGATGCTGTGTATCCACGAGACGCGGCTGCTGCTGCGTGTTCACCAGCCACTTGCGCAGCGCCGTCTCGTTAGTGGGAAAGCGAAACAGATTCTCCTGCTGTCCACAGCTGGCAATGCAACAGGTGCGCAGTTTACCCCGAGGACTTGGACTTGCGCTCGCGCTGGCCGACGGGCTGACAGAGAGATAAAGTGGTAGCTCCGTCTTGATTCGTAGCGGCGTTTCAAGAGGCACCCCTTGCTGGGTTAGTGTGCCATCAGCGTTGTCTTCCAGCTTGGGATTCTGAAAAATATCCGGGTCGTTGTGGTTGAGATGCAGCGTAGGCACCGATCCTAGCCTGGGTCGCATTGCACCCAGGGTATGCGGCTCGAAGTGCCGCAAGCAGATGCGATAGACGCGCTCGAAATCCGGATCGAAGTCAATTTTCGTATTGTGCAGCCACTTGGCCCGCGTACGTTGGCATATGGGAAGCCTGGTGAGACGCACCTTGTCCGTGAATTTGCTTTGGCAGCCGGGCACTGAGCAGCGTAGCCCCTTGGAAACGCTGGTAGTGGCGATGAGGTCATACGTTTCCCTCAGCTCGCACAGCACCATCTCAGGCAACTGCTCCGGCAACTTCACCTGCTCGAACAACTGCATATAGTGCATGATGCACAGCTGCTCGTGGCTCAACGATTCGAGAGAACGAGGCGGTAGTTGTAGCCACTGCAGCCACGCCTCCCGCACTTGGGGATGCTCGGGCAGGGCGTAGCCACGATAGATACGGGCACATGGGCAGCTGGGCACAATGCAGCCATTGCCACCGACTGATTTGTGGCTACGATAAATGTTACTATCCGTATGGCCTAGGCGCAAGGTGGGCAACACTGCCTGATCCTCGAAATGATCTTTGCATACATACGCCAGACTGAGGTTAAAGTTGGCAGGAAGCCTTAAATTGTGCAGCCACTTGCGCAGCAACAAACGTTCTTTTGGCATGCGTTGCAGGTTAGTGGCATTCAGCTGCCATTCCTTTCCACAACTGGGCACGCAGCAGACTCGCTTAGTCGGGATCACTGCTAGATTCGCTGTCGTCGTCTTCGTCGTCGTTGACGATGTTGCCTCCATTGTCGTCATCGTCGTCGTCGTCGTCGTTGACGATGTTTCCTCCATTGTCGTCGTCGTCGTTGACGACGTTTCCTCCATTGTCGTCATCGTCGTTGTCGTTGACGATGTTTCCTCCATTGTCGTCATCGTCGCTGTCGCTGTCGTTGCCGCTGCTGGTGTCATTAGCATCGTTGTTGCCGCTGGCGTCGTCGACGTCGTTGACATCGTTGTTGTCGCTGGCGTTGTCGACGTCGTTAGCATCGTTGTTGTCGCTGGCGTCGTCGACGTCGTGGACATCGTTATTATCGCTGGCGTCGTCGACGTCGTTGGCGTCGCTGGCGTCGTTGGCGTCGTTGGCGTCGTTGGCGTCGCTGGCGTCGTTGGCGTCGTTGGCGTCGTTGGCGTCGCTGGCGTCGTTGGCGTCGTCAGCGAATCTTTCCTTTTGCGACAGTGTTTCAGGCTCCAAAGCCGAAAAACCGAATGCTGCTGTGATTGCGCATCATGGATGTCCGCAGCTTGTCCATTGCAACGATAGCTAAGGGGTGTGTCATGGCCCAAATTCAAGGTGGGCACCGCATTTTGCTTCAGCTTGCGCGTTCCTAACATCTCCGCCTCGAAGTGCTCAATGCAAACACGTCCAACACAATCGGCCAGATCGATTTGCAGGTTTGCGCTCCATTTGAGCAGTTGCTGTGGATCCTTGGGAAAGCCGAAGGTGCTTAGCTGATGGGTAGCAGTACGCTCCTTACGGCAGTGCTTGAGGCAGCATATGGGAGTCACATTATTCACGGCTCTCTTCTCACGTCTCGGGGGAGGAGTCAGTTGAATAGGCAGAGTATCGGGGAGCAACAGCTCATCATCGTTGCCAGGGATATCCTCCTCTTCCATATTGTCGTCGCCATCGTCATCTTCGTTATTGTAGAGCTGTTCGTCTTCGCTGTGCTGCTCGGCAAACGTTTCCACAAGCTCCAAAGGATCAAAGTAGCCGTGTTCTTGCTGCTCGTCTTCTTCGGATTGATGATTCGTCTGCTCCTCGTCATCATCATCCTGTTCTTCTGTCTGCTCGTCGTTAGCCATTGAGTGATCCTCTTCATTTAGCTCATTCTTTACCTTAACAAGGGAGTCAAAGCTCTCTCCACCTTCATGCTCCTCCTCCTCCTCGTGCTGCATACCTGCCTTAATAGCCTCGTTGTCAAAGACTACGCCCTCATCGTGGCCCAGCTTCAGCGTAGGCACTGCCCCCGTCTTTAGCTTTAGCTTTCCACGCACCATGGGCTCAAAGTGATCCGCACATATGCGACCACGACATTGATCCGGCGCGAGGCGCAGATTCACACGCCACTTCTCAAGCAGCTCCTCGTTGCGCGGATAGCGATAGGTGCGCAAATCGTTGTCAATGCTCCGCCTTTTGCGGCAATGGGCCAACGCACAGGTGGGCGTAAAGAAGCCGGGGATGTTCTTCGGATTCTCATAGATGTTCGTCTCCTGGTGGCCCAACTGCAGTGTGGGCATGGCCCAACCCCTCAACTCTTTGCCATCAATGCAGCGGCGATTGAAATGGGCGCTGCAAACACGCGTCGTCCTATCCACTTCGCCAGTTTTGAGTCGGAGATTATGACGCCACTTCTTCTGCTGTTGCTTGCCCGTGGGAAAGGGAAACAAGTGGGCTCCACTTTCTACCCATTTGCTGCGTGGACAGCTCCGTACACAGCACTTGAGCTCCGGCGTGAATCGGTTGAACTTGACCTGGAGAAATATATATATATAGATATGGGAATATATTGAATACACAATCTGCGCTGAGCTACGCACCTGTCTAGTAAAGTGCTCCGCCTGTTTAGGGCCCACGCGCTGGTGTCGTCCAAACATATTGCTTTGCAGCTCATCGGGATTCACACGGTACAGGTCTTCCGTCTCGTCGTGGCCCAGCTCCAGTGTGGGTATGGAGCCTAGGTTGAGGCGCGTCTTGCCGATGCATATGTCTTCGAAATGTGCATTGCAAATCTTATAGCGCTCGCGCTCCTTGAAATTGAGATGGTCGAGTCGAAGATTGTGGCGCCAGCGCTCGAAGAGGGTCGGATCTTTGGGGAAGCTGTTCATCTGCACCTCATCGAACTTGCGAGTCTTGCCACAGGTGGGAACGCAGCACTTGAACACTGGGTCTACGTAGCGAGCCTCCGGCTTCGGATTCGATATCAGCTCAATCTGGACATCATCATGCCCAAGCATCAGCGTGGGAATGGCCCACTTGTAGAGATGCTTGGAACCAATGCAATCGGGCTCGAAGTGCCTATTGCAGATGCGCATGCCAATGCAGTCAATTGGATTCATCTTGAGATTGTTGCACCACTTCCAAAGCAGATCCTCGTCGTCGTTCGGGAACCGGAAGAGCCGCACATCCGGCTGATCCTTGGAGGCGTCACAGCCCTCGATAGCGCAGTGCTCCTCGACAAACGGCTGCGCCTCATTCGGATAGATGTCGTCGTCCTGATGGCCCAGCTCGAGAGTCGGAATGGCGCCAGTGCTCAAGCGCTTGCCATTGAACGAGTGCGTCTCAAAGTGCCGCGAGCAGATGCGGTACTGTTGCCGCATGGCGCCACGCGGTCGCATGCGTATGTTGTGCATCCACTTGCGCAGCTGGGTGGGGTTGTGGGGCAGCCGGAAGAGCTGGACTCCCTGGCCACGCTGCCGACGGCAGCTCTCCACAATGCAGACGCGCTGCGGGCACAGCTTGTTTGCTTTGATCTTGGCTGGGTTCTGGTAAATCTTGTAGCCGGGTGGAGTATTGAGATCAAGCGTCGGCACCGCAAGCGGCACTGGGCACTTCTTGCTAAGGACGTGCGGCTCAAAGTGCGCGGAGCAGAGACGCCTCTGAGCACTTCCAACCATCGGAACTTGCAGATTGTGCGCCCACTTTGCCAACGTGGTGCGATTGAGCTTGGGAAACCGATACAACTGGACGTTGTGCAGGGCGCGCACCTTGCGGCAGTGGGGCAGACAGCAGCGTGGCACCCAGGTGGGTTTGGTAATGCTTCCATCACTTCCTTCTCTTTGCACGCTGAGATGGGAGGTGCGGCGCTTGTACAGCATCTGCTGCTCGGGATTCTCAAAGAGGTTCTCTATGTTGGTGGCAAGATTGAGCGTGGGTATGGCCCACGGCCGCATTCGCTTGCCTATGCAGTGGGCCTCGAAGTGTAGATTGCAGATGCGCATGCCAGGCAGCTGGGCGATGTCAATCTGCAGATTATGCGCCCATTTGGTCAGCACTTGGGACTCCTCGGGCGGTCGATAGAGCTTGATGTCATCCACGCTGGGATTGCGCTTACAGGTCTCCACACAGCATTCACCCTGCTCTTCGCCATTGTTTGGAGCACTTGGTCGAGAATAGAACTCGGCCACCTGCTCCGGAGTGGGAAGAGGATAGGGAATGTTATCGTGGCCGAGCATAAGAGTGGGCACGGCCCACTTCTCCAGCCGCTTGTTACGTAAGCAGCGTTCCTCGAAATGCACCTCGCAGATAGCATCGTTGAAGAGCTTGATCCCATCCGGAACCGTGCGCTGCAAATTGGCGCACCATTTGGTTAGCAGCGACACATTGCTGGGAAAACGATGCAGATTGGCGTGGTCCCGATCCCGATTGCGTTTGCACACTGCCACGCAACAGGTCTCGCGAATGTTGAGCTTCTTGATTACATCCGGATTGCGATGAATGTCCTCTTCGTCGTGGCCCAAATGCAGCGTGGGCACCGCAAACGGACGCATGCAGCCGCCAATGCAATAGGGCTCGAAATGCAGGCTGCATATGCGCATGCCCTTGTGCATCTTTTCCTCGGGTATACGCAGATTGTGACACCATTTGCGCATCTGCTCCGGACGCCTAGGTATCGTATGGAATGTGATGTTCTCATTGTTGTGTCGCTTGCTTTCGCAGCTGGGCACACAGCAGACGTCCATGCTGTCGCTCACATTCAGCAGCCCAGAGGATGAGTTGCCTGATCCCATGCCCATGGCCATGTAGGAGGCACTTAGCTCTGGATCTACATAGTGGGATGTAGAGCTGGCCGACGACGAAGTGGACGCGGCAGAGTGCCTCTGATATTTGTGGTGAGTCTGCTGCTGCGGCAGCTGCTGCTGCATGTGCTGCTGTTGCAGCTGCTGTTGCTGATGATGATTGTGATGCGTGGGCGTCGAAGCCGTAGGAGGAGGCCACAGCTCATTCTCGTATATGTTGAACGTGTCATTGTGGCCCAGGTGCAGAGTTGGCACAGCGCCTGTAAATATAAACGTATTTAAATGTTATATATGCGGTATATAATTTACGAATTTGTTACTTACCCGGCGACAATTTCCGTAAGCCGAGGGCTTCCTTAATGAAGTGAGCGCTGCATATTTTGTGATTTTTCCCACGATACACAGCCGGATCGAGTCTTAAGTTGTAGCACCAACGACGCAGCAATACCTCATCTCGGGGGAACCGGTAGAGCGACATGTTGAAGTCCGAGGAGCGACTGCGGCGACAAAAGTTCAGGCAGCAACGCTTCTCCTCAACATACAGATTCTTCGGATTGTCATGAATCTTGCCATACTGAGCACCCAGATGGAGCGTAGGTACTGCCCAGGGTTTCAGTCGGAATTTGCCAATGCAACGCTCCTCGAAGTGCCGACTGCAGAAGTGACGCGGCTCCTTAGCCTGGACGGGCAGACGTGCGTTCTGGCACCATTTGATCAGATTCTTGATGTCCTTCGGAAAATTGTAAAACTTGAGATTGCTTTCGCCGCGCTGGCTCGTGCAATTGGGCATGCTGCAGCGAGCCACCTCGCCGGTGGTAAATGTGTTGGTCAACTCTCGATTCTGGTACAAATTGGCGACATCGTCGTGGCCCAGGTTGAACGTGGGCACTGCCCAATAGCACAACGAATAGCGATTTATGCAACGCTTCGGGAAATGCATGCTACAAATGCGAAAGCTGGCATAGCTCGACGCAGGTATGTGAAACATTTTGAGATTGTGCAGCCATTGATGCAGGTACTTCTCATCCTTGGGAAACGTGAAGAACTGCAGAGTGGGGCTGGTGCTCTTGCGCACTCCACACAATGGCACGCAGCACAGCGCATCTTCCGATTCATCCAGCGTGGAGGAATGCGCCTGCGGTCCACCGATTGCAACGCCGCTCGTATGCAGCGAGTTGTCGCTCCCATATGCATTGTTGTAGCCGCTGTTCTCGTGCATGCTATATCCGGACTCGCTGGTCGAGTTGCTGTAGCTTCGCTCCAGCTTAACACTCGGCTCGTTCTTTAGCGAAGATGCAAAGAGGGAAGCGCCACCATCAGCATTCGCTTGACGCTGCTGTAGCAAGGAACTAAGCGCCGCGGTGGCAGGCAACGCATTGGCTTTATGCTGAGACGTAGTCACTGAAAAGAAAGAGCATTACAATCAGCGCAAAGCAGTCTGAGTCACCAAGACTCACTCTCTATCGTGCCCATGTGGCAATCCTGCAGTTTATAGTTGCTCTGCTCCGACAGCTGCTGGAGTTGCTGTTGCTGCTGATGCTGATGTGCTGCTGCATAGTATTTGCCGCAAAAGTAAGGGGCCGCTAGGCGATGCTCGTGCAACTCCAGCGCTGTTTGATACCATAAGCGGCAAATCGGGCAATCGAAGCGCTGCTGAAACTTGTGTTGCGGCAAATGGGCGTAAAGCTGTTCACGCGTAGGAAATGCCATTGAACACATCTGCAAATGGTAAATTCTAATTAGTATAGGTTTCTTCGTATAGAAATGATAAATTTCTCCTTTCTTACGTTGCACACAAAGCTGTCGTAGTCGTGTTGCATGTACTCGTGCGACTCGCAATCGGCAATGTTGTCAAAGAACTTGCCACAGTACTTGTGGCAGAAGAACTTGTCAGCGCGGTGCAGTTGCTTGTGCTTCTGTAGCTCCTCGGCACTCATGAAGGACATGGGACAGATGTTGCACTTGTAGTCGTACTCTTGGATCGTACAACTGCTTTCGGCCACATGTCGCAAATAGATTTGTTTTTTAAAGAACACCTCCTTGCAACGTTGGCAGATGGGCAGGCTCTCCGAGGAACGTTCCGTTTGCAGCTTACGGCGAGGAAAGCTGAGCGGGTTCTACAATACAAAGGAAAGGAAAATTATATAATAATACATCTGTTTAGTCTTTCGTAGCTCACCTTTTGGTTGCCATAGGCATCATCCTTTACAGTTAACTCCACCTTTGGACTCAACATTTCGTCGCCGAATTCGGGGAATTTGCTAAAATCGGCAAAGGGCGTATTATCATCAATATAGTTGGACTTGAACGCATGTTCGTCAATGGGTTCCGCTGCCAAATGCAAAATTGACATAAACAATTTTTGATTAATATATTGAATACATTTATTATCCCAGCTCTTTATCGAACTAATTTCACTCTGTTGACTTTGTTCTGCTTTATTAAAATTTATTTTAATTTTAGAAATCTATTTTTACAAGTTTATCGGCACAAATCTTGTGTGCCATATAGAAAATGGAAAAAATAGAACAATTTCTAATGCTCCATATATTCCTATAGGTAATTATATTTACTAATACACTGTATTTTCAAACGGTAATTCTTCATAGAGTATTCGTTTTTCACTATATGTACATATTTAGTTCTATCACAAAATGTTGTTTTTAATATCTTGGAAAAAAGAAAAATATGTTGGGAGTAGAATCAATTTGGATTGGAAAATTCACTATGAAATCACAGAGAAATGTCTAGGAGATAATTTGTTTTCATATTGTATAATTCATATATGTATATATAGCATATATTGCTAAAAATAGTTAAACATATGTTAAATGAACAATAACAAAAACTTGCATCACTGAATTTAATAATATTTTTAAAAAATTGATTTTTAATCAACGAAAATATACAGACATACATACATATGTTTGAATGAATATTTACACTTTGTATGTAAAAGTATCTTCTAGAAAACTTTAGTTTGTCAGTTTCTATGGTTTTACGTGTGCATTCATTTTGTTAGTTTGTTTCAATTGTTCTCGCTTCTTTGATAAGAATGAATGCAGAGATAACAGAAGCGAGAGTTTTTTCTTCCTTACACACATATGAGAAAATATTTCTTAGTTTTTCAGAAGTGTGTTTAACAAAATTGGAAAAAAAAAAAAAAACATTGATTAACATTTTTATTTATTCTTCTTGAGACCCCGCCCTATTGGGCAAGTTTGCTTTCATAGGTTATAATATACATATTTGGGAACCTAAAAGTTACATAAGATTCGAGACTTAAAAGTGAGAATTGACAAATATACATTCACACACACACACAACCAATATAAAGTTTATTAATGTTGGATTGGAGACAGTGTAAATAAACATTAGGATTATACCCGGTAATTTGACGTATCTATTCAGCTGAGCTTTTATGACGATGGTATATGTACATACATATATATTGTAGGTGCCTTAAATATACATACATATATATATATCGAATAGATACAATACCCCGAAACAGAGGTATAGATACGGAGACGAACAACACAAAACCGAAAATTGAAAACCTAGCGAACCTACCGAAAAACAACCGACCGAAACAACCGCTAAAAATCTCAACGTAACTCAACTCTGTAACAAAACGCTTTATTGATTCGGCGACGCCAAAAGCGGAGCTGAAATTACGGCTACTTACGCTATACGACAAAATATATGGGCGCCCAAGTAACAGTAACTGGGAGCGCATTCTCTCCCCTTCTCTCTCTCTCTTTCGCACTCAATCACTTACACTCTCAGTCTTGTTTTTGTTACGCTCTGACTATATGAGTGCGTCTGTACCAATTAGATATGGTGGTATGTACATTTACGGGCACGAAACACGATTTCAATAATTTGCACGGCACGAATGACTTTTATATTGAATAAGTATTCTTATTTTCGTAGCCTAATCAATTGATTAGAAGAAGAAAATTAAAATCTTCTATTGAAACCTAAACCCTAAGGTTATTATACTTATATATTCTTAAAAGTTAATATTATTATTGATATTAAAAATTTATTGAATCAATCTAATTTTACTTTTCACGATATTTATAAAGATACAAAATTAAACCTACAATATCCAATTAAATACAATTGAAATTGCTCCTAAATGTTTCGTGTCGTGACACAAATATCAAATATGATCTCATCTCTACGCCCCACTCTAAAAGCAATTGCTTATTACAGCTAGTATATTTGCATGGCTGTGTGCGTATGTGGATATCGATATCATTAAAGCTCGATACTTACATTTTATTATCATTTCGCCGCTGGCATCAAGCGTGTGGCGATTGGAGGCGGGTGCTGGCGGCGGTGCCATTGGGTTTTGGAAATGTTGTTGTAGGTGGTGCTGTTGCTGCGTTTGATGTTGTTGATGGCGTTGTCTTTCATCGGGCAGCTCCAATGGCTCGCTCTTAATATATGGATAGGAATTGTGCATTATGCTGTGCGGCATATACGAGCGTTGACCGAGGTGCTGTTGCTGCTGCTGATGTTGCTGCTGTTGTTGTTGTTCTTGCTGGTATTGCAGCAGCTGGTTGTGCGCATAGGCCACTGTATTAGCTTCAAGGTTATATCCCACCCCCGCAGCAGCAGTAGCAGTAGCAGCCCCATAATAGTGCGTCCCACCCGCTCCGTATGCATTCATAATGTTGTTGTTGTTGTTGTGATTGTTGTTGTTGGCGCTCTTGCAGGGTGTCGCATACGGGTGCGGCTGTTGGGGCGGGTAGGAAGCAACATGTGAGTACCAACTGTGCTGCTGCTGTATTTGTTTATGTTGTAAATGCTGATGCTGCTGTTGCTGTTGTTGCTGTAGCTGATGTTGCTGCTGCTGCTGCTGGTAGTAATGGAGTTGTTGTTGTTGATGCTGATGCGAATGCGGTTGATTATTGTGTTGTGACATTACGTTAGAGATAAAGTCGAATCTTTGATTTCGGGCAAATTTTCGTTTTGACTATGCAATTGGCTATTAGCAAAAAAAAAACACCCGAAGTATACTACTACTGTTTCATCTCTCTTGCTCGCGCGCGCTGTCTTTTTCATTTGGCGTCGTCTTTTATATACCAGTTTTTCAGTGTTCTGCCCCCTTCGCAAAGATGTTTGCATGTATGTGTTTGTGTATGTATCGAAATGTCAATTATATTTATTCACAATTAAGTCGTTCTCAAGCCAATTGGACATGTTTTTCACTAGTTAGCGATTGATCACCAATTGGAAATTATTACATTGAGCGCGAGCATTGAAATTTTCAACATTTTTTCGTTCGTTTCGTAGATTTAGCGCGACGCGACACAACAAACTCCTGCGTGCATGCATGTGCGTATATTTGCAAATGTGTGTGTCGTGTGGTTACCGTAGTGATGTGATAATCGCTAGGTGGCGCAGTAATCTTCGATGTTTTCCCTTGCGTAGTGTTATCGATATGAAAAAATCGCTGCAAAGCTATAAGTTCATGCAACGTTTATTTGAATTAAAAACTTTGATCATGTATCTCATTCAAATGATAATATTGTCATCGAGCTGTACGAAATATAACAAATTCAGTACAAAATATATAGTATAATATCAATATTATATGGATATTTTATACCTGCAGAAGCAATACAAATGATTTTTTTCTATATTTTTATTTTACTTAACTACAAACTTGGCTTTCATTATGTTATTTTGGGGCCTATAACACCCACTCGTTGCTGCAACTGCTCTTTGAGTAGTTTAGAATCTGTGACCAGTTGCTCTTCCGCGAGCTCATCGAGGGTTCCACGCAGCTTTTGCTTTACTTGATTAATGCGCGCTGAGTTTTTCGCCGATATAGGTAATATATGCTTAAATTTGATCACTCTATTTGGGCGTAGTTCATCAGGACAGGCGGATAGGCTGCAGTTCAAGTCCGTAAGAGATGGCTTTAGATTTGAGAGCAACTCCTGAGCACCTTCTTTGTCCATTTTGTTGATCAACAACACGCAGGGCTTCTCTAACAAATCAGGATCGTATAGCTCCAGCTCCTTATTGAGTGCATATATGTTGCTCAGGCAGTCGCGATGTGCGTGGCGCGGACTCAGCTGAAAGCCGAAAATATCCACCATGAAGAGCAGCAGTCGAGTGCGCTCAATGTGCTTCAGGAACTTGTGACCCATGCCAAAGTTGGCGTGTGCCCCTTCTATCAGACCAGGAAGATCGGCAATAGTTATTGAACGTAGGTCAGCGTACTCCACGGTTCCGACCTGTGGCCGAATCGTGGTGACTGCAAAAAGAAGCGAATGATTTAGCAATTGAAGCTATAGGTACATGAGTGCATACATGGATAAGCTGCTATCTTGGGTTTCGCATTAGATATAGCTTTCAGCAGCGTGCTCTTGCCTGCATTGGGAAACCCAACCAAGCCCACGTCTGCTATTAACTTCAGATCCAGCTGCACCGTGCGACTCTCTCCAGGTCGACCGATGAAATTGTTGCCTACGCAGCCACCTGTGCCGCCGCCCGCCACAATGCAGCTTGAATCGGGTTCGTTGAGATCCGCCAGCAATTTCTGCTGCTGCTCATCGTACACCTGAACACCCAGTGGCACCTCAATTCTTTGGTCCATGCCTCGTTTTCCATATATGCTCACTTTGCTGCTGTCCTCGCCACTGGTCGCCTGAACGCGCTTTTCTTTTAGGTTTTGTGCTACTTTCCGCAATGTTAGCCCTTCTTTGGCCACAAAGTAGACGCAGCCGCCCTGGCCGCCAACTCCTCCATACTTCGGTAGGCCATTTCCACCATGTCCGCCACGTACCGTCAGCCGCAGAGTGTCTAGGAAGTTGCAACGGAAATGTGCACGCGCAGGCTGTGCAAGTAATTGTCATTAATTGCATTTTAATTTAATATTTAACTACAAACCGTTTTTGTGGATTTCAGTAGGAACTTAAACAGTTGCACCATCGCGAACAGCTGATTAGTTACTGTGGACTAGTATGCTGGTAATAGTAGCAGTCCGCTGGAATAAGTTACAATAATTTTAATAGTTTGTGCTAAACACCAAAGGCAGACCATTGAATTACATTTTCATTTAATTATGTATTGTATGTATATTAAATAAAAATAGCGTTTAACTTGTTGAGCAGAAACTTTAAGCGATACATTTTTCTAAAGTCATCGATAAAAACAGCTGATTGAGCACATGTTTGATTGTGTTGTTTTCGTTGACCAACTGCAGCGAAATTCGCGCATCTCTAGTTGGTACTAAAGTATTTCTTATATTTCAGTTTTAGAACACTCACGCGTGTTGTGAAATGGAACCGGGGATTTGCTACATTAAGCCGGAGTAAGTGATATCTGTGTGCACTTTCAAATATAACTATATGTTAGGTTTTTTTTTTTATTAAAATAGGTATTTGTTAGCTGAAGCTAATGGTGCCCACAACTGGGATTCATCCACTGATGGAGAAACAAACAAAAGAAAACACCTGGAGAATGAGGAAACTACGAACGAGCCACAGAGCAAGCGTGGAAGTGGCAAAAAAGAGCGCAAACGTGGACAGAATAAAGTGAATATTTGTTTCACCTTTATTTATCTTTGTATAAAAGAGTTTTCTTTTAGAATCGACCCGTGTTTAAAGATGAGCGCTACTCGCATTTGTGCCACTCGCTGATAGATGGCGCTGGTGGTGCACCCTGCACTCTGTCGAATTGCCGTTATGTGCATGATCTGAACGCCTTTATAGCAGCCAAAGGTGCAGATTTGGGTGAACAATGCTACGTGTATGACACCAAGGGATATTGTGCACGTGGCATCACATGCCGTTTTGCCAAAGCCCACACAGATGAGAACGGACGAAATATGAAGAAGCCAAATTACGATGAAAAAGCCGCGCAGACTACGTACAATGGCATCAGCTCAGGTGAAGTGACATTGAAGTGAAGATTGATTGTTATAATATATATGTTTAAGCAGAGCTGCAGGTGCGTCTGCGCAAGCATGATTACGACTTTAGTCGCAGCAAAGAGTTGATCAAGAAGGCGGAAAAGCTCAGAGATGAAAGGAAGAAGGATCAGCAGCAGAAGGAGGAGGAGGGGCAGGACCAAGACAAAGAGGAACAGGAAGGCGGGAAAGAATGCCAGCAGCAGGATGCGGCACCTATAGAGAACGAATCAGAAACAGAGGACCAGTCATCGGCGAGCAAGCCCATTGGCAGTGCTATAGATGAAACAACAAATGGACGCGATGCGCAACGAAAGCCTGTCATCGATTTCCGAGAGAAGCTGTTGCTCTCACCGCTGACCACAGTGGGCAACTTGCCATTTCGTCGCATCTGCAAGGAGTTCGGGGCAGACATCACCTGTGGGGAGATGGCATGCGCTGTCCCGCTGCTCAAGGGTCTCGGGCAGGAATGGGCGCTGACCAAGCGTCATGAGAGCGAGAACGT
The DNA here is from genome assembly GCA_035045965.1 of Drosophila aldrichi. NCBI lineage: Eukaryota > Metazoa > Arthropoda > Insecta > Diptera > Drosophilidae > Drosophila > Drosophila aldrichi. Next base: position 4,007,751 of record JAWNOM010000534.1, read on the forward strand.
CTTTGGCGTGCAGCTGTGTGGCAACAACCCGAACGTGATTAGCCAGGCGGCGCAAGTGTTGCACGAAACATCGCGGGTGGACTTCATTGATCTTAATATAGGCTGTCCCATTGACCTCATCTATCAGCAGGGCGGAGGCAGTGCACTGATGCGCCGCACCAATATACTGGAGCTGACTGTGCGCAGCTGCTCGGCGCTGTCCGATCGGCTGCCTTTCACTGTGAAAATGCGCACAGGTGTCTATGCGGACAAGAGTGTGGCCCACGAGCTGTTGCCTCTGGTGGAGGAATGGGGCGCCTCGGCTGTTACCTTGCACGGACGTTCGAGGGAGCAGCGGTACACGCGCCAAGCCAACTGGACGTACATTGAGGAGTGCGCCAAGCAAGCAAAGCATATACCCGTGATTGGGAACGGCGACATTCTGAGCTATGAGGACTACGTGGAGCGACGAGCTTTGGCTCCGCACGTCAGCTCTGTCATGATTGGACGCGGTGCGTTGATCAAGCCGTGGATCTTCCAGGAGATCAAAGAGCAAAGGGCATGCTCACCCAGCTCGACGCAACGGTTCGAAATGTTGCGTCGCTATTGCAACTACGGACTGGAGCACTGGGGCTCTGATACTAAGGGCGTGGAGAGCACTCGACGCTTTCTGCTCGAATGGCAATCGTTCCTTTACCGCTACATACCAGAGGAGCTACAGCTGTCGCCGCCACAGAAAATCAATGCCAGGCCACAAAAATATCGCGGACGCGATGAAATGGAGACCCTGATGAGCTCCGGCAACGCCTCCGACTGGGTGCGACTCAGTGAAATGCTGCTCGGCCCGGTACCTCAAGGATTTAGCTTTGTGCCCAAGCACAAGGCGAATGCTTTCTAACAATAAGTGTTGCGAGACCCAAGTGTCATTTTCCCTGGACTTAGACATAAGGAATTCCCCATCAGTTGTTAACTATTAATTTTTGCTACTCGTATTATCTGTATATACATATATATTCATATTATGTAATAAAGCGTTTAGCTATACCTTGTAAATTGACTTTTGTACAATTTTTTGAGGATAAGATTGAATGTCTGATTAGAGCATCATCATCTTCTCTCAAGATCCTTCATTCTCATTTGGTATACAGCATAGCCCCATCCCATTCCCAGTATTTGCTTCGATTACAAGATTTAAAAAACATTTATTCAGACACATTAAAAAAGAAAAAAAAAGAGAATCACTTCAAGTAGCTAAGCGCCTCCTCCACATCAGCTTTGGAGCCCAGGAAGATGGGGCTGCGCTCATGAATTTTCTGTGGAACAATATCGAGTATGCTGATCTTGCCATTGCTGGCCAGACCGCCAGCCAGGATCATGAGATAAGCCATAGGATTGCACTCATAGAGCAGACGGAGCTTGCCATTGGGCGACGACTTTGTGGCCGGATAGATGAAGATGCCGCCGTATTTGATGGTGCGGTGCACATCGGCCACCATCGAGCCGACGTAACGAGCGCCGTACGGCTTGCCTTTGGCAGGATCCTTCTTTGCAGCAATGTAGTTGTAAACGCCCTCATCCCAGTCGGAGGCATAGCCCTCATTGATCGAATAGATCTTGCCCTTGTTGGGCACACGCATGTTGGGATCGGTCAGAATGAACTCGCCGATGGCCGGATCGTAGGTGAAGCCGTTCACACTGCTGCCCAGACCCAGGACAATGGCTGTCGCAGAGCCGTAGAGCGCATAGCCGGCAGCAACGAGCTGATTGCCCGGCTGCAGTGCATCCTGGACAGTGGGCACTCCCGTGCTCCGCTTGCGATAAATGGCGAAGATGGAGCCAATCGAGACGAGGCAGTCAATATTGGAGGACCCATCCAGCGGATCGAAGCAAACTATATATTTTCCCTGTAAACGAAAGTGATCAAGCGATCAAATCCTCTAGAGAAATGTACCCATCTTACCTGTCGTTCCGTTTCCACCTCGATCACATTCTCGTTCTCCTCGGAGACCATAAGGCACGTGGTGTAGGACGACTTGAGCATGTTGATGAACAGCTCATTCGACAGCACATCCAACTTCTTCACCTCCTCTCCCTGTACATTGACATCGCCAGCGATTCCGTGCAGCTTGGCTATGCCAGCCTTCCGCACTGCGGATGCAGTCGCCTTGATGGCCGTCTGTATGCAATTCAGCAGCTGGGACAGATCTCCAGTCGCTTCCTTGAACTTGCGCTGTTCCTGGAGCACGAAACGCGTCAGCGTCATCGCATTCGAATCGAAGGCGGGTCCCTGCTGCGTCATTTTGGCTGCCGGAAGTCGTAGGGATTGGGAAAATAGATATTAGACGAAATTCTCTTCCACTAAGGATCGAGCAATAGCAATATGTATTTACAATTTTTAAGTTTGCAGGTTACTTAAGGAATGTCTACCAGGCGGAGTAAGCTAATGAAATACTGGGGTTATATTATGATACATAGTTTCGAAATGATCTATGTATTCGAATTGATTAATTGGTGAAATTATATTGAGTTTAGAAGTAGAAGAGACAAAAGCTAACGAAATCATAGGAAAAATATATATCAAATAAGAAAATAGAATGGAGTGATTTGCAAATCTAGAGAACTAGCTAGTGATTAATATTTACTAATTGTATTATACATACTACAAATATTTATTTATTTATTTACATGGGACACTTTGTTTTTAGATTAATTAATCTATTTATAAGACTGAGATTGGGCGTGACGTCGATATTTGCAAGAAATACATATTTTCATTTTACTTTTTCTAAAATTATTTCTAAGAATCTGATAAGAACACATTTAAATTTTATTTATAAAATATTTAGGATTATTCTATAAGTAAGTAAATATTAATTATATATATGTAAAGAAATTTGTGCATTTGTATAAGATTTATTGCTATTGCTCAAGCCTTGATTATAGATCACGAAATATGTATATACATAAAATAGGCATATATTATGCCTAATATATTATATAAGCTCAAGCATATATAGTTAGTTTTCAAGTCAAATTGAGGTATTAACATAGAGTAAATAAATATGGGATTATCAGTTTTATAATCTACATAGAGTTAAGGGTTAGGTTTTTGGGGACATGCTCTAGGATAGATAGCAAAAAATCATAGAGTACAGGACTAACTTCGAATCATAATTTTGCACAGCTAGTTAGTTAGTTGGGTTGAGCTGGGGCACTAGTTATGTAAGTTACAATAATTGAAAACTTGTGGTGCAATTAACAGGGTAAACAGTCAATAGGCAGGCAGACAGGAGGCAAGGGAGCGAAGGAGGAACTGGTGCTGGTGCTGGTAGAGGCAAAGCAGTGCGAGTCTTTTAATTTTTCCACTTACAATCACCGTTGCTGGCCGCCATGGTTGGGTCGTATATAGTTTATATATGTGTGTATATATATGATGCGGTTCCTGTGGTTCTTTAAAAACAACAACAACAATGTCGTACACCAACAATTTAATGCCAGACCAAAATAAAAGTGTGAAGGTCAAATGGGAGCCCAGTAAAAATACGAGAGATTGGGAAGCTCGAGTGAAAAGTTATCAAAAACTCGTCAGACTCGCCCGTTGTGATTTTTGTTTTTATTATTTCGGCTAGCACTGATAACCTGTTTGTACTATTTGGTCTACATACACTACATACATAATGATATATACATATGTATATGTGTACGTATGTAGCCCGATGTATTTGAACAGTAACCGGAACAAGAAAAAAATTCTTTTTTCTTTCGATTTTTTGGCAATTTCTGAGACTGGGACACGTGCCCCTAATTTAAATTTGGCAATAGCGTAGGAGAAAACACATGATTTGATTTAGCTAAGGCATATGTAGCTATATATATAATATATACATGTTGCTACATACGCAATCTTTTAGTATCGCCCACTTGGCTATAACTTTGCTTTGACCCTCGCCGATGCCGGCAGACAAAAATTTGTAGTGCTTCCTCAAGTATATAATCATGTACACACATATGTATGTATGTATAAGCAAATAAATATATATTTATTTATATTTATGTATGTATGTATATAATTATATTTTACGCATTATGTGGGATAGAACTTTCACTTACAACACAGGCAACAATAAACGTAGCGATCAAAACAGAAGACGAATGAAGGCGCGAAGAAACAGTCAAAGAACCGTACTCGATGGCTGTGCTGCAGAGACTGAGGGACGTCGACTTTCAGCTGACACTAGGAGCGAGAATAGGCATGGACAGCGATTGCAGTCTCACAAAACATACAAGAAAATAAGCAGCAGAGTGTGTATGCGTGACTAGAAAATACCCTGTAACCTTATTTTTTTAAGCATTGGAATTAATATAAAATTAAAACTAAATTAAAAATTTATCACGAGCAACTTGGGCCTTCGGCTTGACAATTAATATCATGAAGTAATATAGCGTTTTTGTATTAAGTTTGTAAATCGAGTGAACACGTATGTATATGATAGGAACTTATTCTAATTCATTTGTTTATATTATGCTTTGCTTCGCTCCATATGCCCCGTTGCCTAACTTGCGTAGAGTATTGCAAGCAGATAGCGCGTCAATGTACGCTTTAATAGCGGCAGACTGTGAGAGAGTGGGAGCGAGAGAGCGAAAAAGAGTGGAGAGAGAATAGCAAAAAGGGAGTAGACGAAGACAAACGCAGAGCGCGCCATGCCCACAGCTTACAAATACACATAAGTATATTCATATGAATGTATATGTGTATGCACATTAATATGCATGCATATGTACATACATATGTATTGTGTGCAAGCTGATTGAGCTAATGAGCAGAGTTGTCCAACGCAAAGAAGAGGGCGCGAATGAGCACGACGGCAACTTCGAGCATAACTGGAGAGATACAGAAATACACTTTATTCAAGTTATAAATATGTACACAAATACATGCACATTTACGTATATATGTATGTATTTGCTTAGCAAAAGCTGGAGCTGGCATTTTACTTTAATATGTATGTATGTATGTACAACTGTTTTACTTATGAACCGTTGTTATCAGCCGCTATAAGCGGCGCGAAAATTAATTAATGAGCTTTAATTAAGTAATTTTCCGAAGTCGCGTATATATCATGCAATACTATACCAATTATACTCAAGGGCGCGTATATCTTCAAAGTTTTCCGGGATATACCAATTGCCCATTTTATGTTTTTTATAAAAATAATATTTAAATTCATTTCTAACTTTGTTTGAGTTTAATGTCAAAAATAATACAAATGCTGAGTTGTAAAGCTTTCCAAACTCCTCAAAGTTGAATCGATTTTCCTGATACATTTATGATGTATCATAAACTACTTTAGCGATTAACTCAAATATTAATAAAAAATATAGATTGAGTATATATATATGTATTTATAGACCTTTATATATTAGTATATGTGTATAAAATACATTCAGAAATCAGTTCTTTATTACCTCCAGCTGATTTGAGTGGAGGCTCGACTTCTCTCGTATTTGGTTTTCCAATCATATCATAAAACTCTTGATAACACCCATATTTAGAGATAGTGTATGTTCCCCATATATGTATGTACATACATGTGTATGTACTTACACACATACATTTTGTTTGATTTCCTTACATACATACATACGAACGTGTTCCCCTCTCGGTTTGTCATTGCAACGACCTTTAGTCGTTTTTTATACATTTCCCTGATATGAACATGAATAACTCTCGATTTTAGCTTGTATGAAACTGATTACAAATATGTAGTTCAAATCAGACCTGAAAATAAAAATAAATTTAAAACACGCGCAACTTTGTTATGAAACTATATAGTATAAATATATGTATTTAAATTTTTTAATGCACCGTACTTTGTCACTTTGACGTCAGGCAAAAATAATATATACATACATATGTTTTGGTATGAATATGACTTTTAGGAAGAAATATAAGGAACAATGAATCCTCTTTTATATGATTATGATTATAAAAGTGAAATAATAATTGGACAGCAAATATGAATGATATATCAAATATTTTGTAAACACTTTGACATTGTTTTGTGAACATAGCTGAAAAATGATATATGATCTTCATGAAAATAGTTGTCAACTATTTGGAACTCTATATATTTATGCCTTTCCATTTCGGATAACTTGAAGTAATATGATGTATACGCCTATATGACTTCAAAGGAGGAAAAGCTGCAGTTCTGTTATCACCCCACTTAATCGTAGACGGATGACTTGCTATTAAAATCTACTTACCTTAACGTCAAGCATATGGGGGCGTTCACTCCGGGAACTGGTTCTCTCTGGTTGCTCATGCAATCACAGCTCAATTGAAAGTATTCGAAAAGTATTTCACTGTTTGAGCCGTCGAGTCGCAACAAAGTGTTTCCCTAAATGGCTTGCTAATAACCCGCAATTATTTTGCCATTGTTGAGAGCACTTCAACATATTCCACCCCCAGGAAGCAGTGCCAAGTGGGGGCGGGCTGTGGGCGTGCCCGTGACTTCAACCCTATGGAAATGTCACAGTTTAACCTGATTAGTGCCTACTTTTTGTTGTTGGCCGTCAATTGGATTTGATTACCCGTCGGAACTCGAGAAACTTTTCTTTTTTTTTTTCATTTTTAATTTTTCACATGAGTTTTTATTGAAAGCGTTAAAACTAAGCCGTCTAGCACATAAATATACATCTACAAAGAGAGTTATATACTCTGAGAAAGACAGAGTTAGAGAGAAAGAGAGATAGAGAGAGATCTTAAATGGAAGTACTCGAATAAAATCACTATCTGTAATTGGTGATACTTTAATGTATGTGTGTGTGTGTGTGTGTATAATTTGCTTAAATTTAATTGTGACTAGACTTGCGCTCAATTGGAAATATCCTTATTGTGGTTGCTATTTACAGAGTTTGATAACTTGGAAGTTGTATAGACTCGAACAGGGTCTGTTTAATGTGCAAAAAATTCCAATATATTAGAAATTCAAGGAAATATCCGAAAAAAAGAAAAGGTATAACAAAATGGAAATTGTAAATTGTAGTTAAATCAAAATAATGTTGGTATTTTTAGGGGTAGTGTTTACCTAAGATTTTAAGTACTTAACATGATTTTTTTTTAAATTAAATAAAGAAGATTCCTTTATAAGAACAATTATACACAAATATTTTAAGGTGAAGTATTAGAGGAAAAGAAGCAATAAATACAATAAGTTTACAATTTTTCGAAATTTTAAATTCTTTGGTAATGCCGAACAATTTTGATCTGGTACTTTTTTTTTATAATAGTTTTTAACAGGAACAAGGCAAGAAAACATTGAATAATTGAACAAAAATTTCAAGAAGAAACCATAAAAATAGCATAAATATTACAAAATATTTGTAAAATCTTCATCATCTATCTTAAGAAGTGTTTGCTATTGTGAATGTGTTATTTTTCTGGTATTTTTCGCACACATTAAGTCTATGAATGGACAACTCTCTGCATGCCTGCGTCCTATGTGAGCTGATAGAGTTTCGTGTCGCCCACAATATCCACATCGCTGGAATTATCATCATCCTCGCTGTCCGCCTCTAGGTCGGAGTAATCATCCGTGGAATAGCCATGCTGCAGGAAGCACATTTGCAGCTGCTGCTGACTTGTTGTCTGTCCGAGCTTGGGCTTGGCATCCGTGGCTGCAGCTGGGGGGCTGTGGGGCTCGCCCTGCTGCTTGCCGCCCGACTCGGTGCGTGAGAAGTCAACGGGTTCTGTGGGCCAGAAAATTGCCAAAAATTTTACAACTAATTTGATTAGGGGCCAAATAAAACTTGAGGAAAAGTTTCGTCAAAAGGAGCTCCAGGCTAATTGGCCAAAGAAACTTCTAGAAAGGCCAAAACTTGGTCCTAAGACTGTGAGAGCTCGACTTTGTCTTCTTCTTCTTCTTCTTCTGTTCCACTCACCATTGGCAGTGTCGCGTCGTCGCAGCTGCTTCTTGTGCTTCATGCGACGATTCTGGAACCAGGTCTTGACCTGCGTCTCGCTCAGCCCCAGAGCCGTGGCCAGCTCAACGCGCTCTGGCGTCGACAGATACCGCTGCGCCTCGAAGCGTTTCTCCAGCCCCGACAGCTGCGGGTCGCTGAAGACGGTGCGCGCCTTACGGCGCCGGCAGTGCCTCAGCGCATTCACGCCCATGCCCAGCCCGAGGGCCAGCTCCGGCACACAGCCGGGCGCGCCGAAGAAGGGCGCTCCTCCGAACAGGCTGGCTGCAAGAAGTGGGTGGCACGCATTAATTGCATTACTCGCCGACATAGAGCCCTTTGTGCCGGGCACAACTTTTGGGGCACTCGGGTGTCGGGTGTCGCTAATGGCCATCGACACGCACGGGCACAGCAGACATACCTTGGGACAGAAAGTAGGGATCCACCGACTTGTACGTGCCCGACGACGGCGACAGATAGCCGAGGGTCATCTGCAAGAAGCCATGATCGCCATACCCAGCGTTTGGATAAAGCACACCATTCGGGGCACCCGCTGCCGGCGGAGGCGGAGGCGGCGCTGGAGGTGCTGCAGTCGCCGCTGCCGCTGCCGCCGCTGCTGCTGCTGCTGCTGTCATTTGCTGCACACTTGGCTCTCCAGCTGGCCCCGCATTCGAGTGGCCGTAGTGGGCGGCTGCTGACCTTTGCTGGTGCGCCCTGCAGGTGGGAATCGTAATTTAAGAGTTGAGAGCTAAATCGGCTATGATGTCTATAAGGCTAATCTCTTCAAGACTGGCTATGAGCACATCAGAGTCATGGGCAATGGGAAACGGTAATGTTAGACTAAACGAGATTCACAATCCCACACAATGATCTTTGAGCCAAGTCACGATAATATCTGAGCACATTCTTTAAATAGCAAACTATGATATCTATCTTAAAATTTTTACTATACTATAATATAATATGTAATGCATATTAAATTAATTTTAAATCCCCATAGCTCGGTATGGGGTTCGGCTCTTTTCATAATTTACCATTCCTATGTTGTTATGGTTTAAATTTTGATGTACCCGTTCAACACTTTATAAATAAATCAAAATTTAAATTTAAAAAAATATATATTAAGTTAATATTCTCTAATATAAAAATACTATAATTTGTCTCATGAATATTCATCAGTTGAGTAAAGTTACATGGACTAAAATATGCAATATTATATTATTATATTATATTTCCATAAATTATTTAAGTTTTTCTTTAAGTATGCTACTAAAAAATAGGTTTTTTTTATAAAGTTTATTTATTATCTTACAAGTGTGAAGCGTATATTGCCTCAATATATATGTATAATACAATATATACATATACACTCGTATCTTATATTTCTATCGATATGCGCATTACAACTTTTAAAGTAAATGTGAAAACGATCGTCTAAACGCAAATTAAGCATTGAAACCCTTGAATTGGTGTGGATCAAGAAACAATACATAAAGAAACACTCGAATCAGGTATAAAATATTTAATATCAATCCAAACCATGTTTGAATTTATTATTATCCCAGATATCTAAAAAATGTATTTTATAAATAATTCAAGAAAAGTATTTATTGACAATATTTAGTTAGTTTTCTTGAAATATTTATAAGAATTGGTTTTATTATATTATCAACCGTCAACTTGTTTAGTTATTAAAATACAACTCTAGTCACAGTATTTGAAACACAAAACACCACTTAGTTTAAATATTCTATTTATATTATTGAATCCGTTTGGTCAATGCTGACTATGGAACTTGCGACTGTCCCCAAAAACAAAACGATCGAGTATAGAGACATCAGAAGCAAATCGAGAATTTATGGCCTTAAAAATATTATCTGAGAAGTATTTGGAACCCTGCTCGAAGCAGAAAATCAATTCTACAACTCACTCATCAGGATGCAGCATAGATTGCTAGATCTACAGGTTTTCGTAAACTTGATTTTTTATTTTGACTAATAAATTATCTCTGGTAAAAAGAAATCTTCCATTTTCAATTTTTTAAATACATATTATTTTTGAACTCTTTTTTACTTATTTTATTTTCTTTTGATAAGGATTTTCACTGACTAATTTAGGGATTCATTTCAATAAGAAACCTTAATAAAATAACTTCAGTACATGAACAGTTTAAGCATTTATCTTTCAAATCCTTTGCCAATGAAAGCAGAAATCTTTTTAATTTGAATCACTTTAATTTTGTTGAAATGAAATTCAAAAATTTAACTTTACAACCTTTTACGAATGGAAACAAAGGAGAAGTATTTGTATATCAATGCAATCAATTAACTAAGTCCATGACTGCTCTTCGGAATTAAAATGGAAAAATTCTAAAACTCTAATTCAAAACTAAAACTTTCAATTCTCTGCAATGCAGTTACTTTAATTGACGTTCTTTAATTTCTTAAATATTTACGAAATATTTATATCAGAATAAAATAATTCATTAGCATTCCATAAAAATTTCTTTTAAAATGATATTCAACAAATTTCACAATTAACTTTTTGGGCAACTCTTTTGCGTGAATTTCAGGATTATCGCACACAAACTGAATTGATTTATAAAATTTGCACAGATAATCTAACTTTTTGACATCATTCAATCGAAAGTCCCTCATCCGTTGCACTTACCGTTGGCTGTGCATGGACTTGACGTAATCCTCGCTGGTGTAAATTGCTGCCGAGTGCTGCGGACTGCTGCTGTGGCGTGTCGAGGCTGTCCCTGTTGGATTTACAGGGTATCTGTTATTGTCATATGCACTTGCATTTGCATTAGCATTGGCATTGGCATTAGCATTGACACTCGATTGGGTATTTGTTACGGCGGATATGGAGCTGGCGCTCGTATTGCTCCTGGCACTTTTCACTGAATATTTGTTGCACTTTTGATTGCTATTGTTGTTGCTGTTGTTATTGTTGTTGCTGTTGCTGTTGTTATTGTTGTTCAAGTTTTGAAATAATATGTGTTCGATGGAAAATGGCGTTTTTGTGGTTAGCATTGTGGTTGTTGTGGCAGAGCACTTGCTTGTGGCAACAGTTGCAGTTGCAGCAGCAGCAGCTGCCGCAGTTGCAGTTGCTGTTGCTGTTGCCGTCGCCGTTGCAGCTGCAGTTGCAGTTGCAACTGGGCTGAGGCTGTTCTCATTTAGCGCTGACATCATGTCCTGCTCCTGCTCGAGTCCTGGCCGTCGCGCTTATGTTGTTTGCTCGTTGACGGTCGCGTTGAGTTTGCGGCAATCACCGCACATCAACCAGCAAATCGCTCTAAGCGATGTCCCGGTTTGAGCCACGGCACAGCAGCCCACCCCCAAAAGCAGGCAATGCACTTGCGGTTCGCTGCTCAGGCACCCAAAAATACACACACAGACACACACACACACAGGCCAGCGTTTCGCTGTATGTGTGAACACACCCCCATTTGCATGTGTAGCATATATGGTTGTCTCTCTCTCGCACAACAACGGCATTACGGCCGAATGCAATTTAGCCATTTGCACCGCTTGATTTCGGCCCCACAATGCTGGCATTTTATCTATACAGCTATATATGTTTATATATAGCAAAGATATATGTATGTATGTATGTATGTACATATATGTATATGTATGTATTTATATAGTCATCAGATTTGTTGATTGTGCACAGCCAAAAATGACTCGGTTTACATTTCGTTATGTCATTTATTTGATACAAATTAGTTCATCTTTGAAATTTTTAAGAGAGTTGGTAATATACATATTTATATATATGTACATACATATATTTATATAATATTGTTATTTATTATATTATTATTAAAGAGTTGGCAATATTATATTTATATATTTAAAAAAAAAATATATTTTTTTTTTTTTTTGTAATCTCTTTAATATCTGAAAATTAACTTTAATTTTGCAAGATATGCTTCTATGATCTATGATATACCAAATCCTCTAAATAAAATTCCATTAAACAGATACTATTTCTTGCTTGTTGAAAAGTTTTTAAATTTAAAAATAAAATAAATAAATAAAAAATAATGTATATCTATATACATATCTCATTTTCATACTATTAAACATAATTTATACTATTAATACAATATATAACAATAAACAATATCGATATAATCATTGAATATAAAATATGGTTAAAAATGTTTTTTTTTTTTTTTTATCAATATTTTATTAAATAATTAAAAATACTTAATGTATAAATGGTTTAAAAATAATTTTAAAAAAATACTTACTAAATAAATGTAAGCTACTTTAAACTAAAAAAAAAAAAATAAAATAAAATAAAAAATAATATTTTATATAATCATTGTATATAAAATATTGCTAAAAATGTTTTTTTTTTTTTAATCAGTACTTTATCAAATAATTAAAAATACTTAATGTATAAACAATTTATAAATAAAAAAAAAAAATACTTACTAAATAAATGTAAGCTACTTTAAACTAACAAAAAAATTTAAAAATAAAATAAAACTTAATAAAGTAAAAATTATTCTTAAGAAAATATAAAATTATTTATATGTATTTTTTTTTTTTTTTTTACATTAAACTCGTAGTTGCTCAATTCCAATTATTTTTATTAAGAATTTTACAATTCATTGTATTATTTTGTTTTTTCTGTGTGCCTATAGTAGTTACTAAGTTTAATTGGTTCATGTTAACCGCAAATAACTTGATCGCAGTTGTGGTCGACGCTGTCGCTGACGCTGACTGCGACGGCGACGGCGACTGCGGCTGTTGCCGCCATTTTGCCCCCATAATTAACGTGTCATGGCCGCCATTGTGTTGTGCATGCATTAAATACATTAAATGCCACAATTATTATAATTAAATTATTGATTGATGGCTGCCTAGACAGACAGACAGACAGACAGTTGGATGGTAGCGCGGGCGGGCGAGCTTTTGTCTGGCAGGCGGTGCGTATGCGTAATGTGGGCCACAGCTGGAGCTGTTTGCATGCATGCACAACTGTACCACCACCATCCACTCGTATCTGTCTAACGTACCCATAATACGCATTAGCCTGAGCTGTCAGCTATACTGCCTGCCTCCCTCCCACGCGCCGGACGACCGTCTCTAAGCTCGGGCAATTAGGCAAAAGACGTAAAGGAAAAAACTTGGCCGTAATTCGATCGTTTGGCATAGCTTTACGCAGCCCAACTCAGCCCGTCCTGACAGGCAGACCAGCAGCCCAGCAGCCCAGCAGCCGGCCAGTTCGCAGGGGGTGTGTCCTGGCATTCAGCTGCAGCCAATCAGCGCGCTCGACGCTTTGGGGTTGCCGTATCAAGCAGCTATTTGTCCTTGTCGCACGCACAGCGAACAAATGGCAACAGCTAGCTATCTAGCTAAGACTAGGGTATGTAGGGGGAGGGAACCGCGAGCTAGCAAAGGATACTCTCTCTGCATATGTGCGTGAGTGTGTGTGTGTGTGTGTGTGTGTGTGCTTGCGCGATGGCTGCGACCAAAAAGCAAGACAAATTTGCTCGTTTTATTAATAAAATAAGTCACGCAAAGTAAGTCGAACATCATTATTAGGTTAAAGCCCTAAAGCGGGCGCATTAGATGTACACACACATACATACACACAGTTGATTATGTGGGTGTGTGTGTGTATATGGAGTAGGGTCTGTGCAGGCAGCTACACTGACAGCAAGAAGCTGAAAGATAAAAAGATAAAACAATGTAACTTTATTAAATATATAGAAGATTTTATTAAAATATATAAAAGATAAAGCTGAATATATCAGATTAAGATATAAATAAATAAAATATTATAAATATTAAAATATTTTTCAGTTATTGATTAATTGAAACTAAACTTGGTTTAAACAAATTTTAGTAAATATGAAAATGGGTTTAGAAAAATAAAAGTTGAGAAGTATGAAGTAAATGCCTATAAATAGGAATAAAAAAAACAATAAATAAATAAAATAAAATAAAATAAAAACTTAATAAAAATAATTTAATTATTTCAACCGTTTTTAAAGCAAATTTCTTTCAGTGTAATTGTGACATGCAATTAAGTCTATTTAGTTGAAATCTCTGGCATTATTTCTCAGGTACAGGTAGCTTCAACAGCGATTGCAAATGGGGCTGGGCGTGGCTGGGTTGTACGTAAGCTGTCTGCCGTCGAGGTCCTTAGTAACTGACCCAAGCTGCTTGTTGCGAGCACTTAAACTGCGCCCCGGAACTGACAACTTCAGCGGGTCGGTGCCATTGTTTTCTTTTATTGTTTTTTTTCTTCTTCATTTGACATGAACGTGCGGAAGAGCCTGAGGCATGTGTTAAATATGTATGTAGAGTGAGAGGGACAGAAATAGAAATAAAACGAGAGCTATTATTATTATTATTAATGAATTGGCGGTGTGGGAACATTTTGCCTAAATTCATTTGAATCGATGGGCGATACACGTGCCCATCAGACGTGCTAAGCCTAATTTTTATAATAATAAAAATCTGGCATCGAATTGCAAATGCGTCTTGCGGTTAACAGCGAAGGAAGGAGATAGTGAGAGTGTGAGAGAGGGAGAGGGATGCTGCTCTCTCTCTCTACGGGCAATTACAACATTTTGTGTCAGTTTGCATGGCAAATCCTTTTGTGATGCGACGTCTTCTCATTGTTTTTTTTTTTTTTAGCATAATTCCCTGAAATCAAGGTTGGAGTGTGTCAAAGATCAGGTTACGAGCGGCGGCCTTCTCAGATGCCGCTCGATTGCTGCATCCGCATTTGAGTTTTGATTCTCGGTAAATTAACTTCTGAAACGAGCAACAGAAACCTTCCGATTTGGCTCAGTTAGCTAGGGGTACTTTGTTTATTATTATGCGAGTGCTGCATCGAGGGTCTCGCCTCGAGTGCCAACATCCTTTGGGGTCAAAGGCGGCGGTTCCTTTATGATAAAAAAAAAACTCAAACCGGGTATGTTTAAGAGTCTTCAGATATTGTATGGATTTTCTTAGATGTAGCTTGAGCTTAACTATCTACTACTTGTATTCAAAGCAAATTGTTTGATGAAACATTCTATTTTATTGAGAATTACTTTGTAACTTGTATTCATAAGTTTCGATATACATACATATATCAAATTCAGATATTTCTTATGTACTTCTTTATAAGCCCTTTATATTGATATTTTATATACTATATATATATACATAAAACAGATCTATATATGTTGCCTCTAGTTGAAAGGAATGAAAAAGTAAGAAGAAATAGAGAGGGGTTCGCGAGAAAGAAAATTGATAGGTAGACTTTTAAATTTCCCAATGATATCCCTTAATGTAATCTTTTCGTAGTTTGGTTACTACCCCAAATTACCTGAGATCCGTATACAGATTTTTTGATTCTTTGTAACTAAGTTATAACGACTCCGCTTATAGCGTCCGTTCGATTATTGCAACGAAAATTCTGAACAAATTTATATGGTTATATAGACTTCCGGCTACAACGACTCTAAAACGACGGTCCCTTGAGCGCCGTTATAACCGGATTCCAATGTATTTACAGGTTCTATGAATATGTGAAACAGTTAATGCTTATAAGCCTTTAGTTAATTTCTTCGGAGAAATCTAAAATCTTCCGGCTCTTCTTATGCCATGGCGATGAATAAACAATTTAGAGAAGAAGACTAAAAATATATTATAATATAATAGTAGAATTTGTAGAGATTGTACATCTTTATAATGTGAGATATACTATCCTTGCAAATGCTATATATAATTATTACAGTACAATCCAGTTATAACGACTCCGGTTATTGCGACGAAAATTCTGGTCCCCAGACAAACTTTTCTGGGCAAACTTATACGGTCATAGCGACCCTGAGCGTCGTTATAACTGGATTCTACTGTATTACATATTAATCATCTTTTTGCCGGACTCTTATGAAAGCTTACCTATAAATATTCCTTTTCATTATGTCTGTTTTATCATCAGAACAAAACTGATTTTGAAAAGTTTCGAATTGAAATTATAATTACAATATCAATTTGAGTTCAAAAATACAAATATTAAATATCAACTATTAACAAATTAGATTATTTTTGCAGACCCTTGACCCTTGGCTCTAACAGTCTAATTAAATGTCGATTCACTTCATGAATAATGACTTTAATTGCATTATACATGGAGACAGGATCAGAGCCATTAGTTTCACGTATTCCTAATTGTAGGCTCTCTCGGAGCAGAGGAGTTGGGTGGGTCCATTGGCACGCCCACGTTTTTGCGAAAGTTCTATCCACGTTCCGAGGCACTTTTCAGTGGCAGGACCTGGCTGGTCTGCCAATGGCCAACGGGGTTATGCTTATTAAAAGCCTCTTGTTGTTATCCTAGGCATAGAGTAACCTTTCGCCCGCCCAAACAATTAGAGCGCTAACAAATGCAATTACCCCGCACAAAGCCCTTACCCTACCGCCCTACCGCCCGACCTCTCTTCTGTCTCCACGTTGCTCTCTCGACAGCAACACAATTGCTCTCATTGGCAACAATTGAGCCGCAGAGCCGAGCATATCCTGCTCGTCCTGTCAGTACAAAAAAAAAAAAAAAAAAAAAAAGTTTACCAAACGCGTGCCACATATTAAATTACATCGAAATATGTGCACACGAGGCTGGGTCCGGGTCCTGGTCGTGGTCCTGCTCCGGGTGAGCACCCTCCGACAAGCAGGAGCGCGGGGTGGGCGGGACAGTTTGTAATTTGCTGGCATTTTCTAAATGATTTTATCATCAGTCTGCGCACACACACACAGACACACACATACATACATATATATTTTGTTATTTTGATACATTTGTTTGATTTGCAGCTATTTATTGCTATGATTTAATTTGTCGCGCATAATTGTCATAAAATTAGTTTTACAAAAATGTTTCCCATTGTCAAATTAAAGGGGTTCGCGAACCGAGGGGCGGCACCGGCTAAAGCGGGCGTAACCCATGACATTTATTCAACATATTTCCTAGTTAAATATAAACTGGACACGTAAATCGTACGAAATACTGACTGACTAGTTTTGTTGATCTTTTTGACGATCGTAATCAGAGCCATCTCAAGTCATTATTAATAACAGTAAAAAGTATAGAGGTAACAAAAGAATGATGTATATACATACTTATTTACCATATGATTTGATATGAGAGTGCTTGAAAAGAAACGTTTTTAGCTGCATAAAATTTTAAATTTTGAATAAAAAGCAAGCTCTTTAAAAACTCAATTGCTTAACATGTTAACCCTTTAATGGGCAGTTTATTGCAATATTTTAGGCATTTATCTCAAACATTGAACACTGTAAGATGAATAAGTCAATGTCACAATATTATCTAAAGCATAAAAAGGCTTATCAAATAATAAAAAAAAAAAACTTATGTAAGCATATTGATTTTTTTTTTAAGTATTTTTGCCTTTACATTTCTTATGTAATTGCTGTTAGATTGTTTGCTAATTTTCTCTTTTAACACTCAAATCTGAAACAAAATATGAAAATAATTTAAGAAATGCATTGTTGTTACCCAATAAATAAATGCATTTAAGAAATGAAAAGATGAAAGCAAACTTTTTCCAACTCATAAAAAGAATAGATTTCTTACTCCTCGCTTTTTTCGATTTCTTGCCTCAGTTTGACATTTTCAGGCCAGATCTGATTAAAAGAAGCGAATAATGTCAACTTTTAGTCTAGTTACAGTTAGTTCTTTTTTTAATTTCTATATAGGAACTTCATAAAGTAAAATCAAATCAAAATTTGTTGGTTTACGAAATAAATCATTTCTCATTGAAATTTAATTTTAATTGAATTTAATAATTTAAAAATATTGAATTAATTGGTAACTTATTTATTGATAAAGTAAGAGTTGAAATTGAATTGATATTAGAAAAATTTGTTAATTGTGCTGTCGTATAAGCTTCATGTCTTTATTTGAAGCTGGTCAATATGAACATACGTATATTTTAAGGTTCGTAGATCCCACAAATGATGTAGTAGAGCTTATAGATATTAGCTATAAGTGGCAGATGCCACGCCTACAAAAAACAGGTTTTGTATTGTTCAATTATTGGAGAATTATACTTTAAATTGAGACTATAAAAAGAAAATAACTGAAAGAAAAAAATTAATAATAATAATAATAATTAAACTACTAACAACTCTCTATATACATTTATAAAAAATAAATAAATTACAACAATAAAATAAAATAAATAAATAAAAATAAAAAATAAAATTAAATAAATAAATAAAAAAAAAATTTTTTAAAATCCTTTCGTGTTTAATATTTAACAATATAATAATTAATAATATAAGCAGAAACATTTTACCCTGATTTCAAATGGGTTCGGGGTATAAAATATTTAAAAAATCAACACGTAAATCAACAAAATTTGTACTTCAAGGCTGCAAATTACCCTTAAATCGAATAAAAACCGAGAATTAATTTGAATTGTTATCAAGAAGAAACCTTGATTTGTGTATCTTAAGAAAACACTTTCATCCAATAAAATATTCCCTCAGCAGCACTAGAGGCTCTTGTCCTTAACAAATTCATTCACTAAACGCTTCATTCATCAAATTTTAATGATGCGAAAATGTTAAGGCATTCCACTTACCGTCTGCAAGTCGGGCTTGGATGTCTGTCTGACTGCCTGACAGAGAGACGGACTGACTGACAGCCTGTTTGGCGTGCTCAACAAGAAGTCATCTGATTTGACCAGCAGAAGCTTTTCATGTTTATTCTCAAATAATTGCCAACACGTGCCCTATCAGCGTCAATCAACCCAAACAGAGAGTGCCGGGGTGTGGGGCAGGGCGCGGCTCTCTCCAGGATGCAAACGTTTTCACACTTATGCACAGCGCTTAGTGCATTCAAAACAACCCGCATATACATACATACATATATATATATACATATATATATGAATATTGTCCTGCGTACCTGTCCGGGTGGTTGTTGTTCACGTCCTAAGTAGCCGGATTGCCTTCGTCTGGCTGATGCTTCTAAGGCGATAAGAGCTCGCCTCTGTGCCCCGTTGCATTGTCATTGTCATTGAGGCAGCGCGTCTCACGCTGTGCGTTTCTGTGGCAATTTAATCAAATTAGTTTTCTCACGTGTTGTCCTTTTTATCCCATCTCCATCGCCCACCGCCCCACTCACAGCAGGCAGGCCAGTTAATCAAAAAATAACAGAGAGCGCTAAAAACCCTTTGTGAACAAGGACAAGAACAAAGCCTCGGCGTATTATTGAGCATAGCTTCGTGACTAGGTTGAACGGGAATTTGCGCAATACTTACTAACTGATGGCAAATCGATCCGTCTGTCTGTATCAAGAGAGATCAGAGGGAAATACTCTAAAATTAGTTTTAGAGATCTGAATTTATTATCTCAATAAATACAGGATATTCTGAACATCCGTTCAGTTTCAATTTAGGCGAATTGCAATAAATAATATCATAAGAAAGCTAGCAATGGAAATTGAATGTACGATCTACTCATTCGCATGCCTAAACAGCTGATCCTCAGTCTCTAAGGAGTATGCTCTTACCTAACTATACCATGCCATTAATATAAGTACATATACTCTTTAACAATTCAGTTCAATTCAGTAACTTATTCGCTATATTTTGGATTCCTCGCTGTGAAGCTATGCCTAGAAAGCGTATAGATATATCCACTATTTTATCGTGGGGCCTCAATGCCTAATTGTAAATAAATAACAACTCTGGGATACCAGGTATGGAATTATCTAAATTCTCTAGTTCCAAAGAGCGGCGAAATAGTTCCTATTCATACAGATAGAGGACAGTGGAGAAAATCAATAAATGTATGTAATTTCCTCGCTTCGTTAATGAGAATAACTTTATATGATATGTATATTTATCACTTGTAGCAGTGGGTAGTATTAGTAGTAGTAGTAATCGTAGTAGTAAATGTATTAACAGTAGCAATAGTGGTAATAGACAACTAAAATCCGTTCGTCTTATCTTTACATGATTTACTAAAAGATCTTTTATTAGTCTAATACATACAAAGTTAATAAATTGGAATAGATATTGCCAGTTTAGCCCATTTTAGGCTATATACATAATTACTACATAAACTATAGTACATAGCCTATATATCAATTTAGCATATATGCAGTTCTATCTAGTATATTTCCATGTTCATTTTGTAGTTTACATCGTAGCATCATTTTACTGACATCATCATAATACATTATAAGTTAATCATTTTTTGCGGTATGAAAATATCGGAATTTGTTGTTATCAAAAAGTGACGAAATCTCGTAAAACAAAATAAATAAAATAGAAACCGACAGAAAATTAATTAATGTAGAATCAATATAGAGCTGGCTTATTTTCAGCCAGATTTGGCTTATTTTCAGCCAGATCAGGCTTTTTATTTAGATTGAGCACAATATTTGTAAAATGCGGCTAGTGGGAATTTAAGCTTTATATAATAGTAATTCAGAAAAACTTTTATTTTTTAATAATATAACTGTTTTTTTTATACCCTGAACCCATTGAAAATGGGAAATCAGGGTATAATGGTTTTGTCAAAAGTATGTAACAGGGAGAAGGAGGCGTGGCAGACCCCACAAAGTATATATATTCTTGATCAGGGCGATGAGCTGAGTCGATTTAGCTATGTCCGTCTGTCCGTCCGTCCGTCTGTCCGTATGTTTGAACGCGTCGATTTCCGAAGATATAATAGCTAGAGACTTCAACTTTTTTTTTAAATGTCCGTATATAGCACGCGCATATCGAGTTTATCACGAAGAATTAATGAAATATCAGTTCTCCGAAAGGTTCTGGGGATTTCCTAGTCGAGCAGTCTCGACTAGAGATTTCGTACTTGTTACTTTTGTGTATCAAATTTCAGAGTGGCTATGGGGTAAAGCAGAAAAAATGTCATCTTCCAATTTACAAATACAGTAGAATCCGGTTATAGCGACACTCAAGGGACCGTCGTTTTTGCGTCGCTATAGCCGGATGACGCAATAACCGTATAAGTTTGCTCAGAAATGTTTGTCTGGGGACAAGATTTTTCGTCGACATAACCGGTTGGACGCTTTAAGCGGAGTCGTTATAACCGGATTCTACTGTATGTATATAACGCAATGTACATATATTCTTTTCATCTTAATTTGTCCCTTCGTCTTTTTGACTTCTTCTTCTAGCTTACTTTTTCAGCATTTTCTTTTAAAATACAGCCTGCTTTTTTAAGACATTCCAACTTTATTTCGGAACATAGCAGCTGGTAGCAAAAAATTTTTGCTAAAAATAGCTTTGAGTAATTATACCTTTTTTTTTTTTTAAATACCAAACTACTTTGGAATGTATTACTTAGTTGGGCCGAAATCCCGGCGGTACTGCAATACCGGGCCAACCCGCGACAGAGGTGGAGCAAGCCCCTAGCACTCCGTCTGATTCCAAAAATCAGTTTAACATTTGTTGTTCTCCAATGGAGAAACTATCAGATGTTAAGCTGATAAGAACAGATACTACACTTTGATCTTAGCCATAAGGCCGAGAAGCGATAACTTAACACAGTCAAATATTCAGTACTCCATTGGGCTACAGCTAAAACCAGTTGAGAATTATAAATGAATTTACCTTGAACACCTTTCACCTACCTAAGCGGAGTTAATTATTTGTGGCATACTTTAGGGGTTGCTCAGGTAGGACAGATATTTTGTAATTCTCAACTGGTTAACTCGGAGTCAGGGTGGAGTTAGTGTTTTGGCTGGCAGTTCTTCACTCTGGCTTCTCTTCAGTTGTCGAATAAATCTTTCGCCTTTTACTAAAGATTTCCGTGGAGAGGAGCACTCTAATGAGTCTAAAATGAATTTTTTGTAGTGCCCAGCAGCTTCGGTTGCCGGGCCAATAAATAATAAATGTAAACTAAAAAAAAACAAAATTAAGAGAAGCTGTTTCTAGATGATTACATATAACGAAATGATATTAGATCATATAGCGAAAGCTGAGACAACATTCCTACGTATCCATGGAAAGTTCTACAATTCCATCGAGCGATAAAAGTCCGTCTGTAATATATATAAAAATATAATTAAATATAACCACAATTTGTGTATTTCATATGCCCACAATTCACCATGAGAAAGAAGTTGTATATTTATGTATGTATATATATATATTTATATTTGTTTAAATATATGCATTACATTGTTAGTTTATTGTTATTGTTGCTTGCTTGTGTTTGTTTTACTGCTTTAGAATAATGTTTCGGCTGCAGATTTCAGATTTCGCCTGCAGCAGTCAAATACATTATAATAAATATATTGATGTGTGTATTTATGTATTTGTATATATGTATGCATGTATGTAATGCGTATAGGTATGTATGTAATGTAATGCATTTCGCAACTGTTTCTCCGCTTTAGCTGTCAGTCATTATAAAATACAATTGTTTATAACTAAGTTGTGGATTTATCATTGTTGTTTAATTTATTATTATTTTCATTTTCATTTTCATTTATCAAAATATATCAAATGCTAACTTATTTGTTTTATTTTTATTTTAAAGCTTTCTATTTAGTTATTGTTTGTATTACAATTCGTTTTCTGTTTTCTTTTTGATCATTTTCAATTTTTGTAAAAAATTTGGCAGCTGGCTCGAGACTAAAGGAAAAGATGTTTAATAAAAACTTTATATAGCTGAAATTTCACTAGTAGATAAAATTTGAAGACATACGCGAGCGAGATTATAGAGCGTATGTATATTAATTAAATGTGTTAGCTTTTAGTACTGCTCATGTTTGATTTAGTTTTTATTGGTCTTTATCAATATATAAATATATATATGTATATATGTATAGGGCAGCATGCCTTAAGCGGGACTTAACAAATATGCCATTGGAGATGTTCGGAATTGTAAAAACCAGTTTCTCTATTTCATCTTTATCAATGAACGGATTCCTAAAATTTGTTTACACTATTGTTCTC
This sequence comes from Drosophila aldrichi, assembly GCA_035045965.1. Lineage (NCBI taxonomy): Eukaryota > Metazoa > Arthropoda > Insecta > Diptera > Drosophilidae > Drosophila > Drosophila aldrichi. Next base: position 4,030,669 of record JAWNOM010000534.1, read on the forward strand.
TTCGTAGCGAACTGTAACCATAATTAGCCTAGAGACAACCATTATGTTTGCAAAGTGTTATGCTACCAGGTTCTACACAGATCTATACTATGTATATATCTTTACAATATGATAGTTGGGCGAGAATGGGGAACAAAAGTTTCTGTTGAAATTCATTTGCATATCTTTTGTGTTTCATTTGTTGAAGACAGATTTGTTAAGTCCAGTATTTTTGTACACTTACAATATATGTATTTAGTTTGTATAATATCTGGTTTGTTCGCCATATTTTGTGTAAGCTGCATTTAGTAAAAGCAAGCGTAGAGTATTTACAAGTGTTTAGGTATAAATAAAAATAGTTTATAATTAAAATTGAATTTGTAATTTATTTTTAAGCTTTGTGATTTAGTTAAAAAATCTATATAAATTAATTGCATACTAATAATAAAAATAGTCATAATAATAATAATAATATACTTAAAACAACTCGCTCAAAGTTGTGTCGAAATGCAAAACTTAAATTAAGTCAAGTTTTAAGAATTAAAACTCTGCGCTCTCAATTTACACTTAAATTTTAAATTTTCTTTTTCGTTTTTGTAAAATTTTTGAATTCAACAAATCACACGCAATAAACAAACCGAAAAAAATATGAAAATCAAGTTAAATGAAATGCAATAATTACACAAATAAACGATTAAAAATATATGCTCTATATACTATATATATAGATAAACTTAACGCCTAGGATCTGGGTCTTTTTTTTTTTTTTAGTCATATTCATCGTGAAAGAAAAACAAAATTGAATTTTGCTCTGCTCTGTATATATATATAAATCGTCTATATATATATCTATCATATCCAGCGGCGATATTTGTGTTGCATGTCTTTGGTGCCGCTTGGTCCAGTATCCAATATACATATATGTATCTATATATGGATGGATGCATATTTGAGAATGCCTTGCCAAATATGCGTTTAATATATAGAATAATACAAACTAAATAAACTATATAACGCGCCCGCTCCTTTATTCCATTTCATACTTCTTCAGCTTCTTCTTTTCTTCTCTGCTAACTATATATATATATATAACTAAATATATATATATCATTATTCTGTATTCGATGTTGCCTACATGTCTATTGGTTTTGTGAACGAGATTCGAACATCGCAGTCACATCGCGTATTGAGAATTGTGGTGAGATCTTTTCTCTGTTGCTGCAAATAGAAAAAATTGAGACGAGTTAATAATTGAAAAATTTGATAATTATATATATGGTATTCATTTTAAATTTAATTAAATATTACACTACATTAACTTTGCAAATTGAAATTGAAAGTTACGAATCAGTTGTTATTAGATATATTACATTAAACATATTATATCAGCAGTTAGCATATGTTATTCTACATATGTTTAACATGAAATTGAAATTTGTTTTACCTAATAACATTTCAATTTAAATATTAGTATATAAGCAGATCTTCAATAACATTAAGTGAACATCTGTTAAAATTAACATTTCTAGTAAACATCTGTTAACAGACCTACTCTTAAATAACTGCAACTTACGCCCCCTAACTAACATCAATGTCAACTACTTACTTGACACTCGCATTGCTCTCTGTGGATGCTATGGGATGGGGCATGGAGTTCCTAGAGAGACGTTCGCGATTCCCGATGCCCCGCTCGAACTTTCCAGGCATCGTTGATGTGGTGATCGCTGTGATAACGGGCGCATTGTTCTGCGCATATTTCTGGGCAACCGACTTGACCGAATTGGATTGATTGGCCGCGCCGCCATTGGTGTTGCTGGCACTTCCGCTGCTATTTGTGGTGCTGGTGTTGGTATCACAATTCTGATTCTTCTCGTCCGAGATGCTGCGCACACGATGCTGGGTGCTGTAGTCGATCTGCTGGTGCAGCGTGCTCTCGGAGCCAGCGCCAGCGCGTGCCAGCTGCTTCAGATTCATATCCATGTCCTTCTGCAGCGAATGCATATCGCCGCGTGACTTCGACTTGACGCGCAGCGATTCGGATGCCGGGAAGTTGTTGTCGTCCGCCGAGTTGAGCTCAGTTTTCGAGCGAGACTTGATGCTGTCTCCGTAATACTTTTGCGTCAGCTGCTGGCGGCGCTCCTCCTTGATCTTGTCGATGCGCTCCCGATCGAGGATCACACCAGTCAAGACGCTCTTGCGTCCGTTGCTCGCTGGCGGATTCAGTGGCACATTGTTCTGTTGTATCAGCGAAATGCGATTCTCGGTGGTGGGCGTGGTGATGAGCTGATCGACCGACTCATTGTTGCGCTTCTGGCATATCTCCTCGGTGATGCTCATGCCCGGCAAACGCTTGGGCGGATTTAGCGTTTTGGGCCGCGTGAAATCAAAGCTTTTGCGTCGATTGTCCAACTCTGACATTGGCAGCTGCTGCTGCGACTGCTGCTGTTGTTGCTGTTGCTGCTGCTGCACCTGCTGCTGGTTGCATGCGGTCAGATCCTGCAGCTGCTTGCCACCGAATTCGCGTACAAAGGCATTCTCGTCCAGCGAACGCGTTATCTTCTGCGCGTTCGCATTGCGTTTCTTGAGCGGCACGGGCATCAGCAACGGCTTCGGCGGCACTGCCACGGGCGGCAGACTGAGCTCATTGTTGTTGGGCTTCTTCATGGAGCCGCCACGCTGACTGAAATCAAAATTTGGCAATTGTTCAACGGGCGAACTTTCAAATTTGGTTGCCAACTCTTTCACGCTGAACGATGGCGATTTGCTAGGCGGCAGCTGCTCCGACTGCTCCAGCTGCTCTTGCTTTTCCTGCTCCATATTGTGCTCGACACTCGGCAAACTGTCCAAACTGTCCAGCTCAATGCGATCACAACTGGGCTGATGTTTCGCCACTGACTCCAAATTCAAATCCAAATCCGTTTCGAGCTCCAGTACGTCGTCGCTTGCTGCGTTGAGTTTCATTTCCTCGCCACGTAGATTCTCGTATACTGTTTTCGGCTTGCGCAGCTCAATGTTCTCATACAGCAGCTGCTCCTGGTCTCGCTGCTCTTCATCTTCATCCTCCTCCTCTTGCTCCTTTTGCAGCTGCAACAACTGTTGCGCCATTTGCGCACTGCCATCCTCTTCTTCAATCTGCTTCAGGCTCTGACCGTGGCGCTCGTTCAGAAGCTGATTGACCTCAGTCACCGAATTCCTGAACAGCTTCACCTGCTCGTACACAATATTCTCATCGAAATTCGTTTCCAGCAACAGCGCGGGCTTAGTCGGCGGCTTCTCCTTCTCCGGCGACTTGTACGTAATGCTAATAGTCGACTTGATGGGGCTGCTGATGGAAGCAGCCGGCAGATGCTTGGCGGGCGACAGCGCATTGCTAGGCGTCTGCTCAAAGTCCTCGTAGAGGGGCGAGCTCTCCTCGGTGGCCAGCAGCGAGTGCATGCTCAGGTGTCGCTGCAAATGCTGGTAGCCAAACTCGCTGGGCGTCACCGATTGACTAGTGTTGTCCGTGAAATTCGAGTTGTTCGGCGAGCTGGCAGCCTGCAGCAGCTCCTTGACGGGCAACGTAGCACCTCGGCGCGGCTGCTGCAGCGGCTGCAGGTCGAGCGACAACTCACGTTTCAAGGCATGCATGTCACGCTGCTCCGGCTGAAACTGCAAGAGAGAGAGGTAGTGAATATCCGGCATGTTCTCTAAATTTCCATTATCACCACTCACCTGTTGCTGCTGCTGCTGCTGCTGACCCAGGCTCTCATGGGAGCTGCCCAAATAGCTGGCAGCATCTACTCCAAGCAGCAAGGGCTGCTGCTGCTGCTGCAAGTTGGAAGAGACGCCCGATATGCCCGACATTACAGAGTTCACCATCAGCGGCTCCATATCGTACTGAGGCGTGTTGACAGCCGAGCTATTCTCGGAGCTCTCCGTGTCGCACAACAGCAGCGAGTAGCGCGGGCTATGCGAGGGCGTTGTGGGCGTGGGCACAGGCAACTTGCTGCCATTCCTGTAAGAGATTAGACAGAATATTAAATAATAATTAACTATGAATATTAATAGAGTTAGCAACTCACTGCAGGGGTCTGCTTGCTGTTGTCTCCGGCTTGGCGCCCTGCTGCGTGAAGGTGCCTTGGTAGCTGAAGCGCTCCTTCGCCGCCAGCTGCTCCTTGCGCTTGGCACCCAGCTGCACTGAGGGATAGCTGTAGCGCACAGCAGTCGAGGCAGTCGACGCAGCCGTGGGCGAGGGCAACGGCTGGGCACGCGCTGGCTTCGGCGGTGGCGGCGGCTGATGCACCTCGACGCTGGCGAATTGCTGCTGCGGATGCTCCGGTGTGCCGCAGTCAATGAATTGTATATCCGAGAGCTGATCCTCTAGCTTATAGCGCTTGCAACAGTTCTCGGCGCCAGCTGGCTCATGGCCACAGCCTCCTCCCTGCTGTTGCTGCTGTTGTTGTTGTTGTTGTTGCTGCTGCTGTTGTTGCTGTGGAGCCACAGATTGGGGCAACGTGCGCGCTGCACTGGGCGACAAAAGATTGAGACGCGGCTGCTTCTTGGGGCTGGGATTAACGCTGTTCGTCTGACTGGAGAACTCTTCGGGGCGCGCGCGCATAATGCGACGCGTTGCACAGCCCGTTGCTGGCGGCACATTCTCCTTGCCCACCCGCGGCGAGCTAACCAGCGATTCGCTCTCGGAGAAAATGCGCATCTCGGGCTCTTCGCGATCGAAGTTCAGGCCCAGCTCGGAGAGCTCACGCGACGGGCAGGTGGTCATGTGGCCACGCTGCGGCGACTGCAGCAGATCGAAGTAGGAGTCGTGCGAGACACTGCGCGAATGGCCCACTGTGCGCAGACTGTCTATGGAATTGGAGCGTATGCACAGCTCCATCGGCTTGCCGATGATGCCTAGCGCCGAGTCACGGCGTGCATCGCGCGTCGTCTCCAGCAGCTCGATGGACTTGGGTTTGTCGTGCTTGGAGAGCTCCTTGCTGGCGTGGGCATGGGATGCCTGCACAAAGCAGACGCGCGTGGAGACGTTTGCATCCTTGCTGCTGGCCCCGCCATCGATGATCAGCTTATGGCCTGGTTCGTTGCCCTGGCGCTGGCTGCGCGTGAATATCGACTTCCAAGAGGGAGTCTTGTCCGGCTTGCGCTTCTGCCAGCTGCGCGGCACGGATAACACCGTGTGATACTTGTCCGGCAGGCTGGACGGACCGCCGCCCACTTCTATATAGGAGCCAATGTTGGACGCGGCTGCTGTGCTGTTGCTCATTATCATGTTGATTGGCAGCGACTGCTTCAGGTCTGTGCCGCACTCGATGCGCGAATGCCGCTCCTGCGCCTCCTCCAAGCTAATCAGCTTCGCACCGCCAGTGCTCAAGCTTTTGGGCCGCTCCATCAGCCCCAGCGATTGGTCCTGCTCGCGCTGTTCCACCAGCAGACTCTCACAGTCCGTCAGCGACTCCATGCGCAGCTCGCTCGATGCAGCAGTCGCTGCAGCAGCTGCCGCCGCTGCTGCATTGCCCACGATGCTTAGCCGGGCATTGTGATCTTCGAGCGCATCGAAGATGTTGTGACAGTTGCGTATCAGGTACTCGGTGACCACAGCCTGTACGCCCACGCCACGCAGTGCTGCCACGCCCCCCGATTCAAGGGCCGGCGAGCGCAGCAAATTGGGCGCCCAAACAATTGCCAGATTCTTGTCCGTCATCCCAGTCCGTTCGTGGTGCTGCGATACCTTGTGCAAGTGCTCCGACAAGTACTTCAGAGTCCTATCGATTGGAAAGAGATGGATATAGTTATAGAGATCTTGAATGTTACACACTTACCTATAGTGCGGCGGAGGTAGCTTTAGCACCGTCTCCTTCATCAGGCGCAGTCGCTCGTCCGCCTCGTCGGCCTTCACCTGGATAGCCTCTACAAAGTTGTCGTACAGCTGATAGGTGCACAGCGGATTGGGCAGTTCGCGAAAATACATTTTCAATAGAGAGCTGACCGCGTGAATGTCCTGCTTCATCTCCGGGTTGCCCAGATCTGGGACGCGCTCCTCATCGAAGGCGCGCCGTAAACGCTGTATATTCGACGTGATGCCCGAGAGGCGATAGATGCCATCAATGACGCCATAGTTCTCAATGAATTCGGCACAGGACCTCAGCACCATGGGAATGTCCTGGCCACTGTTCAGCAGATGCTCCGACAGATCGCAGGAGAACACCCGCTCCCTGTAGATGCCGCTCTGTTTGAGGCGCCGTCGCGACGGACGCGACAAGATGAACGAACGGAAGAAGGCAATTAGTTTGCCGTGCTTGCGCAGCACCGGCTTCGTGGGTGAGGCATCCAAGTGGCCCACCAGTGGGGCAGGCATGGGGAAATTCCTAGGCACCTTGTCGCCAATTGTGGCAACGCACGACTGCGGAAAGAATCCCACTTCGTAGAGGGACTTTTGCAGATGCGACTTCTTGCCACGCCACCAAATCGACTCCGCCGGACTGGGCATATCGATGACGGATATCATGTCGCCCACCTCAATGTTAATCTCATCCGGTGCCTGCGCCTGGTAGCGACGCACGCCATAGGCAGCGCCCACAGCGGGCGTGTTTATTGTCCTCTGCGTCTCGCCATCGGCCAGGGGCAGTCGTCGACCCTTGTTGTCCAGCTGAAGCCAGGTGAGTATGGTGCCACAGGTCAGCGAGTCGGAGGCGATTTTCGAGAAGCGCTCCAAGTACTTGGCCACCGCATACTCCACATCCAGCTCCGACTGGAGATCCTCGTCCGCGCCCAGTTCGCTCATATTGCGCAATCCGCTTATCTTGCGATCGTAGACACAGCGATGCAGCATCTCGTCCAGCATTTGCATATTCTCGAAGCTGCGCTTGATCAGAAACGGCTCGCAGCCCTGCGGACAGACGCGTATGATGAACCAACAGTTCTCGGGCGTGAACGCAGCCGACCGCATGGAGCTGTGTGCCAGCTCCCCACCAATCGACTGCGAGGCAATGCTGCTGCCCAGCTGCTGCTCCGACTTGTCGTCCAGCAGCTGCACCGAGAGGGCACCCAGCTGCACGCGCTCGTAATGAAAGTGGGCGCACTCCTCCAGCTTGGGAAAGCGACACGATTTCTGCAAATCAAATGGAACAGGCTTTAGTATGGATTTCATTTAACAAGCTGTATTCTCTCTTACGCTGTTTAAGGGCTGCACGGCCATGTGCCTGCTGGGCTTGGGTGGCGCGGCTGCTGCTGGCGGACTGCAGCTGGACTCTGTGGAGGCATTTGAGATTTGTGATGTGTTCATTGAGCCGAACATCTCCTGGCTGCTGCCCAGGCCCAAAGGCATGCCACTCGCCATCAGGCTGTCCATGGGCACAATCTTAAAGTTCAGCTGCGCACTGATCGCAGCTGCCGGTGCATCTGTCTCGAAGGTCAGCGCCGCCTCCCGGGAGCCAATCAATGACTGCTGCTGCTGTTCTGCGGAGGCGCTGGCACTGGAGCTGGAGCTGTTGGCCAGCGCAAGCGTATGCGAATGCGAATGCGCATGCAGCTGTGCAGCTAGAGCGCTGCTCACCTTCTCTGACATGGCTCTTGCTGACGGACTACACGGAATTTGTCATCTGCAATGCATTCAAAATAAAGAATTCATTAACAATGTTTAAAGTCAGCAAGTTGGTAACAAATTTGGATATATATAGATAGGTAGAGGCTATCACACATGGTACAGTAGTTTGGGTAGCTTACAAATTACATCTTTATATAGAGTTGGACTCTGAATCATCTCAACTCCTGTATAGTAAATCCGACTAATTTAAATGATTTTAAATACAGTAATAAGAAATATACATTTTAGTTTATTTTTTTTAATTTTTATTTTTTTTTTTTAATTTAATTTTATTTTTTTAAATTTTATTTTTATTTTTAAAATTTATTTTTTTATGATTTTAGTTTTTTTTTTTTTTGTTAATTTTAATAAATTTATTTATTTTTTATACTCATTCACGAAAGTGAATTGAGTATATTGGTTTTGTGCAATGTCCGTCTTGTCCGTCCGTCTGTCCGTCTGTCCGTCTGTCCGTATGAACGCAACTTTTTTCGGCGCTATTGAAGCTAGAGACTTGAAATTTGGAACACATACTCGTGTATAGCTCCCATTTATAAAGTGTTAAAATTTTCCCGATCCGCCCACTAGGGGCGTGGCAAATCGGAAAATGCATTTTCCGATATTCCAGAAATCATGTTAGTTGAAGAGCTAGAAAGCTGAAATTTGGTATGTAGGTCCGCGTTGACCACCCAAGTTCAACAAGCTATGGCGGATATATCTCCGCCCATTGGGGGCGTGGCAAATCGGATAAAACTGTATCTCCTAGAGTTTTAAAGCTAGAACGTTGAAATTTTGCATGTGAGCCAATGTTATCATTTTATAAAGACTGGTCAAAAATTTATATGTCTACGCCTACTAGGGGCGTGGCAAATCGGACCTGAAGATATAGTGATTTTCCCGATTTTGCTATATTTTAGGCATTATTGATGCTAGAGACCTGAAATTTGGTATATATACGCGGGTTGACCACCCAAGTCCAACAAGCTATGGTGGATATATCTCCGCCCAAAGGGGGCGTGGCAAACCGCAAAAGTTTATATCTCTTAAAGTATAAGAGCTAGAAGCTTCAAATTTGGATAGTTGTGCTACTAGTAACCTCCTCTATCGATTCCCCAAAAATAATTTTTACGCCTCTTTGGGGGCGTGGCATATCGAAAAATACCCTGTAATTTTCACATTTTTGGAGCGTAAGCATCCAAACTTTACAGTTAGACTACCGTTAGCTCGTTCTACGATCTGGCCAAAAATGAGATGTCTACGCCCACTAGGGGCGTGGCAAATCGAGAAAAACTGCATTTTCTGCAGTACTAGAGCTAAACTTAGCTACTGAATTGCTGATGGGATGTGAATGAGTATCCCGCAGTCGGTAACGCCCGACTGCAACGTTCTTACTTGTTTTTAATTTAATTACTATTTTTTAGTTTAATTATAAATTAATTTTAATTTATATATTATTATTTATATTTATATAAATAAATTTTAATTTATTTTTTTTTATAATTTTAGTTTTTTTTTTTTTTTGTTAATTTTAGTTTATTTATTTATTTTAAATTTAATAATTATTTTTTTAGTTTAATTATTAACAAGGTTAATTTTATAATAATCAGATACTATAGAATTAATTAGAATTTAATTAGCCAATGCAAGTTTTTTAATAGGTAAATACTTTAAATCTATTAAATTGAAATTTAAAAAAATATTAATTCAACTATTTTTTTAATTATTCCTAACTTTATATTTTTAAAAATATTTGTTTCTTTTTTATGTTAATTAAACAAGTTTTGTGCCACCCTAAAATTAGTTTTACATAATTTAGAAAGTTTATCAATTTCTACTAATTAACAAAGTTAAATCAATAAATAAACAATTCTTGTGACCTCAAGTCAAATGTAACTTTGGCTAGCCTCTGGCCCGGCCCGGCTTCCTTTACAACTGACTCTCCGGCAATAAATTTCCAATTACTCATTGAGATTTCTGAGCTTTTTTATAGGGGCACACACACACATTTACATACATATACTGACATGGGGCTATACAAGTGTACATGTGTAGGAATTGTTATTGGTTCAAACTAATGACGGAAACCGTCGTCGAAGGTAGACCCCCATATAATACTTGCATGACTCTCGATTCAACAGCTACTCAAAGAGCTTTTGTATACTTTGAAGACGGCTTGGCTTTACACTGTTCAAAATAATATTGCACTTTTGTTTAATTGAAAGTTGTTGAATAAATAAGTTAAATATTTTATTGAAAACTTTTGAGTTCGAAAACTTGGCATGCTGCATGAGAACTACATTTGTTCAAGTATTCAATTTAATTTGAATATTTTTTCTAATATAAATATACATATTATATTTATTCTATTTTAGTAGTGGCATATAATTTAAAATTAATTATTAATTATCTATATTGAAACTGACACAAATACTTTTGACTTAATTGAATTTAATGAAGCTCTTTTTGTGCGAATGTTTGCGTAATTTGTGACACTGTAAGTTATGAGCGGCTGTTGGCGTTTACTTTCTAACAGCACGCACGTATTTACGAATACGAATATATGTATGTATGTATGTATGTATTTTATCAATTACCGCAAGCCGTGTTCTACTTTCAAAACTCTCTATGGGCAAATGCTGTGAGCCGTGTCTGGAATTCCTTTATTTGGAATAAGGCCATTGGCCCAGACTTAAGGATGTAGCACACTCACACTAGCACATACATACATACACACATTGATATATATTTAAGTGAGATATATTTATATGTTTGAGAGGCTATCCGATCTATAAACAGATACGATAAATATTTATAAGCAACCAGTTGGCAGCGCCGCCTAGCGGCAGTTCTGATTTACAGGCGACACCAAATGCATGCATTTAAACTTTCATAAATTAAGCTAGCGAAGAGAGGAGAGGAGGAGAGTACTGCAATCGGTGTCTGCGAGCAAGACTGAGACTCTGAGACGCACGCAAAACTGAACGAAAGATAGAAAAAGAGAGAGAGAGAGAGCGCTAGTGGGGAAGAGGCAGCGAAATCGTAGAGCGAGACGGAAACGAGTTTGAGCAGTGGGTTAAGGAGGTGGGGTTGGTGCGGCGCCTGGCAGTGGACATCGGGCTGCAGCTGCATGGCTATGTGTGCGTGTGTGTGTGTGTGTGAAAGAGAGGCAATGAGTGGGGGTATACCGGCTTGGTTTATCAAATGCAGCAACAACAAACTATTAAAATCGTTGACGCTAACGGTCCGAAAATGCAGCACATAAAGAAATACAAAATAGACAACAACAACAACAACAGCAACGTGTGCACATAAAATGTCGTTAAACGAAACAATTTGGTAAAAACAAACGGCGAAACGAGCTGGGAAATTGAAAACAACAAAAAGCAGGCAACAAAAGCAAAAAGCGATACAGACAAAAAGAGACAAAATGAAGAGACATAAGAAACGAGCATCGATCAATGCGGTCAAATGTAGCTGTAAAAAAACGGGATATGGGATAAAAATCATGAATACACGCGTTAGATTAAGCATTATTAATGATATCTCAGACATGCGGCCCATTATACACTATACGCTTTGATTGTTTTTGATATCATTTAGGTTCGTTCAGCGCTAATCTTTAATGAACTTAAATAGGGTAGGGATCTTTATATTGGTAGAAACTTATGTATGCATGTATATGCTACAATATGTTATCTGCGACATAAGATGTTTTATTGCTTTATAAAGACTTACTATGGTGTAACGGGGTTCTTGTAGAAATACTTAATTACATTAATATACATACAAATATATGATAGTTAATATAATAATAATTAAAAATACATATGAATATTATAATTTATATTTATATACGTATATGTATTTATTTTATTTATTTATTTATTTTTGTTTTTTCATTAAATATTTTAATATATAAATATTATTCATTCATACATAGAATACATCATAATAAATAAATATAAATACATCAATAATAGTCATAAATAGACTTTGGATGTCTTTTTTTTATGGGTTTTTAAATAGATCATTAAGCTTGTTTATATTTAATTGAGGTGGATATTTGATCTCTGATGATTTCTTCTCCAATAAATGGCCTATAAAAACATAGATTATTCAACTGCTCATCAAATTTTTAGTTCATTGATCTTACACAATAAAAGTTGTTCGATTGAACTTAACAACAAATCGTAACTCTTTTGGCATTATTGGGCTGAACTCAGTTATAGTTAGATATAGTGTTATATGATATATAATATATAATTATATTTTATTATATTTATTAGATTTTACCAATAATTAATATTCTTTTTAAAATGGTCTTCAACTTGGGTTAGAAATACAGTAGAATCCGGTTATAGCGACACTCAAGGGACCGTCGTTTTTGCGTCGTTATAGCCGGATGTCGCTATAACCGTATAAGTTTGCTCAGAAATGTTTGTCTGGGGACCAGATTTTTCGTCGACATAACCGGTTGGACGCTTTAAGCGGAGTCGTTATAACCGGATTCTACTGTATTTGTATTAAATATCATTTGCATGTGCTTTTCGATAATCAATATGCTCGACCAACTGTTTTTCGTTGCCTCAAATGTTTTGCTGTCTTTCGATTCACCATTTGTATTGCTGCAATTGTCGTAATCGGCTTTTTTTTCCATTTTTGTACAGTTATTTCATGCATATACATATATCAAATGAATTTAATATCTCGCCTTGGCAATGTTTCGCTTGATTAGCTGTTGTTGTTGTTGTTGTTGCTTTTGGGATGTTGCAATTGACAGTTGCAGCTAAGCTTTAGCTGATGAAGATGAAGACATTTTCCCAGGCAAAAGACCGAATCGAAACACGAACCCAAACGGCCGAACGGTCAGCCAAATCATGTACCTCACTTTCTCCAATCAATTAAACCCCATGTACACTCGCAGTGTGTCTGTGTCTGAATCTGTCTCTCTCTCTCTCTTTCCCTCTGTGTGTGTGTGTGATATCAATCGGCCTGCAGTCTGTGTAGACTAATTAATGCTATGAAATAACTTAATATTGAACAATAGTTGATGGCTTTTTAATAGTCAGGTTTTTACTTTTTTTTCTTCTTTTTTTTTTATCTCTCACGACTGACCCAATTGAGACAAGTAGCAATGCATCAGATTAAAAGAGTTGCCTGACAGATACTCTGTAATAATAAACAAGTAAAAACGTTACAACTAAAAATGTTAACTGAAAACAAGTAAGAAAACTCTAGTCGAGAGTGCTCGACTAGATACTACCCTGAACCAAACTAATAAATATTCACATTTAGTGTGGTTAAAATTTCAATTTTTGAAACAATTAAAAAAAAATTAAACAATAATTCCGCCCGATCTGGGGTTCGAACCCGAGACCTCTCGATTGAGTGGCGCGCTGCTATTCACTACGCCACTTCACCTACTTACAGTTTGATGGCAAAACAGTAATACATTCACTGCTGCAGCGCCATCTAGCGAATTTAAACTAAACTAATTGTTTCTTTGAATGGATGTGTGCACACTTATAGAAAAACTGTTGTGGCTGAATAGTAAGCTCATTTAAATAAATATATGTATAAATATTTTGAAAAAAATTAAAAAAAAAGAAAATAAACATAAATTAACTCCGACCGCTCTGAGGTTTGAACCCGAGACCTCATGATCAAATGACGCGCCGCTAGCATCTGTACTGGCATCTGATTTGAACTTGAATGTTTGTATTCGATAAAAACATAACGGGATAATTTATCGAATTCTAGTGATAAACTCGACATCCGCGCTGTATATACGGTCATTTTAAAAAAAAATTCAAGTCTCTAGCTATCATAGGTTCGGAAATCGACGCGTTCAAACATACGGACAGACGGACAGACAGACAGACGGACAGGGCTAAATCAACTTATCTCGTCGCCCTGATCAAGAATATATATACTTTGTGGGGTCTGCCACGCCTCCTTCTGCCTGTTACATACATTTTAACAAAACCATTATACCCTGATTTCCCATTGAAAATGGGTTCAGGGTATAAAAATTACATTTTTCCGAAATAGTTTATATAGGTTAACCGAAAATGGGTGAGAATCAGAATTACAGCAAATAAATTTATAATAAATAAAGAGTTTGTTTATTCACTTAAACAAGGGTATTACTTTAGTGACATCTTAAATAGTTTGTTCATGAGAAATTGTTTCTATATGGAATATAGGTTATGTGCTCAATAATGGCATTCATTGCACAGTTCTAGCAGAGATCCAGATGAAACTAGCATTAACGGTTTAGCTGAAAGCTGGATAGTCTTCATAGGTGATTCTCCTTGAGATTTAAAAGGTCGACTATGAAATATCCTGTAATAATTATCAGTAATGGGAGTGATATGGGAACTCTACACACTTCACAGGATATGCAGATGAAAAGATGTCCACTCTATAAGCCTATTTAGTTTCTGAATAGTAGTTTTATGGTTTACTATTATCTTAGGGATTATGTTTATTGGTGTCAGTTAGTACTACCCATTAGTGCCTGTCCCCTACAGGGTATACGCGCATGAAAACCGCTTTGGCTGCTGCACTAAACTCAATTGAATCGAGCTGAGCTGCTGTGCGTGCGAGTGTATCTAAGTGTGTTGAGATACTTAGACTCGCATTTAATAAATGCACATTGCACACACATACATATGTACACACACACACGTACACATATTGTCTGTTGCAGACAGAGGCTTGTGCTAATTTATGACACTAACTGGGTCACAACTGCCTCTGTTGGCGTTTCTAGAGCGAGAACAGACAGATAGACAGACAGACAGACAGATGAACTAACAAATGATGTTGCGAACCATAAAAGACTAGTAGCAGCACACACACACACACATCTATAGTATATAGTGTAGATGGCATGCATAACGTGCTTAACTTGGCTGTCAGTCAGTCTGTCGCTCGTGCGTCCGTCCATTCGTCAGCCAGTCAGGTCGACAGCTCATTTGGCTGAGTCCCTGACAAGCTCAACAAGTGCAACACAATGGTAGAGCAGCTCCTCCCAGAGGAAGTGGGCGGAGTCGAAACCACATCCCAGCAGATTCGAGAAATGTGGCGCTGTGATTTTAGTGCATTAAGTGTAAATGGCTTCTAGGAAATGGAGTACACTACATAGATCTGCACAGCGTGAGAAATAAACAGCTGCTGATAAAGCAAAGGCTGCAACTGATGAACTGATAATATTGTTAACTTTTCTCTTTTCATTTTATATTGTTTGCAATTTATATAAAACTTTTGCGGAATTTTAGCCATTTAGCTTAAAAAGATCTTGAGATAAACCTAGCTAAAGAGTACTCAACAATGAGATCATGCTCTTAACTTACTTTAAAGGTTTTTAAAATATCAAATGAAATGTCTATACGATATCTAAGCATTAAGTACTAAACCAAATTTATTTAAAGAGCATGAAGATAATCTAAAATTGTCTAACGATATTTCAACTCAAGAGCTCAAATATATTTTGAGATCTTCAGGTGGCAAACGATAATTCAATGTAATTACATAATATTGAAATGAATGTGTATTTTATTTATTTTTAATAAGTTAAGATTGTTGAAATGAAGTTCAATATAAAACCCCTTCAATTTGTATTTTGATTTCTTACACCCCGTTAAATTGAAACCTCGGTAAATCAACAACCTCTATAATTCGTAAGAAATTCGGTTCCCTTGCCATTACGAATTATCGAGACTCGACTGTATTATATTTCTGCATTATATCATTTTTTTATTATATAACACAATTTGATTTTAAATGTATTCATAGTGTTACATTTTAGAGAGACCTCCAAATAATATTGAGATATGAAATCATATAGCATTCGAAATTTTAGATCAACAACGGCTCAAAAACAACGTGAGATATAAAGGTAAACAATTTTGTATTTAATTATTCGAGCTATGATTAGGAAATATAGGTGTAAAGATCAATGGGAGTAGCTGTTCCTTGGTCTTTTATCTAATGCTTGGTTTATTATACCCTTTGATAATTTTTAATAATAGAACAATGATGAAGATCTCAGTCGCACTTCGAGCTGGCTTTATTACAATTACTTTAATTGCCGCACAATATGGCGTAATTATGCCAGTTGCTATAAATACGTACGTATATACATATATTAGCATTAGCCAAGCGATGACTGATGATGGCTTCAGTAAATGATTCACACAGCGGGCCAATTAAAATAATATTTATACAAACTATATGCTCTGCTCTGTCAGAGTATTACAATTGAAACAATGCGAATTTCAAATTTCTCATGGACAATGACTAATGAGTGCGCATAAAAGTCATTAAACTGACCAACTTCAATGACTATGCTATGTACATACATACATAGATATTAAAGTATATGGCTAACTAAATCCGCTATGGGCCAACTATGTCTTGCAACCCACTGAAAGTCGAATTGTTGCTCCAAGGCTGCTTTAATTCCGGTTCCATTGTCGAGCAGCTACTGGTTGCTTATCTCTCACTTGCAGTCGCATGAATCTGCACAGCAGTTGACAGAGTCGAGATCCGAGAATTGAGACCTGAGACCCGAGAGTCGAGTCGTGGCACTTGCCAGTCGCGAAATCTGATCTGATTGTCTCTCACTGACTCACATTTGTGCATTTGTTTACATATGCTCAGCCTTTTCCGAGGGAGCTTTTGTGTGGTGCCCCCTCCTCCTCCAGCTCTTTGATGGGCTGACTCAGCCATAAGCTCGGCAAAGGCTGCGGCTGGGGTGAGGGCATGCCCTGTAATTAGTCTAAATGTAGCTGCACATTATTAGTCAACACTGGCAATCGCTTTCGTTGCGTTTATTTTTAGTTGTGGCCGACCGCCCAGCCAGTCAACCAAGCAAGCAGTCAACCAACACTTTGGCCAACTCTCTCATTACAGACATACCTCGTAATTGCGCAGCTTTCGACTTCCGGTCACATAACACAGGTGCAGCCGCAAATCGTTTGAATTGAAAGCACCAAACTAGAGCTTCAAACAACGAACTCTGTATGCCCTTGCTCACTAATGGATTATGAATGTGAAATTCATATATTTTGTGTATGCTAAAATTATAAACAAATTTACATTTGCCTGATACGATATTAATATATGCGTAAACTCTTCTATTTATGATTTTATCGGATAGAGAAACAACTAGGCCAAACCTATTGTTAACTAATTTTAATTAGTTTTCGAGATCTGTTATAAACACATTTGCTGATTGGAATATACATAAATATGTAAATCGCACATAAGATATGTGAAAACGATTTTGCGAAGCAGTTTATTGAATGAATTCAAAGATTTCAAAAAACAAAAAATATGCCAGGATATTGATAATTTTTGAACTAATTGAGCAGCATTTAAGCAAAAAACTGGTTATTCGAAAAACTCTTTAAAATTCTTTTGAAGTGCGTTTATTTATAGAGATATATTTAAGAAATATATAAATGTAAAAGAGAACATTTTTTGAATACAAATATTTAAGAATATCTAATATATAATATATAGTTACTTTTAAGTTACTTTCATAGTTACTCATCTATACATAAACCTAAAAAAAAGAACTACATTTTAGATATTCTCAAATATTTGTACTACAAAAATGTTTTTATTATGCAGCAATTTTTTTTTTAGACATTTCTCCGCATGCTAGATAGAAATGTAAAACTAAAAACGAAATCGTTATGTTTTTCATGTTAATCTTCAGACGTTGACATTTTATGCAGAATTTCGCCGGGGCTCTAAAAGCTAGGCTAAGCGCTTTAAGCCATAAAACCTAACCTAATGTCATTTAACGACGCTGACGTCGCCGCTGCCGTCGCAGTTGCAGTCGCTGCTCGCGTCAGCGTCGACATTTGGCGCGGCTTTAGCCGAGCGCACAGGTACACACAAAACTTTTTAATGGAAGTGAAAGTTTTTGCGCAAAGCCAGTGTCTAAAAAAAAAAAATCATATAAATACAAACAAAAAACCTAAAAGACAAAAAACAAACGAAAATTTGCCCAACACACATGCCGCATATCTAAATAGTTTTTTTATTTGCATTTGCATTTTTTATATTTTTTTATTGGAGCTTTTAGCGCCAGCAGTCAAATAATGAAAATGAAAATAAATAAACAAAAAATTAAGTGTACAATAAAATTGCACATTAACAAATATGCGAAACAGCTGCTGGACTAAAAGCGTTAACCGAAATATATTTAGAAACAAACATTTGCATTTCTTTTGCTTCATAGTTTTGATTTAATTTAATTGGTATTCCATGCGCATATGAATTGTTTAAACAAAGTAGAAGAGAACGCGCAGGAAATTAATAAACAATGCGAATGCGAATGCCAATACGAATGAATGAAAGTTGAGCCATGCCTTATGGTCGTATCAAATGCCCTGTTTATTCAGCCACACTATACTCGAGACTCTTGACTGTAGATATAAATATACATACAATGTATGCACATATACATACATACATAGAGGCATAAATATTTCAATAATTCGTACGAGAAAAATTTCAGTTTCATTTGTTTTCGCCATTTGCCGTTTATTTGTTGCTGGCATTTCAGTGGATGCTATGTTTAGATATCTGTCAATACGAACTTTAGACAGGAATTTATAAAAATAGAACTGCGGACTCCGAGTTTACACACCACAATTCCCGATGAAAAGGGTTTATTTTCATTCTAAAACAGAAAGAAATCTTACATGCAATTTAAAGAAGTTTGAGAAACAGGTGAACATCAATGTGATCATATAGAGTTGTTCTTGATGATTCTATAAATTTGATGTAAATTGGTTTTCTCTGTAGAATCCCGATAAAACACCTGTTTTAGCGTGCAAATTTCTTATTCTAAGAATTAATATAGATACGAATTAATTTGAAAGAAAATTAATATCTAGATATATTAGAATTAATATAGATACGAATTCGCTTGAAAGAAAATTAATATCTAGCTAGATATATAAGCACGTTGAAAAATCGATTCATTTATTTAGCAATTATGAGCCATTTTATGGTTAAAAATATGCAAATTCTAGATATTATATATTATTTTTTATCTATTTCCAGCCATAAAAAATGAGATCCTCCCAATTCAAAGTTATAAATGAGTATAATTATTTACATTCCATTGTAAATATCTATCAGATTTCAAGATATATTAAATATCAAAGCGATATGTGTGATTCACTTGTAAATGCTGATATTTTATCAAAGAAGAGGCTAGATAGTGTGTCACATGCAATGAGTCATGGTGAAAACCTGAACTGAATGCCAAAAATGTAGCATATGCTTAGAGATATAGAATATACTACATATACATTGTATATTGAATATATTGTAGTGCTTATTTGGCATGCAAATCAAATAAGCTGATAAATGAGGTTCACATTTGTAGGCTCTGCAAACATCTCAATAATACGTGATTGTATGGAGCCAATAGATAATAGTATAAGCAGAAATTCTTATCACTGGCGAAATTTGTGAAACTAAATTAGTTTTAGAAAGTGAATGAAGTGTGATGTAAGCGAGTCATAAAATGTTCAAGGTAAAAACAATAGTAAATAACGGTTACTATTATCTTTTGTAGCTTTATCTTATTATACAAAATATAAATACTGACGAAACAAAATTTTGGTATATTAAATTAAAAAATTTACTTCAAATTTTTTATTTAATAAGAAGTTCATATTTATTAGGAATTTTTTAAATTTATTTATATTAATTGTATTTAATATAAATTCATTCATTTTTATTTTTATTTAATTTTTAACAAATTAAAGCCTTACTATTTATTTATTTTTTTAATTAATTAATTTTATTTAGTTTTTTTTTTTTTAATTTATTTATTTTAGTTTATTTTCATTTTTCTTTATTATTATATTATTATTACTATTACTACTTTTTTTTTTTTTTTTTTTTTTTTATCTTGATTTTTCAGTGTGATATAAGAACGTAATTTTATTTGAAATCAAATTAGTATTAACTTAATAAATATTTCTAAGTACTGCAGTTTACAATGTGATTAATATTTCATTCAATTTTATTCAACTATTTGGAATTTGAAATTGAAATTTCAGCACTTTGTTTCTAAGGCGCAGTTCATCAAACCACACACAAAAAACTCATCAGCCTGATCATCAGCAACAATAAACATTATGTTATTCGTTTTTTGTTTCATATGACTGCTGACAACAACAGCAACAACAACAACAGCAGTAGCAACAAGAACAAACAAATAGCAGTTGTCAGTTTCAATTTAAGTCAATTGAGCTCAATTATTTGATACGCAGATGAAAAAAAAAACCCCGCGCGCCACAAGTTTCTGTTTTCATATGTGGCGTCTGCTCAAGTGTGAGTGTGCGAGTGTGTGTGTGTGTGTGAGTGGGGGCTTAGCTGGCATGTGGCCCTCGAAAATGTTTTAGAATGTGGGCGTGGCCAGAGCTAGAATTTACATGCTGTAAACAGTAAATAATATGCAAAAACGCGCAATGCGAGGCGCAGGTGTAAACAAAAACAACAACAACAGCAACAACAACAATAGTAACAACAAACTTGGCAACAAGACAAGACCCACAACAGCAACAACAACAATAATAACAGCAGCAAAAAACGGGTGTAAAGTCATTTTTTGCACTTGCTTGTTATATACCCTGTAAGATATATTAAATGGGGTATGCACGTCACAAAGTGCATAAGAGAATTTCAGAAACAAATTATCATAACATTTCGGTTAAAAATGCAACTCAATATTATATTTGAAACATTGAATAATAGTAATAATAATGACAATGAATTAAAATTTATAACTTTTGGCGAGAGTACATAGAAACACTTACAATAAATAATTTCAATAATTAACTTTTAGAAATTTGAAAAAAATAATCAGATTTATTGAGAACATAAAAAATATCCAATTTGTATTTAATATATTTTAAGTATTTTATTATATGAATCGTATTAATCTCATTTTAATGAAATTAATTTTAGTTAAACTGATTTTATTTTGATTTGCATAATTTCTTTTTTAAACTTTTATTGAGTTTAGATAGTACAAAAAATTAATTTATTAATAAATATTTTGTTAAAAAATAGTAATTATTATTTTAATAATAATAGAGTTTCAAAATTATTCCTTTGTATCACTATTCGCCGCACTGATTGGGAAGTCAATGTAATAGTCTATTATATTACCTCATTTCACTTTCTAGGGTATGCTAAAGTCCAGCTTATTCGCACCAACTCATACTTGTTTTGACTGTAGTTTTTCTGCTGCTGCTTCTCTGCTTGTTGTTTTCTGCTTTTTTGTAAGCCACAACGAAACAGATGTTACCCAGAGCACCGGCAACAGCAGCAGCAGCAGCCAGTTGGTCAGTTATTGGCCTAAAGCAAGGGTTATTCGATGCCAGTCAAAAGACAGCAACAACAGCAAATAGTAGTAAGTGTGGGCGTGTGTGTTGGTGTGTGTGAGAGTGTGAGTGTGTGAGCGGATGTTTGAGTTGAGTGCACAGCTACCGAGGCGCAACGGAATTAATCGAACTCTATGCGCACGTTATGCTTCAAACACGAGCCAAGCACACACAAACAAATATAGTAAATACATACATATATAATATAAATATATATATATATATTTGTTGCATCTGTATTTATCTGGCAACTTGACACGTTTCGGTCTGAAGGCAGTTTTCATCGCTGTGGCAGCTATAAAAATGTGCCATAATCGTGCGCAGTCGCAGCGCGAATCTTTGGCTCGAGCAGACGTGAGGCACATAATAATAACAGTACTTGTTGTTATACGTTATATCGTATATAACATATAACACAAATACAGCATAATGAGAAAGCTTGCCCAAAAAAAAAACTACATATATATATTTATGTATATGTAAATAGTATAAAAGAAAATGGGGAAAAAATAAGACTGCACAATTAGAAATCGAAGAGAAACAAAAGTTCAGCACTGACGAACGGCAAATACTCTTTAAGGGCATTTTCTTTTATTGTGCACCCTGTGACGATCTTCAACTGATTGGATTTTTTGCTTATATGCAATAATTATTGTACAGTCTGCAGGGTTAAACAAGTTTTTGAAAGTAGGGGTTGAAAGTTATAAGAAACAACTTATTCCATCTTAATCCCTGCACAAAGTAAATTTTCACAAAGACCCGGTAAATTTTGTAGTGTATAAATACAGCAACTCTTGCGACAGCGAACAAAAAGGAAAGGCTTTTGCGACAGGAGCTGGATTTTTTTCATTTTATTTTTTTCTCTGTATTTTGGGAAAGTAACGTGGCGACTGGCAGTGCAGTGAATGACAGAGAAGAAAGGAGAGGAGGACAACGGTTGGCGCAACTGGAGCTGCTGGCGAGTTCAATGTCAACGGCGTGGACACACTGTTTTCTTTTTTTTTATATAATTGTTTTATTACCACTTCCGTGGCGTTGTGTAAAGGAAACCCACAACTAACTAAAGTATGGCCACACCTAAGCCAAAGCCTCGGAAACAAGTAAAAGCAAAAACAAAAACAAAAAACAGTGGAATGAACAAGCACAAGGAGGAGGAGAAGGAGCAAGCAGTCGGGCGGCATTTACAGCGCGAAATGGGGTGGAATGTGTTAAAACAGATAGAAAGACAGACAGCGCAAGAGTGAGGGGTGGGGGGCAGACAGACCAGCAGGCAGCAGGCATATGGTGGAGTTGTCTCAGGTGTGAGTGTGTGCGAGTGTAAGTGTGACCAGCGGGGTGACATAAATGTAGTGTAAAAGCAACAAAATAATACGCGTACGCACACATACACTCTCACACAAGTATTTGCCCTTTTACATACCAGCAGCAGCAACAGCAATAAAAGCAAAAGGCAAAATGCGTACATTATGCGAGCGGCGATCCATGCGTGGGAATAGGAGACACACACAGAGAGATAGGGAGAGAGAGAGTGAGAGTAAGAGGCGACAAAAACGTATGACGAAAGCGCACACAGAAGCTGCAGGGGGAGGGAAGATGTTGACCCTCCTTAAAATGGGGCGTTGTTGTAATACTTTGTAACGGTTATTTGTTTCTTTTTGTTTTTGCCGTATTTGACACACAATTCGCACTGATGGGAAAATTTTAAAACAATAACACAATTAATACAGACAGCGTTTTGAAATGCTTGGGAGTAGCAGAAAAACAAGCGTCTATTATTTATTATGCCTTCTTTAGCAATACACATACACTGACACACATTTTTAAATAGAAGAAGAAATACATTTCTGCTGCTGCTGCTGCTGAGCAGCATATCTTTTTCTTTTCTTTTGCTTTTCACACACTCACACTGGCACAAACGCTCACACACACACTCGCACACCAGTACAGGGGCCAAGCGCACAGACGCACTCACACATACGGACTCACACACATATTCGCAGACATGCTAGTTCGGCAGCCGCTTATTTAATAAATTTAACAAACATTAAACACACCTTAATTGCACATTGAAGCACTTGCATATAATTGTAATTAGATTACAACATTTCAAGCAGTTTTCACTAGCAAAAATTTTGCAGGGTTTTCGATTGGAAACGCGAAAACAAAAATTGCGGCGCACGCATGAACGACCACCGAACCGACCACGACCAACTAAAATGTACTACTGAGCGTGGTGTGACCAAGTTCCACTAAACGATACCTACTCGTTCGTGTAGTGTTGCACAATAGATTCGCTCTGTGTAATCGATAGTAGAATATGCGATAGTAGTATTTTTTTAATCTACATTTCCTCGTACGGGCACACTGTCTCTGTCTTACTTTAGTTGTAAATATTAAAATGAATCCGCTAACAAATATGCGAAATGTGCTTAAATTAAGCGAGCAGGAGCTTAAAAATCCAAGTGGCAAGAGCTGGCATGACATGTACCGGGACTCCGCTTGGATATTTATCGCTGGGTTTCCATACACCCTCTCCGAGGGCGACATCATCTGCGTGTTCTCCCAATATGGGGAAGTTGTGAACATAAATTTGGTTCGCGACAGCAAGACGGGAAAATCAAAAGGATTCTGTTTTCTGTGCTACGAGGACCAACGCTCCACAGTGCTTGCCGTGGACAATCTGAATGGCATCAAAATTATCGATCGCACACTGCGAGTTGATCATGTGGCAGACTACAAACCGCCCAAAGATAATGAAAAACTGGACGAAGAGACGCTGCGGCTCCATATGGAAGGATGTGCGCCGAAGCCTGTGGTTAAGCCTAGTTCTGCAGACAGAGAGCCACAGCCGGAGTTAAAGTTATCTGATATTATAAAGCAGGAGAAGCAGAAACGCAGCAAGAGTTCCAAGGAGAAAAAACATAAAAGGCGCAGGAAAAGCTCAGAATAGATTTAGGATATAGAGCATAAACCCCAAAAAAGCCATTAGTGACGGCTAGCATTAGCCTGCCATATACTATGTTAAGCTTAGTATTAAACTGTACTTAAGGACTGTTACTAAATTTAGTAAATTTTGTTACTAAATTTAAGTTTCCTTCTCTAAAGCGCTTTCTTCTTCTCGACTTAAAGATGTTTGTAGTATACAAATATTTTTATACATATTATTAGATTATAATATTAAATGCAACTTAAAAGTATATCAGCCAACGATAGCCTAAGCCTAATATTCCTTAGAGTTCCTTGAAGGCTTTCAGTATACGACTACAGCACGACTATGTTATTCAGATCCGAAAGCTTTACGGATAGGCAGCAAATCCAAAGGCGAATCATCATACGCATACGATTAATGGTCAATTGACAAACATTTGCTGGTGTGCCAACGTCTGTCGACACGAGACGGTATTGGAATGTGAAAGCTCATACAATCAACAGAAAATATTTGGGAATAGTACCGTTAGCCGCACAGAGTTGCATATTCAATTCAGAGGGACAATGATGAGAGGTAACGCAATGTTCTGTCAAGCTTCGCAGACCCGAGTCCAAGGGGAGCAGCGTTGAGAGGTTGCACAGAAAATTGACATAGCAAAAGTCACCCACAGCAGACATCAAAGTATTTTAATAATTATTTATGTATAAATAGAATATATGTGCATATTTATTTGCAAGAGCTCATCTAAATTAATTAAAATAACTCCATTCGAATATTTTTAAAAAGTTTCACTTTTCAAGGAAAACAATACATGAGTATAGAGCTTTTAAAGGTGCTGCTCAATCGTTTTCCGCGTCCCGCTCGCTTGCGGTCTCGTAGTAGGCATCCGCTTCATCGGCATCCGAGTCTTCCGAGCCGGATTCAAGTCCTTCGGCCTCCCGTAGGATTCGACGTTTATAGCGCTCGTAGGCGCTCCCACGCTCCACATTAAAGAAATCGACGTCATCCACGAAGCTCGAGGATTCCGTGTCTATGGTGTGCACATATGGATCATGATACTCATTGTGATCCTCTGCATCGCTCGAGCCACTGGCGAATTCATCATCGTCATCATCTGCAAGTGACAAAGTTTCGTTTAGTTTTAAGAGTAAATTCATTTAATTGGGCATATAAACTTTACCGAACATAAATCTATTCATTTGTTGGCACAGCTCCTCGTCGGAGCCCAGTGCGCCGGCATCATCATCATCCGGATAGTCGTTTGTGTAGTAGTTCTCCTGATTCGAGTCCTCCGAGTCGTAGTCCTCGTCATCGTTGTAGCAATCCTCGTAGAACACTTCGTTAACGGGCCGAAGACTGAAAAGGGAAAGGATATTGATCAATTTTGATTTCGATAGTGGTTGAATGATTGACTGAGTGATTGAATGGAAATAAAAAAACTTTTAAGTTGGATTAAATTGAATAATAACAATTAAATTATTCAATTTAATTGATTCACAGCAATTCTATTATTCAGTTAAATTAAATTAGTTCAGTTTTAGTTCAAATTTACTTAATGATAGCAATTAAATTAACTAGTTAACTTCAACTCAAAAACTAAATAAGTATGTCGGGCGTTACCGAGTACAGAATACACATTCATATCCCATTTTCACATTTGCCCCACCCCCACCCCCAAATGGTATATATAGATATATTCATATCTTCTCGATCTTGGCGGTCAACGCGAATCTACATTCCAAATTTCAGCTTTCTAGCTCTTCAGCTAATATGATTTTAACAATTTATAAATTGAGGGTATTCACCAGTATGTGATCCAAATTTCAAATCTCTAGCTGTACGGACAGACGGACAGAAAACCAATATACTCCTTAGACTTTCGTGAATGAGTATAACAAATTTAAATTAACTGAGCAATATAATTTAGTTAATTTTAACTTGAAACAACATTCCATTGATTTTATGCAGTCAATTAATTAGCCGTCAATCAACTAATTGGAAGAATACTTGGGAGATTGAATGTCTGATTGATTGACTGAACTGATAAGCAAAGTCGTCTGTATCAAGAGGACAATAGCTATATTAATAATTGGTCGACTGATTGAATGAAGTATAGACTTGGTTAATTGATTGACTGACTCTTAGTTATTTAGATGATTGAATGAATTTTTGCTTACACACATTTATAATGAATAGCCTATTCTCTATATTTATTAGATAGTTATATTAGGAATTGATTGGATGAATGATGATTAATGGTTATATAAGTGTTCCTTTCATATTTCGATACTTGACCAATTCAGTCAGTCCGAACTGGGTGACCGTGTGATGACTTGATTGATAAGTTGACTGAAAGATTATTTTAATGATTAATCAATTGCATGTTGGGTTAAAAGATTGAATGATTGCTGAATGAATGAATGACTGACTGATCGACTAATTGAACCGACTATATGACGATCTATACACAACGCAGAGTTGAAAAACTAGAGGAATTTTCTAGAGTAACTAAAAGGGAATAAAGTCAATTCCAAGTTGGAAGTGCTAGCTGCTGCTCAAAAACCAAAGAGCCACCTCTCAATGGACATGGATAGTAAAATGGAAAATATTATATAGAACAATTGTGAAGTATAAAAGTCCAGTAGACACTTGAAAGTATTGCCATCGATAGAGCCACGAAAGAATAAAGTCCTTGAGAAGCTGTCAAAAACTTGTATTGTAAGAAAAACACGTGTGCCGCGCAAAGCCGGGCAACGACTGCTGTACATTTGCATTAACATATATATTTTATTTGATTTCCGCGCTAAACTAAAACTAAGCACTTAATTAGACTTTAGCACACGATTTGTGGAATGACTTAAATTGAAACCTAATAAGAAACTTAAAAAACTGGCAACTGGCAACAAATTGGGACTGAATGAACAAAATATACACAAAATATACTACATATATATATATGTGTGTATGTGTATGTGAGTATGTGAGGTGCAAAAAGCAAAAGAAAGAAACTAAAAGCTAATTAAGTTCATATTGTTGCTATTTGGTGGGAAGAGCTGCATGCCGTGCGACGCTTTAATTGATTGATTTTGATAGCGTTTGTGTGGGTGCGAAGTGGGGGCGTTTGGAATGTTGGGCGTGGCACATCGATCCGGTGCAGCATCAGCAGCAGTGGTTGTTCATGATGCTCTTGTTGTTGTTGCTGTTGCTGTGTTACCAGTAGCAGTTGTTGTAGTAATTAAACGGATAATACAACCTTATATAGAGAATCAGACGAATTAACAATAACAAATAAATTATTGAAAGATTTGCAATCTGATTTCGGATGCTTACACGTAAATGGGGGACAAGGTACGACAACATTAAGGTATATATATATATATATATATCTATTTATATGCTTGTGTGCGTATGCGTGTGTGTGTGGGTGTGTGTAAATATAGATATAGATAGATTGAATTGATTTACGACTAGCCAAAAGAGAATGTGATTTTTGTGTTTTACATATAGAAATTTGCAAACAACAATTGTTCTTCATTTGTGTTTAGGACGAACCTTAAGTAGTTGTCATCGAACATATCAACATATTGCGCCTGCATCTCATTCTCCGGCACATACAAATCGTACACATAGCCCACATCCGAGTCAACGGGCTGCTGGTCCAGCAGAGGAAGATGCGGTTCCTGTTCCCTCTGCTGGGACTCGATATCCACAATGGTTATCTGCCTGCTGTCAGTCTTGCTTTTATCCCGGTTACTGTTGCTGTTGCTGCTACCGGCTGCTGTTCCACCATTCTCCTCCTCCTCCTGCTCCTCTTCCACGTCGTTCAAAGTCGTTCGCAGGCAATTGACCACTCGATATCGTTGCTCCCTGGCCAATTGCTGTTGCTCCTGCCGTTGTTTATCTCGACGCAACGCACTGGCTTTGGCTGGATCACTAGTCGGACTCACCAGCTCCTTGGCAATAGCTTTGTTCATACGAGCTGCAGCAAACTGTTTGGTAGCGCAGTCATCCTAAGAGAGAGAGATTTGAGTTATCTACATTTGGCCCAGTTCACACGCCTGCTGTGCATCTGCTCTGTCCACCCGCTCACCTGTTTCTCCAGCGTGCCGGCAAACTTTAAAAGCACTTGATTTTGTTCTTCTTTGTTTTCGGCAGTTGGCGCCGCCGACGCATCGGGCGCATTTTCATCATTGAGCAGACGACGCCGTTTACCATTTAATAGGAACGCCGAATGAGGCTCTTCGTCAATGCGGCGCTTTATACGCACCACAGCGGGCATTTTCAATGATTTTAATTCTTTACTTTATCGGAATTTTGAAACAAATATATATTTATGACGCTCGCGACACAACTAAAAATGTGCTGATAAAATCGAGGCCGTAAGTAGCTATCAGTAAAATACTGAAAGTTGAAAAGTTCAAAATACTTCACTGACTGCTGTATGAAATCGTCTTTGGTATTTAAATACATGAAACATATCGATAAGTTTCCGTTTCAATATTCGAAATCGTCTTTGGTATTTAAATACTTGAAACATATCGATAAATTTCCGTTCACAATTCGATTCGAAAGAGAAAAGAGAATAAATGTCGTTTAAAATAAAATACGAACGAAAATGTGAATAATAACAAGATGACAATTGACAGCGATTTATATACATATATATTTAAATACAAAAAAAATAGTATAATTGTGAAGCTAAAATATACAAGGGATATTTACTTAATTCAAAAAAAAAAAAAATTATTTTTTTGTAAGAGCTACTTAATTAAATATGTAATAGTTTCTTATTTAGCGCATATCTACTTTTACATTGTATGATTTATGATAATATAATAAAAAAATATTCAAGAATTCAAATGTCTTAAAAAAAAAAAAAAAAAAAAAAAACCAAATTGTTCTTTTAGCATTTTAACTACATTTGCCTAAAATACAAATTAATTTATTTTTTTTTTACTTTTTGTAAACATGTTAATATGATTATCAATACCACAAAACGAAATGAAATTGTTGCTGTGAACCGGAACATCTTACTTCAGTGAGTAACGGTTAACTGCGACTGTTAGACTGTTAGCTAACAGCGGCACGCTCTCTCGCTAACATTGCGCTCCCAAAAAGTATGCAAGGCATACAACGAAATAAGGGAATGGAATTAGTCGGTTTGTGTACGCGCCGGGGTTCAGTTGTGTCTATGTTGCGAGTGTGAGCGTTGGCATATTGCAAAATTTACCGTTAGCATTTACGTGCGCCGGCAGGAGCAACAGCAAGCCAAAATTTGAAAGTGCCAAAGCTGTTAGTATTGTTCGGTCTGTGGCTATCTCTCTCTCTCCCACTCTCTCTCAAGTGCCATAAATTAAAGTATGTTTAAAAAAAATTAAAGCCCGCCAGCATCACCCTGTGAGTGAATTGGCTTCGTGCACTTGTGTGTGTGTGTTTGTGCCTGTATGTGCGAGTGTTTGTCGCTTTTCACATTGTCTCGCATTCGCGCGCGCAATTTGGCTGCCGGTGTATTGTGTTAATCTGTGCGTGTGTGTGTGCGTGTATCTATGTATGTGCTGCAATTTGCACCCAAATGATTTACCGTTTGATTGCTATCAACGCTTGCCGCAATTATGTTTTAATTGTCGTTAAATGGTTTACACACAACGGGATTAGCTGCAGCCCTTTGCGACAGGTGAGTGTCAACTCCCCACCCCTTTAGCTGTTACCCCACCTGGGCAGCATCTCAAAAGTAAATTGAATTCGAACTAATCCCGCATGCACAACGGCCCACAGACTATAAAAATATTTACGAGCAAATATGCTCTACAAGGGAGATGCCACGCCGTAAACAAAACATATGTTTGGGCACACTTTTTTCTTTGGTATACCCTGTAGGTATGGGTATATATGTTATATATAACATTTTATAGTGACCATTATATTAGTCAATCTTTTTTATACTCAGTAAATATTGGATGTATGTATATATGTTATATATATTGCACATTTATAACAATCCATTGCATTGATGACCATCTTAGTCATACGTTTTGTATACCCTGTAGGTATGAGGGTTGGAATGGGGTGTGAAGAGAATGATAATGATGGGAATGATAATTTAATTAATCTTATAGTGTTTATGATCTTGATTAGATCTATCAAATAAATCGAGCTTAATACCCAATAACATAAGTAGTAAATAATTAAGATTTAAACAAAAATCTTCAAAATAAAATATGGTAAATAAAATTAAATATGAAGTTTACAAAAATAGACCAAATGAATTAAAATTGATGCTAAGATATTTGTATATACACGCAGGGTATCTGCTGGTCGGATACACTTCCCAGTAGAGTACTCTTCCTTGGTTTATGATCAGTGGCGGGGCATCTAAAAATTTGCCAGCGCATGAATCATTGCGCCTGCCCCCAATGCGTAATATGAGACGCGTCTGTAAAGCTTACAAGTGTGTGCGTGCGTGTGCGTGTGTGTGTGTGTGTGTGTGTGTATGCGTGAGGGATTTGAACTGGATGCGCTTGGCATAATAATGAAATAATAATGTCGCCTTTTGTTGTGAGGTGTCTCTCAGCCGTTGTGGCAATAAATTAATGGGCCTGCCACATAAAAAGCGCCCCATACGCGCAGGTCCTTTTTGCGCCCGTTTGTTTGATTACAGCCTCTCACATGACTTTCGCGCACCAGTTATGTACTATGACTGGGGCAGATGGAAGCTGTTGCAACAATGTCAGCTGTTTTCGCAGCGCCAGCAGCCGCTAAGCTCAAAAGATTAACATAAATATTCTGGTTCACGCTGTTGTCTCACGATGGGCAACGAAGCTGCTGATAAAATGCTAATCATACAAACAATGTTGCCGCGACAACAACAACTAAAAGCAGCGGCAACAGCAGCCACACGCAACGGCTGTGCCCTTAACATTTCCTTTCTTTATTTTGGTGGTAGCAAACAAAAAAAAATCATCTTGAGAAACTTTTGCGCTTTCCACTTAGACAAGTTGGTTTTCTTTTTTAACATGAGAAGTTGCCCTAAGAGGCAATCAACACTTTGTCACACAGCTTGTTATGTTATTTACAGCTGTTAAGCGTAATGTTATGCAACAATATGTTGAATTTGATTAAAAAGTTAATTCAATTTTTATATTGACTTGAAATGATAAAACAAATTTGTTGGGATAAAATAGAAAGTAGAAAATAAAATTGAAACAGAAAAGAAATGAATAAAAATTTTAACAATTTTTATTTATTATAATAAATAATATTTATTCCTACTGTAAATAAATATTATAAATTCAAAATTAATTGAATTTCGAATTTCTACATGGTTAATTAGTTGCTTTTATTTATATTAAATAATTTTCGTATAATCATTCGCTTATAGAGTATCTAAATGCCGACAACGCTCACTACCTTGCTATAGTATTTTTTTTTTCGTTCTGCAGCTATACTTTGAAACATTTTTGATTAGCTCAAAGTTTAAGGGTGTGTGTGTGTGTGTGTGCAAAGGGGCTGGAGTCTGAGGCTGGGGATGCTTTAATTTTTGTTTAAACTTGACAGAAAACACCTCAGGCCTTCGCCCGGGTCGAGTGTCTCTTTGTGGCTTTGACAGCCTTTGTTTTTGTGTGACGGGGCGTTTGGCTACTTAACCGATAGATTTTTGGCAGCAGCATCATATATCCTTGTTAATTTGTCTAAGAGTAGCTGCTTGTTTGCTTCGACTTGTACCTGTTTTGTTGCCCTCTCATGTTCATAAATCATTTTAATGCATTTTGTTCGAGACAAGTTGTCGGTCGGTCAGTTTATTGTATGTTGGTCAGCTCAATAACTAATTCATCAACCTCATAGTCATCTTTATCATCGTCGTTATGAGCTAGCATAATGACAGAGAACAAGAGTCATGAACTGTATAATGGAGGGGTGATTAAAGGGATATCCTTATGTATTATGATGGGTTACTCATAAAATTCATGGTTTTTAAATGACAATACAGTTTTCCAATATATTAAGATATATTTATTATGTTTATTTAGATAAATAAACGGTTTGCCAATATATTTATATATATTTATTATGTTTATTTTCTTTTAAAATTGCAATTTATTGTGAATAGTATTTAAATTACAGAAATACGAGCTTAGGTTTATTATAACCCATTCTATTTAAATATTAGAGTATTTATGTAAGTAAATTAAGGGTAATTGAGGAGGAAAATAAAAGTAGTAAAAACACGTAAAAAATACTTATAACTAAGTAACAGACCATTTATATAGGAATATTTTGACTCCTGACACTGACTAAAGAATTATTTACGATAGCCGCGACAGTCTATTGTCTAAAATTTCGGTATTGACTCGATAATGAAGAGTCAATATGGAGGATTCATTTCATTTTATTTGCTAAATTTTGTTTTTAATTTCTAATGATAAATGTTTGCAGAGAACAAGCCGTAGTTTTGATTTTTAATTTACATAGCCCTTAAATGTGAGTTTTTTTTTGACTAGTTTGGAGTTTAAGTACGTGGCAAAATCTTCCTACTATATTTTTTCGGTACCTAATCTGATTTGTAAATATTTGACGTAAATATCCTTGCGTTTTTGAGTGAAGTATCTATGAAGATAGATGTGGTCGTATTTGGAGAGATTAAAGTGCTTCGTTTGATATTTCTTAATTTCTAATACATTTTAAATAAAAGCTGTACAAATTTTTTAGAAATGTACATATGTAACAGGCAAAAGTTATAAGGCATTTATAAATTCTTAATCCGGACAAAGATCATCCAGAAATAGTTGTTTATTCCTCCGTATGATCTCAACGAGCTGGTTTCCTTTATACCATCGCATTTTTCCGATATTATTATCGATAATAATCGAATTTTTATTTTATGCTTAGACTATCGTAATAGCTTGAAACTTTAAAGTTTCTGCGTGATGAATATAAAAATTCTGTAGACATATTTTTCCCGTTTCATTTATGTTTGGTGGACACGTTTTCTAGAGCCTTTGGGGATTTGGTCATCTGAATACCTATTGAATTTAATTTAGAATAGTAGCCTCAAGGATATCAGGGATCGGGGCATATCTTAGTCGAGTAATCCCGACTAGAGCGTTTTTACTAGTTTATTTATATTAATTTCTTATTCCAGAGAAATTTCTGATGACTTAATTAACATTGCAGAATATTTCAGATTGCTCATTTAATTTGCCATTTGTTTTTTTTTTTTTTCTAAATGACCAATTTCTCGAAAAATATAACCAATAATCAATTCTGATTTATCTTTTGTGCCAGCGTTTCAAGACCAATTACTAATATCTGAACATTTCAATCTTTTATCTATTTCTTTTTGAAATCTCCTAAAGCTAAATATTAGCAGGAGTCAGTCCACTGATTAATGCCTTACCATTAAATATTGACATCTTAACAATCTGAAGATTTGTATCTTAAAGTTTAAAGTGCTCCACACTCAACTACTCTTAAGTACTCAATTGGGCTCATATTTTATTTAAGCGAAAGTGTAAAACGAGACAAAATAAGACACAGACAGCGAGAATCGAGCTGAGCGGAGTTGAGCTGAGTTGAGTTGAGTTCAGCAAAGCGTTTTGCTGCAATGGATTTATGCGTCTTTTGATAACTAATTCCCTTTGGGCGACTGTCAACATGGAGATAAACTGCTAGGCAACTGCCAGTAGTCCAGTCGAAAGCACATGTGAGGAAAAAGAGAAGTTTCTTTTTTAAGGAAGCAACTTAAAGCTGAAGTGCGGCCACTTGCTCAATAAATGCGAATGACTGGCAGAATGACAGAATGACAGACTGACTGCCAAATAGCTTGACTAACTGCTCGACTGCCAGTCAGGCTGACACTCATATTAATTTGCTGTTAAATGGCAACCCTAACGGCATTTGTCGAGGGTTAACGCCTAGCCAAATGTGCAGAAAAAATGGCCGAAAACAATTTGAGGCAATCAGCTGCAGAGTACGTGACATGAGCTACCCAAGCAACTGGCCAACTATTGATAAGAGAGCAAGACTTCAGGGAAAAACTTCGAGAAAAACTTGTGCAAAATGCAAACAGCTGCTGCTGCTGCTGCTGCTGCCCTTTGGGTCCATGTCAATGACCTCTCGGCTAGCACGTGAGTCAAGTGTAGCGGCAAATGAGCTAATTTACTCGAATTCCAGCTCCTTGGCGACGGACATACACATACACGTGTCGAGCAGAAAGTCAAGAAATTCAATTGTGAACATAAATCATGCCACACGGCAGATGCACACGCAATCAGCTGTTCTTGTCACAGAGCCACTGCCAAATCGCAGTGCCAGTTGAAAGGGAAATGGCACAGGGTGCCATTGTGGAGCATGTCAATCAAGCCACAAGAACAAACGCCTGCCGGGAGCCAAGGGTTGAGCTCTAGCCTTAAGCCATTCAGATCTAACAAGCTCTCTGAATGATACTCAAAGATACCCTGTAATTGACATAGATATTTAATGAATGAAAATATGAAAAGAAATTTGGAATTGAAAGTCTAGATTCCTATATAAAAACTAACCTCTATAAATAAATTATAAGAATATAAATTATATACAATTTGTTAATAGATCTTACTTGTAAATTTATGTAAAGTTTCCGAAAGGGAGAGTTTATAAAGTGTACAAAATTAAATAACAGATTATTTCAATTATTTTGATGGTGATTTTATATGTAATTAAGTATTTCGAAATATAAAAATAAATATGTAGATAGGCTATAGACTATAAAATAGATTTTATTTAAATTGTAAACTAATATCTTCGAAAGGTACCTTCCATTGGATCTTCTTATACTATACCTCCTATAATACTTGATACATCTTAGTACATATTGTAAGCGATTATTTCTATGTACCCCATATCTTTAAATGTACATCTATATATATAAAAGAAAGTTGTATAAAAGTGTTTCAGGAGTTATAACTTGATATGAGCTGGACCAATTTTCATGGTTATTGATTTGTTGGATTTGTCTCCGCAACGAGTATAGTATAAGGTCTTAAAAATACTGAAAAAATTTGCCGAATACTTGAAAAACGCGGTTTTTTCCCCAAATGTTCAAATTTTTTTTATACCCAGTAGGCTTGGTAACAGTGACAGTTTTGACAATAGTGTAGAAGTAAATAAACAAATGTAGTCAGTCAGTCTACGGCACAGCCTCAGGCGAACCTGACTATTCAAAAAAAAGCACATTTGTTAAAAAAAAAAAAAAATTTTGAAAAATAATACGCGTACGGATAAAATCAAAATATCTCGAAAGTTCAGGTAGGTATTGTTGAATTTGTTTTTCTCAGACATTATTTTTGTAAATAATTTATATTTGTATTTCTCGACATTATTTTTGTAAATCTATATATATAAAAGAAAGTTGTATAAAAGTGTTTCAGGAGTTATA
This sequence comes from Drosophila aldrichi, assembly GCA_035045965.1. Taxonomy (NCBI): domain Eukaryota; kingdom Metazoa; phylum Arthropoda; class Insecta; order Diptera; family Drosophilidae; genus Drosophila; species Drosophila aldrichi. The sequence goes on from JAWNOM010000534.1 coordinate 4,065,993, forward strand.
ACTTGATTTGGGCTGAACCAATTTTCATGGTTTTTGATTTGTTGGATTTGTCTCCGCAACGAGTATAGTATAGGGTCTTAAAAATACTGAAAAAATTTGCCGAATACTTGAAAAACGCGGTTTTTTCCCCAAATGTTCAAATTTTTTTTATACCCAGTAGGCTTGGTAACAGTGACAGTTTTGACAATAGTGTAAAAGTAAATAAACAAATGTAGTCAGTCAGTCTACGGCACAGCCTCAGGCGAACCTGACTATTCATAAAAAAACACATTTGTTAAAAAAAAAATATTTTGAAAAACAATACGCGTACGGACAAAAGCAAAATATCTCGAAAGTTCAGGTAGGTTTTGTTGTATGTATTTGTTTTTCTCAGACATTATTTTTGTAAATAATTTATATTTGTATTTCTCGACATTATTTTTGTAAATAATTTATATTTATATTTCTCGATTATTTTATGTGGTTTTGTGCGAGGGCATATTCAGTATTACTATTAATGAAAATGCAGCGTCCTAGAAGATCTAATCTTTCCCGGCGGACCCATAATGCAATTAGGCTACGGAATACCGCGATGTTTTGGCAAGGAGACGATGGATATCACTTTAATATCAAAATGATAAATCCATTGAATGGGATCATCGGAATCCTTGGAATAAGAACTTCCTCATCTTTAAATTTTCCTTTGAGTATCGACGCGTGAATAACATTGCTCAACAGTTTTCTTATTACTAAACGCGTTCCATTGCACAGTTTTGGTTGGTTTAAATTTCTAAGCATGATAACTACCGAGCCAACCTTCAGTTGTAAATTGTGCGGTGGTAAACCAGGCACATCCAAGGAGTTCAAAAATTCAGTTGGATAATTAGTGGCTTCATCTTCGTTTGTTACACAGTCGATAGATTTAAATGAATACAGAGTACCAACGATTTTATTTTGAATTATAAAATTAAGGTCATCCACATCTTAATTTTTAGCTGCCAAAATTGCTCGCTCACTTAACCATTTAGTATTTTTGTGGAAAGCAATGATATTCGGAAATACTTTGTTGATAAGCTCATCTTTTGATGAGACGAAAAATTTTGAGGAAATGAAATCAAGCCACTCCTTTCGTCAACAGGAATACTGCCATTACCGATATTCAACAATTGCTTCGAGAAATCATCATCATGCCTTCGCCATGACGATCAACAAATCACAGGGCCAATCTTTGACTATTTGTGGCCTCGATCTAGAAAATGCGTGTCGTTTACCACAAGGTGCTTGAATGAAAATCTGATTAATAAATTAATCAGAGTGTATCCCAACCTGAACAACATACCTTTCAATCATATTTTACCTAGAAATATGGGTAGGGCAATGCAACGCATGCTGGGACTGCTAGTTTAGAATAAGTATATAGTAGTGGGGTTCCCATTAAAAATACAAAAATTCCCACCTCTTCAGTGGATGCATGCAGAATGCATGGAAAAGACTTTCGAATTTCGGTCACGGTCATAATTAATTTGTTTTTGGCGATTTTAGAGTTATGCAGTTTATCAAACTCCCTGATTGGCCTGCTCCACGGGGTATACGACTGCAGAACCGTACGATTTATCGATGGCTTCCAATGTAGGCGATAATTTATTTAACAATGTGTGGGCGACGAGCCTTCGGGCCGGCTGCTGTTGCCCTTGGCTGGTCCGGGCCATTGAGATGTAAACGCTTGAAGTTCGAGCCGGGGGCTAGAACAAAGAAAAACGAAGAGAAACGTTTTTATCTGCCGCAGCATCGTACTCCTTCTATTTGCCAAGTGCAAATTGCAAAATGATATTAGACTGGCTATAACGATGGGGCTGGTAGCCGCGGGGGTGGTTCGTCGCATTCTGCACACTGCATCGAGAACCGAGGGTTGGCCGGCATAGAGCAGAGTGAAAGTGGAAATGCGACCAGCAGCTCTTCCCTAATGAGCACGAGAGCAAATTTAATGTGATTTGTGCGAGGGGTGCAACGCCTTTTTCAATATTGGAATGTCCCTGTGCGTGTGTATGTGTGTGTGTGCGTGTGCGTACTCTATTTGCTTTTGTAATTGACGTGTTGGTCCAGGATACAAATCCAACACGCTCTGCCCTTTCTCTCCGTCCAGCCATTGACTCTAATACATAATTAAGCGCACACCTAAGCGTTCCATACGTGAAAAATACACAGAAATTGTCACATGCATTTGGCCACACATTCAGGACAGCTGCAACAAGGATGAAAATGCATTTGTCATATGCTGCTCAGCAAAGGAGAACATTATTCTTGCTAATTGAGCAGAGCATACAGAGAAGAGAAGAAAATCACAGAGTGTCATTTGATGATTTTTTACAGTACGTGTATATAAACTCGTTACTGGAAAGAAAATAGAATATCATTGAATACAAATCTACTGAGAGATGCCATATCATTCATGCTCTCAAGATAAAGTTTGAGCTGTTCTTATATAATATATATTTAAATAAATCATTTGAAATTTGTTTGACGATAGATGAAAGAGAGAATGTCGAAAGTTTCATCTCTATCCAAATGTAATTAACGTTTTAATCTAATATTTTATAAATTTTTGATAATGACGAAAACAATATAAATTTGAAGTTCGATATTTTATACAAATTAATAATATGGTCCTCTACTCTGAGAAAGTAAAGATATCTATGAAGGTATGGGTGCTATCCAGGGACCGTAACGATTATAATTTTTATAGCAAAAAATTAAAAAATTTATTAATTTTTGATATATTCAAATAATGTATTTTCAATTATTAAAATAAATTTTTATGATAAAAGTAAAAAAAATTATTACAAAGCAATTTTAATATAAAAATCAAATCATAACTCTTATTTTCAATTTTTATTATAAAAATTAAAAATAGAGGTATGGCCCAACATTTATTTTGAGCCTCAATTTTTTTAAATTCGTAACTCTTATTTGCGGTCCCTGGTGTTATCTATAGAGAATATATATATGTATGTACATATTATTGGTGTTTATTAATTTTTCTATAATTTGTTAGACTAATCTGGCTTCAAATTCGCTAATTAAGAATTATATATGTACATAATTTATTCAGAACTGATCTTTTATTTATTTACTTGGTGTTCCTAGTTTAATGTAGAAATTAGTAAACCAACTTAACATAAATAATTCTAATTTAAGCTGTATTAAAACTTATGAAAATTATCTCCCCGGCATTTACAACAAGGCCATTAAAAGATAATTATCTAGTTGTTAGGACTTTAATTTATTTGTATGGCAATATTTGGCCCAACTCTTTCTTCCACTTCGGCTTCAAGTGTAATTCTTGTTACATTTCAGTTTCCCACTTCTCTGCCCTATTCGAAAACAAGAAAAAAAAAGGGAATGTCCTTTAGAGCCGCCTGCTCATTAGCACTCGGAATGTCTTTTATTGAGGCCACTAAGCAGGCAAGTGGAAAGCTCTTTAGCAGACGTCTTTATGGCTGTTTGTTGATGCAAATACGCCCGAAAAGTCGCATAAAATTATTTCCGCTATTGTATTGTTTAGCGGGTGCTTGCTGTGCCTGCTTGACTTTCGAAAGGGCTCGCTTGATTTGCTGACACGCAAAGGACTTGGCTTGTTTTCGGCTTGATTTAGCCGCATTGAGATAAACGCGCTTTTTTGTTTTGGTTATCGTTTTCAACGAGAAATGATAAACATAAGTTGAACTTGGGCCGAGGCATTGACAGGGAATCGAGGACAACGGCATAGCAGGACACGTGCTGCGTGTAACGCTATGTGCCAAAGGCCCAGGAACCACGCCAACTGTAACGACCTCCAACCGCTCGACCAGCTACATCCGTCGTCCTTCGTCCTGTGTCCTGTGTCAGCGTCTGGGTTTGGGTGTTTGCATTTTAAAATCAACCCTCGACAAAACGCTTGCCAACTTCAATTTCAGTTGCTGTCATTTGAAGCGACCCGTTAGCCCGCCCTTTAACATGCCTAGCGTACAGTGGTGCTAAAAAACAAAAAATTAATATATTTTTTTATAAAACATTTTGTCTTATGGAATACAATCTTATTGCTAAATATTTAAATTTAACAATGGAGATTAGGAACGTAGAGAAACCTTAATTTATTTATAAATTGCACTTAAATGAGTCATACTATATTTATTTTATTTTATATTATAAAGTTTCTTTTCGGCTCTTATTTTAGTTTGTACTCATATTTTTTCTTGACCGAAATCTTTTCTTGTTTTAGTACCTGAAATATATTTAAAAATAAATAAATTTAAACAATATTAAAAAATTGTGGGAGATTATTAATAATGAATACGTCATTCATTACAAAAAAAAAAAAAAAAAAAAAAAAAAAAAAAAAACATTTTGATATTAGTAAGACAGCAAATAGCTTTGCTTTACCCGACAAATAATGGGAAGATAACTCTCCTTAAATCTACTTAGTATTTTTTTCCTTCCGCTACCGATGACGGCTACAAATTTGAAGATCAAGCCAGATCAGAGTTTGAGCAATTAAGTCACTGACTTACAACAAATAATATCTGCATGCTTATGAACAAAGGGTTTATCGTAAATCGACAGATATTTGAATATATTCGATTGGTTTTGAATCTGGAACGAGACATACAACAGTCAACATCGTTTATTTAAATTAAATATAAATATTTATATGTATGTATGTAATATTTAACCGGTGTAAATTTTATTACTGATAAAGAAACAATTAATTCCGTATAACAAATACAGTAGAATCCGGTTATAACAACACTCAAGGGACCGTCGTTATAGCCGGAGGACGATATAACCGTATAAGTTTGCTCATAAAAGTTTCTCTGGGAAGCAGAATTTTCGTCACGTCCTTACGGACGTTATAAGCGGAGTCGTTATAACTGGATTCTACTGTATATTTTATAAGTGAACTAACATACAATATAAGTTTGTCTAGAAACTATTTACGCCTTTTAATATTACTTGTGGATTACTTACTAATTACTAATTAATTAAGTATTTTTTTCTGCGGCCAATTCTAATCAGAATTAATGATTTATATAATCGGTATAGATTGATCGTTTTTTGTGCCACTGTGCAACTCATTCTACTGTCCCTTGGGACGCTTGGCTGGCGCTATTTGGTAACCCCATTTGGCCTGCATTTTGCGCGCTTTTTCGATTTTAGCCTTCTGTGCATAGCAATTCATGTGGCGATTGGGGTGTCCTCCACTTGGTGTCGTCCACATTGGTCCAGGTAGCCTGTCAGCTAGCGGCTGTTGCAAGTGGCCAGCTCTATGTATGTATGTATGTCTGTATATGTTTTGTGTTGTTGTGTCTGTAGCTTGGTTAATTTTTTATTAGATTTGCTGCAGCACTGTCTGCAACGTGCCCATAATTTCCAACTGTGTGTGTGTGTGTGGAAAATTGTTGCTTCTAAAGCTGGCGCCCTATCGCTCCCCCTTTCCCCTCTGATTCGACGTAGCCAAAAATTCAATCAAAAAACTACAAGCGTAAACAAGTGGGTAACATGGCCAGCTCTTGTATCGCTTCCACTTCAATTTTCAAGTGTTTTCCTTTCGAGTTGCTCGACTCGCATTTTTGTTCTTTTTTTGGGGTGTGCTGTGCTCTTGGCTGTTTTTCGCCAATTCCAATTGAAAATCGCAGATGGTAGGGCTTGATTTTGGCCAGGTTTAAACACAGCCCTGGTTCACTTGCGCCCCCTCTCGACCCATCAATCGCTTAATACACCTAACAGTCGCGCTAAGTCCTGACGAGGCTTAGGCCCGAGCGCCGTTCAAGAAGTATTTGCACGCATTTTGCGGCCTCAAAGTATTCGAGGCCTAAATTACTTAACATACACCGTTATAGCTGCTGCTGCAGCCGCTGCTGATATCTGCTGATTTTTCTTCAATTTTTTTCATTGGCAGCTGTTTGTGTGCTTTTATAAACAGAGAGTACATTGACTTTTAGAATAACTTGGAAGAGATAGAAGTGTATATGTGCATTAAAATTGTACATTAAAATTGATATAATATTGAATCTTGAAACTTGAACATTGAAAGGTTAGTTCACTCGGTCAATCAATCATTGAGGTAGCAGATCGGTGAGCATTTCAAGCCTGGAATAGATTAAGAATAAAGAATATAATAAGTAAAGAATAAAGTCAAAGATTAAGTGAGAAATTAAATGGAGTTTTTCGATTACTCAATCCGGATCATTACGAAGTGGTTCAATCAGTCAATCAGAGCAATTAAATTTTTAAGTAAGTGACTTATTCAGTCAATCCTTCTGTATCTCGATCGATCGAGCAACCTAATAGTTGTCAGTTAATCCACTGTCGATTAAGTACGGTACTTAGCTTGAACGCTACTCTGTTAATCAATCAAGATCCATCAGGCAGTAAGTTAGTTAGGGAAATCACTATTGCTTTTAATTTAGTTGATATCTCCGTTGTCTGGTCTAAGCTATTCAGCTGTTGAGTTAGTCAATTAATTATTAAGGAAGTAACTCAATCAATCAATCAATTACATCAGGTAACTCGCTTTAAATAAGTCAATCACACTGTTACCTAGTCGTACAATCAACTATCTAACATTTCCTAACACCAAACAACAATGCAATCTAACAGATTTCAGTTACTTTTTCATTATCCAATTCGTCAATCATGTATATCAATCATTATATATATACATATATCAAATAAAGAGTATTAAGTATTCGGCATTAGGAAAACCTAACGGTTTTTCTGTTTTTATTGCTGATTGTTTCGCTTGTTTTTGAGGATAACAATAAATTTTTATTGTTGTTCCGCTCGCCTTTCGCTTTTTGTTTGTTGTTTATGTTTCGGTTACAGTTGTGTTGGTTGTTTTCCTTTTTCTTTACATTTTTTCTCTTTTTTTATATTTTTTGTCTAGGGGGTTTCGCTTTCGAAATGTGGTTTAGCTCTGTGTTATATGTATATTGATTTCTGACTTATTTTCTCTCTGCTGGCATTTTGGCCAAAAGTTTTTGGCTAACAAATGTTTTGAACTTTGTCAAATGTTTTCATTTTTCGCCAGTTGCTATTGCTGTCGAGACTCGGGAAACTTCATTTGAACTAATTAAATTGCTACATAGTAAAAGTAAACTTCGTTAAGTTTTCCATCTGTTGTCCTCATGAACAATGAGCCAAGTTAATGTCCCCGAACAATGTCCTGGAAGCTGAGACACTGCTTCAGTCTCTAAATTGTCATAACTATGAAGCTGTTTAAAGTTACTGTTGTCGTTGTTACTGTAGTTACAATTAGCTTCGAGTCGGCAGCTGGTTTTGCCCTTAACCTGTTGTGCTTTTTACTTGAACAGAACTTTTTGGTATGAAAGTCTGTTGCATTGTTTTTCCCGGGGCTGCAAGCTCTGGGCAAAGTTTTTGCTGCCAAGAAATGGAATAGAAACATTCTACTATAATCAGTTCCAGGCTTACAAGTACAATGGGCCACAAAAGTTACTCGAATTAGATCTTTCAACTGTCAGATAAAAGATATGTATGTATGTAGAAATATATGTGTGAGCACTTTAAAGCAATTAAGAGTCTTTAATTTAAATTGCTTGCTGTAATCCGATTAGATTCAACGAATATGCCATGTGAAATATAAGCGGATTAGCTTCGAATCGTTTAAAGTAATGCAATTGGCATTAATCCCTTGATAGTGGATTACAAGTTTATAAATATGAATGCCCAACCAATTATTTATATATTTATGATGTATATAAGTATATTTATGCACACTAGCATATAAATGAAAATTATGTTTTGATTACATTTTCAATATCCACAGCCCATTAAAAATGGAAAATCTTGGTATAATTGATATATCAATTTAATATACTTAACTATAGTAAAGTCTATGTAAAAGGCAAAATGATTTATATGAGACTTCAGAGTGTATATACATATGTACATATGTATATTCTTGATAAGTACGAAGTCTATCTAAAGTTGCTGTACGTCTGTCTATATGTATCAACATATCAGAGCTCCTGAGATTTTGTCCTAGATAATCGATAGTTATTGCTACATTTATATTATTATTATATATACATATATATATTATTTATATTATTATTACTATTATTATTATTATATATCGTCTCCTTAGAGCTGGAATCTTCAAATTACTTTAATAAATATATTACAAAAATTTTAATTTAAATTTTTGTTTTTCTTTTTATATTTCAAAGCTTCAAGTATTTCTTAAATGGAATCTCTGATACAAATAAGTTACATTTATATCGCAATATTACTATTATTATTATTATTATTATATATCGTCTCCTCAGAGTTGGAATTTTCAAATTACTTTAATAAATATATTACAAAATTTTAATTAAAATTTTTTTGTTTATTTTTCAAAGTTTCAAGTATTTCTTAAATGGAATCTCTGATACAATTAAATATAGACGATCTGCTAATAAATTTTAATATTATTATCTCAAATGCCAAAAATTATAATTATAATGATACGTACCTTTCCCTTAGTGCCGACTGGCTCTTCCCACCTGCTGATATAAATTTAACTATTAGTAGTAATTCTTAAGCAAGATGTCATCATCATAGGCATATTTCCTTATTCATTTTCAGTTCAGTTTCATTTCTATTAAAGTTGTGCTTTGAATGCTTTGCATGCTTTTTGCTTATGCATTTGCCATTGTAGCTGCAAGTTTTGTTGTCTGTTGCAGTTTGTCATAATTTGCAACTGCTGCAGCGACTACCATGTTGCATATGCCCCAATCCCAACGTTGCACTTGTTCCTATTAACTGCTGAGCCATTTGGAGTTAATATAGCAAGAGGCGTGTGTGTGTGTGGGGGCAGCTGGGAGCAATGGCTTGGCAGTGCATGGAGTCATGAAGCATGTCCTTGTTGCTTGCTGCTGTTGTTAGTATAGCTGGTTGGCTAGCTGCTTGGCTGGTTCTTGGTGTCCTTTGACAATGTCGCTGCATAATTTATGACTGCTTAGTTGCAGTTGGCTTTTTTGTGCCACCACCACCGACGCCGCAAGTTGACTGCCACTTGCCACTTGCCACTAGGCACTTGCCGCATGCCAAATGGCACATAGCGTGGCATGCCATGGCATGGGACGTCTGTCTGCTGCCACAGTGCGTGGCAGGACTCTTAAATCAACTGCAATTCGATGCGATTGATATCCTTCTGCAAACGTACATACATAAATACATACATACATATGTATGTGTGTATGCATTTGCATAAGTCCAACAGCACTTTAAGCGCTGCGGGTCAATTGGAATTGGCCCGAAGTGCGGCACTAACTCAATTATTCGACCATTGCATTTATGACCAGTCCAGTTGAGATTTACAAGAGATTCCACACACACACATACACATACATATATAGGGTGCTCATAAATTGTAGGACTTTAGCATATGGCGAGCAGAAAGACCTCCCTTAACTACACCCGCTGCCCACCGCCCGCAGGGCATAAATTGTGTTACTGTTGTTTTCGGTAGAAGTGGCTCCGGCTCTTGGCCCTCTTATTCTTGTACTTAATTAGTGTTACGGCTGTTGCTGTGGCGGCCGCAACTCATCTGAAATTTATTAAAGCTGCCAATGAAATGCGTCATTAATTTAGCCCCACACACTAAACAATGCGATAAAAACGATGTAAAAACGGAGCGTTTTATAAGACTTTCCTTTTTATGATCTATGTGGTTGAAACGAGAACTCACTGGCAAAAACTTGTACTTTAATTTATACCAAAAGCAAGCAACTAATATTTTTTGAACAAACAGGAAAAAGTGTGGGCGAACTTCATAAGATCGACCAGTAAGTGTGTGTGTGTGTGTGTGTGTGTGTGCATGCTCGTTACGAAATCATATTCCCACAAATAAACATGCAATGGCCAACATTTTGCATAAGCATTGCAAGCCCGTTCAAGAGTTCGATATACTCTTCACTCAGAAGGGAAGAAACGAGATCTTAAAGCGCACAAATTCAATTTTGTTGAGCTGCTGCTTGTGCGCTGTTAAAAGACTCAGTAGATGGCGCAGTTTTTGTGACGTCACAGTTCCACGCAATCGTGATTGTGCCGGCAGAGAGCAAACAGCAGAGAGAGAGAGAGAGAGAGAGAAATCAAGTCGACTCGTAGTGGTTGAAAACCATCGATGTCATTATCTATGGCAGGGCACTATCGATGTAGTGGACTATCGTATACTCAAATTGGCCGATAATATCATCGATAGTTCGTTTTTCACATCCCTGTAAAGCATTTTCGCGCGCTTTTTGATTGAGGCGTCACTTGAAAAAGTATAATAAATCAGTGCTAAAAATACAATACAAATATAGCGGACTCAGAGCAGCATACTGCAGTACAGCTGAAAATAAATAAATAATTTATGCGAAGCTTGCAAATATTTCAAAAGGTCTGAGGAAATTTGCAAAGTAAATACATACTTCAAATGTGAAAAACATATGTATGTATGTACAATACAACAAGCGGTTTCAGGTAAAATGAAAAACAGTTATTGTTATTTAAATATCAAAATTCTTTATTCAATTTTCTTGCAGGTTATTCAGACAAATTTTTCGCTGTTTGTGGATAAATTGAAATAACTAAAAATAGAAAACATATTTTATTGATTACAAAATATTTTTTTGCGGTTTACTATCGTCAACTATCGATAATCTTAATTCTCTACACGACCGAGTGCGTGACAAAAAATTGCTTTCGATAGTACCATCGATAGTTTGAAGCAATGCTAAAAAGCTCGATGGTGCCACCAATAGTTCAGCTTGCACATCACTAAGATACATTTTCGCGTTTTCTGTATCTGAGAGCCAAGTGGATTTACTATTGATTGCAGATTAATTGTTGTCGCAATATTTATACTCACACAACAAAAAATGGATAGATTTCTTCAAAAAGGTAATAATCATACCGCAATTGGGAAGTATTTTTTTTTAAATTTGAATTTAATTTAAGGTAAACGTCTCAATTCGACGCAAGCCTGTGATAGCACGGATTCCGAAAATAATTCTACGTCTGGAAAACCAACACCACAAAAAAACAAAAGGATTTCAGAGGTGTGGAAATATTTTAAGAGATCTGCCGACAGACAGTCCGCTAAGTGTCTAAGCTGCGGTAAAGTTTATAAAACGAGCGGAAACACATCTAATATACGTGACCATTTGAAAAGATTCCACTCAAATTTATCTGTACTTGATGTCAGCACACTAGCTGCAGAAGCTATAGTGGATAACTGTATCAACAAGGACGGCAATTATAACAATGACGATAACGAAGTAACAACTTACAACAACTACGACGACAACGACGAAAAAACTTACAACAACGACGACAACGACGTAAAATTTTACAACATCTACGACGACAACGACGAAAAAACTTACAACAACGACGACAACGGTGAAAAAACTTACAACAACGACGACAACAACGACATCGAAGACAATAATAAGAACGACTACGAGAAGATCGCGTCTTCAAGCGGCAACTGTAGATCCAACATGAATTCAGTGGAATCTGGTTTATATGACACAAAATCAAAGCGAAAGAGGGACATCGATAGAGCTTTAACCGAGATGGTTGTCAAGGATATGCTGCCATATACCATTGTTGAAAATGAAGGCTTTATAGAATACAGTCGTGTATTGGATCCTACATATAAGCTTCCAAGTAGCACACATTTGCGAGATGAGCTGATGCTCCACTTGTTTAAAGAAACGTCGGCTAAACTGGCCGTGATTCTGGAGAACGTTGCCGATATTGCGATTACCTGTGACTTGTGGACATCAAGTACCAACGTTAGCTTCTTAACTGTCACAGGTCACTTCGTTCTTGACTATAGTGTGAAAACAGTATGCTTGGCAAGACAAAAATTACTAGATTCAACAGATCACTTTGCACAAAATGTTGCAAACACCTTGCAAGATATATTGAATTTTTGGAATATACTCGATAAAACTGTTTGTGTTGTAACAAAAAACTCCAGCTTAATGTTAGAAGCATGTGAAATATTAAAGATACAAAATCATCCATGCTTTGCTCAAACCTTAAATTCGGTGGTACAAGATGGGCTAAAACTCGAAGACGATGCAATGAAAGCTTTATTCGCAAAGTGTAAGGCGATAGTAAAGTTTTTCAAGCAAAGCTCCATAACGAATGAGAAATTTAAAATGGTTCAAGAAAATTTCACCTCTATTGTATTAGAAGAATCTCCTTCAAAATGGAACAGCTTCCACTTAATGATAGAGCGCATACTAGCAAGTCATGACGCCATTAACGCCATTGCAGTTTTATCGCCAATAAAAAATGCTCCGCTACTGTTGACTGTTGAAGAAATCATTATATTAAAGGACATAGAAATAATTTTGTCACTTTTTCAGGAAGCAAGCGATAAAATATCTGATGAAAATTATGCGTCATTAGTAATACCTTTAGCATATGGTATTTTCCTCAAAGTTCAACAGCTTTCATCAAAATTACAATCTTCGGTAGGAGAAAGAATGAAAAACACTCTATTGATGTCCATTACAAAGCGTTTGTCTACATATGAGCAACGAACAGTAACCAGAATGGCGACAATATTGGATCCGCGTTTCAAGAAAGATGGATTTCAGCTAACTTCAAATGCTGAAAAAGCTGAAATATTTTTGCAACACGAGTTGTTGAACTTGACCAATAGAGAAAACCCCATTAACTTGAATTTGGAATCGTACAAAAAACCCCAGAACCCACTTTTTGATTTCTTATATGAAAGAATCATTAGAAAACAGGAAAACAAGCAATCTGATACACTTATTATAATGAGGCAGTATCTGGAGACACCCTTAGTCTCCCAAAAAACGGATCCTTTTTTATGGATTAAGGTAAACATCTGCTATCTATATTCAAAAATTCAGTTTTTACATTCAATTTCATTGCAGGCTTCTCAGACGGAATTCCCATTTCTAAAATCATTGCTATTTAAGTATTTATGCATCCCCGCAACGTCTGTAGAGTCAGAGATGCTTCTCAGAAAGGTGGAGCAAATCGTTTCTGATGGAATAACAAGGCCTAAAGAAGAAAACCTAAACGTTTTGTTGTTTTTAAAACAAAATCTTTGGATTAAGTCAAATTTCAAAACATTATCTTAAAAAATCAAGTAACTTTATGTATGCATATATGTATATAAAAAAAAAAAAAAAAAAAAAAAAAAAAAAAAAAAACTAATAAAAATACAGTGATTAGTATACGTTAACAATGATGCTTATTGAAATCTGTGTTTAGATTTTATAGATGACGCTCTATCAGGCAAACCGTTTCAGTTTCGGAACATTCGGTTTAATTGAATTTAGGTTACATTTCAGATACAGAGGGTTGACGGAATTTATAACCTTGAAGGGATATGGTAAATCGGGAAATGGTATATTCTGTAGCTTAGAAATGCTGCGAGAGTTGACAGCCCAATCTCAAAAAGATATGACAGTTTATATGCAACTCTAAAGTTTAAAAGTTGATACTTAAAAATTGAAGAATATGGTTACTATGGAAAACTTCAATGATTGACAAATATTTTATGCTTTTTTTAGGAAAAGATCCTATAAAAAATTCTCCAACATTTTTAAATTTTTGTTTTAATTTTTTTTTTTTTAAGAATTGACCATAAATAATATGCCTGATAATTGTCTTTCAATATATAGTGTGTTGGATTTTGAGAACTTCTGATGCTATAGACTTGAAATGGACTAAAATTTGTGGTATATATTTAAGGGTACTACCAAAGATCAAATACTTTTATAGCTTTACTGATAGAAATTTAACGAATAAGTAAGTTATCATTGAATGTATAGGTAGAAATTTTCTATTTTAATACTAGATTTTTTGCTTATTTAGTCTTTATAGTAAAGTAACACATACAATTTGAGCCACTGTAATTTTCACACATCTATATATCTACATCACATATTGAATGGCTAGCCAGTCGTCTAGCTCGACGCCTTCTAAGGTGAGCAAGTTGAATAAATTTTCAAAGTGGTGTTCGCGAACGTTAGGCTTTGACCTGGCAAACGTATTAAAGTATCGAACAATAGAATTTGAATGTCCTGGGGAGTCTGTTGATTCACGTATTATTTTTCGAGCCGCAAACTTGAAAGCAATATACAGTCTGTTACAGGTATCCCTATGACTGCTCTTTAGTCTATGAAATTCACCCTTGGTATATTGGTTGAGTAAGTCATCATCTTTGCCAAGCAGCAACATTACCATCTGGTCACTGAACTTTTGAAAAGCGGCGTAATCTTCTACTAAAATGGACGCTTGTGGACTCCACTCGATGATAAAGTGTTTCCATTTCTCAAGTTCCTCATTATTCACAACATCTGAACGGAGAATTAGGTGGCCTAATGAAAGGTAAAATTTTACCCTTTCCTGTTGTATGAGTTTCTTAGTGTTTCGAGCAGCTTGTGCGAGATTTCCTTTAAGCTTACCAGGTAAGAATGCGGCACTTACAAAGCTCTAAAGAAGGTTTCTAGATTAGAGATTAAAGAATAAATTTTACTGTGTCTATTAATACCAGCAAAGCTAGACTGAGCGCAATAAAACGCATTTTGGAATCAAATTTGCAATTGCGGAAATATCAAAAAATTCTAAACTAAAGCTTAATACAATTTAAATATTGCGATAACTGTCGTTGAAAGCCCTTAACTCAAATCTGTTTGTATTTTTCTGAAGTGTAAATCCATGAATAGTAGTATAAGTCTCTAGTGGTTAAATTGAAGGAGAGTAGAAAGGCTGGATGCTCCAGTGGCAATGGGGTACGTGGCTCAATTTTACTTTACTTCAACTAGGATCGTAGCAGAGTGATTAATTATAGTATGGTCAACTGTTCTTTCTCTGATAGTCCTGTATGATAGCATACTATATTAAAGACCTGCCTGGTTCTCAAAATAGAGTGAGAAAATGAATTTTTTGTAGTGCCAGGCAATTTAGATTTCCGGTCTATCAATAAAGGAATGCATTATAATGTGTAGCATGGATGTGAAATAGTACTAAAGTTCGTAATAATTTGGCTTGTAAAATGTCTATGCGTAAAATGTAATAAGCGCTTTAAATTGCGCACGTTGCGGCAGCTGTTGCTCGCCTTTTATTGGTTGCCGTTGGCAGCCGCCTCTGCGGCTTGCGTTTTATGTATGTCAACATTTATGACAGCTACAAAAGTCAATTAGCCTTGGTAAACATTGAGAGGAGGCTCTCCGCCTCTCTGTACTCGTTGTTTTATGCTGCTTGAGGGCAATATCTCTCTATCTCTCTCTCTCTGTCTTACTTTAATCTGCCTGCTCGTGTTGACATGCAGGCAGCATCGCTTGAATTAAATTGTTGCCTAATTAGTTGAAGCGTCTAAAACATGTTGATGAATGCCTAAGCAGTTGCTACGTGCACAGTTAGTTGTATAGCCAAATGACAATGACAATGTGAAGAATAGCTTCAGCTTCAACTCTTAGCTCAGACATGTCAATGAAATATTTGTGTAGCAAATACTTTAAGGAACATAGAATTGAACATGACTAGAAATGGCTGTTGGCTCTTTATATAAAATATAAAATTTTTGTTGATCCAAGGCTTTCTTTTATATAAACACAAGCTGCAACAGTTAGCAGAAAGATTTGGCTACATTATATGAAACTTCGATAAGCAAATAATAAGCTGAAAAGGCATCAAATTCATTAATATCAGAAACCTAGAGGCACATTGCAGGTCATGGCAATAGAACTAGAATTCCCTTAAGTTAGAGTAGGTTGATAAGAAAGACTTTGGAATCGTGTGGTATATATTGATAGAAGATTTATCAACCTCTATGATCTTTAGAAAATAAAACAAAAATTTGTTAAATATATTACAGTCTAGTCCCCATAATTCGAAAGGGGATTAGTTTTATTTCAATATATGCAGAAAATAAGCGAGACTCAAAGAAATAAATATATAAATAAATAAAATATAAATAAGTAAATAAATAATTGAAATAAACGAAACTTTTTATATATCATCATGTATACTTAATAAACTTAATTTAACAAAATATTTAAGTACCTTTAATTTTGCGTTTTTTCATACTAAAACATAATTTAACAGTAAATAAAATGATAACAATGATAACAAATTCATAATTTTTCTAAAAAAAAGTCCTGATTTTGCATGATTGATAAGGTCTTATGTGTACGTCTATTTGCCATTTCTAATTCCTGATTGCAATACGAGTTTTAAGAGGTTACGAAAACAAAATTTATGAGAGGTTTATAAGAGGTTTAATATTCTTTAAGTTGTGAAGACTACGAATTAAGAAGGAGACCCAAATGTATGGAATTTTTTCCAATTAACATTTTTTTTTTTTCAAGGAGATAGAATTTTTCGCGACTTTCGATTTAGCAAAAGTCTTTTAATTCTTATTTAAATTATTCATTTATTGATAATTATAGAATTTAAGGGATTATGGAAAAATATATGCAAAAGTTATTTCAATATATTTTTGCAACAGAGTGAATCGACTCAAAAGTATTTAAATTCTTATTTAAATTATTCAGTTATTGGTAATATGGAAATGATTCTAATCAACTGAGCGAGATTGTTTTGCAGATTTGTCTGGCTGGGAATATTGCTTTTTCTGTTAGTGTGTATTTGGCTTATAAATTTAGTCAAAGCACGTACCGTAAACTTGGCAATAAATCCGGAAAACCCAACAGTCCGTGCCAATGCTTCCCCTCCTCTGACTCACTCCCCATTCCATACTCTCTCTCTCTCTGTCTCTCGCTGTGCGCCCGCTGTGTTACACGTGGCGTATTAACAATATCGACATGGGTAAACAAGCCCGGGGGTTAGCTATTTGCAGCTAACTGGGGGAGTGAAAGTAATTTACACTTTTTTTTTCAACTTGAACTTTTGCTCGAATTCATTTTGATATTTACTTTCCTCTCCGCCTCTCTCTACCTTGCAGTCAAATTAAACCATTCGCAGCGAGGGCAACAAAAATTAACACAAATGTATCATAAAGTGACATATCTCGATGCAGACTACCCGAGAGAAAATGCTAACTGCACAGAGCCCTTGAGTAACCCCAAGGACATGGACACGTGTTAAACATCCTTATCGACAGTCATTATCAGTCAGCAGCGGGGCCAGCATGCCGAACCTTCATCATGTCGACTACAATCGGAAATATTCCGCAACGGAAACGATACAGGTAAGTGCCCAGTCAAATTATACATACAAATAGACAACAATATATACAAATATAAATACATATATATCTTCGTTCTATATAAATATATATAACCAATTGGCTGACCATTTAAAATTCAACTTGAGTAGGGTAATTAAAAATAAGACGTTTATTTACTGTCTTCCGCCCCAAGTGGCACGCGACCTAAACTGGTTGTTCACCACCGCCCTCCCCCCATTTGTCGACTTTTCACACCCACAGGCAAGGCTAGAGCCTAACTCTCCATCACTTCTTCTTCCACTTTTGACCTCGTCTTGATTGATGTGCGCGTTTTTCTGTTGTCTGAGCAGCTCAACAAATTAATTGAAGAGTTTTGTGTTCTTTGGGGGGACTGTTACGGCCACGCCCATTTTGCCCACTAATTGCTGTCATAAATTTGAGCTCTAGTTCGAAATAAACATTCGTTGGTTGGATTAATAGCCAAATGGGGTGTATTGGACGTGTAAAAAACAATGCAACTATGCTAAAGAGGGTGAAATACACAAGTGGAAAGAAGTTTTATTTAAATTACAGTAGTTAAGGGATTATGGAAAAAGATATGCAAAAGTGATTTCACTATATTTTTGTAACAGAGTAAATCCACAGATGTGATAAAGGAATTATTAAAGATATCTTAAAATTTGAAAATATTTTTTCCTATAAGAACTCAATTTTGTATAAAATTTTAATAATTAAATAATAATAATATAAAAAATATTTAAGAAATAATAAATATTTTAATAATTAATTTTATTTATTATTATTATTTTTTTATATATATATTTATTAAGTGTAAAACCTCAAAAATAGAGCCATAACAACACAGGGATCGTAAATTATGGAAAGAGCCGAGCCCCATACCGAGTTATGGGGATTTCAATAAATGTATAATAATTATTAAATATATGTATACGTCCTACTGTAAATAACAGAAGATTGGGCTCTGTATATTATTTTCTAACTGAGTTTTTATGATACTATATTTGCATTGTACGGACTCAACGCTTAAATAAATATAAGAAAAACAAAATTATATATATTTATTATATATATGTATATTAATAATTAATATAATAATTATTATCAATAAATATTATATCAGAAAAGAATGTACATATCATAAGGCTTTTCTTATACAATATCAAATTCTATTCTTCTTATACCCAAATAATTCTTAAGGGGTGCTACATCAGTTTCTTTCCATTTGCAGGGCATTTACAAATCGTTTAGCTCCTTGTTTCTTTTTTTGCCTTGTTGTCTCAGCTTTTGGCTTTCCCATGTATACTCTTTGCTTTTGTTGTTGTTGTTGTTGCTTTTGGTGCTCTTAATCACAACAACGAAAAAGCGTCGACAAAGTTTGCTGTGCTTTGTTTTTGCTTTCTGTTGCATATAAAAACGGCGCTTCCGCAAGGCCGGAGACAAGGTCTACGAAACGTTTTGCTGTATCTGTGTATATACACACACAAATATATGTACATATAAAGATATATGTATGTATATGTATGTGGGTCTGCATCTGGAACTTGATTAAGTAGTTTCCGCGTGTTTTTATTTGCACAATAAAAGCACAAAATTGTTGCTGCTGCTGCTGCTGCTGCTGTGGCTCGTTTATTAAAGCCCGGCAAAAAGTGTGAAATAGACTCTTTTTTGCAAAGATGCTTCGAGTGCTACGGCTGCCTGACAGCACACAGGACTCGGCTCCAAGGGAATGCCAGACATGCTGTTTGCCATTTAAGCCGCTATTTTTATGGCTTTTGTCGGACTGATGGCGTTATGACTCTATTGTGACACGGCGCCGACGTGCCACAGTTAAAAGTCCATTTATATTTTGGCAGACTAGCAGAAGAATCGTCTGGTGGGGAGTGTGCGACTAAAAGATGTCCTGCACAATGCACTCATACCGGGTTTCATCAAAACTTGATAAAAACCTATTCGCTTTAAGGATTACGTTGATCCTTACTTGCAATTGTTTGCCTCAATGACAAAATCAAAGAGTTGGCCAGCTCGCTGATATATTGGCCCCAGAACTAGACGTAGGAAAGCTTAAAGTACCTCTCTCTCTCAAGAACTGTTTGACTAACGGTCGACATAAAATCGATCAATTTCAGTTTGGATTAGGCTGCCTAAAGTGCCGCAGGACGCTAATTTACAATTATTTCAATAAGCATTCATTTCTGTCGCGAAATTTAATTTTTCAGTTTTGCTAAAAATCAGTTTGAATTCCCTGGTTGGGAGAATCAGTCTAGGTGATTTTTCCAGCCGTTATCCCAAATTGAGTGGTTACGTATTTATATGTACAGAATATAAGAACACAATCACAATACACCTGCTCGACAAATTCTCTTAAAACTGAGGGTTGAAGTATTTCTTAAAATTATTTCAAACAAGTTATAATAATATGTAACGTCATTGAGGTTCACGCAAAGACGGATAGGGGGATAAAACAAAAGCAAGTCGAATATTTATACTCCCCAAGGATATGTATAATTTATGAATTGAAAGGTTAACTATATACAGTAGAATCCGGTTATAACGAACGTCGTTTTGGCGTCATTATAGCCGGAAGTCGCTATAACCGTACAAGTTTGCTCAGAAAAGTTTGGCTGGGGACCAGAATTTTCGTCGCAATAACCGAACGGACGTTATAACCGGATTCTACTGTAATTGCAAAGATTTTCTTTTGTCTTAATTTGTTATAAGATTACAAATTATTTTAATGAAGTGCATTGAATGAAAAAATGTTTTTTTTTTATTTAAAAAAATTTATTTTAATATTGAAAATTCACAAAATAGTTATTTATAATATATATTCTGTTAATAATTACAAAGGAAATCCCAATCGAAATATTAACCTTTTATAATGATTCTTGATAAGACGGAACTAGAGGGTCATTTGTGCGAATATATTTATATATATATATGTATATGTATTAGTGCCATATGGCGCCTCCAGACGCAGACCATTAAAAATGATTACAAAATGCCGCTACACAGCTCCCGGTAAGTGTTTCAAGCAACAAGAATTTTTTGCTATCCTTCTGCTTCAGTTCGTTCCGGAATTTCACTTTTCGCCGCATATGCTGCCCGTAACCTTCCTATCGCAGTCTTCTTCTTGTTATGTTTTGTTTGCAACAACAAAAAGTTGTTCTCTTTTTGGCAAAACAAACAACATAAATATGGATTTCTCATTAAAATGCCAAAGTTATGCCAAAAAGGAGCTCAGCCTCAGCTGCCGGCACGTCGCGTCGTGATTGTCGGGTCGGCTATTGAAAGTAGCGCAGGCGCTCTCGCTCTCTCTCTCTCTCTCTCTTTCTCTCTCTCTAAAGTTTTCTCTCTGGGAGTCGCTCTCTCAATGTCAATGTCGCGGCATTGTGCTCTCTTTTTGGTTTGCCGCTGCTGGCAAGTCACGTGCTGCCATTGACGGAATTTCATTGCCTGTTTGCCGGCTTAGTGTGCCCTCATCCACCAAACCACCCCCTTCCCACCCTCCTCACTCTCTCACTATCAACCTACCGTCTTGTTCGCGCTTAACACTCCGGCACGACAATGTGCGGCATTTGTCATGAAACGGATTTCCGGTACTCCGAACGTCGCAACTTCTCTGTCTTTGTGCGTTGCATAGGGTATGAGTTAGGAACTGTAGAGAGGTACACTCCTAATACCCTGTGCCCATTGTAAAATTATTTTCGTTGCGAGTATATTGCTGATAAAAAAAAATAATATATACATGATATGATTTATATTTATATTTATTTTATATTAAAAAAAAAAAAAATTGTTTAAAATCTAAATTTAATTATTTAACATAATTAAATATATATATTTATATTTATAAATTACTTATTTATTAGGAAGGATATTGACAAAAGTATAGTCAACTTAAAGATAAAACCCGGAGGGAGTATTTTATACATATAAATATTTTCATCTGATGTTAAAATATTCTTACAATATATATATATTGATATATCTTTTATAGACATTATTATTATTATTATAGATTTATATTATGTAGACAAATTATTATTATTATTATCAAAGAGTTGTATGAGCAAAGGGTATAAAAACTTCAAGTCCATCTATAGTTCGAATCTAGAATACAGGGCATTGTCAAGTCGTTATTATTGAATCAGTATTCTCCTATTTCTTATCGCTTGTTGTTTTCTCTGAGCTTGACACTTTTGACTTTGGTGGCATGTCCCTGGCTCGGCTTGGCCCTTCTGCCTGCAACAACTTGTTCAATCTTTTATGACAAAGAGTCGTGCTCAAAAACAAAAAATGAAAACGAAAATAAAAATTGTTGTTGTTGGATCTGCCCTGCCGCAAAAGTGGCTATTTAGCATTTTAGAGTAGGCGACCCTTGGAGTCCTGAGCCCTGAGACCAGCCCGTCCAGCTTGCTCCTCTTTATTCATGCTGGCAGCCATTTTACTTGATGCATGAATTTTTCATTAATTTCATTAGATTGTTTAAGCGCTGGGAATTTTAATCAACGCCTTTGCCCACGCCCCCAGCATCCAATAATAAATATGCAACGAAATTTGACAATGATAATAGTTAATGAGATGGCCCAACGAGGGGTGGCAGCAAAACTATCTCAAGCTGTCCTCGGGCTAAATTGGTTTGCTGCCTAAATGGCTAACAATGCGACACTTTGGCGGCAGTTAATGGACTGGCAAATGGGTAGAATAATCGAGCTTATATGTCTAGGATAGTTGAAATCCTTGTGGGGACCGGCTTTTGCATAACAACTAATGGATTAATGACGCCTTAAAGGGTCTGAAATAATGGGCTTGATGTAGCATAAATGCAAATTGTCGTAATTTAGGTAATTATGTGTTGAAATTTGTGATCATGCTAAACTCGACATGATTTCACTGATAGACAATATTCATATAAATTTATGCAGTATATAAAATATTATTATTATTGTATATAAACAAAAATTGATTAATATAATAAAACTTATGTATATCTAGTACATATAGTACATATTTGTTAATTCGTTTGCTTCGAGCGATTCATCCCTTTGCATTATTCGCAGACAGCTGCATTTCCTTTCGTCTTTTTACCTGAACTATGTACATATAAACACACAGCTTAAAAGTATGCTACAATATTAATTTATTTTTAGCATATTGTGCTTATAATTCGCAACTGGTTTAGGGTTTCATTTGATGGAAACCCTGCTGCTTCGCCGACAGAAGTTATCTTTGCGCAGAGGCGATATCGTAACCAATGAAGTTCTACTGAGGTGCGATTATTGCTAGTTGAAAACTTTAACCAATACCCCGCCATGGGGACGTGAAATACCGTCCACTACGGCAATTTTTGGAAGCCCGAGAGGGCACATTTACTAATACATCTATCATATATATATACATATTATATTATTATTATAATTAAAAAACCCCGGCAATATAAATTTTATTTTTTTGATGAAATCCTCCTGCATCACTTTGATGTTTTTTTTTGTGGCGGCGTGGGCATGCAAATCGCTTAATTTGGCAGTAATACTGCCTTTGCAATAACTGCAAAACACTCTTGTCGGATCATTAAAATCTTTTCGCAGCCAGGCTTTAAACTCATCGCGGTTAAGCCACGCATCTCGGCATTTTTGCTTATATTCTTTCGGAATTTTTTTTAATATATATATACATATATATTTTTTTAAATATAGTTTATTGCAGCTTTTGTCGTAAACTCTATAGCGCATTTATAATAATGGTACCTTAACTAATGGAGTGGCTAAATGCCTTTATTGCTAAAAGTTACTTTAATTTAGGTCACTTCTCAGGTCTAGGGGATGTGATCTTTTCAGCCTTCTGTTGATAGTGTTGGTGGCTAAATTGGCTGCAAGCTGGTTTGGGTGGGCGGATATTCTGTCCGCGTATCTTGTGCTGTGTCGGCCAATGTTGCTGAGCTTACCTTTTCTTCAGTTGTAATATTAATTCTACACAAAACTCAGTACATTTAAATCGTACTTGGTATTCCTCGGCTTTGTCCAGATTTAACGTTTTTACTTCCTTCTCAAATGCGTAGCCAAGATATGAGATTCAAAATCACTATTTAGCACATCGATGTCATCGTTTGGCGGTATGACGGTATGCGTTAGTGATTTTATCGCAATCAACAAGTCCTTCAGCAATTTAGTTGAGTCTATTTTCTTACTTTGAAAACGTTGGTTAACTCTGCATATCTTTTAATATAGGTCGTAAAAATAGCAGGTATAGAAAATTGACTCTATCGCTGTACATTGCCTGCAGCATTTTGGCTTTTGTACATTTTCCTCTATTGCAGCAATCGAGAAATGCAATTTCAATTCCTCCCATTGATCGATCACTCTTGCTACTGCTAACTCAATAGAGAGCCATCGTGTTCCGCAGACACGTGGAATTTTTAATGGAGTCTGTTTTTAATATGATACAAATTAAAAAGTTTAACAATACATTACTATACATCATTATATATATACATGTAAGCAAAAACACAAAACACCACAGACAAGACGACACAAGTTCCAAGCACAAACACGTTCCAAACCTTATCATCATTCATTAGCTCGTAGAATAACTTTTTACAGGCATAGTTGACTGCCAACTGCACCAATGCCTATTAAGTTCTTTGTATCTAATTTCTATTTATGCAATTCCTTCAACAAAGCTTCACTTATGCAAGTGGAATCACCGCTACGGACTTCTACAATGCTTAACAAGTAAGAAAGCTCTAGTCGAGACTGCTCGACTAGGAAATCCCCTGAACCCTTCGGAGAACTGATGTTTCAATAATTCTTCGCGTCTTTCTGCTTACAAAAAAAACACACACACATGCATAGACACACATAGGCGCGCACGCATAAACACGAATGTGCTGCAGTGTGTGTAGTGTTACACCGAGATATTTAACTTTACTGACCTTCGGTATTTGCAGTCCCAGAGTTACACCAGGGCAGTCTCCTCTTCGCGTTGTGAAGCTTACGTGGGCTGACTTCTGTGCATTGATGGTTATGCACCACCGTTTTGCCCAGCACCCAAATGCGTCCAGGTACCTCTGGAGGCTTTCGCTAGCTCCTTGCGCAGAGTGAGATCTCGACAGGATGGCAGTGTCATCTGCATACGTTGCTATCAGCACTTCCGAGTCTTCAGCTCCGTCGTTGTCCATTGGAAGTGGCATATCAGCTGTGAATAGTGTGTACCTTGATAGGTCTTTCTGTTGATATAGCCTGACCCTTAGCCAATTGGAAGCTTCTGTTATTGATGTATGATGACAGCACCATAAAGATAGAAACCGGGAGGGCTACCCTTGCTTTTTGTACAGACCCAAGTACCATACGCGATCGAAGGCTTGCTTGACATCTAGAAATGCTGCAGAGCAGGCGCCAAGGATATGGGGTACAACTCTGTGTACCTGTTCCGGTGTTCCGTGCTGCCTCCGGAAGCCAAATTGATGATTTGGTAGAATCCCCCTGCATTCCAGATGCGGCTGTACTCTAGCTAAGAATATCCTTTCGAATATTTTAGGAAGCAGTTCTGGATACAAGTTATGCTAACGTTTTTCCAGGCTTTGTAAGCAATTTGCATTGCTGTTAATAACGTACAATTAAACGGTTTTTTTTCTTCAATGCTGTTTAGCAAATTAATGACCATTTCCTTACGGTGTAATGATTTAAAATCTTTTATAATGCCCATGTCCAGGGGCTGTAGCTTGGAAGTGGTGTTGGCTGGCAAAAACTCAATTTTTAAATGGCTAAGAGGAGGCGATCTATTATGGGCCGTACAATTATCCATAAATAACAATATCTTTCGGTTTTTAGCTGCCATGCTGTCATTTAACATTTGAAGCCATTTGTTAAATATATCTGTCGTCCATTGGAAAAGTGCAAATACTTTTAAAGCACCTCGGTTTTGCAGACTTTCCAATTAGTAGCGGCTTAAGTTTATCGGTGCCATCCATATTTACAGCAATTAATAATGTTATTCGTTCCTTACTGTGCTTACCACCGTGACATTTTTCGTTTCTAAAGCAATATGTACGATCTGACAAACATTTGTAAAATAACCCTTTTTCATCTGCATTATAAATGTCCTTAGCTTCGTAATCTTTTATCAGATCAAACAATTTTTCTTTCCACTCCAACACTGCTGGCCTTAAAATCATTAACATTCAGTGCTTTTGCAAAAAACAAAGCTTTTTCTTTTAAAATCTCTCCTCCAATGGGGATATTCTTCTGTCGACATTCTGTAAGCCACAAAAGTAAAGACTTTTCTACTTTTGGATATTCAGCTACCTTTTGACGCCTTATTTGACTGCGTGCGAGTGTTTCCATAATAAATTCCTTTCTGTTTAGAATTGAAGTTAATATTGATGGAGCAATTCTGAATGGTTTTGCGACAACAATTTTTTTTTGCTCCATTATCAATAGCTGCTATTATGTCTTGTTTTTGTGAAATTGATAGTGTTTTATGAGAACGTTTGCTTGCCATTTTTACGAATTGTCTTCACTCTTCAAATAAAATGAGCAAACTAATGTAAATCCAATAGAAAGAACAACGAAATTTCGCACATGAAGCGACATAAAGGCGCCATGCATAATAGTCTGCGAGATCTACATACATATGTATGAAGAGAAGACAGTTGCATAGTGCAAAAAGAATAGGTTGTCCAAACAGCAGCGGTTGAAGCTTGCGTTTCGTCTTCATCTTCGTCTCAGCGCGCACTTTTTGCAACCTAACGATAGTTCAACAAAAAAAAAAAAAAAAAAAAAAAAAAAAAAAAAAAAAATCAAGAAATTATAAGAGGTTACGAAAAGAAATTACGAATTATAAGAGGTTTCGAAACATCATGATCATGGCCGAGTAGGCAGAAAAATTACGAATTATCGAGAGGACCAAAATGTATGGGATTTTTACGAATTAACGAAGTTTTTTCAAGGGACCAGCAGTTTCTTACGAATTATTGAGGTTTACGATTTAGCGGGGTACGAATTATCGAGACTCGACTGTATTGATTGTATTGTATTTACGATATTTACAGCAGTGTTGCCAACTTTTGTTGAGCAAAAAAGCCTGCTTTTAGTGGGGAAAAAGCTGATGTTTTCTGTCTTCTTTTAATGGCCTAAATTTCCTAATAATTTATTATATCATCAATTTCGTGACAGTTGTTATCTTTGTCGTATGCCTCCATGGTGCCAATCATTTTTAAATATTTTTTGGGCAATTCGTAGTCATAGCAGCATTTGTTCAAACGACGCAAAGCGTATCTTTAAATATATGTATATATATTTCTTTGTTAACTTTTAAAAATAAGTTTTATGAATTTGGGTCCAGAAACATTTCTTATAATGTTTGAGCATTTTATTCTGCGTAGCTTCCGAAAACTCCCAGAGCCATCACAAAATTGTTTTGCGCACAAACTGCTCAATGTGGTCAATTGGAGAAACCGCCGTGTGTATACAGAGCGCTGCCTCCTGCTCTTCCGTCTTCCTCGAGAGCCCGGCAAAGGGAATTATATTTTATTGATGAAAGCCTGCTGCAGCACTTTAATGTTTTTTTGTGGCGGCATGGGCACGCAAATCGCTTAATTTGGCAGTAATACTGCCTTTGCAATAACTGCAAAACTTTCTTTTCGGATCATTAATATCTTTTCTTCGCCAGGCTTTGAACTCATCGCTGTTAAGCAACACATCACGGCATTTTTGCTTATTATGTTTATGTTTTGGCATTGTTTTTGACTGATCGTTTAATGATGAAATTGTTTTGGCTATCAAAGAACCAGATTTGACGGGAAAAAAGGTGATTTGGCAACAGTGGTTTATAGCTTGAGATCTATCTATTTAAAATTTAATTTCGCTTATTTTGGCTTATAAAAATGTAGTACAAAACAATTTTGTTTTTGATTGTATTGTAGTTTTTTGTCATTTTTATCGAGAAAGCGATAATTTTTATTGATCGCACTGTTGCCAGATTTTGAGAGTCACCATAAGCTACCCTCTGGTACTGGTAAGTGTAAATAGACTACATCTTCAGAATGTCTGGTATGTGTGCTGTTAAATAGATTTATTGCTAGCAAGTTTTTATGATTATCTAGCATATGGAGCCTTAGCCCTAGCCTTAGCATTGACTTTAGCTTTAGCTTTAACCTAGGCTTTAGCTTTAGGCCTTAGCCTTAGCCTTGGCTTTTGCTTTCTCCTCTGCCTTGGTCTCAGCTTTAGCCAGAGCCTGCATACTTTTCCACGTAAGGAATTTAAAGATCTCTGTATAGAACATAGTTCCTGACGTATGTGGTTGTTCATAGAGAAAAAGGATGTCATTATGAGTTCACTTGGACTTTGCATTAACTAGGTATGAATTGTAGAAAAAATATTCCCTCTAGTACTGGTAACTGGTTCGTAGCTGGTGAAATCACTACTTACTAAGGTACCACCATTACTTAATTTGCTGTGATCCTAAGCATTTCGTCATATCGTTTTCTTTTATAAAATGTCCGCAAAAAGGGTCAATCGCCACCACATCGTTTACCGCGAACTAATGAATTGGGTCCCCATAAAATGGCTAGTTACATGGGTACCCATGCCAGGGGTGGTGATGTGAGTACCCATGAAATGGGTGGTAAAAGAATTGAAAAAAAAGTTGAAATATTTTTAATTTTTCTCTGACGACTGTATCATAGATATGTTTTGATTTGTCCAGCATCCTTGTATGCCAGTACTTCTGACCAAAACTAAAGTGGGCTTTCCTTCTTTTCCCAATTTATTAAATAAACTTTCCCAAATTGGGAAACGATCTACTCAATATTTGGATTATTGAAATGTTCCAATAAACAAATTAAGTTCTCATGCGATTTATTAGTATGTAGCATATTGTCTACTGCAAAAATATCCATTTTTTTTTTTTTTTTTTCAGAATTTCAATATTATCAGGAAGTTTGCGTTCAAGAATCAGATTAGTATACATATATTAAATTCAAATTAAAGCTTACTCTCTGAGCTGTATAATTAATTCCCTAATGAAGTTTTTACAGTCTTCTCTGATTTCACATTTTTCATTCAAATATTTTGGGTCTTTCTCCAACGCATACCCATATACATAAATTGATCAGAAACTACCGCGGATAATGCAAAGTGCAACTTTAATTCATCCCACTGATTTTCGATGGATAGCATCGCTACGCTTTGTCGAGCACCAACACACTCCCACTTGTGAAAGAGAGAGAGTGTGCCATGTGATGCAACGGCCGGTAGATGGCTGAAAATAGGGCTGACGCTGTGAACAGTGATTTTTGCATTTGTATCCCTATATTATACCTAGTATTTTCAAATGGAATGTATTGGCGCCCGAATTATGCATATCGTTTAACAATTATCGATATCTTGCACATAATTTGGGCTCAATTTGCTTACAGAGATCCTAAGCATTGCTACGTTCGCATTGTCGGTGCCGATTCTTATTAATTTTGATATATCAAGGTTCCAGTTACAAAGTTACATTTTTACAGCCTCTGCAATTGTTACAGCGTCGCCAGACTGAATGTGAATCAAGCTTGAAAAAGTCGTTACCATACTTTGCTTATTTAAACTATAGTAATTTATAACTATGCCTAAAGATTAGAAAGACACACATTGTATATACAAATGCATGTAATTACAGTTCATATTTTTACCCAGCAACTTTGTCACACTGATATCAGTAGACTCATCCAACAACAAGCTAAATTTGGACGCTCCTATGTCCATCCACAAATCTTCATTAAAGTGGACTGCCAATACATTGTTTATTATTTGCGTACACTTTGTTCGCTTTAAGTTTATGCCGACAGCGGAGGTACACGCTTTATCCTATGGTCGTATGCTCAGCAATATATACACAAAGTGCAGCCTCCTGCTTCTCTGTCTTGGATGACCTTCTAACAAAAGTTATTTCTTTTTAGTTTGCGCCATGCCTTCACTAGATGCAATGTGTTTCTTTGCCCCAATCGTTGCTTTTTACATTCCATAAAAGTATTCACTTCAGCCCAAAATTTCCGTATTTTCCCATTTTATAAGATGTACTCTGCTGTACTGAGGAATGATCTGTTCAATTTCAGTGACACAATTTGAAATGTTCTAGGATTGGAATTACAGGGGCCTTTTTTGCATTCAAAATTTTCTCAATAGCACTTATTTTCGTCATTTCGATCTATAGTTAGCCAATCCTTAAGCAATGGATCTGGCAACCAGGTTTCTCGCGGTTTCTGTTTATATTGAATTTTTGGCATTTTATTTTGCGGAGTCTGTCGCGTCTTTAGCTTAACTAACGATTTTAATAATTGTGAAATTCTTGTTAGAGTTGGTTTTTAAACAATAATATATTTCATTCATTTTCTTAAACATAATTTTATAATATTAACGAGTATTTCTATTTATATTTTTGGGACTAGTTTAATAACAATTAAAAAAGCTATTCATTTCAATTTATTTTTTTATCTAGGCTCTTATGATTAATTTGATTTTTCATCTTCAAATAAGCTCATTTTTTTGTTCAAAAATAAAAGAATATTTATATTTTTTGGCTTCAATGCCGATCTCCGTTGAGAAATGATTTCTCCATCCTTACTAAAAATTCGCTTTGATTCTGTAGAGCTATCGGGAACGCATAAATATTTCGTTACCAATTGCGCAATATTGCTAAACTGAGACTCATTATTCTGGAAAAAGTTAACGCATTAACTTATGCATATATTCAGTTAGCTAACTTACATTCCAATAACTGAGCGGATCGACATCTTGTGCAGCATTTTGTTGCTCCAAAAATTGATGCATCATTAAAATTGCATTCACGTCTCTCTTATCTTTAATATTTAATAATATCGATGGTGAAAAATAATTTAAATCAATGGGATCACTATGCTAACAGTAAATATCGTTTCCTGTGGCTATTTGATATTGGAAATGTAGTATTGGATTCTGAAAGAATTAACGTTTGTGTGTGTGACTGTCGACTCTATTGTGTCAGCGCTTTCACAATTGTTATTTTTTTGCTAATTATTATTATATATGTTATATTATCATTATTAACTTAAATATAAAATATAGGATTGAGAGCTCTGCCAGAAAACATACAGCTTATGCATGGGCACTGTGTGTGATTTCTCTAAGAGGACAAGAATTAAATTAACGATAGAGAGAGTTCAAGCGAACTGTTCTAAGCTAAATAGTTTAGGGGTTATAATTGTGAATGAGTTGTACAGAAGCGATTGATTTCGTCTTCCTCATCCTCATCCTCATCCTCATGGGCACTGTGTGTGATTTCTCTAAGAGGACAAGAATTAAATTAACGATAGAGAGAGTTCAAGCGAACTGTTCTAAGCTAAATTGTGAATGAGTTGTACAGAAGCGATTGATTTCGTCTTCCTCATCCGTACCATCTATATCCCTGGTATTCATATAGCAAAGAGCATTACATTTGCACATTTCCTGCTGTTGATCGTGCTCCCCTATTGATCCCAATCTGCAAAGGCTCTTTTTTAGGCTGAAATATAAATCCGCTCATATTATCTCCCGATTCTTCAGCGGTTACAGCGCCTTTAATTTCACATAATAAAATAATTATAATTTATTAGGAAGGGAAAGACCTTTATGCTTTCCAAATAGCTTGTTAAAGAAATAATGGCATCGGAAGTATCCATCGCTCTATTAAAACCATTAGCGAAATTATTGGTTCAACAGTGCTTCCGTCTTCTTCTTGGCTTCTTCGCTTTTTATATAATTATTATATTATATTAAATACATATGTATTGATTCATTCGTATTTATATTTACCATGAATTTGCTGTGGACTAGCCAGATTAAATGGCTGGAATCGCTCAGCAAGGTGCACAGTCTTGCAAAACGCCCCTAATAATTTAGTTTGTGCCCAATTTTTGAAGCCTTGAAAATTTATTTTAGAGGTTCTATTAAAGTTGGTTATAAACTTTTTAAATTTTTAAATACAACTTAAATATTTCTTTCTGTGAAATGCAAAAATAAGCGCGGATATAATAACGGACAATAAATAATTTGTATTACATTGAAAATTACTCAAGTTTATTTTGTGGTTGAGTATATAGACTACATCTTCAGAATGTCTGGTATTTGTGCTGTTAAATATTTATATTGCTAGTAGTTAGCCTTAGCCTTAGCATTGGCTTTAGCTTTAATCTAGGCTTTACACTTAGCCTTGGCTTTTGCTTTTTTCTCGGCCTTGGCCTCAGCTTTAGCCAGAGCCTGCATACTTTTCCACGTGAGGAATATCAAGATCTCTGTATAGAACATAGTTGGATCTCATTATGAGTTCACTTCGACTATGCATTAACTAGGTATGAATTGTAGAAAAAATATTCTTTAAAAAAAAAACCCCTAAAGTATGCCACATAAACGGTATTCAATGTAAATTCATTTATAATTCTCAACTGGTTTTAGCTGTAGTCCAATGGAGTACTGAATATTTGACTGAGTGAAGTTATCGCTTCTCGGCCTTATGGCTAAGATCAAAGTGTAGTATCTGTTCTTATCAGCTTAACATCTGATAGTTTCTCCATTGGAGAACAACAAATGTTAAACTGATTTATGGAATCAGACGGAGTGCTAGGGGCTTGCTCCACCTCTGTCGCGGGTTGGCCCGGTATTGCAGTACCGCCGGGATTTCGACCCAATTTAATAATACATTTTATTTGTTCTCTGAGTGACAAATCCGTATATTGGCAGCCTGGGATTTAGCAACACTTTTTTGTGGTGAAACTCGTGTCCTACCAGCGTGTCACTAGTATACTTGGGTAAAAGCAGCTCATTGAGGTGAACCGGCTCACTCGCTCTTCTTTGTGAAGTGGCTCACCTGCTGATTGCTCGTGAGCCGAAAAAGAAAAATTGTCAAAATACGTTACATTCAGTGATGTCATTTTTTTCTGAGCAAAAAAAGCTGGATCAAGGAAAAAAAAAAGCTGAAAAAAGCTGGATTCAAGGGAAAAAGGTTGACAAAAAAGCTGATTTTAATTACATATGTATATGAATACCAAACTATAGGTATTTTTTATTAAACATAAAGCATATCCTTGATTATATTAAATCCAATAAATCATCAATGCATTCTTCCACATCGTTTGGATAGTAATCCTTCTCTTTTATTGATTTTAGGCAGCTGCCTGGTATTTCATTATTGTAGCAGCACTTATTGTGTCGATGCAGTCCATATCTGAAATATAAAAAAAAATTAATTTCGAGCATAAAAATATATATTTAAATATGGACCTTATGGTTAAAATAGCGTTCAACGTATCAACGTGTAGTCTATTTCTAAGCTTTGTTTTCACCAAATTTACTTGGCTGAATACACGCTCTACCTCGGCATTCGACCAAGGCAAGGAAAGCATTTGCAGAGCAACTGAAGCTAAATCATAAAACTGGCAGTTTCCTCCAGAATCTCGGTATTTGAGAACTTCACTCCAGAATTTTACTGTTTCATCGACATTGTCCCATTGTACCAGGGAAATGCGATTGTAGTCTCGTTCAATCTTGTCGATGTTGGGAATATTAAAGTACTCAAGGATTTGAATGATGCTCCTTTTTTTATTTCTTAAAACATTCTCAACAGAAAAAGCATCAATCTGTTTCAAAATATTAAAATTGTCCGGTAACCTGAAATTAAAAAAAAATTTATTTATAACAAATATAGAAGAATTTAGAAAATATTTACCTTTGCTTCAACTGTTTGACCAGCTCTACTACAAAAGTCGCACAGCATTCTCTAATTTCTTTTTCTTCAATGGCTTCAATTTTCACTGCTTTGAGTTCTTGCTCAAATTCATAGCCGAGATATAAATCGGTTTTGACATGTTCTTCAAAATCGTCATTAATAATGTCAATTTCATTATTAGGAGGAATTATTTTATCTCTTAATGACCTGATAGCGATTACAAGATCATTTAAAAGCTTTGTCGCATTAACCGAATTGCTTTGAAAGCATTTGTTGACATTTTGCATATCTTGCAATATTGGTTTCAAAAAAAGCAAGTATAAATGTATTTTAGTGTCACAAAACGATTCATACAGAATTTTAGCTGTTTTGCATTTCTCTTGCATAGCAGCAATTCCAAAGTGAGTTTTGAGCTCATGCCACTGGTTTAAAATTCGTGTAACTGCCATTTCAATGGACAACCATCTAGTATCAGAAACCCTTGGAATTTTAAGCGGAGCCTTTTGGTAAAAAATATGCAAATTAATTTTTTGTAATATTTTTCAATGTTTGGGACAATCACTTACATTACACAATTGATATAGGTAAACAATCACTTCGCATTAGTAAAAACTAAATTCTTGGAACGATTTAGAAATATTAATACATATAAAGGGTGATTACACACATAAAAAACAGACATATTCATTTGTACTAAATATACCTTTTCGTTATTAATACATTCGTATATTTTTTTATATATCGACTGCCGAATCGAGCTTTTTGAAAACCAATTGTAGGTTTCATAAATTAAAAATTCCAAATCGTCTGGAAAGAAATGCTTACAAGCGTAGTTCACAGCCAATTGTACGGAATGACAAACGCATTTAATTAATATAAGAGATGGTACATCTTTCTTTAATTGTGTGTAAACGCTGTTCTTGTTGCCAACCATCACACTTGCGTTATCTGTTCCAATGCCGATTAATTTATTTATGTCGAGTTTCAAACGTTTTAATTCTTGTCTGAGACCGTTTGCAATGGACAATGCGTCTCCACCTTCCAGTTGAACCAAGCTTAAAAATGTAGAAACTACTACTCCACGTTCTACAGAAAAGTAATTAATTACCACACCTAAACATTAATTTGGAATAATATAAACATAGACATAGACATTAACGAAGTGACATTTTAAACAATTAAAAATACATATATGTACATATGTTTTTATATAAATTTCTTACCAAGTAATTTTGTTACACTAACATCTGTGGATTCATCCAAAAGTAAACTAAATTTGGAATCGCCAATGTCATTATGTAGGTCTTGATTAAAATGGGGAGCCAATGAGTTTTTAATTATGTATGTACATTTTGTGCGGTGCAGTTTAATTTTCGACGCGGTACTGCTGTCATCGAACTTTATTTGGCAAAGGTCACTTAAATGGTTCACAGGGGCGATTGCGCTATGCTGGGCAACAAATAGACAAAGCGCTGCCTCCTGCTCAATTGTCTTTGTGGGCAATTGAACAAAAGATAATTTGTTTTTTTGCACATAGCCCGCCATTGAGCCTGCGTGCTTTTTTGTAGCCGCATGCGCTTGCAAGTCACTTAATTTGGCAGTTATTGTGCATTTGCAATAACTGCAATACGCCCTTGTTGCGTCTGTGGGGTCCTTCCTTAGCCAATCCTTGAATTCTGTGGCCCGCAGCCACACATCTCGCACTTTTTGCTTGTAAACTTCCTTCGGCATGATTTACTACGCAAACGAATTTCACAACGCAATAAGTTTATTTAACACAACAAGTACACTACTTCACGTACCGCGACGATTTGAACTTAACTGACCGAGCCGACACACTGATATTGATCTTACACAATGAACTTACTGAATGAACTCTGGCTCGATTCACAGCATGGTTATATACCTACTTCTATTACATATTGAATGTTCTGGATATCTCCCTATGCTTCTATGTCTACGTCTATTTCATATGCATGCATGTACATACACATAATCCAGCACATTCGGCTTCTTATTCTAGATACAAATGTGCGACCAGCCGACGACTGTGTTTACCGTTAGGTCAAATGTGTGCGACTAGCCGGCGACTGTGTTTAGGTCAAACGCTTACTTGATGACGTTGATGATGAGTTTTTCGAGATCATTCCACAACAATATATTATTAACATATAAATCGTTAAAACAGCTGTAAAAATTTAGAAAAAATTTACTTTGAAAAAAAAGCGGTTTGAATTTGCAAAAAAAGCTGGAATTCCCGCTGCCCGCTGTTTTCAAATTTTTCCCGCAATCGCACTTTTAAAAAAGCCAAATCTGACGGGAAAAAAGCGGAAATGACATCACTGCTCATAGCAACATTTGCCATGTCGGCGTAATCCATATCTATAAGTAAAATCGCATATATATATATATATATATATATATATATAGCAACATATAGCAACATTTAAATTATTTGTTTGCTACCTTATAGCTAATATTGAGCTCAGCACCGTGCAACTCATTCTGTTTCTCAGCTATGTTTTCATTAAGTTAACTTGGCTGAACAGGCGCTCGACTTCAGCGTTCGACCAGGGCAGGGATAATAATTTTAGAGCGAAGCTAGCCAGCTCTTCATATGGATTATTGAAGGCCGAGTCCTTATAATTAAAAACTTCGGCCCAGAACTTCTCCGTATTATCATTATTTTGCCAATTATTATATTGTAAACTGTCATATTGCCTTTGCAGGCCGTCTACGTCTTTTACTTTAAAAAAGGTTAAAATCTCAACTATATTTTCTTTTTTGGCCCGCAATATATTTTCGACGGAAAATAGATCGATTTTATTCAAGACGTTAAAATTATCCGGAATTCTAAAAAAAAAAAGAAAACTGATAAAAAATGAATTTTCCATAACATTTTAGAGCTTACCTTTTCTTCAGTTGTAGTATTAATTCTACACAAAACTCAGTACATTTAAATCGTACTTGGTATTCCTCGGCTTTGTCCAGATTTAACGTTTTTACTTCCTTCTCAAATGCGTAGCCAAGATATAGGTCTCTCTTAATGAGAGATTCAAAATCACTATTTAGCACATCGATGTCATCGTTTGGCGGTATGACGGTATGCGTTAGTGATTTTATCGCAATCAACAAGTCCTTCAGCAATTTAGTTGAGTCTATTTTCTTACTTTGAAAACGTTGGTTAACTCTGCATATCTTTTAATATAGGTCGTAAAAATAGCAGGTATAGAAAATTGACTCTATCGCTGTACATTGCCTGCAGCATTTTGGCTTTTGTACATTTTCCTCTATTGCAGCAATCGAGAAATGCAATTTCAATTCCTCCCATTGATCGATCACTCTTGCTACTGCTAACTCAATAGAGAGCCATCGTGTTCCGCAGACACGTGGAATTTTTAATGGAGTCTGTTTTTAATATGATACAAATTAAAAAGTTTAACAATACATTACTATACATCATTATATATATACATGTAAGCAAAAACACAAAACACCACAGACAAGACGACACAAATTCCAAGCACAAACACGTTCCAAACCTTATCATCATTCATTAGCTCGTAGAATAACTTTTTACAGGCATAGTTTACTGCCAACTGCACCAATGCCTATTAAGTTCTTTGTATCTAATTTCCATTTATGCAATTCCTTCAACAAAGCTTCACTTATGCAAGTGGAATCACCGCTACGGACTTCTACAATGCTTAACAAGTAAGAAAGCTCTAGTCGAGACTGCTCGACTAGGAAATCCCCTGAACCCTTCGGAGAACTGATGTTTCAATAATTCTTCGCGTCTTTCTGCGATAAAGATAGAAACCGGGAGGGCTACCCTTGCTTTTTGTACAGACCCAAGTACCATACGCGATCGAAGGCTTGCTTGACATCTAGAAATGCTGCAGAGCAGGCGCCAAGGATATGGGGTACAACTCTGTGTACCTGTTCCGGTGTTCCGTGCTGCCTCCGGAAGCCAAATTGATGACTTGGTACAATCCCCCTGCATTCCAGATGCGGCTGTACTCTAGCTAAGAATATCCTTTCGAATATTTTTGGAAGCAGTTCTGGATACAAGTTATGCTAACGTTTTTCCAGGCTTTGTAAGCAATTTGCATTGCTGTTAATAACGTACAATTAAACGGTTTTTTTTCTTCAATGCTGTTTAGCAAATTAATGACCATTTCCTTACGGTGTAATGATTTAAAATCTTTTATAATGCCCATGTCCAGGGGCTGTAGCTTGGAAGTGGTGTTGGCTGGCAAAAACTCAATTTTTAAATGGCTAAGAGGAGGCGATCTATTATGGGCCGTACAATTATCCATAAATAACAATATCTTTCGGTTTTTAGCTGCCATGCTGTCATTTAACATTTGAAGCCATTTGTTAAATATATCTGTCGTCCATTGGAAAAGTGCAAATACTTTTAAAGCACCTCGGTTTTGCAGACTTTCCAATTAGTAGCGGCTTAAGTTTATCGGTGCCATCCATATTTACAGCAATTAATAATGTTATTCGTTCCTTACTGTGCTTACCACCGTGACATTTTTCGTTTCTAAAGCAATATGTACGATCTGACAAACATTTGTAAAATAACCCTTTTTCATCTGCATTATAAATGTCCTTAGCTTCGTAATCTTTTATCAGATCAAACAATTTTTCTTTCCACTCCAACACTGCTGGCCTTAAAATCATTAACATTCAGTGCTTTTGCAAAAAACAAAGCTTTTTCTTTTAAAATCTCTCCTCCAATGGGGATATTCTTCTGTCGACATTCTGTAAGCCACAAAAGTAAAGACTTTTCTACTTTTGGATATTCAGCTACCTTTTGACGCCTTATTTGACTGCGTGCGAGTGTTTCCATAATAAATTCCTTTCTGTTTAGAATTGAAGTTAATATTGATGGAGCAATTCTGAATGGTTTTGCGACAACAATTTTTTTTTGCTCCATTATCAATAGCTGCTATTATGTCTTGTTTTTGTGAAATTGATAGTGTTTTATGAGAACGTTTGCTTGCCATTTTTACGAATTGTCTTCACTCTTCAAATAAAATGAGCAAACTAATGTAAATCCAATAGAAAGAACAACGAAATTTCGCACATGAAGCGACATAAAGGCGCCATGCATAATAGTCTGCGAGATCTACATACATATGTATGAAGAGAAGACAGTTGCATAGTGCAAAAAGAATAGGTTGTCCAAACAGCAGCGGTTGAAGCTTGCGTTTCGTCTTCATCTTCGTCTCAGCGCGCACTTTTTGCAACCTAACGATAGTTCAACAAAAAAAAAAAAAAAAAAAAAAAAAAAAAAAAAAAAAAAAAAATCAAGAAATTATAAGAGGTTACGAAAAGAAATTACGAATTATAAGAGGTTTCGAAACATCATGATCATGGCCGAGTAGGCAGAAAAATTACGAATTATCGAGAGGACCAAAATGTATGGGATTTTTACGAATTAACGAAGTTTTTTCAAGGGACCAGCAGTTTCTTACGAATTATTGAGGTTTACGATTTAGCGGGGTACGAATTATCGAGACTCGACTGTATTGATTGTATTGTATTTACGATATTTACAGCAGTGTTGCCAACTTTTGTTGAGCAAAAAAGCCTGCTTTTAGTGGGGAAAAAGCTGATGTTTTCTGTCTTCTTTTAATGGCCTAAATTTCCTAATAATTTATTATATCATCAATTTCGTGACAGTTGTTATCTTTGTCGTATGCCTCCATGGTGCCAATCATTTTTAAATATTTTTTGGGCAATTCGTAGTCATAGCAGCATTTGTTCAAACGACGCAAAGCGTATCTTTAAATATATGTATATATATTTCTTTGTTAACTTTTAAAAATAAGTTTTATGAATTTGGGTCCAGAAACATTTCTTATAATGTTTGAGCATTTTATTCTGCGTAGCTTCCGAAAACTCCCAGAGCCATCACAAAATTGTTTTGCGCACAAACTGCTCAATGTGGTCAATTGGAGAAACCGCCGTGTGTATACAGAGCGCTGCCTCCTGCTCTTCCGTCTTCCTCGAGAGCCCGGCAAAGGGAATTATATTTTATTGATGAAAGCCTGCTGCAGCACTTTAATGTTTTTTTGTGGCGGCATGGGCACGCAAATCGCTTAATTTGGCAGTAATACTGCCTTTGCAATAACTGCAAAACTTTCTTTTCGGATCATTAATATCTTTTCTTCGCCAGGCTTTGAACTCATCGCTGTTAAGCAACACATCACGGCATTTTTGTTTATTATGTTTATGTTTTG
Organism: Drosophila aldrichi; assembly: GCA_035045965.1. Lineage (NCBI taxonomy): Eukaryota > Metazoa > Arthropoda > Insecta > Diptera > Drosophilidae > Drosophila > Drosophila aldrichi. The sequence goes on from JAWNOM010000534.1 coordinate 4,105,182, forward strand.
GCATTGTTTTTGACTGATCGTTTAATGATGAAATTGTTTTGGCTATCAAAGAACCAGATTTGACGGGAAAAAAGGTGATTTGGCAACAGTGGTTTATAGCTTGAGATCTATCTATTTAAAATTTAATTTCGCTTATTTTGGCTTATAAAAATGTAGTACAAAACAATTTTGTTTTTGATTGTATTGTAGTTTTTTGTCATTTTTATCGAGAAAGCGATAATTTTTATTGATCGCACTGTTGCCAGATTTTGAGAGTCACCATAAGCTACCCTCTGGTACTGGTAAGTGTAAATAGACTACATCTTCAGAATGTCTGGTATGTGTGCTGTTAAATAGATTTATTGCTAGCAAGTTTTTATGATTATCTAGCATATGGAGCCTTAGCCCTAGCCTTAGCATTGACTTTAGCTTTAGCTTTAACCTAGGCTTTAGCTTTAGGCCTTAGCCTTAGCCTTGGCTTTTGCTTTCTCCTCTGCCTTGGTCTCAGCTTTAGCCAGAGCCTGCATACTTTTCCACGTAAGGAATTTAAAGATCTCTGTATAGAACATAGTTCCTGACGTATGTGGTTGTTCATAGAGAAAAAGGATGTCATTATGAGTTCACTTGGACTTTGCATTAACTAGGTATGAATTGTAGAAAAAATATTCCCTCTAGTACTGGTAACTGGTTCGTAGCTGGTGAAATCACTACTTACTAAGGTACCACCATTACTTAATTTGCTGTGATCCTAAGCATTTCGTCATATCGTTTTCTTTTATAAAATGTCCGCAAAAAGGGTCAATCGCCACCACATCGTTTACCGCGAACTAATGAATTGGGTCCCCATAAAATGGCTAGTTACATGGGTACCCATGCCAGGGGTGGTGATGTGAGTACCCATGAAATGGGTGGTAAAAGAATTGAAAAAAAAGTTGAAATATTTTTAATTTTTCTCTGACGACTGTATCATAGATATGTTTTGATTTGTCCAGCATCCTTGTATGCCAGTACTTCTGACCAAAACTAAAGTGGGCTTTCCTTCTTTTCCCAATTTATTAAATAAACTTTCCCAAATTGGGAAACGATCTACTCAATATTTGGATTATTGAAATGTTCCAATAAACAAATTAAGTTCTCATGCGATTTATTAGTATGTAGCATATTGTCTACTGCAAAAATATCCATTTTTTTTTTTTTTTTCAGAATTTCAATATTATCAGGAAGTTTGCGTTCAAGAATCAGATTAGTATACATATATTAAATTCAAATTAAAGCTTACTCTCTGAGCTGTATAATTAATTCCCTAATGAAGTTTTTACAGTCTTCTCTGATTTCACATTTTTCATTCAAATATTTTGGGTCTTTCTCCAACGCATACCCATATACATAAATTGATCAGAAACTACCGCGGATAATGCAAAGTGCAACTTTAATTCATCCCACTGATTTTCGATGGATAGCATCGCTACGCTTTGTCGAGCACCAACACACTCCCACTTGTGAAAGAGAGAGAGTGTGCCATGTGATGCAACGGCCGGTAGATGGCTGAAAATAGGGCTGACGCTGTGAACAGTGATTTTTGCATTTGTATCCCTATATTATACCTAGTATTTTCAAATGGAATGTATTGGCGCCCGAATTATGCATATCGTTTAACAATTATCGATATCTTGCACATAATTTGGGCTCAATTTGCTTACAGAGATCCTAAGCATTGCTACGTTCGCATTGTCGGTGCCGATTCTTATTAATTTTGATATATCAAGGTTCCAGTTACAAAGTTACATTTTTACAGCCTCTGCAATTGTTACAGCGTCGCCAGACTGAATGTGAATCAAGCTTGAAAAAGTCGTTACCATACTTTGCTTATTTAAACTATAGTAATTTATAACTATGCCTAAAGATTAGAAAGACACACATTGTATATACAAATGCATGTAATTACAGTTCATATTTTTACCCAGCAACTTTGTCACACTGATATCAGTAGACTCATCCAACAACAAGCTAAATTTGGACGCTCCTATGTCCATCCACAAATCTTCATTAAAGTGGACTGCCAATACATTGTTTATTATTTGCGTACACTTTGTTCGCTTTAAGTTTATGCCGACAGCGGAGGTACACGCTTTATCCTATGGTCGTATGCTCAGCAATATATACACAAAGTGCAGCCTCCTGCTTCTCTGTCTTGGATGACCTTCTAACAAAAGTTATTTCTTTTTAGTTTGCGCCATGCCTTCACTAGATGCAATGTGTTTCTTTGCCCCAATCGTTGCTTTTTACATTCCATAAAAGTATTCACTTCAGCCCAAAATTTCCGTATTTTCCCATTTTATAAGATGTACTCTGCTGTACTGAGGAATGATCTGTTCAATTTCAGTGACACAATTTGAAATGTTCTAGGATTGGAATTACAGGGGCCTTTTTTGCATTCAAAATTTTCTCAATAGCACTTATTTTCGTCATTTCGATCTATAGTTAGCCAATCCTTAAGCAATGGATCTGGCAACCAGGTTTCTCGCGGTTTCTGTTTATATTGAATTTTTGGCATTTTATTTTGCGGAGTCTGTCGCGTCTTTAGCTTAACTAACGATTTTAATAATTGTGAAATTCTTGTTAGAGTTGGTTTTTAAACAATAATATATTTCATTCATTTTCTTAAACATAATTTTATAATATTAACGAGTATTTCTATTTATATTTTTGGGACTACTTTAATAACAATTAAAAAAGCTATTCATTTCAATTTATTTTTTGATCTAGGTTCTTATGATTAATTTGATTTTTCATCTTCAAATAAGCTCATGTTTTTGTTCAAAAATAAAAGAATATTTATATTTTTTGGCTTCAATGCCGATCTCCGTTGAGAAATGATTTCTCCATCCTTACTAAAAATTCGCTTTGATTCTGTAGAGCTATCGGGAACGCATAAATATTTCGTTACCAATTGCGCAATATTGCTAAACTGAGACTCATTATTCTGGAAAAAGTTAACGCATTAACTTATGCATATATTCAGTTAGCTAACTTACATTCCAATAACTGAGCGGATCGACATCTTGTGCAGCATTTTGTTGCTCCAAAAATTGATGCATCATTAAAATTGCATTCACGTCTCTCTTATCTTTAATATTTAATAATATCGATGGTGAAAAATAATTTAAATCAATGGGATCACTATGCTAACAGTAAATATCGTTTCCTGTGGCTATTTGATATTGGAAATGTAGTATTGGATTCTGAAAGAATTAACGTTTGTGTGTGTGACTGTCGACTCTATTGTGTCAGCGCTTTCACAATTGTTATTTTTTTGCTAATTATTATTATATATGTTATATTATCATTATTAACTTAAATATAAAATATAGGATTGAGAGCTCTGCCAGAAAACATACAGCTTATGCATGGGCACTGTGTGTGATTTCTCTAAGAGGACAAGAATTAAATTAACGATAGAGAGAGTTCAAGCGAACTGTTCTAACCTAAATAGTTTAGGGGTTATAATTGTGAATGAGTTGTACAGAAGCGATTGATTTCGTCTTCCTCATCCGTACCATCTATATCCCTGGTATTCATATAGCAAAGAGCATTACATTTGCACATTTCCTGCTGTTGATCGTGCTCCCTATTGCTATTGATCCCAATCTGCAAAGGCTCTTTTTTAGGCTGAAATATAGATCCGCTCAAATTATTTCCCGATTCTTCAGCTGTTTCAGCGCCTTTAATTTCACATAATAAAATAATTATAATTTATTAGGAAGGGAAAGACCTTTATGCTTTCCAAATTGTTTGTTAAAGAAATAATAAATCCGAAGTATCCATCGCTCTATTAAAACCATTAGCGAAATTATTGGTTCAACAGTGCTTCCGTCTTCTTCTTGGCTTCTTCGCTTTTTATATAATTATTATATTATATTAAATACATATGTATTGATTCATTCGTATTTATATTTACCATGAATTTGCTGTGGACTAGCCAGATTAAATGGCTGGAATCGCTCAGCAAGGTGCACAGTCTTGCAAAACGCCCCTAATAATTTAGTTTGTGCCCAATTTTTGAAGCCTTGAAAATTTATTTTAGAGGTTCTATTAAAGTTGGTTATAAACTTTTTAAATTTTTAAATACAACTTAAATATTTCTTTCTGTGAAATGCAAAAATAAGCGCGGATATAATAACGGACAATAAATAATTTGTATTACATTGAAAATTACTCAAGTTTATTTTGTGGTTGAGTATATAGACTACATCTTCAGAATGTCTGGTATTTGTGCTGTTAAATATTTATATTGCTAGTAGTTAGCCTTAGCCTTAGCATTGGCTTTAGCTTTAATCTAGGCTTTACACTTAGCCTTGGCTTTTGCTTTTTTCTCGGCCTTGGCCTCAGCTTTAGCCAGAGCCTGCATACTTTTCCACGTGAGGAATATCAAGATCTCTGTATAGAACATAGTTGGATCTCATTATGAGTTCACTTCGACTATGCATTAACTAGGTATGAATTGTAGAAAAAATATTCTTTAAAAAAAAAACCCCTAAAGTATGCCACATAAACGGTATTCAATGTAAATTCATTTATAATTCTCAACTGGTTTTAGCTGTAGTCCAATGGAGTACTGAATATTTGACTGAGTGAAGTTATCGCTTCTCGGCCTTATGGCTAAGATCAAAGTGTAGTATCTGTTCTTATCAGCTTAACATCTGATAGTTTCTCCATTGGAGAACAACAAATGTTAAACTGATTTATGGAATCAGACGGAGTGCTAGGGGCTTGCTCCACCTCTGTCGCGGGTTGGCCCGGTATTGCAGTACCGCCGGGATTTCGACCCAATTTAATAATACATTTTATTTGTTCTCTGAGTGAAAAATCCGTATATTGGCAGCCTGGGATTTAGCAACACTTTTTTGTGGTGAAACTCGTGTCCTACCAGCGTGTCACTAGTATACTTGGGTAAAAGCAGCTCATTGAGGTGAACCGGCTCACTCGCTCTTCTTTGTGAAGTGGCTCACCTGCTGATTGCTCGTGAGCCGAAAAAGAAAAATTGTCAAAATACGTTACATTTAAACTTAAAAAAAAAGACATTTAAAATTTGTTTCTTAAAACTAACAGAAGAAACTTTTAATAAAACATATAATTTTTAGCTCCCTTCATTGGGAATATAACAAAATTATGAGATAAAATATAACAGAAAATGAAATAATACCCTCCTTGTCGGGAGGGTATAGCCTGGAGATTGTGAGATTTGGTTAATAAGGCATGGTGACCCTTGGCAATCCTTTTGACTGATTGCCTGTCAATCTGCGAAGATTTGCTCGCCGGAATGGGCTTGCGGACAAACGAACTGATTTTTTGTTGCGTTTTTTTCAGAACAACTGAGCCTTCCACGTTTTGTAGTATACCGGTCTCAAGAGCTGCTGAATGCTTGGTTTTTAAATATCTATTCAAATTGCCTTGTGACTTGCAGCCCATGTCCTCAGAATGAGTCCAAATTTCTCTGTGCTTTCTAATTACCGACATTGAAAGTTTGATGAAATACACAATTCGCGGGAAAAAACGTTAACTTTGCGATTGAGAAGAACGCAAAATGAGCGAGTGAGCAAAAATGCGCTAGTCAACCAAAATGAGTCATATAGAAGAAACTGGCTCACTTGCTCAGTTCAGTGAGCCATTCATTTTAACCCACTCACTCATGAGCTACCCAAGTCTAGTCACTAGACGCCGTCTAGTTCTGGAGGAATATCAGTATAATTTTACCAGATTTTAAGAGTTTTGAGACATAAAAATAGCAAAACATTATTTTTAAATGTTATTTAATAATGTTACAATTTGGTCTGGAATCATGTTTAAATATTTTGAAGGCACGGTATAATCATGGCAACATTTGCCATTCCTGCATAATCCATATCTGCAAATAAAATACATGTTAATGAATGTATTATAATAATAGTTAAAAAATACATACCTTATGCTTAAGATAGCGTCAAGCGTCTTCAGTTGCATTCTGTTTCGTAAATTGGATTTAATTAAATTCATTTGGCTGAATATTCGTTCTACTACTGCGTTGGATCATGGTAAAGATAACAGCTCCCACGCAAACTCAGCCAAATCCTTAAAAACTTGTACGCCACCGGCATCCTTATATTTAAGGACATCCGCCCAGAACTTGACTGTCTCTGAAGTGTTGTGCCACTCAATTAAATTTATTTTTGCATATTGCCGTAGAATAATTTCAATTCAATTTCAGTTTTTACATTGAAAACATTTCAGGATTGGTAATATATCACTGATATATTATTAATTTTCCTCAAAACTGCAACAGACGCTACACCAAAATGAACTTTCAGTTCCATCCACTGGTCTAATATCCGTTTACATTATCTTTTATTGCAGCTTCTTGTCTTAGACTATATAGCGCAGACATTGTTCAACCTTAACTTAAATTATGGGCTAGAAGCCAGTATTTACTGTTGAGGTTTTCTTAAATGAAACACGGTATATGTAGGTGCAACGCAATAAGTTTATTTAACACAACAAAATATTCAGTAACAAGTACACTACTTCACGTACCGCGACAATTTGAACTTAACTGACCGAGCCGACACACTGATATTGATCTTGCACAATGAACTTACTGAATGAACTCTGGCTCGATTCACAGCATGCTTATATACCTACTTCTATTACATATCGAATGTTCTGGATGTCTCCCTATGCTTCTATGTCTACGTCTATTTCATATGGAATGCATGCATGTACATAATCCAGAACATTCGGCTTCTTATTCTAGAGACAAATGTGCGATCAGCCGACGACTGTGTTTACCGTTAGGTCAAATGCTTACTTGATGATGTTGATGATGAGTTTTTCGAGATCATTCCACAACATTTACACTATTTACAATTTTTACAATACAATTTTTTACAATATGTAATGTTCGTTACTTGTATTTGAATGAAATTCAAATTCTTTTTTTTTTTTAATATCACTGATTTTAATTTTTTTGTTCTTTTTTTTCCACTACTCTATTTATAGTTAATTAATTAATATCTCCCTCGCCGTTTTTTTCTTCTGCTCAGCTTTTTTCCCGAAAAAAGCCCCCGGGCTACTTTTTCTTATACTCCTCTAACCTCTGCACATCGCATATGTACATGTGGCCTTTTGCTGGCCTAGAGGTTAGGGGTATAATATAGACTGCAAATAAAACAGAACTTGGTATCGTGAAACTAAGTTTTAATTTAAATTAATTTTTCTCTAAATACCTGGTTTTTGTGTCTGCTTTTATTATTCAATTAAGACGCGTGCGGCTGCGCACACAAGTGTCACTGATTGAACCAGCTGGTCGGTAACAATGGGCCAGATTCGAAAAATGTTAATTTTTTGCGTATACCACCAGAAAAATGTTTATGGATAAATTTGCTTTTTTTTAACTATATATATAGAGGTATATGTATATGTATATATATAGATATTAAAAAAATTTGTTAACTCCACGCCGAGGCTGTTTTCTCTGGAATGTGGGCCGGAAAAAGACTGAGCTGGCAATGTGGCCGCGTTTTATACGCCCACATTCCAGTGATCTTTACTTCAGCGAAGCTTCGGGCAGCGGGATGCAATTGGGTGGATTTCTCCCACTGTCTCCGTAAGCTTAGCGAAAGCTCGATCGCTAAAGCTCCGCTTGTCCCAAGCTTTCTTGCATTGCAGCGCAGGCGACAATGTTGTCGCAAACGATATGCGCTGCAATTTGCAATCTTAGAGATTCGCAACCATTACAATGTTCTAAAGACCCTGTAAATTTATCAACAACGGTTAAACATAACATATAGTTTTATAGTAGAATTTGAGAAGAAAAACATTTTTCATGGAATAAAAAGCTATATTTTATATTATATTATATTATTTTAAGCACAAATAACACAAAAATATATCTATTTTATTATTAATTATCGTTTTCTTCATTATCTGAAGCAAGCATACCATAAAACTCAAAATTTGACATGCTCATTGACATTCTCATTGAAATGCTCATTGATATCTTCATATTATCTCATAGTAGAAACTAGAGAACTTCAGGTGGCAGGCATAAGAGTTTATGTTTTTGTATGCGATCTGAGGTATGGATACCAGGAATGTATTCTAGCGGTTCTGTTAAAGAATATGTCAGTTGGTTAATATTTTTTTAAAATTTATCAATACAACTTGAATATTTCTTTCTGTGAAATGCAAAGATAAGCGCGGATATAATATAATGTTGGAATCAGTGTGTACTTTGTTCACACGACAATAAATAATTTGTATTACATTGAAAATTATACAAGTTTATTTTGTGCTTGAGTAAATAGACTACATCTTCAGAATGTCTGGTATGTGTGCCGTTAAATAGATTTATTGCTAGCAAATTTTTATGATTATCTAGCATATGGAGCCTTAGCCCTAGCCTTAGCATTGGCTTTAGCTTTAGCTTTAACCTAGGCTTTAGCCTTACGCTTTACCCTTAGCCTTGGCTTTTGCTTTCTCCTCTGCCTTGGCCTCAGCTTTAGCCAGAGCCTGCATACTTTTCCACGTAAGGAATATAAAGATCTCTGTATAGAACATAGTTCCTGACGTATGTGGTTGCTCATAGAGAAAAAGGATGTCATTATGAGTTCACTTCGACTTTGCATTAACTAGGTATGAATTGAGAAAAAATTTTCCCTCTAGTACTGGTAACTGGTTCGAAGCTGGTGAAATCACTACTTACTAGGGTACCACCATTACTTACTTTGCTAACCCTAAGCAATGCATTTCATCATATCGTTTTCTTTTATAAAATGTCCGCAAAAAGGGTCAATCGCCACCACATCGTTTACCGCGAACTAGTGAATTGGGTCACCATAAAAGGGCTAGTTACATGGGTACCCATGAAAGGGGTGGTGATGTGAGTACCCATGAAATGGGTGGTGATATGAGTACCCAAGAAAGGGCTAGTTACATGGGTACACATGAAATGGGTGGTAAAAGAATGAAAAAATTTGAAATATTTATAATTTTTTTTTTATTTTAAAATATTTTTTTTTTCTCTATTATATTTTTCTATAGTACATTAATTACATATAATTTCATTTTAAGTTTTTTTTTTTTGTTGACGCATGAATTAAAAAAAAAAAACGCTTTTTCTGCAGCTGCATGGCCTTTCTCAGTTGCTCTTCGGCCGATCCATTGCCATCAACCAGATTTATTGCATCTAGGGAACAAATGTGAAGATTACATTTTGTAATTAAATCGGCAATGAATTAAATAAAACTTACCAATGAAAGCGTCATAGAAAGCGCTCTCATTTTTTAAGGCAGCTTTGCCTTGAACGCCATCTACATTGTATGCTAGCGCAACCGGATTAGCCATAATATTCTTTAGGTTTTTCAAAATTCCCCCAGCCATAATATGGATCCTAATCGCATCAATCTGTAAACAAAGTATGAATTAGGATTTAAGAAACCATTGAAACTGTGTTTATACTAACATAAAGCTCTCGGTTTGTGTTGTTAATTTCCGTATTTAGTTCCTTAAGGGCTTCTACAGGATAGGAAATTGTTTAGCCACTTGTTGTCCTAGTCCGTGCTGTTTTGTAAGTCCTTTTATGGTGGCAGTCTGCTCGGAGGAAGCTTCCACAAGGACCCCGATTTTTTCGTGTGTTACTTTTTGGTCAGCTGAGTTTTAATATATTTAAATTAAATATATAGGTATGCATATTTATACCTCTTAAAGAATTAATTTCCTCAACAAGAATATCCAGTTTTTCCTGAACCACTTTCGTTTCGGCTGAAAAATAAGTAAAAAAAAAATTATTACATAATTTTAAATAAAAACATCCATGCGATGATGTATGTCCAGGAGTCCCACTGACGTAAGCCCGCTGGAGCATCACAAACAATGGCCTTAAGCTGTACTTCTAAGTGCTTTTCGTCTATATCAATTCCATTTTCCATCAAATCATTTAACTCGCAAGTAAATTGGCTTAAAAATCATCACAATTATAGAGCTTTGATTTCCCCAAATATATTCCAGCAGCAAGTACCGGTAAATTTGGAATGCTTGTCACTTTTATTAATATGGGCCAAAGTTGTGAATTGGAACTATTAAACAGAGGAATGCCGTCAATATTCATATCAATAATTAATTTGTTGTCATTACAATAAATTGAGGTCAAAGGTTTATTAATTTGATGTTTAATGCCTATGTGTAAATAAAGACCTCCATCAATATGTGTTATTTCTGCTTTTTTTTGGCGAACTATATTTGTAGAATGGACCGACATCTATGTATGTAAGTTATGGCTTTTCAATATTTGAATTAAGTCAATCGCGCAGTCACGCGTCGGCCTATGCTTTCGGAACCACAACGTTAGCTGTTCATTTATTATTTCTTTTTTATTATTAATTTCTTTTTTTTTTCGCTTTTATTATTTATGTTTGTCACATTTAAAACTTCGTCAACTTGAACTTCATTTTCATTATTTTTTTTTGTTTTCTCCCCTTTCTGGAGTATTTTCTGACGTCGCAGCACAATACAATTTGTTTCTGTATTTTTCTTTCTGCTGCTGTTTCAGCCGTCTTAAATGTCCTTCACAATACATATTTATTTTATTTATTATTATTATTTATTTTGATTATTTTATTATTTTAATTTGTTAAAATTTTGTTGCAATTGCATACATATGTATTAATACAATATTTACGTTTGTTTGCTGCTTGAAAACTTCACTCAACTTGCAATGCTTGATTGTATTTGCTCAACAGGCGAACGCAGCAGCCTTCGAACATCGAGGAAGAACAGAAAGCATAAACGAAAACAAACGGCACTTCCATAACAATTGTTTTTGTAAATTATGAAAGGAACAGCGACAGAAAGCGAAGATTGTTTTTTTTTCCTTAACTATGCACTATTCGCAAAACATCAAAAATATATGTGATGATAGTACCGTTTTTTTTCGTTTATGTTTTCTGCCGTTTCATGCATGTAGTTTGTTGCTCGATGGTTCGGCGTTCGCTTACCATAGGGTCAGTCAAGTAAGTACCCATGTAAGAACTAGTGGGGAAGGTAGTTCAACTATGGTCAATCGCCACCTCCAGTACTACAGGGTTCTTACAAAAAAAACCCTAAAGTATGCCACATAAACGGTATTCAATGTAAATTCATTTATAATTCTCAACTGGTTTTAACTGTAGCCCAATGGAGTACTGAATATTTGACTGATTGAAGTTATCGCTTCTCGGCCTTATGGCTAAGATCAAAGTGTAGTATCTGTTCTTATCAGCTTAACATCTGATAGTTTCTCCATTGGAGAACAACAAATGTTAAACTGATTTTTGGAATCAGACGGAGTGCTAGGGGCTTGCTCCACCTCTGTCGCGGGTTGGCCCGGTATTGCAGTACCGCCGGGATTTCGGCCCAATTTAATAATACATTTTATTTGTTCTCTGGATGACAAATCCGTATATTGGCAGCCTGGGATTTAGCAACACTTTTATATGGTAAAACTCCTGTTTGCCAGCGTCTACGTAGCCAGGCTCAAAACTCTACGTGTTTTTCCGTAGCACAATTTGGCTGAAATACGTAGATTTACGTACTTTTTTTTAAAGCTTAAAAACAATGAAAAGAAATTAATAAACCATTAAATTTTTATATTAACTGTATTGTACTTCATTGTGATTAATTTAATTTGTTGTTTAGAAAGCAAATTACATTGTTAAAAAATTTATGTACATGTTTTACAAAAATTTATACATGTTTTGATTAAAATATTTTGGGTGTTTGTCAGAAGGCTCTAAGTTTTCCTTTAATCCACTTTTGGTGTGAAGCAATCCTTTTAAAGTCTCTGTATCTAATTTGTTTCTGTTATTTGTCTTAATTAAATTAATTTCTGAAAATAAACGCTCAACGCACTGCTATATGGCAAAACAAGCAAATTTTGGGTTACCTCCGTCAAGATGGGAAACATGTGAGTTAAATTTCCCTTTTTTACGTTTGAAACATAACGCCAAAAAACGTCTGGCGGTATCGTTTCCTCCTCTTTGAAGGGCTCTTCAGATTTTAATTGGTCATTCAATGCAGCTCCTTGAAAGTAAAGCTTTAACGCAGGAAGTTGTTCTACAACTTGACGCAGAGATAGCCACCTTGTTTGTTTATGTGGTTTCACATTAACGAAACACTGAAATTCTTCCACTTGCAAATTCTTCCACTTTTGTTAGCAATTTTTTGCAAGCATAAGACGCGCAGAAGTGAAATGAGTGACATATGCATTTAATCAAAAACAAATTCGGAATATCCTTCTTCAGCAGTTGCGAAAGAAAATGGTTTTGGCCAAAAAAAATACGATTACTTTATTTCATGAGATTATTATTTTCCAATTATATTTATTAATATAGGGCAGCATATCTACCTGCTGCGATATAATGCAACTCCTTTTCTTGTTCACGATTAGCTTTGTTGAACATTCGTTCATTCTATGTGGGCGTTGCTGAGACGCACAAGAACCTTTGAGATTCTCTAGACTATGAAGAAGACCACAGCATACAGGAATGACCATCGACACGGTGACCAAGTTGCTTGATGATGTGGTCATAGTCGCATGTTCAAAAGGAGACAAAACCTTTTCCAGGTCTTCCAGAATGGCAATTTCATCATTTATTTGTGGGATTATTTCTTCTGTATACAGACAATCTTAATCAAACTTTTAGAACGTAATCACATTCTTATATCTAAATCTTAATCGCTTCTAAACTATGCCTACAAAACTTATGTGAGGTGGGTCGCGGGCGAGTTTGAAAATTCAGGTAAATCTTTAAAAATTGTTACACCACTGGCATCTTTATATTTAACGAACTCCGCCCAAAAGTTGTGCCACTCAACAAATTCCTGAATTCCTGCATAATATTATAAATATTTTTGCATTGAAAATACTTAAGCATTGGTAATAAGTATTTCAGGTCAGCACACTTTCCACAGGCTAATTGTTAATATTCCGCAATGATAAAGTTGGCACACACATTTCTTGGAGTTGATCGCCGATTTTGTGCGTTCAACAATCTTAGCGCTAGAATTTGTTGTTATATCATATTTATTATTTATTGTATGGCATGTGATACTTATTGTAGCAGTTGCGATATTGGAGACAATGGTGAATGTTACTGTTGTTGTTGTTGTTGTGCAGTTGCTCTGGAGTTCTGAAGAGCACTCAGATCGAATCACAGCGCGTGGCTTCCCAGTTATTAAGAGCATTTTTTCATGGTCAATCGACTTTATTATTAAGCCGAGAGCCAGAGGGAATATTCTCATCCATTGTCTTAATTTATACTACAATTACTTAAATCGTAATATGTTGTATTTAATTGATGAACCAAAATTTCTTTGAAACAGTGCACAGAATAACAACTATATTAATGAGAAGAGTTTTATTCCCCCTCTTTAGCGGCAGTGCGCGGGGAGAGGGGTTAGAGAATGCCGTTATACTCGAGTATGCACAATTACGAAGCAGCAATCCTACCGAATGAATTTTGGCTGAAGAGAGAGAATTACTTCATTTGTTGTTGTGAGTATTTCCTTAAGCTTCTCCAAGCTGTTGGCTAGATCCTCAGTATGTATGTTGCCAGCCATAGACTTTATTATTAATTTTGTTTCCAAGAAAAGCTTGTAGAATTCCCCAAAAAAAAGTTGTTCGCTTTGAGGGTTTTCAATGGGTTCTGGAATTGGCCCATTGAATCTTCGATAGCTGCAAGTTTTCAGGCAAGTATTGTCGGATGAGCTACCCATAAATGCATACATTTTTTAGGATTTCATAAGTTGAACTCCATCTGGTGGGCTAGCCTAAGTGCAGTATACAAAAAGAAAATTATTCATTGTTTTTTTTTTATTATTATTATTTATTAAGTGTACCAGGGACAGTTCGTTATCTGTCGAAGTACTCTATTTTGCAGCACATGTATCCGTTTGATGTTACATTTGGCAGCAATCCCCCATATTATTATTCTGTAATAAAGCTGTCGCTAAGTAGCTCCTAAAGACAGGATAATTACATTTAAAATACTATGTTGCGCATTAGTTGAGAATTTTCCACAACGAAAAAACTTGAGGAGAGGTATCCATCATTGCTTTAACATCAAAACCAGAAAACTCAGGAATCCGCTAATATGAATAATAAGAATGGGCAGCATTGGATACCATTTGAATAACACGCGGACGTCGTATAATCAAAATTTGTATGCTTACCTGTATGTCGCTGTGCGTAATGCTTTTACACAGATTCGCGTACTTGCAACAGTTCCATCCCTTCCATCGTTGTTCAGAAAGTCTTTGACGGCTAATTGCATGGAGTGAACAGCACATCGAATTGATGAAATCGAAAAAACATCAGTTGCTCATTTTCCAGATTAACATTAACTTTCAGGGTCTTCGTTCAAACAATTAATTGCCTTAATGACATTTCTATCATTGTCTGAAGTTATAGTATATAATTGCTGCTTAGAAATCGAAAGTTCTGCCAAAATATTTTCGATTTCTATGCTGAAATTGAGCCCTTTGTGTTGGCGCTGCAGCTCAATTATGTCCAATGCCATCACTTCAATGGCATCATTTCTATAACATTGGATGTTAACACCCAACATGCCGGGAAGCAATGTCAATTTTGAGCGATAGCATCTTACATTGAAATCGATCTCTTAAGACGGACTTTTCGTGCTCATATTTCTCCGTGACCTGATGCATAACATTCCGTGATGTAATGGGGCTCATCTGCAACCCATTAAAAATTTTGTCTGTCAGCGCTTTAAGAGGTTCAGAATTAAAAAGAGAGAATGACACTTTTTCAACTGTCACCAATTGCAGACACATAGAAATTGATAATTTGGTTTTCTTCTCCTGAGGCTCCATTGTTTCTTGGTTCAACTCAGACATGTGCTCATCGGCATGGCACTGCTGAAGATGTCTCTTCAAATTAGTGATGTAATTGCCCTTGAAGCAATGCTTACAACTTTTGCAAACCGTAACATCTTGCTCCACTTTAAAAAAAAAATAAAAAAAAAATCGCGGACATAGCAGTAAAAATGAAATGAAATGACTATGATCCTACAAATTTAATCCAACGCACCAAATTAATATGAGCTACCTCAGCTTCGCTAAAAACCCTTGGAAGAGACGTTACAACATTGACCACAGCTCCCTTGAAGGCATTTTGACGGCCTTTTTTCAGGATGCGTTAAGCCCTTTAAACAATTTCGGATGGAAACCTAGATGATATTAAATATCTGAAGCAACTTCTGCACTAAACTTGCTTTCAATAGCCTCCCGTGAAATTTTGTCTACTTTGTGTAACGCTCCCTGCTTAATAAAAGCAGCTATTAGATCATCAAGAGGACTAATCAAATTTTGGGATATATTTCCTGTAAACGCATTAGGATATACGTTATGTTAGAGTATTTTGATATATTTGGAAATTCAATTAAACTTCACAAATTTACAACTTTCGCTGATAAATTTCGGCAACACTGTGAACGGGTGGAAATTTCAGGATGGAATCCAGGAATTTCATCGTGGCATAGAATGGATTCGTTCTATCTTCCGTGAGAGATTGAACGGCTTGGTTGGCTTTCCTGGATAATATTTTTCAAATGAGTCTGCATCAGTTTATGTATTTCATTATGGCCCGGCAACTGAAGCTGCTAGGCACTACTAAAAATTCATTTTAGACTCATTAGAGTGCTCCTCTCCACGGAAATCTTTAGTAAAAGGCGAAAGATTTATTCGACAACTGAAGAGAAGCCAGAGTAAAGAAACACAAGCTAACACGCTGACTTTACCCTCACTCCGAGTTAACCAGTTGAGAATTACAAACAGCCTGTCCTATCTGGGCAACCCCTAAAGTATGCCGCAAATATGGTCTTTGGACCAGTGTTGCCATTTTAGCTTATTTTAAGCTAGATTTAGCATATTTTGAAATCAAAAAGCTTGGAAAATTAATGAAAAGCTTATAGCTTGAGATCTAGCTTATTTCAAATTTAATTTGGCTTATTTTGGCTTGGAAAAATGTAGTACAAAACAATTTTTATACCCTGAACCCATTGAAAATGGGAATTCAGGGTATAATGGTTTTGTGAAAAGTATGTAACAGGCAGAAGGAATCATCGCAGACCCCATAAAGTATATATATTCTTGATCAGGGCGATGAGCTGAGTCGATATAGCCCTGTCCGTCTGTCCGTCCGTCCGTCCGTCTGTCCGTCCGTCCGTCCGTCCGTCCGTCCGTATGAGTGCGTCGATCTCAGAAGTTACAAGAGCTAGAAAGCTGAAATTTTGTATGTAGACTCTTGTATACCATACGCAGTACGAGTTTATCATATTTTTTCGATAAATCATTCGATATCTTTTTTATCGAGGATAATCGATAAATTGATATTGTTTTTTCAGCCTAATTTGAACACTTTTAAACATAGAGTCTTCAGATTTGTTGTATATATACATTTGATGGATACACACATTTTGTCATTTACAGATTTTGGATACCACGCCCCCTTCGCCCCCAATTTGTAAAAAACGTATTTCAAATACTAGAGACTTGTGCTTTGGAATGTACATACATTTACACATTATGATTACGTTCTGAAAGTTTCATTAAGATCATACGTCTACAAACGAAATTATTCAACAAATAAAATCTCATAATATTGCCCACACTGCAGCGCAGCCCAAGCGCAGTCGCTGCTTACTGCGCAGTTAGCAGAGCACGGGCTTATGCATGCGTGTGGATGCATGTGTATGCATTAAAGAACTGCAGAATGCTTAGAATGTCAGCTTGGAGGGTTCAGGGTATCCCCTAGTCGAGCAGTCTCGACTAGAGCCTTCTTACTTGTTGTTTTTTGATTGTTTTGTAGCTTTCGGTCATTTTGATCGAGAAATCGATAATAATTTTTTTTGATAGTGTCATTTTGAGTATACATGTATGGTAATTTTCGCTGATAACTTTCGGTCACACTTGTTGCAAATTCTCAAACGTTTGCTCACATTTGAAAAAATGCCGAAAGTTACCTACAAACAAAATTTTCGCGATTCGTGGACAAAGTTCCCTGACTTTAAGGAGTGGCTACGCAAAGTGCCAACTGACCCTACAAAAGCGTACTTCTGCTTTTGTAAAGCGACTATTGGGGCCAAGTTTTGCGAATTACGGCAGCATCCTGCCGCAAAGAAACACATTGCCTCTAGTGAAGGCATGGCACAAACCAACAAAATACCTTTTGTTAGCAAGTCATCCAAAACGGAGGAGCAGGAGGCTGCACTTTACTTATATATTGCAGAGCACTCGGCTATAGAACCTATCGATCATTTGTCGAACAGTTTAATGCGTGTACCGCCGCTGTCAACATAAAATTAAAGCGAACAAAGTGTACGCAAATAATAAACAATGTATTGGCATTGCACTTTAATGAAGATTTGCGGATGGACATATGAGCGTCCAAATTTAGCTTGTTATTAGTAATTGATTAGTAATTTAGTGTATACTTAGTATATTCTTTTTAACTTTACAGATATGGATTACGCCGTCATGGCAAATGTTGCTTTAATTATAAAGTACCTGCAAGGTACTTATCATTAATTAAAACATCTGAGAAATATGAGGAAGCAAATAATGAAATTGATGATATAATTTCGTTAATATAAATTTAAATATATATATAAAATTCAAATATCTATTAAAAAGTATACATCAATTACTTGCGAACAATTTCGCCGAACACAACCAGTTTGCCCACCAACTGGGCAAACATTGTTCTTCGAACATCATTTTATAGAATTTTTCAAGCAGTTAACATGTCTGAGGAGCGAAATAAAATCGGTGCCCTAAATGGCAACAAGTGTTTACTTAAAAATATTTTTTTTATTTTTTTTTAAGGAAAATATTATTATTTTATTTAAACAAGTTTTCTACTACCTAATTGACAGCTTAACAAGTTGAACATAAAGGGACGATTATTTACAGTAGGACACTACACAATCAATTCAATTTTTTTTTATACCCTGAACCCATTGAAAATGGGAAATCAGGGTATAATGGTTTTGTGAAAAGTATGTAACAGGCAGAAGGAATCATCGCAGACCCCATAAAGTATATATATTCTTGATCAGGGCGATGAGCTGAGTCGATATAGCCCTGTCCGTCTGTCCGTCCGTCCGTCCGTCCGTCCGTCTGTCCGTCCGTCCGTATGAGTGCGTCGATCTCAGAAGTTACAAGTGCTAGAGAGCTGAAATTTTGTATGTAGACTCGTGTATACCATACGCAGTACGAGTTTATCATATTTTTTCGATAACTCATTCGATATCTTTTTTATCGAGGATAATCGATAACTTGATATTGTTTTTTCAGCCTAATTTCAACACTTTTAGACATAGAGTCTTCAGATTTGTTGTGTATATATAGTTGATGGATACACACATTTTGTCATTTACAGATTTTGGATACCACGCCCCCTTCGCCCCCAATTCGTAAAAAACGTATTTCAAATGCTAGAGACTTGTGCTTCGGAATGTACACACATTTATACATTATGATTACATTCTGAAAGTTTCATTAAGATCATACGTCTACAAAAGAAATTATTCAACAAATAAAATCTCATAGTATTGCCCACACTGCAGCGCAGCCCAAGCGCAATCGCTGCTGACTGCGCAGTTAGCAGAGCGCGAGCTTATGCGTGCATGTGGAGGCATGTGTATGTATGTATGCATAAAAGAAGTGCAGAATGATTAGAATATCAAGAAATACATATATTATATGAACCTCGCAGGGAGGTCCTGTGAGTAGCACTTCTTAAGTCTTCTTATTCTTGCTGCTTTGTTGAGTCTTTTCGCCAAAGGGTTAGGGTGGCCATCGAGTCTTACAACCTTTTGCATCACGTCTCCAACTTTTGGAACCTTGAGATCTTTTTCAATGTCCCTAGTACGTATGTACCAAACAGCATTGGGAATTTGCCGGAGGATTTTTGCTTGTGCAACCCTTATTTTATTTAGGTTTGCCTTTGCCGTCATTCCGTAGATTTGAAGCGCATATCTCCATATGGGACTCAGTATTGCTTTGTAAATTGTCACTTTGCTGTAAAGTGACAATTTATTGGTCGGCTTAAGAAGCCATGACATCTTTGCGCATTTGGTCATTACACACTTTTGACCATCGTGGTGTGCATGCTAAATGTAAGCCTTCTGTCTAACACTACGCCCAGATATATGTGGCTTCTTTTGTGCGGTAAACGTTTAAACGCCTTGTAGTAAATGTAACGATTGCGAATTTTCTCCAGTCAATTCCGATTTTCCATTTGTGGGCCCAGTCTTCAAAACTGCTCAAGTACGGCTGCAATGACTCTGTAGCTTTATTCATGCAGGAACTACTTGTCAGTACGGCTGTATCGTCGGCATACGTGGTTATCATCCCATTGTTCCGGTTTACTCCTGTGATGTCGCTATGTGAGGGCATATCGGCTTACTTAAAAATAGAAAAAGAAGGCAAATAAAAATAAAAGAAAGTATAATATGTGGATGAAACTTGAATCTTCGTCCTCAAACATATTTATGCCATCCACGAAAAATGCCTGATCTTGAAAGAACGATAGATGGTCGAAATACCATATACTTGGTCTGTATATGTATGTCGTCAGCCCCGGCTCCAGACTTTTCGCTTCTTATTTTTTGCAGCTCACGCCGATAGGCCGCACGCAGAGAATTAACTTTGAGTACTGACTGCACCGTTGCGATTGCATCACGTTCTTTGTATTTTAGAACAAGAGTTTCCCAAGATTTGGTCCTCTTATTCTTATCCTTGTAGCTGCCGTTTTTATTTTGTCACAAGCATGGCACTTTTTAAGACATTCAATAAATTCTTCTAGAAATACTTAGCTCCTTTTTTTCAGGTGTTCATTTCAAAAATATTTGATGTTAGTGCGAACATGCCAATCTATTGTCGAACGTGTTCGCACGAACACGCGTAAAATAGAAATGTTTCTAGTCTTCGCAAATACGATCGGCGACACCACCATCCACATGCAAACATTCGACGAACACAACATGTTCTGCGAACATGTTCGCAAGTGGTTGGGCACCTTAAGGTAGACAAATGGTGTTCAAGGTAAATTCATTTATAATTCTCAACTGGTTTTAGCTGTAGCCCAATGGAGTACTGAATATTTGACCGAGTGAAGTTATCGCTTCTCGGCCTTATGGCTAAGATTTCAAACGACAAAATAGGCCAAATTTCTCAAAAATATAAGCTAGAATAGTCTAAAACTTCTAAAACACTGGCTTAAAAAAAGGCAAAAAATTAAACAACACATAAATTTTAAATGTTTAATTGTGTAATTATATTATCTAGTTCACAGTCTGAAGGAGTTGCGTATTTATCGCTGGAACTTATAAGATAAATATATTTTTAAGGCAATTCGTAATTACGGCAGATTTGCCATGACGCCGCAATCCATATCTGTATAAATATAAGATATGTATATTTTTTATATACATCAAGAAACTAAATATTTTTGAAACAAACCTTATATTTGGTTCCTGAATTTAGTCTTTATTACATTCATTTGGCTAAAAACTCGTTCAATTGCAGCATTTGACCATTTGTTCTCTTTAACTTTATGTTGACTGCGGCTTTACAGTCGTTAAATTCTTGCACACACATAGTGGAGAAATGGTCTATTGGAGGCAGAGTGTTCGGCAATATATAGGCATAGTGCCGCCTCCTGCTCCTCAGTTTTTGTGTTTTTTTTTTTTTTTTCACTATTTTATTATTTTGCGCAATGCCTCCAATTGCGGACAAGTGCTTTTTTGTTGCCGCATGTTGCCGAATATCGTACAGTTGGGCGGTAACTGTGCATTTGCAAAAGCTGCAGTGCGCCTTTGTTTGGTCGGCAGGTACTTTAGCAGCCACTTCTTGAACTCGTCCCATTTGGCCCATGCGTCCTTGCTAATTAAGAATTTCACAATTCTGAGCGCGATCAACGAATCAAAATGTGACCAAAACTTTTCAACAAAAATATACCATATGTTAATACGAATGATATGGTATTTCAGAATTAATTTATGGTATTTACCATGGTATATAATGGTAAATACCATATTAAATAAAAAGGTCTAAAAAAAAAGTTTAGTTTGGTTCGCTTTGCTTCTATAGATAATCAAATAATATAAAATGGTAAAAATAACAAAACCATAGGCCGGGGTGTAAGAAACTACGGGACAGGCGTTAGCGGAAAGGGGGATTGATTAGAGGTTAAGCAACCACGTGGCATAACCTCACCGACCACGCCCACGCATTTGCACGCGGGAAGGCGGTAACAATCGAGCCGCGCGGCTTGGCGCTCTCAAGATCGCTGGGTTCGGGGCTACGCGAGAATGCTGTGGGCATTGATGTCATTTTTTTCTGAGCCTAAAAAGCCAGATTAGCAAAAAACAAAAGCTGAAAAAAGTTGAATCCCATTAAAAAAAGTTGAAAAAAGCTTTTTTTAAAAATTATTTTTATTTAGTTACAAATACATTATTTAGAAAAATAGCTCAAAATGAAATTAAATTTAGGGTATTGTCCTGTTCCTCGGTCGGATAGTACTTTCTTTGCACGATATTACTTAAGCACCTTGGTGGTAAACTATAATTGAAGCAGCACTTGTTGTGTCGCTGCAATCCATATCTAAAAAATTAAATGTATTTCTTTATAATTTAAAAATACGTCTAAATATCGATCTTATGCTTAAAATAGCGTTTAACGTATCAACGTTCAATCGATTTCTGGTTTTACTTTTAACCAAATTTACTTGGCTAAATACCCGCTCCACTTGGGCATTAGACCACGACAGTGATAGCAACTCCAAAGCTACTGAAGCCAATTCATAAAACCGGCAGTTCCCGCCAGAATCCCGGTATTTCACCACCTCCAGAATTGTAGTAGGGCAATGTCATTGTATTGCCGTTCAATTTGTTCAATATTGGGCTTACCCAAATACAAATAAAAGCTGTCGAATTCATGGTATCAATCCGTTGTGATTGTATAGGTGGAGATATACTCGCCGATGGTACCCTCTCGGAATTCAGTTCCCATGTTTGCTTGCAAGCTTTTGAATTTAATAAGGTCTTGCTCTGCAAACTTGAAGTTCCTGTCAGCCAAGTAATTAAACCATGCACTAAAGTTCAAAGGCGTGGGTCTCTCAATACTTAAGGGATCTCCAGCCCCTGCTTCGGGTGTCAAATTCGGATTGGAAGGGGTATCAGGACTATCAAAGACTAATTTGTATGAGTCAGCGGTGGAATGTATTAAGGCAACCCACACAGCTAAGTTGGTGGTTGGTATTATAGCCTTATTTAGTAAATATAGAGCATTAGATGATCGCTTGCTCCCACACAAAGCTCCCACGGCATGTACGAAATAATACATAGTCTGGTTCACAGTGGAAGAGTATGCTGATTTCTCCGTCAGGCCCAAATCCACCTGATATGGAAAGTAAGAGTCTTGCTTATCCAATTCTTCATTTCCGGTGAATAGATTCAAATAATCGTCGCCTACTGCATCACTAAAGCACCAGAAACCAATCCTAGCACACTCCTTATAACCGAGTATGCTTGCCAAGTGTTGTATGGACGTTAATCCTGCGCAGTCTCTGAAACGAGTGGATACAGTAGCGATTCTCATTACTGATAATGGATGAGTTTTCTGTTTAAACATAAACATATCGAAGACTGCAACCATTTTTGCATAATCGGGGATTGCGGCCCATCCAGAATAAGTGGTCTTTACACTATCCAGATGATAAGATAGTGTTCCATTATTCTGAAGGTAGCCCTTCATGACATCGGTGGTGCGAGTTATGACCTCTCTTGAATGAGTCTGGTGATTGATTCTCAAAAGACGATATACAGCCAAGATATATAGTGCAAGAGAATTGATTTCACCCTCAAGCAAAGTAGAGGTTTCAGCAGTTGAGAATGACTTTTCTGGCCCATCAATGACATCTACAAGAGAAAGTGGTGTAAGAGTTGTTGAGGCTGCACCGATAGTTACACCGTATGATTTCCAGGCCTCTGCTAGGGGCTCTGACTTCACTGTTTCATAGAAGAGACGCAAGAAACAGATCGCTAAGTCGGCAGTCAACTTCATCCCAATAGCTGCTTTCTTCACTAAACCAGCCAGGCTTAACAAGTCAAGGTTGCACTTCGGGATTATAACAGTTGGTTTCTTCCCAGCGTTTAGAGCAAACCAAGCACTTGGTTTGGTGGCCGGGATATCGGTTGCCAACATCTGCGGAACTGTAAACAGCATTTGGGTCGCACGATGGCAAAGCACATTGGACTCCTTTAAAAGGCCGTTCATCCATACCTTCTTCTGCTCGGGAGCTTCGGTCACAGCACTAGATGTAGGTGTCAAAAGATCCATCCTGTCAATTCACTACAGAAAATGCGTATACACTAAATTGATGTATGTTGTTGCTTTAACTGTTTGGTCAGCTCTACTATAAAACCCGTACAGCATTCTCTTAGTTCTTTTTCTTGTAAGGGTTCCATGCTTATTGCTTTAATTTGTTTTTCAAATTCATAGCCGAGGTATAAGTTACTTTTGAAATGTTTCTCAAAATCATCGTCATTAATAATATCAACTTCACTATCAGGAGGAATTATTTTTTGTTTTAATGAGCTAATAGCAAATATTAGATCATTTAATATTTTCGTCGCATTCACTGAATCGGTTTGGAAACATTTGTTTATTTTTTTTGCATATCTTGCAATACAGGCTTCAAAAATAATAAATAAAGATGAATTTTGCTATCACAAAAGGATGCATACAGCATTTTGGCAGTTTTACATTTTTCCTGAGTGGCAGCTATTCCGAAGTGAGTTTTTAGCTCCAACCACTGATCCAAAATGCGAGTCACTGCCATTTCAATGGATCTTGTATCACAAACTCTTGTAATTTATAGGGGAGCCTTTTGGTAAAAAAAAAAATACGCTAGCTCATTTTATTTTATTGTTATAAAATTTTGTGGACAACAACTTGAACATAGAACACTTTCTATGGGTAAACAATCACTTGATATTAGGAGAAACTAGATTTACGGAATGATTTAGACATGTTAATACATATAAGAATGGTTGACTATACACATATAAAGTAGACATAAGCCTCTGTATAAAATATACCTTCTCGTCATACACTCATACATTTTTTTGTACATCAACTGCCGAATGGAACTTTTGGAAAATCATAAACTAAAAACTCTAAATCATCTGGCAACAAGTGCTTACAAGCATAGTTTACAGCCAGTTGCACCGAGTGACAAATGCATTTAATTAAAATAAGAAATGGTGCATCCTTCTGTTCCTGTTCCTGTTCCGGTTCTTGCTCCCAATCATCACACTTGCATTATCGGTTCCAATTCCGATTAAATTCTTTATGTCAAGTTTTAGGCGTTTTTATTCATGTCTTAGGCCATCTGCGATTGAGAATGAATCTCCCCACCTTCGAGCTGAACTAAGCTTAAAATTGTAGAAACTACAACTCCCCGTTCAACAGAAAAGTAGTTAATAACCACACCTATACATTAATTTTAAATAATGACTCTTAAAACATTCAATATAATAAATATGTTTGTATGTTAATACATACATACATACTAATAAATAAATAAAATATTATTATTATTATTATATTATTATTAAAATAATAATAATAAAATAATATAATATAATAATAATAAAGTAATATAATATAATAATAATAATACTATTTAATTTTAAAAAAAAATTTTTTTTTAAATAATAATATAGACTTAAAAAAATAATACTATATCTTTGTATTTTAATTTAAGACCTACTGCTCCACAAACAATTTTAAATCAAGCCCTAAAGAAATTCCACTATGATGGCTATACAATGTCTCATATGTGCGCGCGCTACTAGATCCACTTGGTAAATTAGAAAACACCCAATCAATGTGGGTATCGGACTTGGTTGTTGATGAATCTAAATTTAAAAGAGAAACAAAACTATTTGAACATAGAAAATTATAAATTCTTTCGCAACAACCTGACATAGTTTTCAAGCACAAGTTGAAATCACCTAAGATGACTGAATGCCTACTTTCTAATAAATTAAACTGAAGGAATACTTCCTTAAATTCCATTTCAAATTTTCGCAAAGAATATGTTGGACTTCTATATACGATTAAAAATGTGATGAATTTGTATCTGACGAAAGCAAATTCAAACACATGTGGTCCGTCAAAATATCGACCTGTCGAAGTATGATTTACATCATGGAAGAATTAATTTTGTATGTAAACCATAATACTTCGTTTTTGTCGTCTTGTGCAAGTATGATTTACATCATGGAAGAATTCATTTTTAATGTAAACCATAATACCTCGTTTTTGTCGTCTTGTGCAAGTATGATTTACATCATGGAAGAATTCATTTTTAATGTAAACCATAATATCTCGTTTTTGTCGTCTTGTGCAACTTTCGTCTATATCTAATCGGATAGCGGTAGAAAAACCTAAAATATCAAAAGGCTCATTTGAAAATGTGCTGGTTTCAACAAAGCACAGAATATGTATTAGATTTCAACATAAGTTGATCTGACGAAATATCAGGAAAATGGCAATTCAGACTCTCATTATTATGAAATATTGTGTTAAAGGCTGTATCGTTGATCAAATGATCGAAATGAGTCTTTAGAATTTTTTCAGAGGGAGGATTAATTCCTGATTAACAAGTGAGCTAGCATCAGGTTTTGGTGGGAAAAACTCGCCAATTATATAGAGACCAGATGCATTGGTTGCTCTACTGCAAGCCACATACAATGCTTCACGTCGCATTCTTTGATTCGTATGAACTACTACTTTGTTGTAAGTAGCACCTTGGCTTTTATAAATAGTAATAGCCTCAGCAGGTACTACAGGAAATTGCTCACGATCAATTGTCACTTGCTCATTTGTTAAAAATTGAAAACTTTTAATAGTTTTCTGTACTGGAGTCCATGAAGGCTCCTGATGATGTGAGCATTTAGCACGCGCATTAACTCCTACACTTTCTTCGAAAAATTTTATCCACAAAATAGAAGGAATGGATGAGCTGAAACCTATGTCCATTAAAATGCCAGTTGCTCCGTTGACAAGACCATCGGCAGTGTCAATATTAACTGTCACCATATTTTAAGTAGAAGTAAGACCTTGCGTTTGGGCAGTTTTAAAATCCTTCACGGATTCAAGAATTCTATTTTTAGCCAAGCTCGTTAAGTGTGTGGCTTTCACGAAATCCTTCGCACTTGCTACATGTTGCTCAATTGAAATTAAATTAAGCTTTATTGAATTAAACCTATCAACATCGGCATTGGTTTCGAACAGATGAATCACGTCATCTGGGACTTGCTCACTACTGCAAATTCTTGTGCGAAATAGAGCTATATCTTCCGCGGACATTTGGCCAGATGCCATATTATTTAAAGCTATGGCAAAGGGCTGATCATTTCTCTGACGCATTATCTCTGTAAGTTCAAAGAACTTGAAGCATTGCCACAAAGATGCCCCACATATAGCACTATAGGGATTATGCAATTCAGAAATGCATTGAAATATCCATCTATCACCAATAGGACGTAGTTGCCTAAGATCACCAAAAACTATAACGGACACACCTTCAAAAGCAGCTTCTCTATTATTGAAGATTTGCTTAAGACGAAAATCCACATAAGACAGCATTTTTGCCCCAACCATGGATATTTCATCAATTATTAAAACTTTAAGATCAATTAAGTTTGATCTTATAGTGTTAAGCAAATCAGCACCCAATTCTTTAAATGTAGATCCGGACTGATTTACAGGAAGAGAAAACATTGTATGTAGTGTGGAACCATTGATTCCAAAAGCTGCTTTTCCAGTTGGTGCACACAAAAGTACTTTAGCCGTATTTGCATTAGAGCCTGGCTGACTATTATAAAATTTTGTCAACGACTGATAAAGTGTTGAAATAAGTCGACTTTTTCCAACTCCAGCCCCACCGCCAACAAACTCATAAAATACGTTTTTGAGATGAGCATTATGAAGAACATGAGAATAAAATGCTTTTTGTTTGAAATTTAGTGATTTTATGAAACTTAGTCAAATTTCATTCGAAATTGTAGGCGGCAGTCTGACAATACGAATATTGTTGTCCGATTCTTCATTTGCATTGGGATTTAAGTTTAAAAGATTTACCTGAGAGCTAATCTCTGGCAATGCCAACAATCTAAATTCTTCATTTAAAACTACCTGATTTTGTAAATCATCAACTACTTCTTCCTCACCTTCAATTACCTCTCTGAGAGCGTCTTCTAGTATAGTTGGTCGATCCCTAAATATGTCAAATTTGTCACGTTCGCTATTTATAATTGCCTCATTCTTCCAATAAAACTCCTCACAATTTCGCTGAACTAATTCAGTCTGCTCCTGCCTCCAATGAAATAATAACATAACTATCTTTATTGATGTTAATACTCCTATATCTAATTATAATTCTCATAAAACCACTTGAATCCTGAAGAGAATAAAAAACTTCGTTCAGATCCTCATCTTCGTTGTCAACATTTTGGCGTGTCAATCTTTGGCTTTTACTGAAATTATAATTTGCAGCGAAGTCAGCCAAAGAAATATTTTCTAGATCATTAGGGCGCTGAATATAATGATCTAGGAGACCAACAGTAAAAATGGCAACTGTTGCTTAGACTTCAGCATTCTTACTCGATTTTCGGGAAGTGCTGTATTTATATATACGTCGCCATTACTGGTTTCTGACATACGCAGTCCCATACAACAATATACGGCTTCCTGAGCGGATATCTCAGTGCCTGAAATAAACTTGTGGCCAATATGTTGCAGCTTTTGCTTAATGGTGAAATTGTGACGAGATTTTATCTCTTCAACAGCATCACGCATTAATTTTGAAATTCCCCTTTGCGATTTATTTATATGTATAATTAATTATATAGCTGCAACATGCATAAGGATCTAATATAAATTGAATATCAATATTAGCCCTTTGCAAGGAAAGCAAATGCTTATTGTATGCATTTACTTTAATTGCGTCAAAATTGCGTTTTAAAAAACTTTGGGTTTTTTCAACCCAGACCTAATTGCCATCAAGTATTCCTTGTAACTGAGGTTAATATTATTATGACATAAAAAATTGTCAAATGAATTAAGTGATAGCAAGGTTTCACTATCGAAGGACATATTCAAGAAACTTTTAATAGTTTGAAGGTTTTTGTGATGACTTTCCGACAAAGGAAAAATAATTTCCGTTTGTGGCATTGGAGGATAAGGAATACCAAAGCGGCATATACATACGAGTTCCCTTTATTTCTCGCATACATGAATGCCCGTGATTGTGCTTCTGGTATTCAATCAAATTAGTTATATTTAGATCAGTCACGTCAGTAGTGATAAATTTGTTAATAAATGCTATTACGGGTGGAATAGACCTCTGCAAACTTTCGTCATCAGCAAGATCAGCTTAGGGGGAATCTTTAAGCCAATACATTCCGTGTATATGAGGAGATCCTCTTTGCTGGAATTCAACACGCCAATAATATTTGATTAGTGGATGATTGCCGAAAATACCTCCTTATCTTACTCAGTTTAGAATTTTAATTCACACCGAAAACACCGAAAACAAATATGGCTTTGCCGTACGCTTAACGTTCACTCTGGTTATAGGTTAGGCGGCCTGAACTCGCTGACCACGCCCACGCGTCGCACTCGGGAAGGCGGCAGCAATCGAGTGGCACGATCAAACGCACTCGAGATGCTGGGGTCGGGGTTGCGAAGGCGTGCTGTGGGGAGTTAGTGGGGCCAGTACGGATGGTAGACCGCGGGTCGAGGAACGCCCAGCGTTGCCGCCGATTTTCACTGCCAGAGCTTTAACCTTCTGGCGAACTGGTCGTGACCTCGTTCCAACTACCTGTTAGCGTTGTTATGGTCAATTATAGTTAGTATCAGGGGTCAATACGTTAGATTAACTAACTACAAATAAATATACAATCATTTCTACATACGCACTCTTACATTATTAAATCCAACGCCTATTAACCGATCTTATCTTTATACACGTCTGCTCACTCCGAAAGTTCGAAACTAATTAATTCTTGCTCGTAGCTTTCAAACCCTTTTTGCCGCTGTGCAGATTTCACCACGTTTTTTTTTTTTTTTTTTTTCAATAATTAACGCGAATTTTTTAATCGCAATTTAATTTAATGTCTAATCGCCAGTTTGAGGATGCTCATTATTATTCTCTGTATCTGATGAAGAAATAATAATCGTGACTTGAGTTTTTCGTTCTCCATCTTTTCCATTTGCATCTTATTTTTTCCTTTTTGGATTTCTTTGTGGATTTAATGTAGACGATGAAGATTTTTTATTTGGTGGTACACATTTATACTACGCAAAGCAATCCGAATTTTTTTCGACTACTTTAGACTTAGTTCTGTTGCTCTTATTCCACATTTCTCCATTTTTTTTTTTAATATATAGTCAAGTTTTTTCTTTACATCATTGCCCATATTCTCGTAACCATCGGATTCAAATCTATAGTTTATCAGCAAATGAACCCCTTTCCAAGCACCACATATCAAAAATATATATGAGGGAAATTTGACATTGATATGATGTGCCTATATATGAGTATGTATAAAAAAACGTTTGATGATATTAAAATTTCAAAATTAAAATCGAAAGCCAAAACACAAACGAGTATGACGATCAAAACACAAATAATGAAAACACACAAAACCTAACCTAAACCTAACGGCACAAAAAACGCATGGTAGAAAAACACGTAAAACAGAAAGAGTTCTTTTTTATCCATCTTCTTCTTTTCCTTTTTGCCTACTACCATTCCTCTAATATATAAGCCTTAAGATCTGTTTTGTTTGTGGGAGCTCGCTAGCTGTCCTTTTCTTGAGATCAGCACACAGACTCCCTATGGGATTAAGGTCGGGGTTTGTGCAGGAGAACTACACCTATATTAGCTTTGTTTTTAAAGTCATTGTCTAACTGTTAGAAAATTCTAAATGTCTAAATGTTAGAAAATGCGTACGTGAAATCTCCAAATACTGTTTGGCATCCATTTTATTTTCGAAAAGCATCTCTCTTCAACTCCTTTACTGGAAATACATCCCCAGTAGTAGGAATTATATTTTTGCAATCTCACACTTGGTATTATTTGTATTATGTATATGTATGTACACTTTTGGGGCTTACACACAAACGAGGTATTTTTTTTAAAGGTATATATTATTATTTTATATAAACCAGTTTTCTACTGCCTAATTGGCAGCTTAACAAGTTGAACATAAATGGACGATTATTTACAGTAGGACACTACACAAAATTTCAATAACAATACATTTAAATTTACAATAACATTTACATTTAAATCACATTCAATTTTTTTTTTTTTTTTTTTAAGAAATATTATTTTATGGGAATTATAGCTAAGCAGGGCTGGCTTCATTTTGGGGATTGTTTTCGATAGTTTGTCTGCTTCTTTTTTTTTTTTTTTGCCTTTTCCAGAAAGCCAACTTAGTAGATTGGAAAATGCAGTCTTTTTTTGTGAAACAAGAGCAGAAGAATAGCTAGCAGTGCAGCAAGCATTAGAAAATGTTAGGGTGCTCGTAGTAATATTGCTTGTGCTTGTTGCGACAAAACCCACTCTACTTCTTGCCGCTGGAATTTCTTTAAATTTCTCTTCGGCCAGTCGGGTGCGCAGTTCCTTAGGCGACGCACCAACTATTTTCCTCATTATCTCAAACCTGTCCTGCTTTATAATAAGGCTGGGGTTGATTAGATGATTAATTCACCTTACATACTAGCTGATGAGCTAAGTATAAAGGAAGAAATTTGCCGAAAATAAAATTTTAGTAAATGTAGGAATAAAAGGTAATAACAGGATAAAAATGAATGTATACAGCTTATTATATAATGAAAAAATTAAAATGTGTATTATCATTCCGTTTATACCCTGTAAAATTAAGAAAAATATGAAAAAAAAAAATTTTTTTTATTTTTATTTTACAATAATTACCACATACTCCAAAAATTAACATCAATAATCATAATTTTCTTTATCCAATTCGATATTCGGGTCGAAATTGTTTGCATTATCCTCATCATCATCCTCATCTACAGCTTTTAAACTTTCAGTTTCATTTGTATCATCTTGATGCGCGATTTGCGCAGGCTCAATCAGAGCAAACAGATCAATCACTTCGCTTGGAAATTTTAATTTTTTGTGAAGCTTCTGTCTTTTTTTAAGACAAAGACTTGACAAAAGCGGATCAGATGAATCGAATGCCCTGTGAAAAACATCAGTGATGTTGTTTAGCCTACTGCTCTTTCTGGCATGCGACCTTCTGTCATTTTTATAAATTTTGTTTCGAGCTTCTGATGCGTTTTCTCCGAGAACATCAACAGGAACTATGCAGCTATCCATTATTTGGTATCCATGGATCAAAACTTTGTGCACAGTTATACGGACGCAGAAAGCTCTAAATGTATCGCTATTTATATAATGTTCGGTGAAGATAGCAATTAATATTATATGAAAGTTCCTGATAACTTCATAATTAAGATTTAGTATATCAGATAACTTTCTAGGATCTGAAAACGCTCTTCGGGCGGTGTTTCCATCATGACTGCTACCACTACCGTTCTGTTTGGGTTTATCCACTCTAAGACCCATTTCCAACCATAACTTTTCTTCTATATGTTGCTTCCGTGTTGTGACTTGATTTTTATCTGCATTCTTTATGCGCCATTTCTTTAAATCATTTTTATAAGATATTCTTAACACAAACTCTAAAAATCTTATCCAAGCATGATGTGGGCTTAATTTAAGATTTTTTTTCATTCACTTTAAAACACGCTGAGTTAAAATCAGCAATCTCTAACAATTGTTTTAGTTTCGCCCCGCATAGTGGGCATAATTGGCACTAATTTGTACACGTTACAATATTCAAAACCTTTCCGTCAATAAGAGTCAGATGCATATCATACTGGATATATATTGTGTTGTTATTATATATATATTTATGCTCACTAAGACCTCTTATTTGCTCCTCCCAATATTTTTTTTCATTTAATATAAGGGCTGTGGTTTCCTTAACAAATTCGATCTTCAAAGGTCGACAAAATCTAATGGACTGCGGTGTTTTATTGAGCCAAATTATTCGGTTATGTTCATCCATTAATTTTAGGGGAATTATTGTGGAAACAAAAAGGGAATGATGCATAGTATTCAACTCATCACCCCGGAGGGCAGAACGCCAGCCCAATCCAGATTCTGGCGTATAACGCCCGGAATCTTTCTTGCGTCCCCGCTGCGCCCTGACTCCCGGAGTTGACCCGTTGCTGGTTCCTGGTTCCCGGTCCTGGCGTATAACGCTCAGAGCCAGTTGGTACAACTCCCGCCAGATTACGTTGAGATCACTGGGTGCTGCCGGTCTCTTGCGTCAGACTCTGGCGTATAACGCTCAGAACCTTCGGCGCGATTCCGCTGCACCGAATCCCGACATTGGCCACTTTTCTTCTGACGACACACACAGCGCTCCTCCTCTCAACGCGTACCCAAACCGGAGACCACCGCAATCTGGCTATGGCATATAACGCTCGTAACCAGATTGTGCAGTCCCGGCAGGCTACGGTGAGGCACGAGCCACCAAGTCAGGGAAGGCAGTAAACCGGCGGCTCGCATTCCAGTCTTTGGCGTATAACGCTCAAAGTCCTTCGTGCAAGCGCCGTCGGCTTACCGGCGAGCCCTGTCCGCGTCACTGTCCATTGTCTCTAATTATTTTCTTTTCCGTAGACGTCAGTCTGCTGCGTGGGTCCGAAGATAATTACATTTTCGGCAATTAGCGCTAAGCCTTGCTGCTCAGAACCTTCGCTTCTGTCGGCGGCGGCGTCGCTTGGTATTCGTTATGTTTAAGCGGAACTTTCGCTCTTGATCTTGCTCTGCGCTCTTAATTATTTCGACTGCGTGCATTACTCCTTTTCTCTTTATTGCCAACGCGTCAGCGACGACGAAAGAGATGCGCCGTCAGATTTTCAAAATTGTATTCTGTCCGCTTCCGTTCTGTCGTTTTCTGTTGCTGTTGACATGTCGACTACCCTATGCTATGAATACGACAGGTATAACTCACCTAAACATATTTTCTTTCTCTCCACTATTTTATTGAGATCAGAATAAAAAGGATAAAGGGGACAGTTTCTCGGGGTCGGGGATAAAAATGTGATTCTTCACAAATGTTTTCCATTTTTAAAGTTATAAATTTTATTTTTATTTACCGCAGTACTAAACTTGAAAGTTGCACAATTTTTCCCGCGCTTTTTTTGCATACAAAGCAACTCTGGGTCAGCTGACTTGCAGCCCAGCGTTATATAGTAGGGACAGTCCATCAAATTTAAAAAAAAATTCGTTTTATATTAGTTACGATATTTATTATTGGAAAATAAAAAATAAGTTTAAAAATTGATAAAAAAAAAATTTTTATTTATGCCAAAATTTCGGGTGTGGTGATATTCCGACAAAGTTAATAATGGTATGTCAGCTGCCTTAAATGCTAAGCATGGGGTTGAAAAATGCATGCACTTGCTCTGGCGTACCGGTCTGTCTCCTGAAGCCGAATTGATGCTCTGGTATGGTCTTTCTTTAACTCAGCTCGTTAAGCACTCTACGCAGCAGTATTATTTCGAATTCGGGATAATGATTATCTCAACTTGTTTCCAGGACGGAAAGTGCTAAATGCGAAGGATGGCGTTGCATGGTACTACGAAGTAGTCTATAGTTAAATCAGGCAGTGCTCTAAGAACTTAGCCATCTATGCAGTCATGGCCCGGCGCCTTTTTAGCTTTTACAGCTTTCATCAGCTTGATACAGTTTTTATCTGCCTGTGTGCATGCTTCGATTGGGATACCATGGTAGGAGAGTTTGCAGTTCTTCTGATGCTTTCAAGGTCAGATATCTCGGTTGTTAGCAGCGGCGAGAATTGCTCATAGAGGTGATCGGCCTGCGCTTCATCTCCGGTGAGCACCTCACCCGTAGCGCTCAGGATGGGGTGACGACGTAAGGGCTGCCTTTTAATGTTTCGCCATAGCTGAAATTCTGCCCCAGCTGGAGTATCAGCTCGTTGAAGCGCCTCTCTAATGCGCGTACATTGCATCTGGACCAGGGTAGCTTTGAGCTGTCTGGTGGCTTCGTTGTATCTGCTTTTGTCGCTGGCTGTGCGTGTTCTGATCCAACGGCTCGTAGTCCATCGTTTGTATTCGAGCAGATTTCGAACATGCGGTACGAGAGGAATGCTGTAGTGCGAGTGCTCCTGATTGTGAGCAGCCGGTGCAGCTAGCAGCGCTGCCTCTACTATAGCATTTTGCATTCTATTTGCTGCTGAGTGTAGAGTGAGCTTGAAGATTGCTAGATCCGACTCAGCGGTAAGAAGGCGTTGTCTGATCGAGAAAAGTTGTGGGTGAGCGCGGACGGAGACTATCAGCGGAAGATGATCCGAGGACAGATCGGGACATTTTTCTATGCTCAAGAGTCTGTCACCGATTCCTCTGTAGATAGCGAAATCGATTGCAGAGGGATAGTGTCCGATGGAGTACTGTGCGCTTTGAATTGCATCAAATATTATTTCTTCACGTTAGTTGGCTCTGCTGCTACCCCAAAATGGATGCCAACCGCTCCAGTCGCCTACAATTAGCGTTTTTGTTTTCTTTGGCCTCAGCCAAAGAGCTGTGCGAGGTCTTACTCATGAAGATCCGCGTTTGGCGGACAATTTCGTCAATTGATGTGGGAAGGCTTATGGCAGAGAGTTGAAGTGTGTATGTGCCAGAATTGAGCGGATAAGCAATGAGGATTCTCCAAAACTGTTTGCTCCACCACCATCAGCATGATAGATTTTTAATCGATGTTTCTCCGTGATAAGAAGACGGCTAATTCTTGACCTTTGCTGCTCAGGCCATTAGCGTTCCATATGCCCACGAAGAGACATTATTAGCTGAGAGCTGAGTTTTGCGATGAGAGTCATAAGACTGGTCATGACATTTGCTTGCTGGGATTGCAGCTTTCACATTGCTTTGATTTCAACATTAGTAATGTCAAATTGTCGCTGCTGTTGATGAAGAAGCTCAATAATGCTTGGATCAGGCTTGTAAGATGCTGGCTGGGGTTTTTCTCCTCTAGCAGCTTGGGCATATGACAGTCCACTAGTGGGCAATGTTACGTGGCCTTTTTCAGGCCAGCGCGGGACAGCGTTGAAAGTTTGTGTCGGATTCCGTTTTTGCGCTGGAGCTTGTGCCTTAAGGAGTCGCTTGTAAAGATGGCAACCTCTGTAATTTGCCGGGTGCTGTTGTCAAATAGATTTATTGCTAGCAAATTTATATGATTATCTAGCAGATGGAGCCTGAGCCTTAGCCTTAGCCTTGGCTTTAGCTTTCTCCTCTGCCTTGGCCTCAGCCTCAGCCAGAGCCTGCATACTTTTCCACGAGAGGAATATCAAGATCTCTGTATAGAACATAGTTCCTGATGTATGTGGAAGCTCATAGAGAACAAGTAAGAACGTTGCAGTCGGGCGTTACCGACTGCGGGATACTCATTCACATCCCATCAGCAATTTAGTAGCTAAGTTTAGCTCTAGTACTGCAGAAAATGCAGTTTTTCTCAATTTGGCGGATCGGGAAAATTTTAACACTTTATAAATGGGAGCTATACACGAGTATGTGTTCCAAATTGCAAGTCTCTAGCTTCAATGGCGCCGAAATGAACTGCGTTCATACGGATAGCAAGACGGACATTGCACAAAACCAATATACTCATTTCACTTTCGTGAATGAGTATAAAAAGGATGTCATTATGAGTTCACTTCGACTTTGCATTAACTAGGTATGAATTGTAGATAATATATTCTTACAAAAAAAAACCCCTGAAGTATGCCACAAAAACGGTATTCAACGTAAATCCATTTATAATTCTCAACTGGTTTTAGCTGTAGACCAATGGACTGTGCAGTACCACGGGGATTTTGGCTCAATTTAATAATACATACAATCTTTTTTTTATACATTTTTTTTATACATTTTTTTTTTTTTCATTTTTTTTTTGGATACAATTTTTTTTTGGATACAATTTTTTTTTTCATACATTTTTTTTTGGATACAATTTTTTTTTTTTTTGGGATACAATTTTTTTTTTGGGGATACAATTTTTTTTTTTTTTTTTTGGAATAAGTCTTTTTTTTGGATACGTCTTTTTTTTTTTTTTGGATACGTCTTTTTTTTTTTGGATACGTTTTTTTTTTTTTTTTGGATACGTCTTTTTTTTTTTGCATCTTGTATAAAAAATATATATATATATATATATATTTTTTTTTTTTTACATATTTTTTTTTTTATTATATTTATATTATATTATATTAAAGCCGTACGGGTTAGTCTATTTGCCCCTTTGCGTGCTTATTATCTATTAATTCTGCCCATTTGGGCGCGCCGGCTATCTTTGGTTAGCTATACTCTACTTCTGTTGACCGTCCTTTGGGGAGATCGGAGGATTAAATCCCTTGGCTGCCTTCTGTTGAGCCTCTTTAGAGTTCGACTTTTTGTTAGCATGTTTGCTAGCCGATTTTTATGCCTATCTTGCTTTTTTTTTCCCGTTTATTTATTTAATTATACTCTGTTGACATGACAGTAAGTAATTTGTATTGATTATAGATTTATTGCTAGCAAGGCTAGGCTTAGCGTTAGCATTGGCTTTGGCTTTGGCATTGTAATTTGCCTCATCCTTCGCCTCTGCCTTGGCCTGAGCCTGTGCTTGAGCTTGAGCACACACGAGTATGCACAATTACGAAGCAGCAATCCTACCGAATGAGTTTTGGCTGCCGCTAGATGAAGGGGATTCTTCAGAAAAATCCGCCTAATTCTGGTATCCAA
The DNA here is from genome assembly GCA_035045965.1 of Drosophila aldrichi. NCBI lineage: Eukaryota > Metazoa > Arthropoda > Insecta > Diptera > Drosophilidae > Drosophila > Drosophila aldrichi. The sequence goes on from JAWNOM010000534.1 coordinate 4,142,163, forward strand.
ATAAATTGAAGAGAGAATTCTCCAAGCTGTTGGCTAGATCCTCATGTTGCCAGCCATAGACTATTATTAATTTTGTTTCCAAGAAAAGCTTGTAGAATTCCCCAAAAAAAAGTTGTTCGCTTTGCAAGTTTTTAATGGGTTCTGGAATTGGCACATTGCTTCTTCGATAGCTGCAAGTTTTCAGGCATTCAAGATTCAGGCATTCCGAGTTATAGGGATTTCCAGGTTTGAAGCCTTGCCGTTTTAGTCCTCTCAGTGGTCTGGCAGGTAGTAGTCCTCTTGCGAGTAGGTTGCGGTGTCTCAACAGTCTTGTGTGCCTGCCAATCTGCTCTTCGACCGTATGCAGATTTAGGTCTGTGTGGGACCACGTACGTATCAGGGACAGTTCGTTATCTGTCGAAGTACTCTATTTTGCAGCACATGTATCTGTTACATTTGTTACATTTGGCAGCAATCCCCCATATTATTATTTTGTAATAAAGCTGTCGCTAAGTAGCTCCTAAAGACAGGAAGTATAATTAAATTTAAAATACTATGTTGCGCATTAGTTGAGAATTTTCCAGAAGGAAAAACTTGAAGAGAGGTATCCATCATCGCTTTAACACCAAAACCAGAAAACTCAGGAATAGTTAATCGATAATTTAAACTCTCACTAATCATTTCACTTAATCGTAAAATTTGAGTACCGTGATGAATTGAATTTGAATTTGAATTTGAATTACTCTCTACCAAAATATAATGTCATCTTCTGCCCTATAACTAAAATATAAACCAATAACTTCAAAATATAAACTTAATCACTACAAAACCAAAATATACTTCAAAATTCAAACTCCTCTTTGCCATTACTAAAAACTCTATTTCACTTCAATATGTTCGACTTATTTACTACAAACAAGTAAGATGGGCCAACAGGCCACCTTACCAACTCTTTGGTAATGGAAGGAAATCACTAATTTTATGCCATTCATCAATAAGAGCTAGTTTTAGGTCGGCTTGTTTTGAGATGAGCCTATCCAATTCTTTCCACAAGTGTTCAATTGGAAATTGTGGTGGGTGCGGTAAAATATGGTCGGTAATATACACTAGATATATTATGGGCAGAATGCTTTGGGTCATTGTCATGTTGAAATGTGAACGAGCTTGGTTGTTGTAGCTTGTTATTATTTGCTTCAAGAACAAGTTGGCATCCTTTTTTTTTTTATTTTATTTTTTTTTTTTTACAGTTCCACATCGTTATAATTGGTTTTGATATTTTTGTTAAATTGTTGCTATGTGGAATAGTAAGGTGCAACTTATTGGGAAGTAGCTCTTTAAAAAAAATATTCCTATTTGACTTTTTAAAATATTTGATAAGTTTGCTGCAGCGATTCACCATCATCCCCAATTTTGGCATCATATTCACAACTTTACCAATAATTAAGCTCGGCTATTTGGCCTGGTGAATGTACTTCTGCTTCTCGATCGGGTCCACCCATAAGCAAATCATATCCAAAGTCCTGTAAAATATTTATAATTCTGTCACCTATAGAAATTTTGCTTAAAAATAAAAATTTCTTAGCGGTACATGACCTGATTTTATTGTAAGCAAGCCAATCATTTTCTTCTACGACATAATGTCAACAATATATATGGAATATTATAGAAGCGTCTGCCATATATCTGCCATATATATCCCAATTTCAATATTTCTTTTGTTATTTCATTGAAATGAAATTCATAAAGATCTTCGATGTTCCGATAATGAGTTGTGGGATGTTGCAATACCGATTCAACATTATTGTTTACTGGGCCATGATTTTTAGTTCTGGGTCGGCAATAATATTGAAGTCAGTTGCTAACCTAATTCACTTTTTTTTTTTTTGTCTCAACATCTAAATCAATTTCAAGATTGTTGCGCTTCCGACTATTTGCCGCTATATAGCATTTGTGTGTTACTAAATTTGAGGTGTTTTTCTCAAATTTATAAACGTTTTTATCATATATTGCACACTAAGGCATCCGGTTTTTCTGTGCCAGTTTCATAGGCTATTCGAGAAAATGTGTCCCTATATCGCTTCGATCTCGTTCATTAGCTAATAATTTTGCTTTGATGTCCAGCGATTAATTTTGACAAAGTATAACTGCATTACATGTGCGTTGATCCAGAGGAGTGTGAATTGATATCTACTGAGTACTCGCTGGGCATTATTTTATCAGCATTTTGTAACAAGAAATTATTCTTGTCCCATGTTGCTCCAGGAATTGCGGAACGATTGTAGAATTTCTGTAGGTAGTCTATTGGTGCTGCTGGATCAGATTCATCTTAAGTTAACTAATCTGCGGTGTTGGGCCTAGTTTCTGGGAAATTGGACTGGTTTATGCCAATGTCGTAGGCTAAGTTCTTCGCTTCCTGACGACGGAACCTAAAAGGATAATATCCTAATAGGTTGGAGTTAACAATCTGACCATTTGTTGTTAACCTACTAGTGTAGGGTCCTGGTCCTAGATCACTAACTGCGTTGCAGACGGCTTCTGCAAGTACTCCAAGGCAAGGTACCTCTTCGTACAGGTTGTGAGTGTCTACAGTGATGTCACCGTAATAACCTTTTCCTGAGGCTACTATCGCGGTGGGTAACTGTGGAAACTCGGGAACAAGATGTTGACCAGAGCTTGTTTCGTATCTTCCTAGCCCTTTTAGATAGAGTAGGATGGGTTCAGATACGATGTATTCTCGATGTTGGAGAATATCGTTCAACCAGTCTTCCTCGGGAGTTAGAGCTAGTTGAAACTTTTGTTTTAGTGTCACTATGCGCGACCATAAACAAAAGGTGTGGTAGTAGTCAAAGTACTCAGGTAGCATGGTTTTTCCTAGATTAACATCGTCTGTGCTTATCTGTTGGAATACAAGCCTAGAGATACTCATCATAGCTACGGCAGAGGGAGTGAAATTAATGATGGGTTTCACTTCTCTGATTGACAGGCCTTTGCCGAAAATGCTGTCACTAAATGGGTCTCCTGTTCTTGGTTCTGATTTCGGAGCTTCCTTGTTGGCAGGTGTTGGTCGTTGTTCGGGCTTGGCAGGTGCGCCTTTCTTAGGCTGATGCTGATTTCACATTATATGGCACCAACGCGTTTTGGAGACGGCCTCCCACACGTAAGACTCCATTGTCCTGGTCCTAGATCACTAACTGCGTTGCAGACGGCTTCTGCAAGTACTCCAAGGCAAGGTACCTCTTCGTACAGGTTGTGAGTGTCTACAGTGATGTCACCGTAATAACCTTTTCCTGAGGCTACTATCGCGGTGGGTAACTGTGGAAACTCGGGAACAAGATGTTGACCAGAGCTTGTTTCGTATCTTCCTAGCCCTTTTAGATAGAGTAGGATGGGTTCAGATACGATGTATTCTCGATGTTGGAGAATATCGTTCAACCAGTCTTCCTCGGGAGTTAGAGCTAGTTGAAACTTTTGTTTTAGTGTCACTATGCGCGACCATAAACAAAAGGTGTGGTAGTAGTCAAAGTACTCAGGTAGCATGGTTTTTCCTAGATTAACATCGTCTGTGCTTATCTGTTGGAATACTAGCCTAGAGATACTCATCATAGCTACGGCAGAGGGAGTGAAATTAATGATGGGTTTCACTTCTCTGATTGACAGGCCTTTGCCGAAAATGCTGTCACTAAATGGGTCTCCTGTTCTTGGTTCTGATTTCGGAGCTTCCTTGTTGGCAGGTGTTGGTCGTTGTTCGGGCTTGGCAGGTGCGCCTTTCTTAGGCTGATGCTGATTGGGTGTTTCACATTATATGGCACCAACGCACCTTGGAGACGGCCTCCCACACGTAAGACTCCATTAGCATCCAGAAACGGGTTGAACGCTTGTAATTTACTCTTAGCTTCCAGAGGTTTTCCTGCTTTGAGTAAGTTTATTTCATGTCCAAAATCCAGATGTTGTTGCAATTTTACGACGAGTGTTTTGGCTTGCTTTAGTTCTTCGACGGTTAGGTGATTGCTATAATGTACATTTTCAACCATGACACTATGGACGAAAAGACCGATAGTTTGGCATTAACTAAAAATTTAAAAATAGTCTAGAAATTTTGCACACACGTTAGTAATTTCGAAATTTCGAATATTTTATTTGGACCACGATTGCAAGCAATTTCATAAATACAATAAGTTTTAAAGTTAATATACACTATATTACAATTTTAGTTGGCTGACTTCTGAGTAGGAAGGATAAATGTCGCATCCCTGCTTTTATATTGATATATTGTTTTTTAGATAGCCAATTTTCAATTAAAAACGCTAATGCCACCTTCAGCAGTTATGGGTATTAAGCCATTCGATGATAGCTTTTTATCCATATCCCCTATTTTTGCAACACTTGTGTCCTTTTAGTGTCTTCTGATTTTTTTTTTTTTTTTTTTTTTTCAAATAGCTGCCATACAGGTGGTGGTATTATAAATTAAAAATAAAATAATCAAAATTAAAAAAAAATTATGTATATGCATATGTACAGATAAGTCTGAAATACATTACATATTTTTTTGTTTTTATTTTCTATATTTGCAATCTGTCTTATACTAAACAATAAGCAAATCTTTACTATCTACAACCAGATGTGTTGTGTTTAACGAGATCAATACATATATTAACATATTAATAACTAAGTCTACTCTACGCGAAATCTTTTTAAGCGCCATACGCTGTTATTTGTGTTGTCGAGGAGTCCAGAAGCTAGAACATTGCAGTGGTCATGTAGCCTATTTAAATACCTCTGTAGTTTTTTGAATTTCCCCTTTGACAAAAGCAGTTTTGAGATCTTTATGGATGTGCATATTATATATAAATACAGTGTAATCAGGTTATAGCGACGACGATGTACATTGGCCATTGTAAAGTATAGTTAATATATTCGTATTGAGGTTGGTAAACATAATAATAATAGGGCTTTTTCTCAATGAGCATTAAACAAATTAAACATAATGTTAACTCCTTTTCGCATCGGGTCGTAAAGTCTACAACAACGTGCGCCCGGTGGGGCGCACTTAAGCCCAATTACAATAACGCATAACGTGGCAGAGACATTGAAATCGTTAGAGCAAAGCGTCAGCCATTCCTCTGCCTCAACTTCAATTCCAATTCCAACTCGAATTCCGCCCCGTCTCGGCTCGGCAACCTGACCGAAAATTACGGCCGCAATTTATGTTTATGTGACTCGAAAGTTTTGCGGCCGTCGGATTTTTATAGTTCAAGTTCGATGTTTTGGGGTGCAAAAGAGCACAGGATAAAAGAGACAAACAAATATAAAGTTTGGCTCGCATGGAAATTTACGTACTGTTAGTTTGGCTGGAAAAAAACTTGAGCCTTTTTATGCGCTTCAAAAGGAAAAAAAAAAAGAAGGAAACCGACATAATTAAACGACAGCCAATACGTTGCCAGACTAAAGATTACCCTTGTATTACTTGTACTTATTGTTATACCTAAAGCATAATGCTCCTGTTACAATTACTGTCAACAGTCCTTGACGTGGACTCGTATCGTATCAAATCCGCCATAAAGGAAGCTTGAGCTGATGGTTCTGGATCATTTTGTATATTATTATTTTTTTTTTTGATAAAGCCAACCAGGCTTATGTTGTCATAATTTGTGATATCATATTTTAAGTTTGTTCAATTGAAATTTATATACATTCTACTATTTCCTACAAACACTTGCCTGTGAATCAGGTTGCCCTTTGGCAAACCAATACAGGGCACAAAAAGGTAAAGCCATTGAGATTTGTCTATTCTGTTTGGTTGGCAGGCAGGCGCAACATTTTGGTCAAACTTGAGTGAGCTTTATGAAGTAGCCAAATGTAAATTGAGCACCGACCACACTCCGACTTCGACTCGGACTTGGTTGCAAGTCCCTAAGCGAAAGCCAACATAATTCATTTTTTTGGGTTTTCTGCCAAGGTCTAGTTTGGATTCGGGTCATGTAACCAGTGTCGCCCAGATTTGCTTGTCTACAAATATCCTTGAATATCCTTCGGGATTCGTACATATAATTTATGCGTTATTTATGCAATAATATTGATGAAGCCCAAAGAGGCGAACGAACAAAGCTAAGAGGGCGCAGATAAACGATAAAAATAATTCAATTAAAATGAAAATAGATAAAAGAAACGACTTTGCATTTTAAAGCGCTAGCTTCCTTTTCTTTTTTTTATCATATAATTTAAGCGCTCCCACACTAGAGTACTAATGATTGAGGACGAAATGTTCTTGTGAATATAAACAACTTTGTGTTCAATGAAACAATATATTTTATATAATTTAGTAACAATAGGTCTAAACTCACTCTATTCCGAATATGAATTGAGCAAAATTAGTTCTCTCGTCGGATTCTCTTATTAAATGTCTCTCCAGCCTACTTAGATTGTCGATAGTCTTAACTTATACATGTTTTTATTTAATGAGTTTTCTGTTACTATTAGTGGCAACTTACATGTATTATTCTTAAGTATTTATTTACACTTGAGGCCATAGCTTTCAAGCCCAAAGTTAAATGATTGGCATTGTAATTTCTCTTCACAAGCGAAAGTCAATGGTTGGTGGTATGTGTATACCTTAATTAATCGTGCTCCATACAGATAAAATCGGAGATTGTCTAGTGCCCAAATAATTGCAAGCATTTCCTTTTCGTTTAAACCGGTTTTTCACCGTCAGGAGATGCCAGATAATGACAGAAGAGTCTAACGGTCGTTAAATACATTCAATGTCTCTTTGTCAAGAGTGATCGGCACTTTTCTGACTGTGACACTTTGACTCTGTGTAACGTTCTCCTCGAGTTTTGTATTGGCTTGAATAAAATTTTCAGTAATAATATGTCATTCCCAAGAAGCTCCTTATTTCTCTAATGCTCGAGGAACTCTCATTTCCTTAACAGCCTTCACATTTTTTCTATTGGGCCTTACACCGTCAGCGGATACGATATTGTCAAGGAATACTACCTGCGAACATAAGATATGTCCTTTGTAGATTCATCTGAAATTTTGCTTATCACCATCCGATATTGTTTTTCTCCATTTAGTTTTGGTTTTTTGGAAAAACCCGTATAGGAGAATTATAAGGGATTTTCGATGATTTAATAATTCCATTTTTTAAAAGATCCCCATTTGGTTTTATACTTACTCTTCTTCAGAGTGCTCGGTGTCAAGTAGAGATGGGCATGGACCCCTCTCTTTTGAGGCACGGCTGGTAAAATCTGAGGCCCAACACGGAATTTTTTTTACAGACACGGCACGAGCTGATAATCAATAAACAATTTTTTTCATTAATTCTACCAAAGTTCGAATTTCTAAAATTGGATGCTTTTCAACAATATCGTCCCTTGCTAAATTCAAATTGTGGCATGCACACGCAAGGTGCAATGTTGGATAGTTACTACCCTCGATCTTTTTCTTATTTTTCCTTTCTTCAAAATAAGCCATAAGTTTGCCTATGCATCTACGTCGTTCCAATTAATATTTTGAAGCCTATTTTTTTCATTCAATTTTTTCTTCAATTTTGTTCATTCAATATGTTGGATATATTTCTATCCAGTTCAATGCGATTGAATTGAAGAGGTGAAGTATTTTTATCAGTCTTCGTAATTGTTTCTTGGTTGGTGACTATTATGGCTGCGTCATGAAGCATATCACATCCAAAGTATCGTTTTAATTTTTGTTCCTTAATTATTGTTCCTTCTGCTACATAATGTATTGTCAACGATATATACAAAGTCACCGTACTCTTGTTGTATTTGCGCGAATCACCCTGAAACTTGGCCAAATTTTTGTTAAATTAAAAAATTTAAATGCATTAATATATTTTCTTCTAAACTAAAAAAGAAAAGCTGTATATGTCGGATTGTCATTTTCTAGTTCACTAATATCCATCATGCTTTCTGGGCCGCGACATGCTTGCTCCTTTGATTTCTGCTCGAAACTAAAATAATTTCGCTTTCTCTGCTACTCTGTGTGCACTCACTCACAATTGTTATTCTTATCTCGCCCTAACTCACTGTCGGGCCCAGACTGCCTTCAGACATAAACGTCTGCCAGGCTAGGATAACGGATCGGTGAATGAATGGAATTGAATCAACGGTATAATAATGATAACCCGATATTCATAATATTGTGTGGACACGACATATACATATATGGAATATCCAACGTTATGCTGTACCCAAATTTCATGCGATTTTATATTGCTTTTTTTATTTCATTGAAATGTAATTCGTAAAGATGTCCGATGTTCCGTGAGATGGCTGTGGGATGTGACAATTACGATTCATTATCAATATTTTTCCCTAACTTCGCACCAAACGATATAAATAAAACACGCTTTTTAGTCCGCATTCGGAAGTAATATTGTAAGTAATATTGTAAGTAAGTAATATTCATTCCTTACTGGTCGGTTGAATTTTAGCTCGCTTCAGAGTTGCTTTGAAACGTATTCTGCCGAGTCGGCAGATTTGTTGATCTGCTTTATGCTGGATTTTCGTGATCTAAGAAAATCCAGAATGAATAAATTTATGATGATAGTGATGCCGATCGATGAGAAGAAGTGTCGGCTTGGCTATTCTTTGCATATAATTTGGTTTACATTTATAATTTGGATGTTGTGGATACTGTTGCATTTCTACTAAGAAGAAAGTTTTTCCTGGCCTCTGACGCTTGAGCCCATCTTTGTACTAATTCAGATTCAGTTCCTGTCTTCAGCTGACGCAACGAATGGAATGGAGACGAAAGGGACGTTCATTACCCGACCATAGATCGAATTGCATCAGCCAATTTTTGACGGCCGAATGGTTTCAGTCTTGAAATCATGATTATTCAAATTATAGACTTAATTAACATTAATTTTATGTTTTATAACATTCCTTTTTTTTATTAAGGCGTTGGAACGGTATGCAAATGACAACACAGTTAGATGATGTAATGCCAAACCAACTTATATGCTCAGGAGGAATAAAAACAATATTAACCTAAACTTAAATAAAGAACTAAACTAATTGTTTTGGCAAAGCCCAAGCGTTTTAACCGCCTTAGTGGCCTCGCAGGGAGCTAAAGTCTCTCCAATCTGCTCCGGTGTCTAGTCAGTCTTTCACTATATCGGATAGTGTGCCTACCAATCTGTTCCTCCACTGTGAGCAGCTGCAGGAACATACCATGGACAGCATGTGATTTTCACAATAATTATGTATGCGTCTATTTTGCGCATATCCCCCAGATCTGCACACCATTGAGCCGAATTGGGGCTAGGCTAGATAAGCCAGAGTAAAGAAACACAAGCTAACACGCTGAGTTTACCCTGACTCCGAGTTAACCAGTTGAGAATTACAAAAAACCTGTCCTACCACAGCAACCCTAAAAGTATTCCGCAAATAATTAAGTCCCCCTCGCTTCACGGCCTTATGGCTAAGACCAAAGTTTTTTTTTTATTTTATTTTTTTATTTTTTTTATTTATTTGTTAAAGCCATACGAGGTTTTTCAATAACCCCTTTGTGCGCTTGTTATCTCTTCATTCAGCCCATTAGGGCGCGCCGGCAACTTACGTTGCTGTTGGAATTTACAAATATTTACAATTACAATTATTTACAACACAATACAATAATAACAATGATGGCAGCTATATGTTGTTGACCGTCATCCGGGGCGAGCGGAGGATCAGGTCCCTTGGTTGTCTCCTTTTAAGCCACCTGGGAGTTCTATTTGTTGTAAGAATTTTTGCTAACCTGTTTTTGTGCCGCTCCTATCTGTCATTGTACCGGCTAGAGTGCTGATTTAACGCATCAAGCACAGTGGCGAGTTTCAAGTCTCTGTGCAGTATAGTGTTTCGAACAAACCACTCGCAACCGGTAAGCAACCTCATGATTTTATTCTGGGTGGCCTGGATGCGATGAATTTGGCTATCACAAGCCAGCCCCCAGATTTGGCAGATCAAAGAGTAGTATCTGTTCTTATCAGCTTAACATCTGATAGTTTCTCCATAGTTAAACTGATTTTTGGAATCACACGGAGTGCTAGTGCTTGCTCCACCTCTGTCGCGGATTGGCCCGGTATTGCAGTACCGCCGGGATTTCGGCAAAATTGAAAAATACATAAAGTAATAAGAAGGAATAGTGGATAGTTTAACACTGTAGGAGTTGCCCTCGTTCTGGCTCAAAGTTGGCATTCAAATCGTTTGGCGATTTTTGGTTTGCATTCTTTCCGCATTTTGGGCGAGGAAGCCAATTCCGAGTCGCCCTACACAGTGATGCATATGGGAGGAGAGCAGTGGGAAAGGATGCCAGGCAGCAGCAACTGACAAGGGACATGGCAGCTGCTGACATTGCAACTGTGTCCTGTGCCAGGGTCTATCTAAGTTCAGCTAGCAAATTGTTTTGTCGTCGGCGTATTTGCCAAGTCGTTTGGAAAATTGAAATGATTAATTGTTTGGGTAAACTCCATGAGTTTCATGACTCCTTGAGGAAGGCAGAAGAAATCAAGTCGTCCACTTGAAGGAACAATCGAGTCGTGTCGAGTCGTCATGGATTGATTGCCCGCAGCTCAAAGTTTGAAAATCAAAACACTTTTTATTGACAGCTTTGCATTTGTCGTGACTGAATTTGTGCGAGCTGTGTGTGTGTGTGTGTGTTGGACCATTTGACAAGCACGCGACAGTTATTTGTCAGCAGCTGGCGGAGTGAAGCGGGCTAACATGGATTAAAGAGAGTGATTGGTGCCAGCTGAGCTATAGGCAATATATATATATGCCGTGGCGTTGTGTTTCTCGCGTTTGCCTTCCATTATAACTGCGCCTAATAACGAATGCCCGGTGTCGCTTAATTCTCTTTTTTCAAAGCTCCTTGCTCAACTGCGACACAGCCATCCTGACGCTTACACGTCCCTGTGTAAATATTTTATCATAATATCATTCCGACACGGACAATTTTTACAATTATTAATTATTACAGTTCTATTTTATATTAGTATTTTCTTAGATTTCGTAATCCATCATTTATTTTATTAACATTACTCTTATGTTATTCACGATTTTACAACTTCAAAATTCATCACTTCGTCTTGCCAAGACGGATACAACAATTCCTTCTATTATTCCTTATCCATACCAACCATTCCACCAGTATACCACTTTCGCTGTTATTTCAAAATCAGCGTCACACATGACAGATATCAGATCAGCTCTTTATAAGCGAATCGTCAAACCTGACGGATTACTCTGTCTCATCTGGACTCTTTGGCGAATTAGTCTCTCCTTTATATATAGTGGGTACATTGGGTACATAACCATTTGGCATTTTTCGAATATTTTCGTGGCTATAATTATACTGCCGATTATTTGTAAGCGACTTTACTAAATACCTGTCGTCATCTAAAACTTCTGCTACTCAGCAAACTTTGTTCACACGTCCTCGTGTGTTACAAAGTATAAATGAATAAAACAAACTTAGTCATTTTATTGTCATAGTTTCCGATACAATCAGATATCGACTCGAGTGCTGATTTATTGCATCAAAGACAGTTGCAAGTTTCATGTCTGTGCAGAATGCTATTTCTAACAAACCACTCGCAGCCGGTAAGCAATCTCATAATTTTGTTCTGGGCGGCCTGAATACGTCGAATTTGGCTATCACAAGCCAGTCCCCAGATTTGGCATCCATATCTCCATATTGGCGTAGTAATCTGTTTGTAAATTGTCACCTTGTTAGTAAGTGACAATTTACTACGCGAGCAGAGGAGCAAATAGTGCTTCTTCACAGCCACACGTAAGCCTCGTTCCATGCAGCATTCATGATCCATGTGGCATGTCAAGGCTGTACAGGCAGTAAAGCAAGGGGCCAAGGACACTACCCAGTGGTACTTCAGCTGCAACATCATCCTCTGTGGATAGCGCCGTGTGAAAGCGCACCACGAATCGCAGTCCCTCAAGGTACGACCTGAACAGTCCAAAATATGGCACAGGAAGAGTTTGTTTGATTTTCAGCACCATTCTGGCGTGTCACACTCGATCGAATGCCTCCCGGATGTCCAGATAGATTGTGTTGCAATACTCCTTGTTGTCGTACGCCGTTAGTATTTGGTCGACAACTCTATGCAGTTGCTCCACTGTGCTGTGACCAGCACGGAAAAAGATTAGTAAATGCAAACAATTTAGTGCTAATATTCAATAAAATTGTATCTTATTACAAATCATTTCTACAGACTGTAAGCGCCATCTATGGAATAAATATATATGACTTGTATGGTTTGCATCTTTACTGAAGTTGAGCGAATCTGCTAAGTAGGTATAAAAAATGTCCTTACTGAATACAGGATAATATGGTTTTGCCTTGACGAGGGTTGAAATGTGTATATGCTAAAATTGCAAAGGAAATTTATTGTTTGTGTGTCCTTGCCAAAATAATCGGAAGGATATTTTGTGCGTGTCTTGGCTAAAATATTGTTAGACTGCCTGTAGGTATTTAATTACTGTCTACTGTTTAGAATGGGAAATCAACTCCGAATTTTAAATGGGTAAATTTTAGGGTTATATTCCAGACACAGCAATGTCCAAACGCAGAGAATAACCACTTTTATTGCCTTTAAAAAAGACATGGTTTTAAAATAAACTACGCCACAAAAGTTGTTGGGAGTTCCAAGGGCAATTAAAAATGACATTTATGCCAATATATTAATGGGAAAAATATAGTTTTCCTTTGATGCTTTGGGAAATATAGTAGTGTACTAAAATGCTGTTGAATTTTAAAGAATTGGGAACCATTATATAAACCATATTTTTATTGCAATATTACCATTACCAGTTCCATTGGACTAACAGTTATAAGTTAAAAATTCTTTTGAAATAAAATAAAATTATATTTTTTTAGTGATGTTGGTGTACATCGTATAAGAAAGAGACTAATATTGTTTTCATTCGCGAGATTATTGTGATATAATAAAGTTAGCATATCGAGAGCTTTTGGCTTTAGACTGCTCCGTTTGTGCGCAGAGATTTCTCACATTTCTTTCGCTTATTCGGAGGCGCAATATTTTCAATGTCTTCCGCAACATCAAAAGAAGAAGATTGTCCATTGGTGTCTGCAGGCAAATAAGCACTTTTATATAAAATTCAAAACAATTATAAATAACGTGTTTGCTAGTAATTGTATGAGTCTTACCAGATGGGATCAAAAATTTTCCATTTTGCGTGGTGGAACCGCCAACAATTAAATAATGTAGTAAACAGGTATCTATGTGCTATACAATAAAAAATAAATCAAATTATTTGTGTAAAATAGATTCTAATATTAATAATAATTTGAGTAACAACGTGTGAACGTACATGTGGCTTGGCATCTGTAGCGATCTATCGACATCTTGTGGTTACCTACTATTGTGATGACACTCTGGAGATCATATTGTACACGCCTTAGGGAATGTAGTACATAAACTGTTTTGGAATAGTTAAGTTTGATACACCACTTTTTGGTCCATTTCACTATGGGTAAAAAGCCCGAATTTTTGGCATTAATTGTCCCTGGAGAGATCGAAGCTTGAAATTTTGTATACATTAATATGAATTTCTTATAATTTCGTATTCTTTTTTTTTTGTTTTTTAATACAGCCACTCCCCCACCTCTTTTGCTTATAGCGTCGATCCGGTTATTGCGACGAAAATTCTAGTTCCCAGGCAAACTTTTGTACCTTGAATTATAATTTTGTCATAGTTTTCTTCTTCCAACTCAATACAATTCATATCACATTTGCTCATCTACATCCTCCTCTTCTTCGCTTTCTGTAGAACTAACAATTGTTTCAGAAGGATAGAAACAATAACTTCTGTATGCAGTTCTTTTTTCTATTTCAGTGAGCTCGATCTTTTAAACTGAGACTAGAAATAAGTGGGTCAGATGAGTCTAGTGCTCTATTAATTACGTCAGTTATATTTTGCAATCGGCTAGCATTATTCCGAGAATCAGACGCGTGTTCTCCCAAAACCCCAACTGGAAGTATAGAGCTGTCCATTATTTGATGCCCATGCACCAAAATTTTGTGGACAGTTGGGGACATTGGATACCAAAAATATTTTAACATATACATATGTACAAATTGAATGCTTTCTCATACAGAGCTTTAAATTTCTCGGAGCTCACCTTATGCTCGCAAGAAATAGCAATCAATATTGTATACAAGTTTTTTTCAATTTCTGGGTCAAAATTTAAAATGGTTGAAAACAGCTCAGTATTTCCAATGCTCTTCTTGCTGTGTTGCCGTCATTAGTGTTTTGTTTCGGATTGTCCACATTAAGACCCATTTCACTCCATAGCCTGCTTTGGATGAGTTGTTTGTCAGAATCCATTTTTTTGTTGTTTTTTAATCTATTCTGTATGAAATTTTAAGTACAAACTCCAGAAATCTTATCCACGCATGTAGTGGGCTGACTCCATATTGAAGGCTTTTGGAATTAACAATAAATATTCCTGAGTCAGTGGTTTTTAGCAGTTTATTTGACTTTGCTCCACATAAGGGGCATACTTGGCATGAATTGTTAAAACATTCAAAACTTTTCCGTCAATTAGAGTCATGTATGGCTTATAATCAATGAGTATACTTTTTTCTTCGAAAATATACAAGTGACGCTGAAGGTTTTTAATTTGTGCATCCAAATTTAATTTCTTTTTCAATATAAGGTCATTCGTTTCCTTAATAGATTCTATTTTCAAAGGCCGGCAAAATCTAACTGCCTGAGGAATAGTATTAAGCCAAACGACTTGCCTATGCTCGTCAACTAATTTCAATGGAATTACTGTTGTTACGAATAATGAATGGTAAAATCCGATATGATCATTTTCTTGAAAATGCTTTGTCCTGTAGAACCGTCGAAACCGTAACTTAGCATTACTGTACAGCGCGTTGAATTCGAAATTTAAGAATGTCTTACTGCATCAGAAGAACGCGATCAACTGTGTGATTTAATAAGTTTTGTAATGGGACTTCCACTTTTGTCTCAGAGTACACGATTTCTTCAGGTCGACACTTCAATTTAATGTCCTTAAGCTTTGCGTAAGGCAGAAAAATGTCAAATCCTTTTCGCTTATTAAGTGCCTTTATGTTAGGTATTGTTGCTTAGTCAATCCATTTTCAATCAGGAAAGCCAAATCTTCATCAACAGTTAATGTCCAGGGATCATTTTTTTCAAGCTTATTTTTAGTCTCGGTTGATTGCTCGATGTTCATAGCTTTTTCAAAACAAAGCTTTTATCGCTTTCCATTGATTTTTTAGATGAGACCAATGCAGCATATATCAATAGCGGCGTCGAGCTATCACAATCTGAAGCCAGCTCAGAAGCCAATTTTCGTTTTAGTCGTGGACC
Organism: Drosophila aldrichi; assembly: GCA_035045965.1. Lineage (NCBI taxonomy): Eukaryota > Metazoa > Arthropoda > Insecta > Diptera > Drosophilidae > Drosophila > Drosophila aldrichi. Next base: position 4,157,525 of record JAWNOM010000534.1, read on the forward strand.
AGCATCGCTATAACTGAATGGCTTTCGACCTCTTGTCGATTGTTGCTACTCTACACTTCTAGCAGAATGGAATTGCAGAACTCATGCAACATGTCGATTATTTTTTGAAGGAACAAGAAGTCTTTTTAGTATTAGGTTTAGAAAATATTAACGCACAATTTCTCATTTAAACATTTCAAATACCTTTGAGGGATCAAAAGTTATATCTGACGAAACGCACACATGAATATTACTTTTTATCTAAAAATACACAACAGCAACACATTGCACAATTGGACGATAAATCACAAAACTACCACAATTAATAAATGATCCCATTTGACATACCTTCCTTAATCTGTTCCATAACAAATATTTTTCACTATATCAAACATCCAAAGATTTACACACATTGAAAGTAGAGAATGATTACGCGCATTTTTTCGATTTACCATGCAACCGTGAATCAGCTGACTTTGACGAAGCTTAAAACATTAGTCCCCAAAATTTTATAAAAATTGGTTTTAAGTCGGCTGGAGTTTTTTAAATGAAAATATGAAAACAGTTTTTGGATACTGAAAAACAATTTTTTTTTTTATTTAAGCCAAAAAATCGGTCCTTTTTATTTTTGATTGAGCTGCTGCATTGCATGTAAAGGGCCAATGCTGCTGGATAGAATTGGAGTGTCATCAGCATATGTGGCCAGCATCATACACAAAGCAGGGTTTCGAAAGCTGGAATGTCTGCGGTGTAGAAATTGTATAATATTGGGCTCAATACCCCTCTTTGCGGAACACCAGCATCAATTTGTTTAATACTTGATCGTGCATTGTTATAGATCAGTATTAAATATAGTAGAGCCTTAAATTGTACTAGACGTCTGCATGAATGGCAAAAAAAGCACATTCAAATGTACAAAGTCATCATTGAATTGAGTGAATACTTATACAAAACGAAATGAGAATGAGTGAGTGACTGAAGTCGTGTTTCTCTCGGCTGCACAAATATATACCCAAAAAGAAACGAAGTGAGTCAGTGAGCAGCAGAAGCTATTAAATGTTGTATATTGAATACATTCTGCGCTGCTTGCTGGAATACAAAATATTCGGCAGCTTGTTTTATGCAGTATTGGGAAAAAATGTTTGTGCATTTTCCACCATGCCAAAACGTTAAAATTGGTTGAATATGGAACATTTATATTTGTATAGCCTGCTATTTCCATTTATTGGAGTCAACCTGGACAGCTTCTATGAACTCATCAAATTCATCACTAGCTGTTTGAGTTTCAAAAGTTTCACTACTTGAGTCTACTAAAAAATGCTTCATAATAGTTTTACAGTCATTTATTGTTGTTTTCTTTTCATTTTGGGAAAATTGTTTTAGCTTATTTGTTGGTGGAAACAAAAACAATACAATGCTGTGATATTTTGATAAATTTGGAGTAATTGTATCCAAAATTTGAGATCGTAGTGTAAGGTAGTAAATTGAAATGCTGGGGTAGACACAGTCTACCCAGGGTGTTCTCACAAGAAATTTATTTAATTTTGAAATAGTGGGACACCAGGGGGGGGGGGGGGATATCTAACGTTATTGGCCGGGAAAAGGGAGAGGGGGGGAAATCTAATATGGGGACCGCCACTCACGTGTACCACCTCCTTTTTCTTTCCTCGTCTCCGGGTCTTCTCTTTCCCTCGCTGCCGTCGAACTCTACTATAGCCGCCGTTTAATTTAATGAAAATTGCCAATTCGCCTTTTCTTTCAGTTTCTTTAATTTTCACTCGAGGTGCCGCTTACTCTAATCGCGCTTTTACAATTCACCACGCGCTTTAAAATTTCAAAATTACCAACACGACTCGCCAGTGACTCGGCAACGACTTAACTTAAAAACCACTCGCCCACGACTTAACGACGACTAAAATGTCTCTCTTTCTTGCGCTCGCCCAAAGCGCTCGTCGTCGGCGACGCAACTCTCCGCTCACAACTCTCCACGCAGGGTTGCGCCGCCGATCGCCGATAAATCAGCGCTTTGGGCGGCATTTTCAAATATGAATTCAAATCTTAAAATATATCAAACTAATTTTTACTTAATCCCTAACTGCTACGGCTAAATCTTACCAACTACAAAACTAACCCTAATTAAACCTACTTAATTTACTAACTTAACTCTAAATCTTAATGGCTACAAAATAAACTAAATATTTCATAAATTTCGATAACTATCTAATAAAAATAAACATTTTTCCATTTTAACTCCAAACTAAACATTTCTTCATTCTCTTAATTCCATTTTCTTTATAAACACCCCCTCTTTCTTTCATAAACAAAATAATAGTTTCTTCATTCCAAATAATCGTGAGGCGGTAATTAGGGAGCCGCCTCACAGTAGTGAAAACTTCATTGATTCAATTAGTTGAATATCACTGTACTCGGACCGACATTTTTTTTTTTTTTTTTTAATTATATATATTTGGTAGAACCAAATGAATAGTCGGGCGTTTAACTGCTTCTAGTTTTTTGGAAACGTTTTTAAATGGTTCTAAGAGACAGACTATGGCAGCTAAATTATTTTTATTGATTCCTTCTATTCTATATTCTTGTCTTTTTATTTTCAAAATTGAAATTATTTCCGTCCAATTACTATCTACCGAATTAAGCAAATAGTATACTGTGTTCCATCGCGTTGGGCAAAAGCTTTTTAACGAGAGACCCAAAGAAGAATTAGTTCCTGACTTTTTAAAATACTTCACCAACTTTGTTAGAATGTGATACAATATTTGCAAGCTCAGGAACAGACTCAATTGATTTTTCGACGGCGTTGTTCAATAAATGATTGACACAATTAATTTTTTCTAAGTTTTAGAAGGCTTTAATCATGTTGGACCCACGATCAGTAACAATAAGTGGATTGTCCTTATCGAGGTCACATCAAAAATCTCTTAAACTTAAATTTAAAACTTATAGATTAAATATAGATACATACCTGTGCAGGAGACTTCCTTCATCGTCTTCATGGCTAATAATCGGTCAACAAGAGCTCCATCCTTAATGTAGTGTATGGTACAGGACAAGTTAGATGATTTTAAAAAATTGTCTGTCCATATGTCACTGGTAATGGCGTAGCCGAAACTCTTACATATTTTAATTTCATCTTGAATCGGGCCAAAGTAGCAATTTCTCGACGTCGACATTACTACCAAAAATTGCTCCTACTTTAATAAAAAATGATGCAAAGTTTTTGAGTCCGGAATCTTCGACAATTTTAAACGGGCGACAATTTTTTACTACCCATTCGTAACATTAACATTAACAGCTTCATGCTTTGTTGTAGAATTTGTTTCGATTAGTGAAGTTTTCTCTGTTTTACAGTTCACATTGTAGCATTTGTGCTTCACCAAATTTGATGTGCTACCTGAAAACTTCAAAACCGAAAAGCACATTTTGCAAGCAAGAAGGCCATCGAACTCAATTCCACATTCGTTTTTTATGTTGGCAAAATATCGCCACACTTCGCTTCGTCCGCTTTTATCTGTTATTTTTTTATTTCGTCGCTTTTAAGCAACGCACTCTCCTATATTTTATATATTTAAATCAAATAAATATTAAATCTGCAAATATCAACACAGAAAACATAAATTGTACTGTTGTCAATAAGGTCTAATCCAGGAGACTTTTTAATTTTGAAAACCATTGATTTCAACCATAATTTCTTGGACGAAATTGAATAGAGATCCAATGTCATCTCTATCTTCTTGATTACAGGTTATGTTTGGCTGAAAGCGATCCTCAAAGTGAAGAGCAAAAGATTATGCCTTTTCCTCTGAAGTTTTGCACCACATGGATTAGTTTAGCTCTCAACTGCATTATCAGTATTAACAAATTTGTTAAGTTGCAGATTAGCAACCGGTTATTTTTTTTGATCGAATTTGGGACTCGCCATAGTTTTTTCATGCTATAGCTAATATTGATTAGCTTTCAACCTCTCATCCACGTCTGCAGCATGTATAGCTCAGAATTGATCCCTGCAAAGATGGCAAAGTCGATGGCAGAAGGTGACGATCGCATATTATAAGGGAAATTCGTTGGCGAGCCTGTAGCCAGTAAATTATTTCTACTCTTTTAGCAGAGTACTCCCATTAATACAAGATCTGACATTATCCCACCAGTTGCTTTTAGCATTCCAGTCACCAACTAAGAGGCTTTTTAAGTTTTTAATTTGCCATACAAGCTGAGGCGGACAGTATAATCGTATAGTATAATCGCCTTAGTGGCCTCACAGGGAGCAATCGTCTCGCTAGTCTGCAGCGATGGCTAGCCAGTCTGTCACTGTATCTGCTAGTGTCTACCAATCTGGTAGATCCGGCCACATACCCTGGGCAGTTTGTGATTTGTCGCAATACTCAATTTTGCAAGACCTATATGCGTCTATAGTTGGATTTTGCGCATATTCCCCAAATCTGCTCAGTTGATGGATGGTTATTAACCTTTTGATGGCACAGCAAGATAGTATTTAAAATGCTACCATTGTTGGATTTAGCCTCAATCTTAATTTCGAATAGGTCAAGTGGCTTACCAGAAAACTTTTTTTTTTTACTGTTACTTGCATATCGAACTGAATGTCCTAGTTTAGCAAACTCCAGTCAATAGGACTACTTTGATGCAAATGCCTTATCTGACAAGAATATATATTTATGTTTTGAAAATGACGAACAAGTTTCCTATAGGTGTCGATGTTAAGGCATTGGATGTGTAATCCACGTCCGGATGTGGGTTTGATATAATAAGAGCTATGACCGATAACTTTATTGATTCCTTGAATGAACGGAATGATCATAGGAACGTCCGGAATATATATAGAAAGTGGTCTTGTATTTTCCTTATTAGTAGCTGCAGTTTCATTAATAGCTGTTTTACTTGATTTGGAATTATTTTTGCTTACAATTTCAAGATGTCAATGCTACCATTTTAAATTTTTTGTTTTATTATATTTAGACATATATATATAAACATATATTTTTTATTTTCTTATGTTTTTTTTTTTTTTCGTCTGCACACTTGCCGACGGCATTTTAATCGTCTTGCACAAATTCTTTTTTTATACCCTGAACCCATTGAAAATGGGAAATCACTTCCTCAACCTCTTCTTCTAGCTTAGTTTTTCAGCGTGTACTTTTAAAATACAGCCTGCTTTTATAAGACATTCCAACTTTATTTCGGAACATAGCAGCTGGTAGCAAAAATAGCTTTGATTAATTATACCTTATATTTTTTTAAAATACCAAACTACTTTGAAATGTATTACTTAGTTGGGCCGAAATCCCGGCGGTACTGCAATACCGGGCCAACCCGCGACAGAGGTGGAGCAAGCCCCTAGCACTCCGTCTGATTCCAAAAATCAGTTTAACATTTGTTGTTCTCCAATGGAGAAACTATCAGATGTTAAGCTGATAAGAACAGATACTACACTTTGATCTTAGCCATAAGGCCGAGAAGCGATAACTTCACACAGTCAAATATTCAGTACTCCATTGGGCTACAGCTAAAACCAGTTGAGAATTATAAATTAATTTACCTTGAAAACCTTTTACCTACCTAAGCGAACTTAATTATTTGTGGCATACTTTAGGGGTTGCTCAGGTAGGACAGGTATTTTGTAATTCTCAACTGGTTAACTCGGAGTCAGGGTGGAGTTAATGTTTTAGCTGGCAGTTCTTCACTCTGGCTTCTCTTCAGTTGTCGAATTAATCTTTCGCCTTTTACTAAAGATTTCCGTGGAGAGGAGCACTCTAATGAGTCTAAAATGAATTTTTTGTAGTGCCCAGCAACTTCGGTTACAGGGCCAATAAATAATAAATATAAACTAAAAACAAGTAAGAAAGCTCTAGTCGAGACTGCTCGACTAGGAAATCCCCTGAACCCTTCGGAGAACTGATATTTCAATAAATCTTCGCGTCTTTCTACTTACAAAAAACACACACACATACAATGTATAGACACACATAGGCGCGCACGCATAAACACGCATGGGGGCTGCAGTGTGGGCTTCTCATGGGAATTTAATTGTTTAATAACTTTTTTGTGGATGTACGTTCTTCATGAAACTTTTAGATTGTGATTATATCATTACTATGCGTGTATGTGCCGAAGCTCAATTCTCTAGTATTTGAAATACGCCTTTTACAAAGGTGATGGTGAGGGGGTGGATATAGGGGTGGGGGTGAATTATCGACGCGTTCAAACATACGGACAGACGGACAGGGCTAAATCAACTTATCTCGTCGCCCTGATCAAGAATATATATACTTTGTGGGGTCTGCCACGCCTCCTTCTCCGTGTTACATACTTTTAACAAAACCATTATACCCTGATTTCCCATTTTCAATGGGTTCAGGGTATAAAAACGGACGAAAGTCCACTGAAAGGCAAAAGTTGTTCTTAATTTTATATAACTAACTTGTGTTTTTTATTCTTTTTAAATATCCTTCTCACATACCCTTTAAAGATAATTCGTAATGGCAAGGGAACCGAATTTTTTACGAATTAGAGAGGTTTTCGATTTACCGAGGTTTCCATTTAACGGGGTGTAAGAAATCAAAATATGAATTGAAGGGGTTTTTATATTTAACTTCACTTCAACAATTTTAACTTATGAAAAATAAATAAAATACACATTCATTTCAATATTATGTAATTAAAAACAAAATTAAACATAAACAAAATCATATTAACGAAAAATTGATAATTTATATTTTTATATTTTACGAATCGTCTGCACGCTTCAAATAAAATGTGCAAACTAATAGATATACAATAGAGAGAACAACGAAATTTCACACATGAAGCGACATAAAGGCGTCATGCATAAAATAGTCTGCGAGATCTACATACATACATAATTATGTAAGGCTGCAAACATAGTGAGCGCTGAGACGAAGACGAAGATGAAAACAAAGCTGAAGACAAGTTAAACAAAAAAAAAAACAAAAAAAAAAAAATCAAGAAATACGAATTACAAGAGGTTACGAAAAGAAATTACGAATTATAAGAAGTTTCGAAACGTTTCATAAGAGGCAAGATCATGGCCGAGTAGGCAGAAAAATTACGAATTATCGAGGGGACCAAAATGTATGGGATTTTTACGAATTAACGAAGTTTTTCAAGGGACCAGCAGTTTCTTACGAATTATTGAGGTTTTCGATTTAGTGGGGTACGAATTATCGAGACTCCACCGTATTTTAATTGCGGCAGACAAAGCAGCATTTGGGAAATTGCAAGTCAGACTACGGCACAGCCTCAAAAAAAAAAAAAAAAAAAATTATACACACATACAGTGACGAACTAAATTATTGGCACAGCAGGCTTTTTATACTTTATAGCGATTTTTAAAGTGTTTTTTAACGCTTTTTTAGTAAAACAAAAAATGTACTACATAGAATAGGGTATTTATTAACGTATACAAAAAAAATATTGTAAAAAACTTCAACGTACATTTTTTAAAAATTCAATAACCAAGAAAAGACCTCGATTTTCCTGAACAAAATTATTGGCACACTTAGTATTTTTTTGGTTTTTTTTAAGAATTAAACCGATTAGACAAAATATATTGGCAATTTCACAATATTTTATGTTCCTTTATCTAAAGCTTCGCAAATTTAAATTTATATTTAAAAAAATTTTTAGCAATTGAGTATATATTTTAACTTTTCTTAATAATGGCACCTAAGCTAAAAGAAACATCAGTAGCTCAGAGGAAAATTATCCTGCATTTGCACGATCAAGGCAACTTTTATGCAGATATTATAGAGGTAATGGAAGGAAGCCGACTCACTACTCGAAGCTACGTGCACCGCTCCAAGGAAGCCCGCAATCTGCAAAGTTCATAAACTTACAGGTAGCCTTAAGTGGTTGAACGGCCATAGATGCAGGAAAATCGTTCGAAAGGTGCAAGTGAATCTCAAAATAACATCAACACAGATTGCTGCTGAAGTTACAAAAGGAATAGGAAGGGATATGCACCCGATTACAATACGCAGAGTAGTGCACAAGGCCAAATACAAATCGCGTGTGGCTAGACAAAAGCTATGCATCAAAGATGCTTATAAAAAGAAGCGTTTGGACTACGCTAAAGAATATTTTAGCAAGCAATCTGGTTATTGGAGTCAAGTTTTGTTCTGTAATGAGTGAAAATTCAATATATTTCGCTCTGGTGGGCGTAAAACTGTTTGGAGGAAGCCGAAAACTGAATTTCACAAAAAACAATACTACGCCAAGAATTAAGCATGGTGGTTGTAGGGTGATGGTCTGGGGTTGCATATCTGCTGCAGGTGTGGGCGAGTTGGTATTTGTAGACGGTATAATGGACAAACATTTGTGACCAAATATTTTGAAAGATAACCTTTAAAAAAGTGTCGAAAAGCTGCAACTGCTAAGCACGTTCATATTTCAACATGTCAACGACCACAAGCATTCTGCCCATATCGTCAAAATGTAGCTGGTGTATAATACCGCCTATGTGCTACTGCACCCACCACAATATCCAGAACTAAATCCAAGCGAACACTTTTGGAAAGAATTGGATAGGTGGATCTCAAAACGAGCAATAACAAATAGACCGGTCTAAAACAAGCTCTTATCGAAGAATGGCAAAAAATGAGTGAAGACGTCACTCAAAAATAATTTTTTTCGATGCCAAACCTCTTATTAAAGCTAAAGGGTTACATACCAAATGTTAATTATAGTTATTATCCATTTTTTTCATAATATTTTTATGTTTTTTCAGTTTTTTTTTTTGGTGTGCCAATAATTTTGTTCAGGAAAATCGAGGTCTTTTCTTTGTTATTGAATTTTTAAAAAATGTACGTTGAAGTTTTTTACAATATTTTTTTTGTATACGTTAATAAATACCCTATTCTATGTAGTACATTTTTTGTTTTACTAAAAAAGCGTTAAAAAACACTTTAAAAATCGCTATAAAGTATAAAAAGCCTGCTGTGCCAATAATTTAGTTCGTCACTGTATTCATAAATATATTTGAGAGAGCAGACAAAGAGAGAAGAAAAATTTATTCCGAATTCGACTACCTCCGCTGAGCGCATGAAGCGAACTGTTCATGCTTTCGTATATTTTCGTAGCCCGACTCTAAAAGTGAGGGGCCGAGCAAATACGAAGTTGTGTGGGACGCAACCCTACAAAAAAAGCGTGCAAAAAGCTTTACACTACGTGTCCGATCACGATTGAGTGATAGTAGGTTACGCAAAGCGGTCAGCTGTTTTAACAGCGTGACATCGTTATTTCAGAAAATGGTGCGCGCGCGTTTAAATTTGTATGAAAATCAAGCAATTTTGGCACTGTTATTTGTTTTAAAACTAATAGACTGAATAAAACGAGCTGGGCAGCTAATCACAAGTTCTAAATAGATTCATGAATCGGAAAATATAAATAATGTTTAATAAATAATGTTTATATTCTAAGTCGTTTTCTAGGCAGTTATTGATCACCCAATCCCTTGACCACTTTTACTTTCGCGTGGAATGGCTTTAATTATATTATATAAGGCTTTTCTTTTTAAAACTAAATAGTTACGACTAAGTATTACGCATTACTCATCAATCCGCATCATAATATTCACCAATTTCATTTATTATACTACGAATCTAATGGCCATAGATGATACGCAGCGTTGTTAGCTGCTGCCTAGCTTTTCAGAGCTGATTCAGACAGATTATATGTTTCCTTGGGTTTTAATACTCATAATCATGTTCAGTTTTTGATTTTGTAATTAATACACCAATTTTAATTCATTCCACCGGATGTTTCTGACATGACAGCAGGTGTGAGCAGCACCTTTATTGGTGCAGCTTCAACGTGTACTATATTTGTATATGTGGATAGTTTGGCATAAATAAACCTTATTGATGGCGAAAACTCAGTTAACTATGTCCATCAACCAATCCTGCTGACTTTTTGGCTATTTTGGCCATATCATTGCTGCTTTCGAAAGGCCTCCCAGTTCATTCTAATTTATACTTAGTTTATTTATTGTATGATAATAAATTTAGTTGTTGACCACTTTTAAGGTATTTACTGTTGAAATTCACTTATATATACATACTTAATTTTGCTTGTTTTGGACCACTTGGCCTATCTCTGCTGAAGTTCCCGCCAAGCTTTAGCCGGGATAACATAGCAAAATCTGGAAATGTGACGTCACAAGAGATCTGTTACTTAACATTAAAAGTAACGGGACTGGTCTTTGCGCAACCTACTGTGTCTTTTAACAGTGATGTAGTCTATATACTCAAGCACAAAATAAACTTGGGTAATTTTCAATGTAATACAAATTATTTATTGTCCGTTATTATATCCGCGCTTATCTTTGCATTTCACAGAAATACATATTTAAGTTGTAATTGATAAATTAAAAAAAAAATATTAACCAACTGACATATTCTTTAACAGAACCGCTAGAATACATTCCTGGTATCCATACCTCAGATCGCATACAAAAACATAAACTCTTATGCCTGCCACCTGAAGTTCTCCAGTTTCTACTATGAGATAATATCAAGAAGATGTCAATGAGCATTTCACTGAGCATGTCAATGAGCATGTCAAATTTTGAGTTTTATGGTATGCTTGCTTCAGATAATGAAGAAAACGATAATTAACAATAAAATAGATATATTTTTGTTATTTGTGCGTAAAAAAATAAAATATAGCTTTTTATTTCATGAAAAATGTTTTTCTTCTCAAATTCTACTATAAAACTATATGATATGTTTAACCGATGTTGATAAATTTACAGGGTCTTTAGAACATGAAAACACACCTAATATGTGAATTTGGTGTAAAAAACTTAAAAAAAAAAAAAAAAAAAAAAAAAAAAAGTTATGACAGCTAATAAGCCTGTCGGATTATGGCAAATACTATTATTCTTGTTGGCTTTTTTTGGCGAAGAAGCCAAGAAGAAGACGGAAGCACTGTTGAACCAATAATTTCGCTAATGGTTTTAATAGAGCGATGGATACTTCGGATGCCATTATTTCTTTAACAAACAATTTGGAAAGCATAAAGGTCTTTCCCTTCCTAAAAAATTATAATTATTTTATTATGTGAAATTAAAGGCGCTGAAACAGCTGAAGAATCGGGAGATAATATGAGCGGATCTATATTTCAGCCTAAAAAAGAGCCTTTGCAGATTGGGATAAATAGGGGAGCACGATCAACAGCAGGAAATGTGCAAATGTAATTCTCCTTGCTATATGGATACCAGGGATATAGATGGTACGGATGAGGAAGACGAAATCAATTGATTCTGTACAACTCATTCACAATTATAACCCCTAAACTATTTAGCTTAGAACAGTTCGCTTGAACTCTCTCTATCGTTAATTTAATTCTTGTCCTCTTAGAGAAATCACACACAGTGCCCATGCATAAGCTGTATGTTTTCTGGCAGAGCTCTCAATCCTATAATTTATATTTAAATTAATAATGATAATATAGCATATATAATAATAATTAGCAAAAAAATAACAATTGTGAAAGACTGACACAATAGAGTCGACAGTCACACACACAACCGTTAATTCTTTCAGAATCCAATACTACTTTTCCAATATCAATTAGCCACAGGAAACGATATTTACTGTTAGCATAGTGATCCCATTGATTTCGCTTATTTTGCACCATCGATATTATTAAATATTAAAGATAAGAGAGATGTGAATGCAATTTTAATGATGCATCAATTTTTGGAGCAACAAAATGCTGCACAAGATGTCGATCCGCTCAGTTATTGGAATGAAAGTTAGCTAACTGAATATATGCATAAGTTAATGCGTTAACTTTTTCCAGAATAATGAGTCTCAGTTTAGCAATATTGCGCAATTGGTAACGAAATATTTATGCGTTCCCGATAGCTCTACAGAATCAAAGCGAATTTTTAGTAAGGATGGAGAAATCATTTCTCAACGGAGATCGGCATTGAAGCCAAAAAATATAAATATTCTTTTATTTTTGAACAAAAACATGAGCTTATTTGAAGATGAAAAATCAAATTAATCATAAGAACCTAGATCAAAAAATAAATTGAAATGAATAGCTTTTTTAATTGTTATTAAACTAGTCCCAAAAATATAGATAGAAATACTCGTTAATATTATAAAATTATGTTTAAGAAAATGAATGAAATATATTATTTTTTTAAAAACCATCTCTAACAAGAATTTCACAATTAATAAAATCGTTAGTTAAGCTAAAGACGCGACAGACTCCGCAATATAAAATGCCAAAAATTCAATATAAACAGAAACCGCGGGAAACCTGGTTGCCAGATCCATTGTTTAAGAATTGACTAGCTATAGATCGAAATGACGAAAATAAGTGCTATTGAGAAAATTTTGAATGCAAAAAAGGCCCCTGTAATTCCAATTCCTTTGCGCAACCTACTGTGTCTTTTAACAGTGGTGTCCGATCTATGTATGTATGTGTAGTCTGACTAGTGGATGTACAAAACAATTTTTGTTTATTGATTGTCATTTTTATCGGGAAACCGATAATAATGTTTATTGATCGTGCCATTTTGAGTACAAATGTATGGTAATTTTCGTTGATAACTTTTGGTCACACTTATTGCTAATTCTCAAACGATGTACATTTATTTCACTGATCATATGTTTGTCGGCATTACATATGTACATGCATATGTGAGCCATATATCGATTAAACCAAATAACCTATCGAATAAGATCAAGAATAAAATAATATAAGAATAAGATCAGCTGTCGAATAAGATCAGCTGTCGAACAAGATCAACTGTCGAATAAGATCAGCTGTCGAATAAGATCAACTGTCGAATAAGATTGTGATGACAAGAGAGAATTAAAAAAGTGAAGGCAATGTGAAATTAAATCTATTTGAAATTAAATTAATATTATCTAATATTAAAACTTATCTTTAAACTAAATAATAATTATCTCAACGAGTTAAATAAAAAATGAGTTCTGAACTGGGTGAAGGATAGGAGCATGAACATTTATTTGAGGTTCTTTTCATTATATTAAAAACAATTATAAGAAATATAATAATGTTAAAATCAAATTAGCTTTTCCCAATTTTCGCAATAAAACAAATAAATGTAATTTACATTTTACAAGTTAATTTTATTATCGCATATAAATTTAGAGACATCGTTTACTTTGTTAGGGCTTCGCGTTTCGGTGCTTTTATAACCTTTGCCTCAGCCAAGTTTGGAGCTTCAAGTTTTTTTTTTTTAATTGCAAAAAGCGTGTTGGGAAAAGGTAACTCAAAGAATTTATAAACAATATTATCTGGGGAAAAGTGTCCCAACTGTCTGTTTAGTTATTTTCCCTATCACCTCCAACTTTCCTTTCTCTGGCTCTCGCTATCTGTCCTTTCATCCATGTGTCTTTTGTATTGTTTTTCTAAAATTTTCCTAATTTTTTTTTTTTTTTTTTTTTGCCTTTTGCTTCTATCGTTGTTTTGCATAAATTTTCACTTTGTTTTTATCAAGCGCAGTCGAGGAGGCCTTTTAAGCGAGAGACAGAGACAGAGAGAGAGAGAGTGAGTGATGGTATATCTGTGTGAGTGTGTAGGTGGATATATGTGTGTGTGTGAGCTGTGCCTTAATTTCAGTTTTTCAGTCCAGGTTTTTGTCCTTGCCCTGGCCTGAGATTGTTTCATTGAGATAGTAGTATTTCTGTAGCCACGTTTTTTAATCCTTTTTCCAATGGCTGCGACAACCCTTACCGAGCAACCCCGCACCTCCGCCCTCGTGCCTTCCGCTCCGGCTCGCGCTCCCTGGTCGACTGCATACACGCGACATTTTATAGTTATTGCCGAAATTCCCTCGATGGCTTTAACCATTTTCTATGCCATTTACATTTTATTTTGTTGCATGTGTCGCAGCGCATGGAAATTGCGGCTCTATTGTTTTATAGTCGCGGCGGGGCAGCTCTTGCCGCCGTCCGTCCATCCATCCATCCATCCAGCCCTGCAGCCCTCGGTGCGGGTTTATCAATACGGCAAACATGATGCATGGCCAAAACGAGTTTTCCTTCACAAAGGGTTTTCAAACAAAAGTGAAGTGATGGGCTTTTGGTTTCCTTTTGCTTTTCAACTTTATTCAGTCGCTTTTGCCATCTTCAGTTCAGTCTTTGGGTCTATTCACAGAGCTTAAGGAAGCAACAATTGCAGTAATTTCTTACTTTTCATTTCCACATAACATTTCACTGATATTTCATATAAGAAGGCCCATGAAAATCAAGTTGACTTAACTTAAAACTTCAAAATTAAATTAATTTCTACTGAGTATGTAAAATAATATTATCAATGTGTGGGTAAATGGACCCTGAGGAGATATATTTGCTTACTCTAGGAAATGCTAATGCAACCTTTGCCTACACCATCGATCGATTTTTTAAAGAAAATATTATACCTAAGTATGATAATATATTGTTTGTTTGAATGAGGTTAATGCTATTTGCTGTAATACAAATATTTGTCCTTTTTCTTGAACAAAAAGATTACCTGAGTTTTGCCTGTATTAACATGAATTTTCCATTTGTGAAAATTAGCAATGGAGGTGTTAAAAGCTTCTTGGATGGAGTTTGAGATATACACAGCATATTTTCCCGAGGCCAAAATTGCAGTATCATCAGCAAAGACTGATGCAGTACATCCATTAAAGGCAGGAAAGTCGGAAATTTAGGAAATGTAACCCATTGCAGACTAACGGTTAACCTACGTTACTATCCCCACAATGTTATTTTTCATTGATTCTTTCCTCACAATGAGACTACTTTTACTTGTCTTTACATCAACAATCATTTAATTATTAATATATATTAAAAAATATAATATAATTATTGATATAATTATAATTATAATATCTTCTTTCTTTTTTTTCAGGTTTGTTCGAACTTTTCTTATTGGATTAGGAGCAATATGTAATGGCAGAATCATATGTATGCCATTAGATGTGGTTTAAAGCAGCACTCAAATGGTTGTTTCCGGAAATTTCTGCCGCAAATTAACTGCATCAGGGTTTAGTTTGCTGCTTATTAAGAACAGCAGAAATTCATCAAATAAAACAAGTAAGAACGTTGCAGTCGGGCGTTACCGACTGCGGAATACTCATTCACATTCCATCAGCAATTTAGTAGCTAAGTTTGGCTTTAATACTGTAGAAATTGCAGTTTTTTTTCGATTTGCCACGCCCCTGCTGGGCGTAGACACCTCATTTTGGCCATTTCGCAGAACGACCTAACCTAACAGCAAAAATGTGAAAATTACGGGGAGATATATCCACCATAGCCCACATCTCCTGGCTGTAGCTTTTAGGTGAGGACGCGCTTGTCAAGGGTGATACCAAGGTACTTTGCATGCGGAGTTTGATCCAGTGTTTTTTCATTAGATAGAATTGAAAATGAGTTAAGTGTCTAAATTGCCCTGCAATAAAAAAAGGGTATTTCAATTCTTTATAAAGTATTTATAAAATAGAATTTGATTACAATATAAATAATTTGAGATTTTCCTTTCGCGTACAAGTTGAAGGAAAAGCATAAATTCCATCAGTTTATTTTGGGTATTTTCTCCAACATGGGGTAACAAATAATTTCCCTTCAACTCCTCTCTGATAATGACGTCACACGCCAACCTGTTAGAACCTGTAGCGCTCAGTGGTTGTAGCTGGAAACTACCCCTGTGGGAAATGTCCTTCGTCTGGGTTATTCGGGGAGGGCAACCCCTCTGGTGGCTGGTGCATTGAACCAAGCCGGCAAAACGAAGGCTAAGGTCAATTGCAGTTGTTGGCCTTCCAGTGAGCGGCGAAATGTCCTTTCAGCGATAGCTGAAGGGAAATTTACGAAATGCCGCTGTTGAATGCTACGCGACGGCCGTGTCCTTTTTCAGTGCTCGTTGGGCAACCAAGGCGCGCGGTTCTTCGTCGAAGGCAGCGTCTATACAATTTTCGTAGTTCGCTTACAAATTCTAGTGCGCGTAAATAATTTTTTGTTGACATCCTGGCGAACGGGACATTCTTTAACAACTGTGGATTAACATAAAGAATGCTTCCCTGTTGCCGTGCCAAACAGTGTTAACAACAAAATGAAATGGTGAAATTTCTAGTTATTTAAGCAGCTAATTTGCAATGCATATGTAGCTCGAAAAAAAAATATAGAAAAGAAAAAACCCTTTGTGCATAAGAAATCGTCGGGTTGCATGGCGAAAACAATGTGAAAATGTAGAAAAAAGTGAAAATGTGAAAATATGTGAAAAATTAAATACAAAACACAAATAATAAATGCCACAGGACATACTCGGCACAAACACACAGAGAAGTCAGCGAGTCGAAATAATCATAACCAGCGTAGACATTGCAAATGTCTGCCTGTCTCTGTGTGTGTGTGTGTGTGTGAGTGTGGAAGCGACTTCCGTTTCCTGTTTTAATGTTTACGTTTTGCGGCTGGCGACTTCCGTTTGGCAGGCAGCGTGTCCTGTGACTGCTGCCATCCTGTTTTGTGTGTGCGGATTTTTGAGCTAATGTAGCGGCATTTTAGGCGCAGCAGAAATAATAGATAATAAAACGTAATGTCGTCCTCTCTGGCTAAGCCAAAACGCACATACTCTTATGGCTTAAGGCAGTCTTAAGTACTCGCCCCCTACCTCTACCTCACTCACTGTTTAACTTCCTTGTGTTTGGCCTGTGGTGCGTGCCGAATGTCGATTATTGCGCTTTTCGCTCGTTGACGGTAATAAAAATCAGTCGAAAATCTTGCAGGCGCCTCCTAAATGCGGCCAAGAACAAGCTAGCTTCTGCCCCCAAAAATTAGATTAGATGATGTGCCATAATGAAGCTGTGCGGAAGCGTAAGAAGAATGTGGGAGCAGTTGAATTCTCTCTGGAGTGAGAACTCAACGGATGCTAAATAAATTTGGTGATATGCGAGAAACATGTGTGTGTGTGTGTGCATTAAAGGAAACATTATTGCAAGAGCAAGGCATTATTAGGAAGTGATTCTTATAGTTCCATTTCGCAGTAGATAAAGCGTGCAAGCTAATATTATGATTAATAGGTCGCACATAATTATTATGAATCCTAATCGTTATAATGATAATAAAATTACAACTTATATATATTTCAAAGGTGATTTTAATTAGTTTTCATTTTGCTATTCAAATAAATAAACAAATTAGAAAAAAAATGTTAGAGAAAATTGCAATCGCATTCTTAATCACGTTTCACTAATTCAATATATAATATTGATATAATTTATTTACAGAGCATATTTTTTTTGAATTTATATTATATATGAGCTTTTAGCTTACTTTTTATTTTATTTTATTTTTTACCTATAATTAGTTGCAGTTTATTCATATTCACAATGATTTTAGAAATGTAGTTAATCTTCATCAAATAAAATTATAATTTCCCTGATTTATTTTGTACATATTTTGTGGGATATACTATGTATGTTTTTGAATAACTTTTCGTTTCTAGAAATCATTCTCTTAGAAAAAATATAGTGAGCGGTTAGTAAAAAATTGTATTATTATTGAAGCAATACAATGGAGTACAATAATGTTAGCAAAGAAAAGTCGTATTATATGATCTCTTATGCTTTAATTGATCAATAATTTTAATATACAAAATTTAATTTATAATGAAAACATTTTTGGAGATTTTTTCTTTTTTTTTTTTTTTTCTTAAAAAGGCTTATATTATTATTTTATTTAAACAAGTTTTCTACTACCTAATGGACAGCTTAACAAGTGGAACATTTTTGGAATCATAGTTTAATATTTAAAGTTTTTTTTTTTTTTTTGTATTATGGTTTATTAAGTGTAGAAAAGATACAATCAGATATAGTACTTTAACAATACATTTATGTACATAATAATTAGGGCCAATCCTCACTCATTTGTGAGGACTGAGAAAAAATAAAAATAATAATAGTATTTAGTGTATGCCCATTGTTTTGGCAAAGCCTTGCCGTTTGAGACGTCTTAGGGGTCTGTCAGGTGTTAGACCTCTTGCGAGCACGTTTTGATGTCGTAGCAACCTTTCTGAGTATCTGCTTGTGTGTTTATTTATCTGTTCTTCGACAGTAAATAGCTTCAGATCTCTATGCAGTGTTTAGCCGCGTATGTACCAGGAACAGTTTGTTATCTGCGTAGCACTTTGGTCTGCAAAACCTGAACTCTTTTATAATTTGCTTTTGCAGCGATCCCCCAGATTTGCACTCCATAGATCTATTGGTAGGATACTCTAAACATAGGCAGCTCTTTTGCATCTCAACGGTAGGGTGCTCTTTTTTTTGTTGAGCCATCTTAGTTGTTGCAGTCTGTAACGACATTTTTTCACCGTCGCTTTGAGGTGTGGCCCAAAGGTGAGAGGCTTGTCCAGTGTGATGCCAAGATATTTCATCTGTGAATATTTAAAGTATCATTAAGTTTGTTTTCAAATAGTTTATGAGGGGTTTTTCTAAAATCAATTACCAATCCATGTGTTGTAAAGGTGAATCAGTAAAATGCTTTCGTTTTGACTTCAGTGCCGAATAGTTAGAGGCTTCGAAAAAACTAATAATTTATTTCTAGTTTTGTTTTCACTGCGGTCATGAATATTCAATATAATGTTTGTTTAAAATAAGTTTCACTGTGAGTGAGCCATGGACACTAAAAACCCTCGTGTAAAATTTTGTATTTAAAAGAACCAAAATTACTACGAGAACTCACAATTCGTGAGCTATTCGCGTGCCTTTAATATATCTGAAACTTGAGTGAATTTTGTTTATTCCTTGAAATGTATATTCACTCCTGTGCTGCTCCTACGCTCATAATCGGAACTCCCGCAGGGCGTGTACAAGATACATATGTATAATATTAATTACCGTGCACGCCCACAATATGACCCAGAAGACGTCTTGACTAGCGCCCACATTCGAAACTCATATTCTGTGGGTGTGGAGGGGCTTTCTCTGTCGAATACTTATTATGCGGAAAGTGTTGCCGCGCCGAGAGTAGAGAGAGAGAGAGAGAGAGGGAGAGGGAGAGCGAGAGCACAGCTAAAGTCGAGGCGCAGAACGTGCTGCCTAATTTTAGGCGAGTAGGAAACTTTGGGTGCAACGTGTCAAAAATGTTAAGGAACAGTGAAGGAAGCAAACTTAAAGTCTTGGCAATATGTTTGCTGGCAAATTCCTTCGAGTGTAAATCAATTGTGAAATGTTTCTCTGGCAATTCAATTTGCCACTCGCAACAATTAAAGCCTCGGCTTTTCGCATGCTGCATGCGTGTGTCTTTTGCTGTGTCTTCGCATCCGGCGCAACCGGAAGTACTCGAGCAAAGGAACCCAAAAACGAAAAAAAGAAAGAAAAAAAAAATGCTGTAAGCGAAAAAAGACAAACAAATCCAAAATAAACAAACGGCTGCTCCCCAAGTAAAGGGAGACGCTGTGCGAAAAAAAATAAAGAAAATACAAAGAGGAAGAGAGTGAAGAAATGCTTACGAAGCGGAAATTAAGACCCACTCCAGCAGAGTCCCAAACAAAGCTGCCAAGTTCGTAAACAAACACATGTCTAACCCCCACACATCTCCGCCTCCTATCCCTCTCTCTCTCTCTTCCAGTTTGTGTGCCCTCCTCGTGTAAACAAGCCCAAACATATCACATTTTAATCCGATGTAGTGGAAAATTGCGCAAGAGAATGTTTCGTGGAAAATTGTATTGTTCTCCCTCGTCTGGGGATTGATTATGCGCCATTTCTCTCGTCTGGATTAGAGGGTGTTTAATAAGTTTAAATAGCGATTGTTTAATTAAAAAAGTTACCAATTCCATGGCATGGAACAGCTGCGCTGTCTTCTTTCACCAGCTTCACCTGGCAAATCCTTACAAATGTCCCTTCGCGTTCTATTTAATAGTCCATGAGATTGCGCTGAATTATGAACTCAACACGTGACCATATGGCCGCTGTCTCCCTACCATCCACCCGCTAGACCCTACTCGGGAATTATGTAGCGAATCGCCTGGCAATGAGTATAAAATTGGCTCAGGCACACTGTCCAGCAGGACAGGGGAATTGTCTTTTAAATGAGTGTAAATTTTATGCGCAGCGCCTATAAATATGCAAAGGTTTTTATTTTGGAGAGTTTGTGGACTTGGGAACAAAAGCCATTTCATTAATGAAGAAACAAGTGTAGCGCGTGTTGAGCTGTTTTAATTGTTGTTGCTGTTATTATTATGGTAGAGCAGGAGCAGGAGGAACTTGTATATAAGGCATATTAGCTTGCTTGGTGATAATGAAGTGCAAGTGGGGCAAGAAGAGACTGCACAGATTATAATGCGAATCACCTGTGGATTGCTGAGAATATTCGACTTGAGTATACCCTTTACATAGTGATGAGCATATAGCTTACCCGAGTCCATTTATTTGAAAAGAATTGTCAAAGCTTTAAATATAAAAAAAAAATTATAAGTTTTTCGCAATTGTTCAGTCTCGTTTCTTGATTCTAGCTTCTCTATTATTTAGCTTTAAATCTAAAAAAAAAAATATATATATATATAATTATTTCCTTAATTCTTACTCACATTTCTCGATTTCTCTTTAGAATATTTCAGTAAACGAATTTGTTTTTAAAGCCTCGCTCCACTTGCCATTTAATTTATTTAAAGCTCAGCATTTATTTACTCTGCATAAATATACTTACTCTACGTTCTGCTGTCCAATAAGGAAACTCTCAGACTTTGATTATATTCCAACTGTAGTTCTATCCACTCACAGATTTTTCTACCTTATTGCGACGCGCATCCTTGGCAAACTAATTTCCATATTTCCTTTGCCTATGTTTTTTATTTTCGACAGAGCCTCCGCCTGCCCCGCCCATAAATTGTCTATAGCTGTCATACTTTTGGGCATTTAATAAATTTTATGACTCTGGATGCTTCTTCGTCGCTTTTCGTTTTTTCATTGCCTTTTCGTTTTGCTTTCTTTT
This sequence comes from Drosophila aldrichi, assembly GCA_035045965.1. Classification (NCBI taxonomy): domain Eukaryota; kingdom Metazoa; phylum Arthropoda; class Insecta; order Diptera; family Drosophilidae; genus Drosophila; species Drosophila aldrichi. The sequence goes on from JAWNOM010000534.1 coordinate 4,178,506, forward strand.
TTAATAATATTCGCTTTCTGCGTCTTGTCCGCCTGGGGCTATTTCTTCATGCTCCCCCCTCTACGCGAATGTGTCGGGCTGCAAGCTTGTCCTGTCCCATAGCTCCCTTCCTCCCTCCTGCCTCCAACTGTCTTTCGCTCCACCTCTCGCAGCATGCAACAATCTTTTATATGAGTTTATTATGTATGCTTTTCCTTTTGCTTAAAACATACAATTTCCTCAAGCGATTTCCGTTTGCACTGATGAGTCTTATTAAATGCGAGCAGCAGCCAGCCCGCCCTTGTCTTTCCTCCCTAGGGGGTGGCTACACACACACACACACGCTCGCACCCACAAAACATTGTCTGCCCGGATTTGGTCGTTAACTAACAAAAATACGACGCCTGCTTGCAAATTGAGCTTTAATTGAATTGCACATAGATTTTTTTGTTATAGGATTGCTCGCTTTTCCGCTCGCTGACAAATTTTCACATCCCTTTCGCAGTTTTGTAAATACTAAAAAATAGAATAGTAAGCCCAGAAAGTTTTTCGTGCATGCCACATTTTGACGCCTCTCGCGGCATAACTCAAAAGTCCTTAGAAGTGTTTCAAACTGTCATACGCACGTAGTTTTCCCTTCCATTCTCGCACTCAATGTGTCTACCAATCTCAGTTGCACACATTCTCTCTCTCTCTCTCTCTCTCTGCTCCACTCACTTTTGCAACATTTTGGCGCGTAGTACAACAGACTTTGCCACTTTATTATACACTATAATGAAAGGAAAATGGTTACGTTGGCTCTTCTATGAACTTTGTCCAGCCCGATCTGAATTTGGAAACGGGGGCTGAGCTCAAAAGTTAAAATAAATGTATTAAATACACATATGTAATAATATAATTATTATTAGTAGTAGTATTATTGCGGCGTATAGTAATTTAATAAATTGAGTTTATTTAATGTTGAGTTTTCTAACTAAACATAATAAAATATTTATTTTTTTATTTTTATTTATTAAGTGTAGAACCGGTACATTAAAAGTATAACTATAACAACACAGGGATGGCAAATAATGAAAAGAGCCGAACCCCATATCGAGCTATGGGGATTTCGAACTGTGGAAGTTTTACTACTGTCCAATAGTTTTCGCAAAGGCTTGCCGTTTAAGTCTTCTTAGTGGAATAAAATATTGTACAATCATATATAAAATGTATTAGACTTTAGCCCACAGATTGAGGCATCTGTCTGAAGTTTAAACTTATTAAAAATATATATTCACTTTTAATATATCATTCATTAGATATTTAAAACACTTGAATCGTAGTCAACCACAAATGAAATAAAAAAAAATATATATAATATTTTTTTAAAATATTTAAATGCAAAAATAATAATAACAAAAGGCTTCATTGCTATTTAACTTAATTCTCCTTCAAGTCTTCTTTGCGATTATCTTCGATTTGCCTTTCGAGCTGAATTGAAAGCGCTTCTTCTTTTACTAATGTAATTCTTGCTGAATCTCGATTTTGTAGTTAAGTTAGAGATGAAGTTAGTTATAGAGAATATAAATATAATAAAAATAGAAGAAACAAAATATTAAAAAAAATAGCAAATCTAGAAAATGTCCTATCTCAATAGTTGAATCAATTTTGCCTAAAAATAATGTTTAAATAAATTTTAATAAAAATAGAATTGCTAAATAAAAGAGCTAAGCGGATCAGTGCGGAGAGAGAAGAGATAAGATGAGATGAATTTCTTCTCTTTAAGGTTTTATTTGAAAGAATATTACAAATGATTATATCTAAACTTAAGAGAGATCTTTAATGTAAAAAGTCAAGTAATGTCAATCATGAAGCAATAATCATTCAATATAGCTCCATACAGCATCTTCAATCTGTTATTGAGTCATGTAGGGTATTTAAATGATTTTCATAGCTCTCGTAACCCTCGCTTCTCGACGACCATTTCGCAGCGGCTTTTGAGTGCTGAAAAGAAAGCTAACAGAAAATAGAAAGAAAGAAATAATAGAACTGCAAGTGAAAGAGACAGAGAGGGAGAGAGAGAGAGTGAACAACTAACGCCGAATCAAAAGCATTTCTAACCAACTTTGTGGCAAAGTTTGCGCAGGCGGCGCAACGACTGAGATTGAGTGCAAATAAAATGATGTCATGAAGTGGCAGCAATAATGGGCGGGGGAGGCGGGCGAGGGTGTTGGTGCTGGAGTTGCTAGCCAAAGTCCTTATTATTGTTGCCGGGTGTGAGAGGGCGAGCGAGTGAGTGGAGAGCACTGCAAATGCATGCTCCACTTTATTTCAGCTATCAACTCGTAAAGTTTGCCGCTTGATGGCCAGCTGAGAAGAGGGGGCGTAACTGGAGTTACTTAGAGGGAGAGAGAGAGGGAGAGGGCATGGTCGTAGTCTATGATTTTTTCTGCAAGAACTCACAAAAACCGCAGTCGAGTTGCGGCTTTCAAAACTTGAAGCGCAGCAATTACAACAACAACAACAACAACAACTGGACAGATCCTGACAAGTATTTTGTCAACTTTACCAGCAGCTGCCCAAGTACTGCAGGGTATTTAAAGTGTCGGCCATTGGCCGGCTACAGCTGGAGCAGCAGCTGCTCCTGGCAAATGGGCGCCAACTTCTAATTAGCTTAATAAACAAATTCTTGGCCCACTTACAGCAGGTAGCTGCAGCAGTTGGCTCTCATCTACTCCATTCCCTATCCCTGCCCCTGCTTCCCATTCCCTTGGCCTTGCTTCAATTTTCTGCTTTGCAATTCAATTAAAAATTTACATTTAAATTGCAAACTACTTTTCTACTTTATGGCACAGTTTTGATGCGTTAAAGGAGAATAGTTTTTGCGAGGGCTGCCTTTGCAATTGTCAGATTAAATAGGTGAAACGAAACTTTGTGTGTTAGATAATAGATAATACCCTACATTTTAGACTGAATGGGTTAGTTGATCAACTGGAGATATTTCAGTTTTACTTAAACTAAAGTCTGCTTATTTCTGTATTTGTTTTCTTCCCTTTATTTTATATTTATTTCTTCTCCAAGTTTAACTAAGTAAAAGTCCCTTGAAATGAAGCAATTTTCACTTTGACCACTTCACTTACCTCGCCATTTTCGTGCCCATTTTCCACTGAGCCCAGAGACGCTTTTGCTGGCCATTTAATTTGATCAGGCGCCAGCAATTATGCAACTCGTTGGCTCACTGCCTCCACCAAACGGAGGCAGGCTTCAATTTGTAGTTGTTGTTAATGGCAATGAAAGTTTTTCCATTTACTGCTTGGCATCAAAATGCAGTTTGTACTAGAGAGGGAGAGAGAGAGGGAAGGTAATGTAGAGGCAGATGGAATACATTGCATGCCACAAGGTGTTGCGGCTTTGAGTGAAAATTCTTAGTCAGATATGCTGTGGATCATTCAAGATACTTGCTAAGAGAAGCTGGACCTGAGCTGCCTTGTCAATTCCTTAAATTTCATTGATTTTTCAGCATTTTCGTGCTGCATTTTATTTTGTGTTCTGCATTAAATATGCAACTTTTGACACGCCTTTAAATTGTTCCCTTCTTGCGTTTGCATTTGCATTCGATTTTCTTCAATTTCTGCATTTCAAATTATTTTTGCTTTTTTAGCCACAGCTTTTAAGCAAGTTTTTTGGCTTTGTGGTTTTTCTTGCGGTTTGCATTTACAGTTTAATTCTGGAAAATGTTTATCTTTTCGATAAATAAAATGTTCACAATTTGTAGCGAGAATTAGTTAAAGTCTAAGATTTATGTGTGTCTCAAATCGGAAAAGCACTAAATAACATTTAAGAGATTTTAGTTGTGGAATGAGAAATTGTGTTTTATTTATTACATTTTGTTTATCTGTTATATTTCTTGTTATATTTATTCCTTAATCTCTAAGGATTACTAACTGCTTTTGGAAGCACTAATAAAAATATAACAAATATTTAAATTTACTTTTGTTGTTATTCATTTTTGTATACAATAAAATTCTGGAATTTATTGTATTTATCTAAAAATTTGAAAAACGTTTTATTTGACTTAGTTTATTTATTGTTAGTTTATTTATTGTTAGTTTATTTAAATGTCTGTATTTATTATATTTTTATGCATTTATCTGAGTGTTGAATAATTATACTTTTCTATATTTTATATTAATTATAATAGCCAATTGCTTGTATGTTTAAGTTGTCCGTTCGTTTGCTTACTCAATACTAACATAGTTTTTATCGATTTGTCCGATAATTGATCTCGCTCGCCGATAATAATTAAAGCTAAATAATGACAAATGTGCCAAAAAATGACAAATGGTTACTCAGCACTGAGATTATCTCTTTCTTGCGTATATTATATACTAAAATTTGTCAAAAATTATGTTCTTTGTGTTTTCTTATATTGCCTCATCCTTGAGGTATTTTTGTTCACGTTTGTTAATTTTGCACTTTAAAGAGGTCAAAAGACGCTGATCATATTCAGCTTCACATACACAGAGAGAAAGAGAGAGAGTGATATCCCTTTTTGTGGATGTCCTGCTGTGTGGTGTTTGCTCCGCTTGCGTCGCTTCCTTGGGCAGTTCCTTTCGCTGTTAATTGCTTTTGTAGACAAATTATAAAGCGCTCGAGTGGCTGCGGCAGCCGTTTGTATGCATCACTCAAAAACAGACAAAACCACGCCCCCGCCTTCCGTTCATGACCATGACTTTGCCTCGGGGCTGCCCAGCAACAGCAACAACAATTCCGCCGGAACTGGGCAGAAAACAAATAGAAAACTCTTGTTTGGCTGGCAGAGCAGTCCAGTCGTCAGTTTTAATTTAACTTTGACATGCATCAGCTCAAAAACCCAATTACAAAACAAATGTACAAAGCGTGCGCCCTTTACTTTTTTTTTTTTTTTAACTGGGCCCAAGCTAAAAAAAAAACCAAACTGCCAGCTAAATCCCATTAACGCCTGTGTAGATATTTTTTGACCCAGACGAGTCGAGCTGAAGATTTATGAAACCATTAATTTTATGAACAGTGAAAATAAAAAAAAAAATCAAATTAAAAAGTGTAAAAGGAAACAAATAAAACAAAACAAAATCGAGTAGCGAAAAAGTGAACAATGTGGGCGTGTGCCCGCCCATTATGAGTGGAAGCAAACATGTCGAGACGTTCCGATCGCAATGCCAACGAGGAGCAGGAGGAGCAGCAACAGCAGCAGCAGCATCAGCATCAACAGCTGCAGCTTGGCGCCCGACCCAAGGCACAGAAAACGCTGCACTCGAGGACTGCCAACTACATGGAGCTGGAATTCAGCCAAGTGGCGCACAGCTGCAGCGAGCTGCCCGTTAGCTATGCCACCAGTAGGGTGGTGCCGGCGGTGGCGCGGGGCGAGTATCGGCAGCCGGCTGCGCCGCCCACGCCGCCGCCGCTCTCGCAAATCCCGTCGAGAGAGTCGCGGCTGTTGCACTCGGCGCCGAACACTCCGAGCCGGGGCAAAGTGGTGCTCAGCAAAAAGGAGCGCAAGGAGCTGAGCAAACAGCTCGGGCTCGAGGAGCTCGCCGTAAGCAGCTCGGTGCAGTCAAGCCCCTACAAGGGGCGTGTCACGGAACTGAAGAACTGCATAGCGCGCGGCCTGTTCGCCACGTTGCATCGTGGCTCGCAGAAGTCGTTGCAGGCGGCGCCTGCCAGCCAGGACATGCAGCTGAGCCAGGAGCTGTCCCCGCCGCCGCCGGCCCCTGAGCAGGCGAACAACAACGAGGACGACGCGGCCGACTATACGGAGAAGCTGAAGAACCTGCCAGTGCGACAGCGCAAGGTAGCGACCTCGCACATGGACAACTACTGCCTGTTCGATCCGGTGGACTTCATCAATGAGAAGGCGCTGCGCTATCCTGGCAATGCGCCGCACGGACTGCGTGATCCGCTGTTCAGCTCGCGGCAGCACTTGGTGTGTGACGACGAGGAGCTGGTGCCCGAGGTCATCTACGATGGCGATGAGCTGGAGGAGACGATTATCATCGAGACGTCCTGCGAGGCGGAGGCCGAGACGGAAGGCAGCGCCTGTGCCTTGCCCAGCTTTGAGCATCACAATTACTTTGTCATCGATCCGGAGGACTTTGAAATGGAACCGGCATCACTGGACATTGGCATACCCAATCCATTCAGCAATGAGCAGCTCGTGCATGCCAAGCTGGAGCAGCAGCAGCAGCAGCAGCACCTGAACGAGTGCGAGTCGGCGGCGCCCAGCATGTCCAACAGCCAGGAATCGAAAGACACGGAAACCACCTCTACGGCACTTGTCGAGTCCTCCACATCCACCAACTCGGCCAGCTCCAGCAGCAGCTCCAGTGCGACACAGCAGCTGCAGCAACAGCAGAAGCAGCAGCAGCAGTCAATGAAGAAGAAGCTCACCTTTCTGAATCTGTCGCCCTTTCGTCCGGCAGCCAAGAAAACCAATCAGAAATCCGCAGTGGAGCAGCGTGCCATCTCGGAGCTGGTTACCACCGATCACATGCTGCATCTGCAGCAGCTGTTGCAGCAGCAGCGCAAGGATCAGCGCGCCCACACGGTGCCCATCGAGTCCAACTACGTGCTCTTCAATCCGGGGCCCGTGCCCAGCCGCCACGTCCAGTACAAGATACGTAAGCCCCGACCGCTCTCCACGCACAGCGACGCCGACAGCGGATTCCTGTCGCCTTGCTCCCCGGACGAGCTGAAGGCCAATCCCAGCATTCTGGTGCTCCAGCAATGCGACAGCGTCCAGGGATATATTGAGGTGAGAAATATTCTGAACTAATCTAAAATATTATTTTAAATAATAAATATTATTTATATATAAATAATTATAAATAAATATTATTTATATTAATATATTATATTTACACTAAATAATTTATATATTTATTTAATATAATATTTGTTAATATTTTATTTAATATAAGACTAATATAAATAATAGATAAATATATTAGTAACATATGAAATAAAATATTAAATATATTAAATAAATATAAAAATTATTTAGTTTTAAGATTTCACTTGCTGACATATTTACAATTTTCGGAAATAAGTTTTAAATAACAAAAAAATTTATAATATTTCTTATATTATTATTATAATTATTAGTAGAAGGTAAATTTAATCAATTTCGATAGCCCGATTTGATTTTGTCTGTTTAAATATCTTAAATATCTTCTCTGGAACTACCCGATCGAATTTCGATAAAAAGTACTACACTTTAGATATTCTTACCAGAGCATAAAGGAATATATAATCACAAAGTGGCAGTAGAACATTTTTGAAGTTAAAGAAATCTAGAAATAGGAAATGAATTTAAAATATAAATAGCTTGAGATTTATTAAATTCAATTAAATTTCTTATTATGTATCACATATTATTATATATCATATCTTTAATAACAGACCTTCATAGTTAACCGTGCCTGATTCTTCAACATTTTTCTTATGACAATAAATATTTCCGGAATATCTGACAATCGTTTATACTACATCTAAACGCTGCAACTGCCACATTTATTTCGATTAGATATTCAAAGTACAGCTTATCTGAGACCTTGGCGAGAATACATTATGTGTGAGACCTGCCCTGAGGGTTTATGCCTCGGCAATCACATTCGCACACCCCATACTCGCATATCCAAAGCTGGTAATCATTGTGGCATGTTTCGGGTTCGCACTTGTCGCCATTTGCCGGCTCACTTATCTTAACGAGCGGGCAACTTAACAAGTCTTATTATGCAGCTGCTCCCTTCGGGGAGTGCCTCCTGTTCGTTCTGTTCGTCCTGTTCGGGAAATCCTACAGAGTGGAAATTATCAAACACCCATGAAAGTGCAGTCGAGGCTGAGTAGTGCAGCCAGCCAGCAGGGAGGTTGCTCGTTTAGAATTTATCAGGGGGTTGAGTTTGGCTTTTGGCCCTGGTGATTGCATCAATTTTACTGTTTTCTTTGCGTCAAGTGGCTGCCACTGCCACTGCCATCGGCGCCTCCGGGGAGCAATCAATCCTCGCGTTGGCACTGCGCGCTTCATTAGTTTTCCGCTGGAGAATGTGAGAGACAGCGAGCGAGAATAGCAAGATAAATACTTTTCGCACAGCTGTGCGCAGCATCTTTTGCGACTTTTAATGGAATTGAATTAAAAATTGTTGCCCTGACAACGCACTGTGTGCTCGCCCTCATGCGCTTGCCACAGGCATTTTGAGTCATTTGTAAATTGAAATGCGCTCGGCAACAAACAACAAAAATCGCCCAACAACTGAGCCGGAACTGAGGCAGGCCAGAGCCAGAGCCAGGCCTCTGGCATCCACTGATGTCTACTTATGGTCGCTCAATAAACCTGGGCAACCGGAGCGAAGTGTCAACTGCAGTGCCTTTCATATTTGTAATGCAGGCAGTCAAACGTGGTCAAGGGACGGTGCCCTGAGGGTAGCTACCGGGGGTAAGAGAGGGAGATCGACAGAAAATATAAAAGGGAATTTAAAAGGAGAAAAAAAATTGAGAAAATGATTGTAATAAAAGGTGAAAATTCGGCATGAAAAAGTAAATCAGCTCTGCTCTGAGCACAAAATCGAAGAAGATTAAATATAAGAAGCCTAACGAAGGATCAACAAAAAGACAGGAAATGTAAATGTAGTACAATTAAAATGAAAGCGAAGTTATACTGAGAGAGTAATTAAAAAGAGCTATAAATTGACAAATGGCTTAAGAAAATGACAGCTCTTAAGGCAAAATTTAATTTCCACAAGTGGATTCAACAGCAAAGAAGATTTTTAAGCAAACGATTAAAAATTCTCAAGTAGTTAATTCACTGAGAGGGAATAAAAAAAAAAAAACAAATGAATAAGATTAAATTCTTTTAGTATTTAATGTCTGTATAATATTTATATTAAAAATTTGTATGTAATATTTATCAACTATTTCCAAAGATACGAAATTGTAAATTAAAAGAATTTTTTTAACTTCCTAAGAATATAAGAATATAATAATATGTAAAGGGAAAACCTTTATATAACATGCATGAACTATAGTAGAATCCGGCTATAAAAATTCCGCTTATAGCGTCCGTACGGTTATTGCGACTAAAATCGGGTCCCCAGTTAAACTTTTCTGAGCAAACTTATACGGTTATAGCGTCCTCCGGCTATTACGACGGTATAAACGGATTCTACTGCGTTTCCTAAGAAGATCAGAAAATATACATGAAAATGTAAATGAAAAATCAGGGTTTAAAAAAAAAAAAAAACAACAAATGTTGTTCAGGCTTTGAGATTTTCTAATTAAGATTATTACAATGGCTTGATAAGGAGAGGGAATCACATAAAGAGTGGAGTTTATGTGCCTAGGCAATAATCTCCGTACCCTCTCCTGCTCTCTGTTTATCTCGCTTCACTCTCTCTCTCGCCCTCTCTCTCTGTCTCCCATTCTGTCGCTTTGCGGCACTTCCTTTATAGTCTCACTTTATAGTCACTCTATTTGGCCCGCCCACCTTATGGCCCGCCCACACTCATTAATTCTAACCAAACAGAAGTCGAGCAATTTATGCAAAGCGACACATGACTCGCTTCCACTTGGCCATAAATTTGACTGCCGCCGCCTCACTCGACGCATCCTTCTGCTTGTTGCGGGCCTAGCCCAATGTGCTGCGGCCTAGCACCCAGCACTCTCTATTGGGTAATCCCCGCTCTGGAGAGCATGGAGCGCATAGTGCCTCAATATGCGTCCGCCTGCCAGCCAAAGAACTCAATTGCAAATTGCAACTGCCACTGAGGCATGCAATTTTCTCGTGCTACACTGGCCGAGCACGGCCTCCTGCTCCCCATCCAGCATACTCTTCGCGAGGCGCTAAGCTGTCAAACGTCGGACGTAGTCGTGGTCCGGCTTGCCACCACAGTGGCTGCTGTTCCAGCTGCTACTCCTGCTGCTGCTGCTGCTTCTCCTCCTCCCTCGTCTTTGGGGGTTGCCATGTAGCGCAGCATTGTTTATGCGCTCGGAAATGTTTCCTATGCGGCACAAGTCGCGTGTCGCGTGTCGCGGGCTACTTTATGTGTAACCCCCCTCTTATCAGATTGCATCCCCCCTGCCGGCCGTACATAACATGCACACACATACATGCATGCTTACATATACATACATATATACTGATGCTGATTAGTCCAATAAGTTGTAAAAAGTGTCGCCCCCGACTCGCGCAGCGATTATCTCTACTCTGGCTTTCATTTCGATAACTTTTTGATTTATGACTGGCAATAAATGTTGCAAGTGCACTTTATAATTATGTGCCTCGCGCCGGATGTTGCACGAATGGATATAAAATGGTCATTGCCAATGCCATATGTGCGCAAAATCGTTCATAATTATAGTGAATAAATCCCAGAAAAAGAAAAATGTGCAAAAAGTGTGCGAGTGTGTGTGTGAGTGTGGTATTATGCGAGCATGGGATGCGCTGCAATTTCATGAATTTATAGTTGGTAATTCGTTTATTCTATACGTATCTCTATATAAACTCGTATATAAACTAGTTGGAATATATAAACAAGTTGTTCATTTATTATTATATGGAATGTATGTATAAGATATCTTATGATAGATAACTGTCCATTCAAATATTAATTTATATCCAATAATTCCCTAAAAAGATAAATATTATTTCATATTCATCCACTCTATAAGCACTACCATTAAGAGTTTACTCAATTTATACTGCAGCTGTTCTCAGTGGAGGAACAGATTGGTAGCCACACTAGCCGATATAGCGAAAGACTGAGTAGACACTGGAGCAGACTAGCGAGACGTTTGCTCCCTGCGAGGCCACTAAGGCGGTTAAAACGCTTGGGCTTTGCCAAGACCATTAGATAAGTTTAGTTAAAGTTTATTTAAGTTTAAATATTGTAATTCCTCCTGAGCATATCAGTTGGTTTGGCGCTATATAATATCATCTAACTGTGTTGTCAAGGTTATACATTTGCATACTGTTCCAACACTTTAATTTATTAAGTTTTGCTTATGAAATCCTCTTTCTTGTAGCTTTTAAGCAAACGGAATAAACTTTTTTTTACTTATACCATACAGAATACAGAACTTATGGACAGAAGTTCAAATCGATCTATTGCAAAAATGTAAATAGATACAATCGATTGTGCCATCTATCATCACCAGATCTGGATTTGTATTTATGAATACATTTATTTTTAATTTTCCATATAAAATTATGCAAAAACATGAGATTATCTAGAGAGTAGAGATTTACTCTAAGTTTGTTATTATTATTAATTTTTAAAATAATTATATTATTATTGACTATTTAACCCTATATAGATTGTTGAAAAATAATGATATAATAATGCTGTAAGCTAAAGTCCTAAAGTTTATCTTCAATCTGCCATGGCATTATTCCACGATTGATCTACATTGTCGAACTAATACTGAATTGGTAGATATTAGACTGTCGCGACTATCATAAAAATTCATAACTAAGTGTCAGGTATCAACATATTCTCATATAAACGACTTGGCATACAAATGTAGTTTTTAGTGTTTAATGATTAAGTTAATTTTAATTTAGTTTGTAGTAAATATCCATGGGGTTTTTCTATTTCTTTGTTCTTCTTCCCCAAAAATAATGTTGAGCCATACACCATATGTCATATGTCACCACAAATATCTAAGTAGAAGAGGCTGATATAGTCTAAACTCTTAAACAAATTTATAATAGCATTCACAAAAAATTCTGTAATTTAACAAAGAGTGAAATAAATTGAAATTAAAAATTGAAATAATGCTGTAAGCCTACAAGTATTTAATAGACCTCTACATCCTGATGACCATTTCTGAATAAAATTTTGAATACAAATGAAAAATATTTAAAATATACTCCTTGTGTGTTGCAAACTCTTTAGCCTAGCTAATATAGTCGCTAAAGTGTAAAAAGTTCATTACAAATTTTAATTTCACAGTGTAACAGTTAATTCCTTTTCCCGGACTATTTTAAATGAATTGTCAAATGAATAAAAAAGCCGAGTCCAAATTATAGATGTGAGCTGATAAACAACTGCGACTGCAACAGCAGCTGTCAATGGAATATATATATATATATATATATATATATATGTATATATATACATATGTACATCAATAAGTAATATATATATATATATATATATAAGTAATATATATATATCAATAAGTAATATAAGTAATATATATATATGCCGCAAGGCATTAAACTGGGGAATCTGCAATAAACAACAATATATTTGCAAAAGTATTTGCAATGGGTTTTCGCTCATTTTCCCAGCGCTTTCTTCTCTCACACATTTGCCAGTTGGTTGGTTTTAATAATAATTTCATTGCAACAAAATAATGTGAGAGTGTGTGTGTGTGAGTGTGTGTATTAATATTGTGCGTTAATTTTATGGCCAGCTGGGCCGTATTACCAACGTCTGTTGCCATGAGGCTCCGGGGTGGGGAACTGAGCCGTTTAATGGATGCTAGCGTTATTAATGTACATGCGAGCAGGATGAGGAGGATCGTGGCTGAGCCGAATGACGTTCTGAACAATGTCCTTTGGTATTTTTGCTGCACTTTAAGTTCCTTTTTTACTCTATCAGAAATGCGTTCGCTACACAGGCCTGGTTTGGTCCAGTGCGTCGCCTGGGTCCGGTGCCCTCAGGGCAGTCAGCCAAGACCAATAGCCGTACCGAGTTGAGCAAAGACCCAAGAGGAACGCCAATGTCGACGCACAGCTCTGACAGCTAAATGCGTTGCACTTATGCTTAAAACATGTCAGACGCTGTAGACAGCACTCAAACCAGCTAACAGGCAGTCGCCCAGGCAGACAGACAGACAAACAGCCAGACAGACAGACATTCAGACAGTAGAACGAATTCCGCACTGAAATGGAGGCCTGCAGGGGCTAACAGTCGAATGCAGTCGAAAGGCGTTGCATCCTTTTTGGTGCATTCCCCAGCTCCCTTTCACGCACTTAATGCCGCTGGCAAATGATGCCGCTGCCACGTCAAAGATTAGAAGCTTTCATTGCTATTAGATTGCGGCTCTCTATTGGGAAAAAGTAATTAAGCTCTATACGTAGACTCCTTGACGTTGGTTGTGGTTCAGATCTGTCTTGAATTTGGTATTGAAGTGGAACGAGTTTGAATGGTGAAATGAAATTATTCATTATTATTAACTTTTTTTGTTTTCAGACTATTCAAGCTTAAAAATTTGTATTATTGTATAGAACAAAAGTATTTTTTAAAATTATCTGTCTAATATCTGTGAAATGCAATGAAATTCATGTGAATAATCACTTGAGCTGTAACTCAGATAGATTTACTTAAAACATTTGACCATGAAGAGAAAACTTAAATGATCTTTCTATATACATATGTTTTATTGCTATAGAGAAAATTCTATGAACATAATGTTATTATTATACAAAGCGTGAAATAGAGAAAAATTGAAAATTTTTATTATAGAAATATATCCAATAAAATCAAAAGAATAAAGTTAAATAATGCACTCAAGAATATATAGTTTCTCCCTGTAGCCAAAGACATAGTACATACATATATACATGTATGTATATATCAATCTCAAGAGGGAGTTACATTAGACTCTCTTCACTATAATATTTTTAGTTTAGCTGAATTTTCTCTTGTGTCTCTGGAATCAATAGAGAGAATCAACAGTAACTCCACGATTAATAATATAGTAAAATCCGATTACAGCGACGCTCAAAATCGCGACGCGTCGGTATACCGGGAAGACGCTTTAACCGTATAGAATTGCTCATATAAGTTTGTCTGGAGTCGTTATAGGTGTACTCTACTGTAATTGTTATTATTTTTAAGTATAAATGTAAAAATTTACGAGATCTATTTGAAGTTGAATAATTGTATAATAATATGGAATAGCTAATGTTAATAAAATATTCATATATAGAATATAATAAGTATATAATATATATTTAGTATACCGACGATTTTATGTAGTAATACCCGGAAGACACTGTAATCCTATGAGTCCTTACGAACGAGCGAGCAAAGGCATTGAATTTTCGACCGAATAAGCGGACGAAGCGGAGTCTTCTCTATTTATACTTACTTATACTTATGTATAAGATATTCGTATGCCTTGCTTAAGGTCTCATTCAGTGTCTCAATCCATTATTTTGCACTCTTTTACCTTAACTAACCATAACACATGCCATGCATTACTTGCTGGGATCTGAACAGATTTACAGTATGTCAGCGCTTGAAGAGGAAAAGTTTGCGCTTAAAATATAATCGCAGCGCTTAGGTGGTTCTTAGCTGGTGCAATAGCTATACCATTAAGCGTGCTCACAACTACCTCTCTCTCTCTTTCTCTCTCTCTCTCTATTGCATTCTTTAGGTATTCTCTAAGCAAGCCATGCTGCTGCTGGTCTGTGTGATAAATTATAGCCATAATTTTTGGCCACTAACAAGGCAGCGATGCTTGAACACTCTGGCCACTCTGGCACTTTGATGTTGCCAGCTTGTTGCTGCTTTTCCTGCTGCTTCTCCTGCTGCTGTTGTTGCATAGTTGTTGTTTTTTCTCTCGCTTAATGCATATTTTAAACTGCTCTTGGCAAGTCGTCTGCCGCCTGGCCAAGGCGCATTTTTGGCTTATTGGCAAATTTATTTATTAAATTTCTCCGCTGGCCAAAAGCTGCCGCCCGGCTGCACTCAATTTTGTTGTTTGTTGCTGTTTGTGTAACTAACTAATTAAAAAGTTATTTTTTAGCTTGGCACAACGTATTTATGAGCTGCCGTTAGCCTCAAACTATGCAATTAATTTTGTAACTCAAGCCAAAGCCGAATGCGACTGAATTGAAAAAAAAGAAAAGAAATGCACAGAGTAATTGCATTGTTGCATTCGAGATTTCTGCAAAGAAAAAGCCCTTTCTCTCTATTTGCATTTCTTTTGGCCATAACGATTTGCGCAACGCTTCATGCAGCTGAAAGGTAAGAAAACACGGCGAATAAATCAGCGCTGAACAGTGCAAGTTGAAGGCATTCCACAGAGAGAGACAAAGATGCCATCGAGCATTCGCCTTGCGAGACATCTACAGAGCTACTGAGATAAACTCCGGGCCCCGGGCAGAAATAGCTGTGCACAGCTTATAAATGTGAACAAGCAAAAAGACAGCCCGAGTGAAGGAAGCATTTCGCCTCGCCTCTTGAGCAGAGGATAAGACGTTGCCTAGATACCCTTTGCAGGCTGGCAATTACCCCGAGAGGATAAAAGATATTTGATGGCCGCATTAAACATAATGAAATCTTTCGAGACGTCTCAATTTCCATGCATGGAGAGCTTAAAGTCTCAGCAAATTAGTCTTTTATTATCAACTCAAATCAAAAGTCGAAAATCTTTAAGCTCGACAAGCTGAATTATATGGATTATCGAAAGGATAATCTGTTGTAGAATAAATATATATATTTAAAAAATTAATATTAAGTATTATCATTACTAAACTTTGTTTAATTAAAAATAATATTACTGTTTATCAGCTTAGCTAAATGTAGTAAAATAGTTATTCGACGAGTTCTTCAAAACCCTTCAAACCCGATGACAATTTCTGACTACTCTTTCGGTTAGGGCATCAAATATTGTTTGCATAACTTGGAGCTCGGCTTACAGCATACAAAAACTATTAAAAAAAGTAAATCAAAATGAAAACAAACAGAAAGATTTCTAGAGCAGGCGGGTAGCAAAAGAAAGTTTTGCATTTCGCACTGGCTGCACTTTCGATTCAGTTCTCAAGTTCTGCAAATGGCATTAAATATTTTGTGAGCTGTCACAAAAGAGTGCCCGGACAAAGGAGAGGAGTTTTTGCTAATTATAAGAGCGTACAACAAACATAAATAATTGGCTAGATAAATAGGCTTTGGGTTGCGGCTTGTCGAGTGCGGCGTTACCTGGTGACAAAAGTTATCAGAACAAAACAAACATGAGAATTTATGATGTGACGACCCGGGCAGGGGTTGGGGCTAGCCTATCAATAACCCCCTAGATGGGGCAGCGTAAAAACCATAAAACTAATGCCACAGTCTGGGGAGCCAAATGTCATGGGCTTACAGCTCGAAGAGTCCTGCGAAATTAATAACCTACTTTTTGCTTCTTCTCCTTTTTTGTCCTTTTTTTTTTGCTCAGTGTGTATCCCTTTGTGTGTGTGTGTGTGTGTGTGTGTGTGTGTGTGTGTGTGTGGTCTTTGAACCCCGAGCTGTTGTTGTGCACATGCTGGGGGATTTATTTGCCGGAAATAAATATTAGCCGCAGTCAAACACACTTAAGCCTACGTCGGCCATTTATAGTTTTACAGAGAAGGGAAATTCTACACGGGGTTTTACACAGGCTTAGAACTTGCTTTACACGCACGCACACAATGATATATGTGGCTTTATATATACAGTTCGATTTCCTTGCTGTTGTTGCTGCTGTTGCAAGGCGCGTCGTTTCCCATAATTGATTTTGTATTGGTTTCGCCCCTTGCCCTCTCCTGCCTGAGGCTGCACAGAATCGAGCTGGATGTGGGGAGAAATGCATATAAAACGCATATTGAATTTCAAAGAGTTTGTCTGCAAATATATGTACATCAATCTGGGTTTCGTTCGTGTAGCTAAGATTACCAAAAAGGCAACTGTCAAATGCAACATGTCAGCTACGCAGCAAAAAACTTTATTCATAATCGAATCTAGTTTAAATCTAATTTCGAATTTCACAGAGCCCAAAGACATGAAATTCATACAAAAAGCGTAATAAAAACTTACCCCTGGCTGACTGCTCTAGTACCTGTGATGATGTACCTGCTGAAGAAGCTGCATAAAAGCAAACATTTTGTCTAAGCGAAGCACAAAAATGATAAAAGGGGTGCACAAGGCCAGTCAGAGAGAGTTGCTCGAATAGTAAATGAATAAGGTGAAGACTTCAGATGAGTTCTTTAAAGAGAGGAAAGTTCTGGCATAACTGCGAGTTAAGATTGAAATAGATGAAAAGATATAATGAATTTATATTTTTAGTAGACGAATACATTAATAATTAAATAAAGATATCTAGTTTAATGCAGATGTATATGATGATTTATATGGATTATATATAAAGGCATATATTATATATATAGTATATTAATTGAAAAATTCACAAATATATGACAAATTATATAATAAAGTTAATAAAGAGATAAGTTTATAAATAAATAGAAAATATGAATCCATAGAGCGAAATATTAAATGAATATCCAATTTTATTAGATTGGAGAAAGATAGATGGGTAAAAACATGTTTGAGACAAATGAATATATGTAGAGACTGTAATATTTATTAATAAAGAAAAATATAATAAATAGATATAATATTTATAAAAGTGTAGATATAATATACATATGTATATATGTATGTATGTATGTATATACAGTGTCTAACATTAATATTAAGTTTATTTTTATTTCAACTTCAACCGCCCATAAATCATTTAATATTAGTTGAAATTTAAGAAATGTAAATGCTAAGAAGAAGAATTACCTTTCCGATGAGGTATATATTAATATAGCAGATTTAATATAGCTATCAAAAATTATACAAAAACTGAAAAACCTAAAATTTGGTATTAATTATAATTATATTATATAAATATTCGGTTTTTTCTTTAACTGACCAGATTCGAGTTGTATTAAAAACGGTTCACATTTTACATTTGGTTTGATACCCATAATATTTTAGAGTGTATATATAAATATATAATATAATAATATAGCAAAGCGATGCATAAATATATATAAAGATAAGAAGAGATAAATATATAGGTGATAGAAAAATGTTTGATTTACATATATGTATATATTAATATAGGCATGCCTGGAAAAATATATGAATTAAATATTAAATAGATGGAAATAGTTAGGCTAAGAGTTTAATTAGATACTCTCAATTACATACAGATCATATTATATAAATCGTATAAAAAAGTTAAGATCATAAAACAGATTCAACACAATATTAGACTGATTAGACTTGGCTAACAGAGTTTTTCTCAATATCCATTAACTTTTATTTGTAGTCTAAACGCTTATTGAAAGAGTTTTCCTAAGCTGCCAATCAATCAAGTGCAACTGCAGACGTGACATTCATAAGCACATCAAAAGGCTTGATCGATATTAGCTTGAAGAGTTCGTTTGCTTTTCACTCATAATCCATCAAGTTGATGCTGACTTTAAAGGCAACCCTCGCTGCCTCTGGTGCTGCTGTTGCAACCACCAAACAAAAGGCTAAACAACAAAGAGCAAATCGAGTGGTTGTTGTTGCTTCTGTTACTGCTGCTGTTGGGTGCAGAGGCAACTGAGAACTGAAAACAGTAAACAGAAGCCTTTGCCTGCGAGCATCTGGGGGTAAATGTTGCACAGGTTGCCATGGCCTACGAAAAATCTCACTGTCCGTTGCAGCTACCCACAATTCTCTCAGCTGCTCTGGAGTGTGTAATAATTTGTTTTTATGCCCCAGCTCTGTTGGCGGCGGCCCGCCTCCTGTAATGTAAACTATGCAGCAGGGTTGCGGGCCCACGGGGGTTGCAGGCGAGCTGCTTCATCAGCATTCAAGCTACCGGCTGATCTGTGCGAAAGTATAACAAATATTTATGCTTTGAGCTGTGTTATTAGATTTTAATTTCTTGCACCCATGGAAATGATGGGCTCACCCTCAAGCAACTGCCAACGCCAGTTTGCCTCCTGCCGCCCGCCTCCTGCCTGCTGCCTGCTGAAATACCTTTTCTTGTCTGGCTAAGCGTGCGAATGTTTCTGGCTTGTATTATGCATTTGGTAGGGTGGCAAATGCTTGTTCCCCTGACAGAATTCTGGGTGGAGGCAAGCCATTGGCATTGTTGCAAGGTGTCATGGCCAGTAATTGAGTATGGTTTACGTCTGTGCCTCATCATTTTGGCATTTGCTGCATTTGCAACTTGCAAATATTTGAGTAACTGCCTTCGTTAGAGCATTTCTTTTTATCATTCTCTACCCTGTAGGCGTGCTGGAGAGAGGGTATGTCGGTTTGAAGACTGCATACGATTTATTAGTAAGAAATTGAATAGTCTCATTATATACTATTACTATTATATATTAAAGAGGTGGTATAATATCTCAAAAATAAATATAGGGTATATTTCGATCTCTCAATATCAAATTTGCTATTTTTTTAAGTGCGCACACAATGCAAATTTCTGTTTGGCACGTGATGAAAGTTACAGGAGATACGTTGAGAGAATGAGGGAAAGTGTTTCGGGAGTGTGGGAGTGGAGGAGTGGCAGGGGTAAAGGGAAAGTGCAGACAGCAGCTGCTTCAACCACCGAGCGCTCTGAGTCCCCTTTTTTTTTTGGGCAGAAGCCTGAGCTGACTGCTACAAAATGACGTTTACAAAATTACATTATTAGAAATTGATGGTTAAGTAGAGGAGTTCCAAAGTGAGCTAGCGAAAGGGAGAGGGAGAGGAGGAGGAGTGGAGTGTTAGAGTTGTCAGCAGTTTGCGCTTTTTGCAAAGTAAAATATTTGAATTTGTTGGCCAAGTGGATACGAGGAGTGAGGCAACTGCTGTGAGCTGGCATTCCATTAAAAATAAAAAGCTGAAAATATGTCAGCAACGCTCTAATGAGCGTCAGTTGCACAAACAGCGGCTAGCTAGGGAGAGGGGCAGGAGGGGGTTGCTGCAACACCTACATACTAGCCCAGCATTAGCTGAGGGAATTTTTAATAATACAAACCACATTTCAACCAGATTCGGTTCGTTGCCCACTTCTAAGCTCTGGCCACATTTCAGCTCTGTGCGACACAGAAACCGACTCTAACCTCAATGCAACACGCACTCACTGGTTCCCCACCTCACCCCTCCTGCCTAGAATCCATTTCCATTTCTATTTGCAAAATGTTGCATAGTTTAAATATGCGTTTGCCTCATCGCAACTCGTTTGGCTTTTTGTGGCGTTTGCGTCCGTTTTTAAATATTGAGAACAAAAAAGAAGAAAAATCGTTGACGGTGTAAATGATGCCCCTAAAAAGCTTTTAAGCTGCTTGTGCCAAAGAGCTGCATTCAAGCGAGGGTCTTTTGAGCGGTTCAGTGAAATAAAATTATACAAATATATGTATATATATTATAAAATTGAATTTCTTAAAAATTGTAAAAAATAATAATAATAATAAAAAAATAAAAAATAAAATAAAATAAAATAAATTAATTAACAAATTAATATATATTAATTATTAGATTGAATTTGATATTGGAATTAATAATATATAACTTTACCGTATCGTTGAGAATTTTATAATAATTGAAACAGAGAAGCGTAATTTCCTATGGAATTTATTATTATTATTAGAGTTTATTTTTAATTAAATAATTATAAATTAATAAAATAAATATAATAATAAATAGCTTACAAAAGCGGAACAAAATATAAGGTGTATCAAAACATATTCGCAGTTTATAATTTGAGTCTAAGCAGAAATAAATAATAAAAGAAATAATATTATTATACTATTTTTTAAGCAAATCCCAAAAATATATATTTTAGGTACTAGACTAATATGGAAGAAAATCAAAAGAAAAATACATATTATAAAAGAAGATTGTATTCAAAATACAAGAATTTATTTAAATAATTAATTAATTTACTTTTTTAAAGAATTAATTAATTAACTTTTTAATTAATTAATTAACTTCTTAAATAAATTAATTAGATTTAATTTTTATCTAGAAAAACATATTTTTTAAATACAAGTATTTAGTATTTAATTAATGTACCTTTTTTAATTAAATAATACATTTTAATTTTTAATTCTCAATGCTCAATTAGATCATTTAAGGATTTTCGAATATTTAGCTAGAAACCCATATCTGTAAAGTAGAAGTATTTAATTGAGTTCACAATTTTCAGTTAGACAATTTTTGAATTTTCAGCTTCGAATTATTACAAATCTCAATATTTAAACTCTCAAGTTTCAATAATAAATTGGATTATTGATACAAATATAATTAAAATTCTGAGAATATGGGATGCGAAAATATACGAAATATTAAAGTAGCCCTCGCCATGTGGACATCAGCTGAAGTTTCTTTTTGTTTTCATTATTTTTTATAGCAGACAAGAACTGAAATTGCAACCATAGGAAAAGTGGGATAGAGGGCCATTGAAGAGCTTGCTGAAAAAAACTAGTCAAAAGGTATTACAGTCGAGTGTGTGTGTGTGTGTGTGTGGCATTTGCATTGCATAAATGTTGCTGCATTTGGCATAGATTTGCATGGCAATAAGAAAGAACCTAGAGAGAGAGGGAGGGAGAGGAAGTGATGTGGCAGCAGCAGCTGCTATCGACTTGCAACACATTGCAGTGGTGGCAAGGCAAGGCGCGACGCCCGAAACTTCCGTTTTTGGTCAGTGGTAATAAAAATGAACGACGGCGTCGTTCGGTGACAGACAGGAAGTGGACTATTTGCATGAGCTAGAGCGAGAAACTGGAGGGTCTGCGCGTCCATTGATAGAGAAACCGAGCAGGGGAAGGGAATATTTCATGGTATTAAGCTGCAGGTGAGGCTTTTGTACACTAAATTGTTTGTTTGTTTTTCGTTTTTTTTTTTTTTGCTCAACTGTGAACAGTGACACGAAGATCTCCGAGAACTATTAATCAGCCAGCCAGAGAGGCAGAGAGCAAGAGATAGGGAGGGGGCGTGTGTATGCTGAGGCCCGTTGGGAGACAGGCAGGACTTTGCTGTCTTGTTTATAATTAATGTGGAACCCGCTGCGGGTGCGTCGCTTCACGATGCAAATCCCATACAGACGCGACCCTGAAGTCGTCTATCTGGCTGGCTGACTAGCTTGGCTTGCTAATGAAACGTCGTCAAGTTTGTGACAGCGCACCCGAAAATTGCAGACTCGTTGAAAGGCAATCTAAGTTGCAGCTAAACTCAATAAACCCAGTCCGACACCCGGGCTGAATTGCAAGTGCAACGGCTCTGGTGAAAAGTTTTCATTAATCTTTGCCCCGGCCAAAAACTTCAACTTTGAGCTTATCAAAATGTCGGCGACTGAACGTCATTTACACGCTGGCCACAATTAAATTGAATTAAGTTGGCAGCACTGAAATACAGAAGTCAAAGTCGAAGAGGAGCAGATGATGAAGCAGTGGCAAAGCAAATCCCGGCGAATTACGCAGCACCTGAACTAAAACTTCGTTTGCCGCTTGTCAAATTGATATTTGATTCATGACCAGCGCATTTGTCAAGTCATTCATCTTTTTCAGACCCAAGGGCCAAAAACTGCTACGGGTGGCGCCTTCGCCTTCGCCTTCCCTTGCTGCCTCCTGCCTCCTGCCACATGGGGCACGGGTTTCGTTCCGTGATGAATGGCCCATTGGTGTGCATGGCAGCCCTTTAGCTGTGATTTCTTGCTACGCCGCATTATTTTAGATTACGATTAAGAGTACGTATAGCTAGAAGTACATAAGCTATGGCACTGAGCATGAAAGCAATACATATATTACATATATTATACAAGTCTGTAAATGTTTTAAAAAATGCTTTGTGCAAGCCAGTTCACGGTTTCAGATATAACAAATCTGTTCTTGAATTCGTTCATATTTCTTATTTCCCGTTAATCACATAAATGCTGCAGATTTATCATAGAAATTTCAGTCAACCCCAAATGAAAGATTTCTTTAAAATTCCTTGCTCTATCTTGATACCAGTTTTTAAGAACTCCGCCGGCCCATTTCAGCAGGGGTTGGTCTCGCTCTTAACTTCGTTGGCTGTCAAATTAGATTTGCTCTCGTTTCATATAAAGCTTAATTCAAAGACACGTGTACGGGTCACCCTCGGAGCTTTTAAGCGTGCAATGATATAACAGGAGGAAATCATTTATCAGCACTAATTTCTCAATAATATTGTTAAGATAAAGTTGAAAAGCATTGAAGGCTATTAAAGTAAATATATTTTTTGAAAATTTATATCATTTTAAATATATTGAAATATATCTTTAAGAAATAAAAGATAATATTTTCTGTATAACTTTTGCTCCTAAGAACTTTACATTAGGCCAATTCTTTTGACACTTTTTCCATATTTAAACTCATTAATATTCCTAGCATACTTGGAATATTATATTGAAATTATATCAGAAATAAGAAAACTCTTGATGAATAATATGAGAAAGAGTTCATATACATATAAGACGGATATATGTATAACACCACTTATTAACTACTTAGTGCTATTTATCTCTTGTATTTCATTAAAAAAGTATTAAAATTTAGCATTTTATTTGGATATTAGATACTACGGCGATATATGCATTTATTCATTCTAATTTAAAAATTATTATTATCTAATGTCATATATATAATGTTATTATATTTAAATATATATGATTTTATTTATTTTAATGAAAATTATATCTAATGAAATTATATCCTGTCCTTTGCTTAGGCTTTTATATTTAAATTGATTCTCGTCTCTGTCAATAGCTTTAATAACTAAATAAACCAATAAATAAATCAAAATTCTTACATACAAATTATTGTTATCTAATGTCTTATACATATATAATATGATTATATTTAAATAAAATTAAAGGCATCTCTGGTTTAAGTTAAACCCTCTGAGACTTACTTGTTATTTTAAATATTATATGATGTGTAACATGCAAATCTGGAGAATTTTAAATTATTCTATACTGCCTATACTATTCTATACTGTACTCTAACATATTACTGCTATGTATATTTATATTTCCTTTAAACATTTGCAGTTCATTTGGCATTCGACTTGAGTCAGTTTTGTATGTCCTGTTTCTTGTACAGCTAAATTTACGTTGATTTCACTTAAGTGCAAGCGCAAACCCTAAACATATTAGGTGTGTGCAGCTCCCCGAGGGCGCCGACTGGTCGCCAGCTTATGCCGCATCATCATGAACCGATTCCTGCGCTCTCTGTCGTGCCCATTTCCATGCCGGTTAGAGGCTCAGTTCAGCTTGGCTCAGCTTTGTTGCTAACACGCGCACGTAATTCCTGCTACACACAGAAACAAGCAAAAAGAGAAAACTTTTCTTATAGGCTTACATTTCATTTTGGCACGATTTGTCAAGTCGGCAGGAAATCGTGCAATGCCCATCAGCGTGGCATCAAATTGAAAAATTACCTTGCGTGCCAACTACTACTACAACAGGAACAACAACAGCTAAAACTTATGAAAAAGTCACAGAAAAATGCGACTTAAGTCGGCTATTTATGTGACTCGCCTTGATTTGTGGCCAAGAGAAACGCCAACTTGCGTTGCTTTCATTGTTTCTGCTCAAATTGTTGTGCAAATATTTCTGTACTCCACTTGAAAACTTGGCTCAGTTAATTAACGGCAAATAGTCAACAATTTTCGGTATTCCACTCGTTGGCCACACTTTGCGAGTGCCAGGCAATGCCTATTCAAATAAACATTTACGTTACGCCTCGGCATATTTAAGTTTTGGCTATTTAGATAAGGCGACGGCACTTTCAGTTAACAGCAACAGTTGTCGAGAGGAAAATTAGAGAGCTGAGGGAGAGGATGGCAAAGCAGAGAGCAGGAGGGAGTCTGAGAGAGAGAGAGAGGGAGAGATAGGGAAGGAGAGAGAGAGAGAGCGATATTTAATCTAAAATTTATTAAGCTGATCTATATACATTTCCTCAGTTAGATAATTTAAATTAAAGAATATCGCTTTGCACTTTAACTCTTTTTCAATTTTTTGTTAAATTTAATTTAATTTAACGTTTATTAAAAAGTAAAAGATATATAAAGTTTACTCTGTATATTTACTTTTATAAATATGAATAAAATTTATGTTTAACTTTATTTTTTATTCAGCTTATTTGGTTGTAGCCTCTAGCCTTGGATAGAACACTTAGCTATAAGTCTGATATGGTAAATGGGAAGCTCAATATATATGTATATACATATGTATTTTATATGTTTTACTCTCTTCCAAAACGTGCTCAGATTGTCTAGAATCTGCTGATTAAGAAATAAGCAGATCTCAACGAAATGCAAAGATAATTAAAGCAAGGAAAGTCAGCATCCCCTTACCTAAATTATATATAATATTTAATATATGCTTACAATATTATATATCATGAGCTAACAATATCGAAAACTATAGCACTTAGTGTTACTTTAAGAAAATTAAAATTTTACTGGGATATTTATTTTTACTGCATGGAATGGAATAAAAAAGATACGATAGTTTTATAAAGAAATATTCTTCTGCATCGAACAAAAACATACTGAAGAGAAGGCAATTTAGACTAGATATCAAATATGAGGACATTGCTCAAAAAATAGTTATACCCACTTTAACAATATAAATAGAGCAGATTTATATGATGCTAGCCATCTGTAATGCGCAAAGTTTTGAGCAACTTTAAACTTTGCCCAATAAAAGTAGAAAATAATGTCTACACAAATAGTCTGGGCAGTCAGTCCCTTACGACTATCTAAACAACAATTATGCAGCACGTAAACAGTTTCTAAGTGGTTCTTTAATAGAACTTGTGCCAGCGTTCCCATTAAATACTTGATGCGCTCTTACAAAGTGTGGGAACATGAAAAAAAAGAAAAAATAAATATATAGCATCAGTTGTAACTCCCAGAGAATCGCCTACAATTTGCCTATTTGTCGCTTTGTTTTTGGTGCGTGTTGAAAAATAATTTCCCCAGATAATTTGACGGCCTCCTGCGCCCACTGCTAATAGCAGCCAAAAGTTTGAGTTGAAAAACTTGGGCCAAAGTTTTTTCCTTTGCGAGTCCCAAAAACTTTGTTGTGATTTTGTTCGTTTTTTTTTTTGTTGTTGTTTTTTTTTTTTCGTGCGCCTTTGGCATTGTTGATTTTGTTATTTGTTCATTGTTTATTTATTTCAATGCCTACGCTCGTGTGTTGATTTAATTGAGCCAAATGTGTTATTGGGCCATCAGCATAATTGGCCGCAGGCCTAAGTTTTGCCCCGATACGGAAGTTAATTATTTGCCCAGCTCGTGTGTCGCATCAAGCGGCTTATAAACTCTGTCCGGACTCTCCCTCACAGTATGCAGCGAAAAATATTCCCGTGCTGTCCGCCAATTGACTACGTGAGCAAACAGCAGACAGACGATGCGTCGACGTGGGCAGAGGCAGAGGCAGAGGCTGGGGCTTTGATATTAATTTTACATTTTGCGGCACAGGCATAAAAATAATAATAAATAAGAGTATCGCTTAAATTGTTTATACAACCTGACAATGTGCTGCGAGTAGCCGAGGAGAGGAGAATATGTATATTGGTCTCTTTCCCGCTCTCTCTTTCCTTCTCTCTCTCTGCTTCTTCGTTGGGCTTAAGCCCCGGAACGTGACCCGAACGGGCGGCATACTGTTTGTTTAACTGTTGTTATTATTCCCTTTCAATATTTGTGTGGGCGTGTGGGCAAATTGAAGCTGCCCGTCCGTCAGTCCGTCCGTCTGTCCGTCCGTCCGTTTGTCTGCCATTGTCCCGCCTGCTGACCCATTACCGTGGCATATCCTGTGCTATCTCTGCCCATGTGTTGCGTGTTTTCTCATTGCTCTTTGCTGCTCCGGCCCAAGCCGGAAAAAGAGAAAAACTGAAAATTTCGTAAAGCTCAATACGGCGGCAGGTTGGAGAGTGTGTACTTTGGGTACATCCTCTCTGCCAGCGCCTATTTGTGTAAACAAGTGAAAGTGATTTATGCAACAGAAACACCCAGCCTAACCAAAGGACCTGTCACAGCGACAGACGCATAGAGAGCGAGAATAGAGAGAGAGAGAGAGAGAGAGAGAGAGAGAGAGAGAGAGAGAGAGAGAGAGAGAGAGAGAGAGGACTACAGTTCCATGTAGCTGTTGACTCAGGCGTATGATTGTTCTGGAGTGCCTGGATTTATGGCTCTTAGTGGGGGCGCATTGAAATAGATTTTCATATGAAGTGCTCTCCGAGTTATTTCCAGTGCTGATTTGAATAAACAAATGCTGAATTGATATATTCGAAATTCTAATAAACAGCAATATTGTAGCCTCATGGGAACAGGAAAATGAGTTTCAATACAAATCCAGAGTGATGTGTTTTCGTTTTCATTTCCATGTTCTTTTTTTTGACTTGCGGGGAAAGTATTTGCGGATATTTTGCTTTTTTTACATTCATCACAGATTGTTACCAGGTTTTCACTTAAAGAAACCTTAATGAAAAATCGGATAAATTTAATAAACAGATATAATACTGAAAGAATAATTTTAGACCTAATTGTTATAAATGATAACGTATTAGGCATTGTCTTCAGCTGCTCTTAAGAAACGAAATCTAATCTAATTAATCTACCTAGTAATTTATGACGGCTAAGACAAGATTGAAGACAAAACTCATATGGGATTAAGAGATCGCAGTTTTCGTATGTATAGAGCTTTGCAGAATATTACGTATGTGTCTGAGAGCAATAAGACTAAATGAGTGCGAGGTTTCGATATGATTCGAAATGATTCATATGCTATTCATCTTCTCACATCTGAATTCAAGTTGACTCCTCTTGAATCTTCTCGAAATAAATTACAATAGCCCAAGATCAAACAGTTTGACATATAAAATTACACATACATATACAATTAATTGTTCCACATCTTCGATTGCCGTTTCCTCTACCAACAAACCTAATCAAACACCCAATCCAAAGGACTTTAGCTGCAAATCCAGTTCCATTTAATAATAAGCCCTTTGATTAGCTGCCCATGTTAATCCGGACCATCAAGTATGTAAAGCGTACCGTTTATGCGTCCGAAAATATAGGAAGCGGGAATGGGTTCTCCACGTCCACGTAATATCCGTAACCATTCGATGTAATCAAGTATCCACTCCAGCGTCGTGCGCTGGTCAAACAAAATATTCGCTGTTTCCGTACCGAAATTAATTTAACGCTCAAGTGGGGTTACGCCAGGACTAACCAAAATCCACTCCAGCTCCACTCATATGAGGGACTTGTGGGCGGCTCCCGTTGCCGGCGAACATTATAATAAAATTAATCTCCATTTGTTGAAGGGTCGTCGTCGTCGTCGTCGCTTTATTAGCGTCCAAAAAGCAACTGGAGCCAAAAAGTGGCAATTATTCATTTTATGAGGTTCGCTGAGGGGACTGCAGAGCTGCAGCATGCGAGCCATAAAAATTAAAAATTAGCCCCGGCAGCTGTGAGGGGATTATGTAACACGCATTTGATGGGTCGGCCAACCCCTTGGGTTAAAGTCAAGAAAATGAATATTTATGCGACATTTACCCCACGGACTCCGGTTCGTGAGCCCCGAGCTGGGCATTGTTATATAACAAGCACATGTCAAAATTTTCATAACATGCCCACCCATCCACAGCCAGATCAAAAGGAGCTTTTCCAGACACGAGCTTAGCTGGAGCTTGTCCCCTTGCGTGGGGGGCTAGGTGTGACTATCAGCTCACGCTCTAATGGCCGCATGAGAGCGAATGCAATTTCGAATGGGCTGGCTGGATCCCGAACACCCAAACACCCGAACAGGGTGTTTGCAGGACCTTCTCAGATGCTGCTCAAAAATTAAATCCAATTATCAGTTTAAGGCCACTCGCAGCTCCGCTGGGGGCAAACTTGCGAGCAGCCAGACATGTGTGTTAGTGTAAGTGTGTGTGGAGACCATACAAACAACAATTACAACAAGAGTCTGGAGAAGATAGCTGAACTAAGAGATACCCTTTCAGCTATAATCATCAGCCATTCACAATGTATTTTATTATTTTAGAGATGGTATAGAAATTCAGTTCATCCTGAAATTATATATTGTATCTGCTTATAGATATTTTTAAATTATAATAATAAAATATATAAATTATTATAGTCAAGTAAAAACTTTCAGCTCTGTCCTTATCTTCTAGCAATGGCTTTTTAGGTATTTCCTTTCTTCTTCTCCAGTTGCAGCTCTTATATACCCCTCCATTCGCTTTGGTACTGGGTATAACTACAGCAGCCAAGCAAGTTTTGTGTAATGCAACAAAGTTTCATTTTAATGAGAAACTTTTGTTTATGCAACCTCCCATTGGCTTTCGTCCAGCCACATGCAAAACTTGCCAAAAAAAAAGAGGAGAAAAGAATTAGTCGAAAATAATGTACATTTTGTTAAGCCAGCTTTTGAGCCAAGTAGACTTAAAGATGAATGCATTTGCGGGCTTTCACGAGTTGCTGCTATTGTTGTGGCCAAGCTGAATGCAACTTTGGCCATAATCGCAGTGCTTACTCAAGCATTTGGGGCTTAGTCCGACGTTTGCTCTCGGCCGCAACATGCGTGTGCTGGACTAGGCATATGCAGACAGAATAAGATAAATCTAAATGTAATTCAACTAAGACTTTGAACAGTTTGTTGTCAGACGTCTTAAAGGGACTGTGAACTGAGCTCACAAAGACCTGGCAATCAGTTTTCAGTCTGCATTTAACAGCAGATAAAGCTGAAGAGGGGGCAAGGCCTGGGGGTCTTAGGCCAGGTAGGCATTTGGGCAATTTGTTGCCAGTTTTTAGCAATTTGCTGGCCTACAGCTAGGATTTTAGCAAATTTCATTCTTTACCTCGCTCTCCGTATCTTTTTTGCTGGGGTCCTATGCAAACAAATATCTGGGGTTTTTTTTTTTTGTGGACCTTAGAGAGGCACACACATGACCCCAAAAAAATATTAGCATAAGTGGCCGGAGCCGAGATCTTGGGTCACGTTGAAAATGCTAAAAATGTAAATAAAATCAACAGCGGATGGCAACGAAGAAAAGGACAAGCCCCAGGCAGGACACACACATACACAGGACAAAAAGCAGAAGGTGCCGAACGTACAACAAAAGCAACACAAACAACAATGGCAGCCGGAAAAATATCATTCTAAAACGCTTGACAGCCACTTACACATGTCAAATGCAAAAGGATAACGAGCAAAACGGATATTAGAGTATTAGACAGGATGCTGTGTGACATGGTTTACTCTCATTCCGGCATTCCACGCAGATGACCTTTTTTTTTCTTAAGAGATACCCTGTAGCCATAAAAGTGGACCCAGCGATGGGTATACATCTATAAATGTGTTTCATTCCATCTTCATTGCATATATTATATCGGAAAATATTAAATTAAATACAGATAATTATGAAATTAGAAAATATTATCTGGATATGATATTTGGTATCGAGATACAATACTTCAAATATGTTTAAGATATTATTGAATAGTTGATACTGTTTACAGGATATCTATATAACAATCTCAACTTATTTCTCTCCTCTCGCATACAAAGTGTATTTTCAAGCATGCTGGACGTCTAAGTTGCCTAAGCAGATTTATCATATAAAATGCAAAGTATTTTCTTCCTTAATATAGTTCGGGCATCTCGAATAAACTTTGGCTAAGTCAATTAGGCGGCCAGCACCATCAACTTTTGGCTAATTGCTGTTTATATTTGCCCCAGGCTAAAACGCTCTTAACTTGTTGGGCTGTTAACTTAAAGGCTCGTGGCTTGAATTTCTCGCTCACTCGCCGAACTAATTAGCTTATTTTTTACATTCAGTTGAGGATTAATTGGCTTTTGTATTTACTCGTACAGCGTTTGCATAAATATAATATTAATGTGCTTCACCTCATGCCTCATTTCTCTCTCTCTCTCTCTCTTTGATTGCAGGTAAGCCGATTTCGAGACGATTTCCTTGTCCATTGAACTATCGAGTGCTGTCCTTGTGATTCAGATAAGGTCGTAAGTAGCTTAGCGCTCAGCCAGAGACCACTTCAAATTTAATGCGCTGTCCAGTAATTGCTGCGAATGGAATAATAATAAGCCAATGTGCTTATTGGAAATTATAATATTTACCTAGAAAATTGTGAATTGAAAATTTTGAATAGTAGATGCTTTTATATAAAAGACATTTTATACGCGACTATTCTTGGAGCTCTTTTGTGAAAATGAATTATTTATTAATTATTATTAATTATAAATTATTAATACTTTACGATACGTATTTGTATATTGGCAAACATAATGATATGATGTAGTTTGAAAGGAAAAAGGATACTATGAAATATTTTGTATTGCGTTGATTTGTTAGATTTAAATAGAATTATCTTGAGATATCTCTTGAACTGGAGTCTCTCTAGGAGTATAAGGAATATACCCCAAAAAATACTGAAGCTCCTGTACTAAGTATTAAATCTATCTTCACATTAAAATCTATCTAATGTCTCTTGAATATCATCTGTAACATTCACACATAGCTATTTCTTTTATATATTATTTTCGTTTTTAATAGTTATCAGGAATACATTTAATTAATTTTGGTCTAGATTGAATTTTCAGAAAGGTAGTATGATACTTATCTGTAGATATTTCATAACAAACTAAGAAATTTCTCAATCTACTCAGTAAATGTTGAGTAATCTCAGATCTGACATTCAAATTTGCCAGCTTACCAAACAGTGATGAAGTATAATACATGTAAGAGGACTTTTATTTATTATATTATTTTTCCATAATATATTTGCTTCCGCAAATAACACTCTCCAAGTTTATGTAACGCCTTGAGCTATGCTAGGTTTTTCTGTAAATTTGCTGTACGACTTTTGCACCTGATTCAACTCTATAAATATGAGCGTTCCCATTAAGCTCGGACTGTGATGCTCATTAAATTTATACATATTTAATTGACTTTATGAGCTGCGCGCAGACAGTGGTCGAGCTGCAGGCGCCAAGCGGCAACATTCTACCCTACTTAGCGGATCATAAAATGCAACAGCAACATCAACAACAACAACAAGAAATATGCCTGCAACATGCTCACGCATAAAGGCTTTAATAATGCTGCAGACGAAGCTGCATGATGAGGCTCATAATTATGTGACATGCAACGTGGTTCGTGTTAAAAGCGAGCATAAAAAACAAACATCCATCTGCATATACACACATACATACATACCTACGTATGTGTGTCTGTATGTATCTTAAAATATGCACAGCAAAAAGCACAAATAACGTCAGTTGGGCTACGGCTGGGGTCATGGAGTGCCCGGGTGCTGGGGTCTTACTGTCAACACGCATCTGCTCGTCAATGGCAACAATGTTGCTAACGACATGATAAAATCTTCCACGATGTCTCCGACTTTGAATCCATGTCGAGAACGTGAGTTTTATTGATGTTCCCGGAACGATTTAATAAGCATTCGATTTGTGTGTGGCACTCAAGATAGAAAACTCTGAGCATTGTTTCTGTGAACCCCATAAGAAATCAACACTTTCATGCTTGGTTTAAGTTTATTTTTTATATCTATTTAAAAAAAATTTTTTTTTTTTTAATTTATTTAAGCGTCCAATTAGTTAAGATGACAGCTAAAATTCAAAAGCATCAACCAAAAAATATTATTATTATTATTAAATGTAAAAAATATATAATTAATATTAATTATGTAATACACAATATACATAATAAGCAAATTATTATTATTATTATTATTTTTTTTTTAAATTTATCCACTATAACATTTTCTATCACATTTCAAAAAAATTATTTTAGTATAGTATTAAATTTTAAATTATTTAATTAATATATATGAAATAAGCAAAATATATTTACGCACTATAAATAATTTTTTTTATATTTTAAACGTTATAATCAATTTTAAATATTTTTATTTCCACGTAGTTTTTCTATTTAGCTAGAGATCTCCAGAACTTTGTCTCTTTTTCCATGTCTCTAATTTTTTTATACCCTGAACCCATTGAAAATGGGAAATCAGGGTATAATGGTTTTGTGAAAAGTATGTAACAGGCAGAAGGAGGCGTGTCAGACCCCATAAAGTATATATATTCTTGATCAGGGTGACGAGCTGAGTTGATATAGCCCTGTCCGTCTGTCCGTCCGTCCGTCCGTCCGTCCGTCCGTCCGTCCGTCCGTCCGTCCGTATGAACGCCTAGATCTCAGAAGTTATAAGAGCTAGAGAGCTGAAATTTTGTATGTAGACTCGTGTATACCATACGCAGTACAAGTTTATCAAATTTTTTCGATAACTCATTCGATATCTTTTTTATTGAGGATATTCGATAAATTTATATTGTTTTTTCAGTCTAATTTGAACACTTTTATACATAGAGACTTCAGATTTACTGTGTATACGCATTAGATGAATACACACATTTTGTCATTTACAGATTTTGGATACCACGCCCCCTTCGCCCCCAATTCGTAAAAAACGCGTATCAAGTACTAGAGACTTGTGCTTTAGAATGTACATACATTTACATGTTATGATTATATTCTGAAAGTTTCATTAAGATCATACGTCTACAAAAGAAATTATTCAACAAATAAATTCTCATAATATTGCCCACACTGCAGCGCAGCCCAAGCGCAGTCGCTGCTTACTGCGCAGTTAGCAGAGCGCGGGCTTATGCGTGTTTGTGTATGCATGAGTATGTATGTGTGCATAAAAGAAGTGCAGGATGATTAGAATATCAGTTTGGAGGGTTCAGGGTATCCCCTAGTCGAGCAGTCTCGACTAGAGCCTTCTTACTTGTTTTCTCTATATATACATATGTACATAATTCTCTTTCTCCATTTATTTATGCTCATCTCTCGTTCTCTTTCACTTGCGTGATTTTAGGAGTCCCTAAATTTCAAAGAGTTCTAAATTTCTTTCTTTCGTCATCCCACACTCTTTCCTTTTTTGTATGATTATCGCTTTTTAACAAGCTAAAAGTCTCTACATATCAGATCACAAGTTTCCCTTTACATTCAAAATAAATAAATAGATGAAATTGAGATATATTTTCATTTATAATTTCATATATTTTTAGCTCCTTTAAAGCTCTAAGCAAAATAATCATAAAGAACTCCTAACGAGCGACTGTTTATTACGTGCGGACCCTCCCCTGCATAGCTGCCTGATGTCACGACATTTTTCCTGTTTCCTTCCGCATGTGATCAGCCACGAGTTTTCCTCTATTTTCCGCCTCGGCCCAGCTTTCTCCCTCGCCCACACCGCGCTGCAATTAATTATGAGGCACGTTGACATTTTTCGTGCCGCACAACTTGTCGCTATGTATTTTTTGTAAAGTTAATTTTTATAATTTATTTTTAGTGGCACGGCGAGTCACGAGCTGTGAGCTGCGAGCTGCGAGCTGCGAGTTGCATGTTCCCTATTTTGTATTCGACATTTGGCGGCGTTGAACTTGACGCAATTTATTTTGTGAAAAGATGCGGAGGCAGCAAGAGCCGCAGCCACGCCTAGTTGGGTGCCATCTCACATGTGCCCTACAGCATATTTGTTTATAAATATATATTCTTTTGTATGGGCCTGCACTTGAACACTCATCTCCTTAATATGCCGCCAGGGAATACCCGAAACTCTGGCGTGTTTCTAGCTAAAGTTCAAGGTAGATCCAAAAATAGGCTCTTGGCTTGAGATGAGTGAGAATTTACACTCAATTATATATACATAAGTGAGAGAGATAATATGAGCAACATTACGAAATTGTAAAAGAGCTAAACGAGCGAATGAGTAATTATAACGGAATGATGTCGTTAAAATCATATTTATATTTATATTTCTACCACTTCATTCCCCTTTCCCCTTCGTCAACCAAATTCTCAGGCAATTGAAATTCCCTTTTTGATAGTTTATTAGCTCAGCTTTTTCAATATGCTGCGCCGTTTCGTTTAGTCTGAAGTTTGTTGACTTCTAATGCAGACGCTGGATGTTTATTTGAAATTTCATTTCAAATTTCTCAAGTGCCTCTTCGGGTGTCCTCTATAAATAGAGCCGCCTTTGCTATGTGAAATAATATTGTTTGGCTTTTGTTGTTGCTGTTAATTAACATGAGTAGTTTACTTAATTAAGCGTGAACTGCGCCAGGCCGACTTTTGCTTAAGCCTGCGGGGTAGTTTTAGCGGAGGGGGGGTTGGGCGCGAGCATTTGGGGGTAATATGCAATTATCTAGTGTACTTCATGGTGCATAGTGCAGCTTTTGTGCACTAGATGGCGCTGCTGACACGCCACATTAACTGCAATTAGTCTTCATCAGGTCAACGTGACAACAACAACAACAACAACAACAGCAAGTGCAACAGAAAATTGCAAATTTGCTTGTGCATTGACTAAAAAATAGAAAACAACTAAAACTGCCTGACTAGCACATACCCTGTCGCGTATGTATGTCGAGCTGCCTTGCTTGATCTGAATGCAATCTATAATAATATTTAATACATATATTACATATATACATATACCCTCTGTATATACTCTATACTCTGTATATACTCTCTAAAAAAATCAACATCAGCTAACAAGCCCTGGCGCAGACCATGCCCAAGCATCAACGCCCTCCTCCACCAGCAGAACCACTTCAAAATGAACTTCAGCCACATCCACGTCCACATCCACATTGACATTCAGGCCACTTAGTTGCCATGTCGTCCGTTCAGTGCAGCAACTCCTCCTGTGGTTCAATGTCGTCCCAGCCGCAGTCAGGGCTAAAAAGGGGGTTGGGTTAGCTGCT
The DNA here is from genome assembly GCA_035045965.1 of Drosophila aldrichi. Classification (NCBI taxonomy): domain Eukaryota; kingdom Metazoa; phylum Arthropoda; class Insecta; order Diptera; family Drosophilidae; genus Drosophila; species Drosophila aldrichi. Next base: position 4,214,068 of record JAWNOM010000534.1, read on the forward strand.
TGACGCCGTCGCCTGTCAACTGGCAAAATTGTTTGTAAAAATAGCGTGTGGCAATAGCATAAAACAACATCAGCAACAACAACAACAACAACAATAGCAACCTAGTTGTAGTTGTGAAACACACTGCATATATTTAGATATAGTAACTGCGTCTGCTCTCTACTCACAGAGCCCAGAGACAGAGTCAGAGGCAGAGGCAAAGCCCGAGAAGGGGCGAGAGCGCTCTCAGTCAATACATTTAGATGGACATTTCTTGTCAGTGTGGATTAGTTGTCAGCCAAATCGAGTTGGTCTCAAGCATGCTCCACCAGCCACGTGTGTAGACAAGTGGGCAAATACCCCTAGAAATACGCCACAGAAAGATAAACAATTGCCCGGTAAAGTTCAAGTTAAAGAAAGTAAAGAAAAGAACTATAGACTATATAAAGTATATATAGAAAATAAGTTATTTACTGCAATTATTATATGTTATTATTATTTATGCAATTATTTTAACCCCCTTTGCGCTCGCCTGCCTCTGTAAAGGTCATGACTTTGCAGCATGCGCAATATTTTTGCCGGCACTGTTGGCTATGACTTTGCATGTTGCCAGCAAATTGTTGCACGTGGTTGTCGCTTGGTTTGGCTCACAGTTTGTTTCCATATATTTACTTCTAATGGTTACAACGCTAATTTTACACTGGCTTGACAGTTGACTGAGCCAGCAGGAGGTCGCATGGGGTCAAGTTGGGCGCTTTAAAACTGTTGTAAACCCGACTAGAGGCGAGAAAATTTCGCCTTTGTCATTTGAAACAGTAGCTTAATTTGGGTATCGATTCGAGTGCCTAGCCACGTTAGGTCTCTTAGTGTTGCAAAAGAGAAGAAGCCACTAGAATCGATTCGGTTTTTTGCAGCTAACTAAATAGATCCTGAATCAATTAGATAAAATTTTCGTAAAATTCTCTATTTACTTTGTATTCACAATAAATAAACAAATTGCAATTTATATGCATGATATATGTATATATATATATAATGTACATACATAGTCCATCAATCTTCCTCTCTACAGTTTTCAAATTTCCATTAACTTTTTGCCATTTGTATTTTTTTTTTTGTTTTTTGTTTAATGTAAATTAAATTTGGAAGACGTATTTGCATTGCGTCTGAAACTGAAAACTTTTCACGTCGACTGACTCTGATATTGTATTTCACATTTAGCTGTTGCCGTTGCCGTTGCCGTTACTCTTGGCCATTGTGTGCTGCCCCTACCCAACCACCCACGCATCACCCACCATATGAAGAACATTTTCTTTGCTACAACTATGCATTGTGCTGCTGCTGCTGCTGCTTCTTCTTCTTGTTCTGGTTGCCGTTGTAAATGTTAATGCTTTCCTCATGACTTTCCTTTTATTGTTTCGGGTTTGTTTTCTATTATTCTCATTTTGGGGGCTTCGTTTGCTTCTTTTTTTTTCAAGTTGCTGCCGCTGGCATCTGGCAGACGTTGAGCTCCCCTTTCAAAATCTAATTGTTGATTTTGTAATTTAAATATTTTTTGTGTACAGATTTCATAGAGTCCATATGGGGTTGGGTAATTGAAAATCTAGCATTGCTTTACGAGCGAGCAGGATTTCCAGCTTAATTTATTTAAATATATTTGCAGCAACATTTGCAGTGGGCCAACTCGACAAGATTTTGGGGGCTGTCCACTCGACAAATGTTGCGCGCCAGATCGGAAATGTTGCCAAGCATTTTAAGCCAAAAATAGATCAGTCGAAGGAGCGGAGAGAAAGAGAGGGAGAGAGATGAGCAAACGAGAGAGTGGGAGAGAGCGATCTACGCCAGCAGCTGCAGGAAAATTCGTGTGTTTATTTTCTTCGCTCAGTCTGTGGCTGATCGCGAGCACGTCGAGACTTTTTCAAGTGAAAACGCGGGAGTACGCATTTCGTATAGAAAATGGGAAAATAGAAAAGCGTGCTACTTACGCTTGCCCCACTGCGTGCCCCCGCCTGTGGCAGCATCGCATCGCGTGTGCGCCCGTTCGGTTCATTGAAATGCGCGTGGTCGTCGTTTCCATTGCTTTTTAATGAATTAATTGCTTCACTTTTTGTTTGTGTTAGTGTTGTTCCCGTGCTGTTGGTTATCTAAAAGGCAGAAATTATATAGTGCAGCCAATGGTTTAATCAAGTGGAATTTATGTGCTTCAAAAGTGCAGTTAATTAAGTGTAAATACCAAGCACAAAAATTGAAAATGTTTTCGTGTTGCTTGTAATTCACCCCTTTCTCTCTCTCTCTCTCTCTCTGCCCCAATGACCCTTGTCAACAGCTGAAATGAAGCAGAAAGTAAAAAAAAAAAATATATATATGAAATGAAATTTATGCTGAGATAAATCGCATTTGCGGTCATTAATAAATCACTTTAAGCGAATAGAGTGTTTATTAAATTCAATGCAAAATGTGCGGCTGGCAAGTGACAAGTGGAGGGGCTAATAGACCGGGCCAAAAGTGCGTGCACGGCTATAATGATAACCTCTATTGTGCATAATATTAATTACCATTAACAGTCAGTGCCGGCAAATACTTCATTTAAATAATATAAACAGTAAAGAATGCAAAGCAATTTTAGCATTGAATAAATTAATCAAGATAAATGCATAAAAATTTTTCAGTAAAATATTTGAATACATTGATATATTATAAATGAATTTATAAATTATAAATGAACTGAAATTTGTGTTTTAAGAATTTCAATTTAACTTATTTAAGAATATGTGAGAATAAATAGAAATCGAAATAAAAATAGAAATAGAGTAGGGTATAGTGAAAAGAGCAAACCGTGAGGTACAAATAGTAAATTCTATTTATTAATATATATGGATATGAAATTATATAGATATTTCTGATATAGGAATAAATAGAGGAATAGCGCAGAAGTAGAGTATAATTTAATAAAAAGATATAGTAAAAGCTATTTATTTAGATATTCACTTCATAGAGATATATATGATATAAGAATATGCGAGAATAATTGGAAAATATAGTAGGATTTAGGATTTAGTAGAGGTAGACATAGTAGTAAGTGATAGAGGTATTCCTGATAAATATAATAAAAAGAGCAAATCATGAGGTAGACATAGTTTAAGCTATTTATTTATATAAGAATATGCGATAATAACTGGGAGATATAGTTGGATTTATAGAGCAAACCATGAGGCAAAAATAGTCAATGCTATTGATATGAAGTGATAGAGATATTCCTGATATAAGAATAAGCGCAAATAGCAGAGCAATATGTATAGTAGAGGACATAAACATAAACATAGCTCAATTTGTTTTTCCTAAAAGTAATATTGTTAATAATATTATATGAATATAGAGTAATATGGATATTGCTATTTAAATGGAATTTTATAAATATATATTTCCTGAGTTCCTCGAATGTTGAACCCAATGTCTACAGTTAATGAACAAATCATAATATTATATGTTCTGGATGTATTCTTGTAAGTTGCTCTAACAGACTTGGAGAATGAAATTAGAAGGATTTGTTTCATTAAATAATTAAATTGATTTTAAATTTAGCTAAGATTTTCTTCATTATAAGAATTGTATGTTTTAAAAAATTTATTTTTATTTTGTATTTATTTGTTGTATCTTTTATCTTTTAATTATTTACTGGTATACTAGGCTAGTATAGTCAATTACATAGTAAATGAGCTAAAAAATATGTTACTTAATACATAAAATTTAATATTTAATTTAATGTACTTATTTACTTCAACTGAAAGTCGGCCGCTACTTGATTTGCATATCTCTGAGACTAAAAATATACGAAAAATAAATTATATTTTATTTCTTATTTTATTACTTTTCGCGTTGCTCTTGTCTCCCTTTTTTGCTTCCAGCTTCAAGGTCAGAGTCGAGCTTCCGCCTTTTCCCAGGGCACTGCACAACAAATCTCACTTAGGCCCCGAGGCTCTAATTATTTATGATTTCTCTTATATAAGCCGCATAATGTGGCAATTTACGAGCGACACGAGCTGGCGCCAAAAACCCTTTTTTTTCGCACCCCTAGCCCCCAGCCCCCAGCCCCCAGCCCTCCGTACTTAGCACTACAAATGAAGCCATTAGCCGAGAGGGTGGCTCTCATACCCTCTCCTTTGTCAGCTCCGCCTTTTAAAGCTTTTATCACGTTGTCTTGTATTTGATTTTTCGCTATAAATTTGCAGGTGGAGCCGTAGCAGAAAGCGAGAAAAAATCTGTTTAAAAAGGGCGCCAACTCGGCAGTTCCGCCCCATTGTACCGCCCACTAAACAGCCTGTGGCAAACTTTGATTGCTTCCAACCGTTTCGAGCAGTTTGCTTTTGCTTTTGCTTTCGGCGCACATTGCGTATGCGTAATGCCTACATCAAAAGGGTTGCATTTGGCAATTGTTTCATTTCTCTTCCTCTTTGTGCCCCCTCCCGCTCCAAGTCATTCTTGTGTTTTCTTACATCACGTCAATTGCAGGTGACTCACGAGGCAGTTAACTTGGCCGAAACACGCAAGCAGCGTTAACAGCTGTTAACAGGCTGCCTGCCATTCGTGCGGCATAATAATAAGTCGAGCTGAAACCAGGCCAAGCCGGCTCGTCCCCTGATTTCTTGGCGGTAATTAAATAAACGCGCGAGCGGCCCGTTAAAAAACTTTTTGACTGAAAATGTGTTGCCGCATAATTAATTGAAAACATAATTAAAAACACAATTCAGGAAACAAAGACGAAAGCAAAGTGGAATGCCTTAGCCAAAATTCGTTTGAAGCTCAGCTTCAGCTTCAGTTTACAGTTTCTTTTTTTTTTGTAGTTCTGTTGATTGAAAATTTAATGCCTGACTGACCCAACCACCGTTCGCATTTCGGTGTCAATTTTCCCATTTTTACCCAAATTGAATTTGACCGGTTTTCGGCTATTTTTGGCCGTCTTATCGATTTGGCACGAGCTGCGCTCAAATGCTGGCTTTTATGTCTGGTAATTGTTCAATATTATACTAGGCATAGGACACCCACACACACACACACCCACATACATGCACGTACCGTGGGCAGCAGCTGTGCTCAATTGCCCGTGCGGCCATTGACTTGCCCACACACACACACACACTCATCCTGACCAACTGTCCTCTGTGTCCTGTGGTCAGCCTCGATGGGCTTTTGGTCAATTGGTCTACTGGTTTCCTCTTCCTCTTTTTTTTTTTTTTTACTGCTGTGCACATTTTATGCAAAATTAGTCAGGCAACTGATGCGTTGGGCAATTAGTCCCATGCAGCAACAGGCTAAAAGCCTGAGAGGATGAAAGCATAACTCGGTCAAAGAACTTCATTCAAGCGAGCGATAAAGAAACACGCTTAAGAGAGTCGTTTGACGCTTTGGCAATGACAGCTTCTAATTGCCGGTAAAGCTATTCAAAGGAGAAATATGAGAGAGTGCACCAATGTGAATATTCCATTTGTCATACTTCTTTGATGAAAACTTTAATATGCAGAAGGTAGAGGCAAAATTTAGTTACAAATATTAGAAAAAAAAAAAATGTGAAAAATTCGGATAAATATTACAATAAATAAAAATATTAAAAGTAATATTTATTAAATTAAAAAAAGTTATATTTATATATTGTATAATTAATAGTATAATTCCAATTAATAGATATTGCTTCTTGTGTATAGTTGATTAAATTGAATTTAAATTAATTTTTAAAAATTAAATTAAATTCTAATAAATATTACAATAAATAATAATATTAAAAAGTGATATTTATTAAAGTAAAAAAAATATTTTTTTATATATAATTAATATGTAGTATAATTCTAATTAATAGATATTGCTTCCTGTATACAGTTTATTAAATAGAATTTCAAATTTAGTTTTAAAAATTAAATTAAATTCTAAAGTCTAATAAATATTACAAGAAATAATAATATTAAAGTAAAAAAAATATATATATATTTTTTTATATATATAATTAATGTTATAAATCTAATTAATAGATATTACTTTTGTGTATAGTTGATTAAATGAAATTTCAATTTATTTTTAAACAAAGTTCTGCTAGTTAAAATTCGGTGATATTTTACATATGTATTTATAGGTATAAAAAATAGTTTTTTTTTTTTTGGCTTACTGAATTCAATTATTCAGAGTCCTGTCCCTTGGCCTCGCCGCTAATTTGAGCACTTAGCCTCAGCTGGGCCTCAACGTTTTAACAGCCCACTAAGGACTATCCAAATGCCATAAAGTGCCAGCGGCGCTGGCTCGAATGAAAAAGTTTTCTCAACTTTCGCCTCGCTTGGGTTTGGGATCAGTGTTTTGGGTCCGTTTTGCTATATATTTTTGTTTTATTTTGCCATCCCCACAACAACAAGTTCTCCTTCCGTTTGAGGTTTTTTCTCCTGGCTTTGGCATCTTTGATGGGGCGAGCAAGTAGGTCATATACATTTTTGATGAGTTGTCATTATTAAATGCGACAAACGGCCCGCGCTCCACTTGGCTGTCATGGCAATTGTGGGGGCGGGGCGAGCAGGAAATACGCTCTACAGGCTGGAAAACTTTTTGCCTACGGAAAATGTATATATCTATATATTTTATTTATATGTATGACAGCATGACAGGCCACGTTGCTTTTTCTTTCGCTCTCAGATCTCAGCCTTATCAGCTACAATTATTTATATACATTTATATATCAAATTTTTGTTCCTGCTCCCCTCAACGTTTATTATTTATTTAGATTTGCTTCATTCGCTTTGGTCTTCATGGCACACTCAGCGAAATGAGGCGTAACGACTGGCTGCCATTAATTGTGACAAAAATTGTTATCAATTAATGAAATAGACAACAAATACAATAGACAACGCATGAGTTCTCCTCCTCGCTCTGCCTTTCGTTCCTTCCCGACGGCTATCAACACTTGCCGTTGTGGGCGTCTAAAGTGCCACCAATAAATTAGTCCATTTTGTCCACTTGACACACCTACGTAAGGCCAGTGGAGCAGACGCTGGTTAGCCTCTGAAATAGGGGTCTATAGCTGCGCTCTAGTTTATGGCATCTTTTACTGATAGAATTGGGGAGCCATAGCATTCTTTTATGAAAGGGAAAAACATTCAAATAAATTGGGAGATAAATTGATATAGAAATGTAGTTTAAGACTGAAGCAGTAAAGGCTAAAATCTCGTTCCATTTATAAACCCATAGAATATTTACTTTAAAGTTAGAAGGATTCAGTCAGCAGAAGGCGTGGCTACTTTCATAAGGAGTATATATTGCTGGTAGGGATAAACAAGGGAATCGATATGTCTCTGATCTTGTAGAACATTTTTAATTACACTGAAACTTACTGAAAATTTAGTTGAGGGACTACGTATAAATGTTGCCTCTACATTCTATTAAAGAACTATTCAAAATATTTGACAGAGCTGCTAGTATTATTAGCATTATATTAGTATTACCTCCTAGTTGACCATTCGATTCTATTTATATAGACAGTCGTCACTCATTACTAAAGTATTACGAATTATCGAATGTTTGAAATAATAAATGTATGAAATATTCAAGAGATTCCGTAGGGGACTCGTGTTAAATTTGAATTATTGAGTGATTCGAAATATCGCAGCTTTCAAAAACTAAGAGTCGACTGTAAATTGTTTTTAAAGGATTTTCAAGGCCTTTAAAACACACTATATTTCTATATTTATATAGACTTGCGATACATGTATCATGAAAACTAAAATGAATCTCTATACAAGACTTTCGTTTTGGGATTATCTAGAAAACATCTTAATAAGTTTTTGAATAGTTTTTATAGTCCATTGAGTGTGTGGGCGAATGTTTACTTACAATCCATTCAGTTTTATAGCATTTTTATAGCAAATATATAGCCGGAATTATGTCACATGCCCCTGACACTACTGTGTTGTTGTTGTTGTTGTTGCTGGGGACAGACACATATAGTTGACAGTTGACAGTCACCACCCCAGAGTGGACGAACACATGGCAATCGGGCTGGCTGAATGCGCACATCAACACGTTGCCAATCAGCCGGGGCCCAGCATCAAAGCAAACCATCCCATCTGCGCCCAGTCCACACACTCAGCTCCCTAATGAAATCAAAGACATGGAGCGAAAAGGTGACAGAGATTGTTTTGACATTACTTTCAAATGTCAATTGACTGAGATTTTGCTGCTCGGCTCTGTGCCTGACTTGACTTGACTTGACTTGACTGGAGGCAAATCGAATTGAGACGTTTGGTCAAATGCGATAAAAGTCTTTAATGCAATCAAATTTAATGAGCTTGCCCGGAGAATAGCGCCCAGCTATGTGGGAGGGTGAATTTACACTTTGTGTAAACCCATCAAAGCAAATTTTTGGGCTTAGACCCAACAGGTTGTCAATGGTTTTCGCTAAGCTTATCGATTACACATGACTGCAAATTTTATTGGGAAAAAAAGAATATATCGATTATAAAAATATTATTTTGGGTAAATAATTCGAAAATAAATAAAATAAAATACTAATAATATACAAACTAGTTTTATGAAATTATTTATTTATTAGACTTTTAATTTCAATCTTTGATGAGCTTATGGAGTGTATCAGTAAAATTATAAATGTTTATTATTTATTTGTAATTATTTAAAAAGATCAAATATTATCAAATCGATAGCCTACATATAAAGAAAATAATATCGATTATGCAATACAATATTTTTCAAAATCAATTTTTATCAATTTATATTTATGTATATCACTCTTTGTTATAACTACAGATTTTTTGTGAATGGTATTTTAAAATAATTTAAGAGTTTAGGCTAAAAAAAAAGCCTTTTCTGCTTGGTGTATGCGATAAAATAATTTTTGGGGGAAAATGCAATACAAAATGTATTAATATTTTAGATCGTATAATATAATACACAAAAATATTTTGGAATAATCGAATATTTCTAATAATAATAATTTATTATTAGATATAAGATCTATGAATTATTCCCATATAATTTTTTGGTTTATGATTATAGATGATTTAAAAAATGTAAAATATATTAGCGCTACCTCAATAAATACAGAAACAGCTATAGATTATATATTAATGAATAAGCTATCGACATGAGAGCTACATATATGAAACATAAATGAATCTATCAAATATCGAAAATACTCATAAACATATCGATATGCAATTCTTCATTGGTTGCTCTCTCACATTCCCCAAGTTCTTTATTTTCCATCACCTAAGGCTAGACTGCAGTTAAATGTATAAATAACTTTTTTACTCTCAGCCAGCAGTTTATATCCCTTCATTTTTATCCACTGTGTAATTTATTGCCGCTGATTGATAGCTTCCCGAAGTTTGTTGCGCTGTGTTGTATTAAACACACCTGAGTGGGCTTTAAGGCACAAAGTATCTAAAGCTGCAAAGCTGTAAAGCTGCTTTAAGTAACTGGAAACCAAGAGATAAAACACACACACACACACACACACACACACACACACACACACACACACACATCCATATAAATATCGACATTTCCTTTTTTTTTATTTTAACTGCTGGCTGTCGTTCGATTTAACATAAATTTTGTTGTGTTAAGAACTCGCGTTACTTTGCCACCTTTCGATGGCTGTCTCATGCAAATTCCAATAAACTAAAGTGCCCAAGTCGCGACATTTGATAAGGAACACAGATGAGAAACAAACGCCCCTGCAGGCACTTTGCCTCCACGCCTCCACGCCCCCATCCTCCCCATCTTCTCTTTTCGTTAGCATTTCTGACAAGCTATAAAATTTTTATCAGCATTACTTTTATTTTGACATTTCACTGACATTTCGGGCGGGCGAACGCCCAAAGAAAGACAGACCCCCAGACAGACAGACAGAGACAGCGTTCGGGCGAGATAAGAGCAAAATGTTGGGCGGTGGTCGGTGGGCGTTGGGCGTTGGACGCTTGGTTGGTGGGCGTGGTAGAGTTCGTAGAGTTTTGTTTGCCAAGCGCTTTTTCATTTACCAAATGGCATTTGACCTTTTTGCCTACTAGAGACAACCAAATTGATTTCCAGCACGATTTGTCAACCCCTTTTGAGTGCGCGCAGAAGGTTGGCCAACAAAACTAGAATTTATCAGGCCAACAAATTTTGTTTATGTATCCAAAAATCTGCTCGGGACTGTTTGCTGACAAGGGTGTCGACGCCAATTATCCATGGGATGGGCGGGGGAGTGAGAGAGAGAGAGAGAGGGGTGGGCGCTGGGTCTCGCAACCTGTTGTATTGGACTGCTCAAGCTTTCACTTTCATTTTCAATTAGTTTTCGCCTCGAAAAAGTGGGCGTGCGAATGCTCAACGCCTCCGAAACACACAACACGAAATGGGCCGGCTGGCGTTCCGGCGTTCCGGAATCTGTGCTTGGCGTTGAAAAGGGTAAAAAGTAGCACCGCCTGCCGCTTAATGTTTATTATTATTATTGCATACTTTCCGGGAGGGACGGGGGCTCTGCCTGGCCCCGCTGATAAGCCGTAATGTGCTGCGGTGTTTCAATAAAACTTTATCATAATTGACATTTTAATGGTGTTGCCAAAAAAAATATATAAAAAAACGAGCGCAAAATGTTGCATACTTGCCGGCGCTTTAAGTTGTAATTTTATATTTATGTAGCTGTGGCTGTAGATGCGGGCTTAAAAAGTGCCCAGGGCCTCATAAATATGAGAGCAACAAAGGTGCATAATATGTGATAACTGAGTGTGCCACAATTTGGATGGTTAAAGGGCAGCAATTGCTGACTAATGGGCTGCTAAGAAAATGGTAAAAGCCGCGAAAGTATTATAAAAGAATGATGCAAAAAATATAAGAAGAGAAATGGGTTCCATTCCAGGAAATACCTTTCTTCTATGGCATATAGACTGAGTGGATAAAAGAAATGGGCTCCATTCAGGAATATATTTTCCCTCCATTGTATATAGACTAAGCGTACATAATCCTCTTTTTATATAGAAGCATAAAGTATGATAGATATCAAGCATTTTCTTAGATCTAATGCGAATTAAATTATTTTAACTTTTCAATAGAATTCGCATATTCAAAAATACTTCTAGGTACAGCACCTAAATTAGTTTAACATTAATTTAATAGTGAACGTAATTTATATTTTACATAAAGCGAAACACTTAAATTTACTATAAATTATCAGGGGAAATAAAGCCCAATATACAATATATGATAAAAAGATTGATATAAATATAATTTGAAAAAACATTTAACAAAATGAATTTAAAAAAAAAATAATAATAATAATAAATAAATAAAAAAATAAATAAAATAAAATAGATAAATAAATAAATAAATTGTAAAATATAATTATTTAACTAACTATTATATTAATAGATTGAATAATATATAAATTAAATAAGTGAAAATATTGCTATAAGAAATTTAATTAAAAATAAATAAATAAGTAAACTAATGAAAATAAACGTAGACTTTATATATATGAATAAAACGCTCTATAAAAATATATGAAAATAAATGAATATAATCATATTAATTTATACAAAAAGATAAATATATTAATTAACCTAATTGAAATCCATTTAAAAAATTAATATACAGGTTTTATAAAAAATCTAGCTGAATAATTTATTTTAAAAAAAACTTTGGCATTAGTATAAATTGAAATATAAAATGTGAATTAATTGAAAAGCAGAAAAAAAAACTTTGAAAATTTTCGCAAATTGCATTTCATTGACATCCTGGAAAAAGGATGTTGGGCCGGTGCGTTAGTTACCAGGGCTCCTGCGATAACATCAACGGCATATTGACGAGCGACTATGCAAAGGTTGGTATGACAAAGAGATGGAGCAGAAGATGAAGAAGAGAGCAAATTAATAGCTGTAAAATTCATTAGTCAATGGGAATTGTTTAACACTATTACACGGCATGCACTTTACGCTTTGCAGCACTAACTGAATTTTAGTTACATCTTGTCTTTGATATTGGCTGTCATAAAGTGTGTGTGAGAAATGCAAAGAGAAAGATGGAGAGAGAGAGAGAGAGAGATGGAGAGGCGCACACACATGTCTGGGCAGCTCTATAAAGACAAGACAACTGCACAGTTTATTGTTGTTTGGCTACTGTCGAGGCAGAAGGCAAAACAAAGCTGGACCAGAACGGGAACGGGAAGGAGAAGGGGAATGGGGAGGGGAACGGGAACGAGCCAAGCACACAAGCAGTCGATTGCTTTGCCGTATTTGTTGTGGGTGAACCTTCATTCATTTGGTTAGACCCCAGGCAGCATATTTGCGGCATTGGCTTAGCCGGCTTTATGCCAGTTGCTAAAACCAGAAACAGTAACAGAAACAGACATAGAAATAGAAACAGCAACAGCAACTGTAGCCAATGCCACTGACAGCGACAGTTACAGCTCGCATTGTCATTGCCATTGCCAGTGCGATTGCATTTGCTCAGTTATTTTGCAGTGGCAAGTTTTCACTTTATTTTGTCCAAAGTCAAAGCCAAATCCAAAGTCCGAGCCCGAGCCTAAAGCCTTTGCTGAACACACACAGAGAGAGGAAAAAATGCATAAGCCAAAGTCTAGGCCAGGCCTTTGTTAAATATACTCCCTCTGTAAAGCTCACTCGTAACTTGGGCGCAAAATAGAGAGCTAGACGAACGGACAAACGAACAAACGGACGTACGGTCGTACCGAAAGAAGCAAAAGATAGACAAACAGACGGGCCAAACGCAAAGTACAATGCCAGCTATTTTTATTGCCAAGCAAGGCGCACATAAAATGTGTCGCATGCATATGGAGAGCAAAACTGGGAGCTGGCAAAAGGAAAATGGCCATGCTATAGTATTAGCAGGATGAGCTATAATAAAAACTACGCAAGGATGCGGCTAACGATGTGCACAAACGGCAAAAGCTCTACCACTGACTCTGCCCAGGAGCAACAGTGCGACATACCCCAAATGCAATGCCGAGAAAACAGTAACTGAAGCAACTTTTCTACTTTGTGGCAGAACAAAAACAACAATAATAATTTAATTCAGCTTGCTCGCAGTACACATTAAATCATGGGTACATTAATATATATCTAAGGAATTTTGGGGATATAACGAATATAAAGTACAAAATATATTCCTAGTAAATATGTCTGCTCAAATTTATTATCGGGATATTTTTGAAAATAAAGTAATTCGACTTGAATTAAATAGAAAATCTTGTAGGAGGGAGAATTTTGACTACCAAATACTTGAAGGGTTTCATGCTTATCTGCCTATTTACATTTACAAAATCAGAAAATAGACTAGATGATACTATATACTACAAATTGACTGTCAATTTTATTTTTTTATTTATTTACTTTTTTTTAAGATCTATAGATGCTCAACTAATCTTGTGAAATTCTAAGAATTTCTAGCTAGGATTATGTGAAAATTATTAGAGAAATTGAACAAGTTTGCCGAACCGATTTTGAAACTTCTCAATTTTTTCTGGGATAAATTCTGTACCATTTCATATAGTGAAATTAATCATTTGCAATTCGATCTTAAGCTTGAATTACCGTAGATGACTACAATTTACCATACTAATAGTATAGCTTCATGCTAAAACTAGAAACAATTTAATAAGTGATAGCTATTGTGTGTTATCGCAATATAATTTTCTAATCATTCAAAATATTCAAGTATTTTCATATAAAAACTTATTACGCTATAGGCACTGAGTTTTTATCGAAGAAGTAATATAATTTTTAGGTTCATTTTATCATCATCAGATTATATTTTATTGCAATCACCATGGTGATTTTTATATAAATATACATATAAAAAATATGATCTAATGAACCTGAAAAGATAAATTTTAAAATTTTAAAATCTTTTTCCTGATGAATCATTAAAAAATATTTAATTCAGTTTACTCCTTTTCTTGGTACTGTGCAAGCATTTAAAAATGTGATGTTCTGTTTCTATAAAACTAATTAAGTAATTTTAACTTCTTTGAAATACAATATATCATCATGTGTCTAAAATTCTTGCATCTTTGTCAGACATCATCATCAAAATGGGTTCTCAACTATTCAACCTTCGCTCAGCTCTCAATATACCTTATATCAATCATTTATTACAGGGTATATGTATATTGTTATTTCATATTAAGCCAAATATCATGTCTTGCATGAACTGAAGTAATGTAACATATCCTTTTAAGCACACACTCACACTCACACTCTTATCGAATCACAAAAGTCTTGTCGTTATAATTATACTATAGAACTGAATAAAATACATATAGACACTCTTACATACATAACTATGCATACACACACACACTTACACAGATGGTTAGCAAAAATCTGTCGCACAGATTTCCTTAACGACTTTCGCTTCGAAGGATATTTTCGGCCACTAAATGGCCGGAGTTTAATTTGTTTGCATAGCCAACTGCAGGCTGTCAAAAATGTTTGTATTCTGGGCATATGTTGTCTGGCTGACTGAGATTTCTGCTGCTAATGATTTCCTGATAGCCCAGACCGAGCACCGCAGCCCACTTGCAGTGCGGCCCAGTGAATGCCTTGGCCACTGGCTGCAACTTGTGCAACTCGCACAGCTGTCGCAAAGCATTGCATAAATTCTTAATTGCTGCAGCCAATGGCCATGCAGAATATCCTGTAATCTTTGGAAAACAGTTTTTAATGGCTACAACTTCACTTTAATTCGATTGCAGATCTACACGGACTGGGCGAACTACTATCTGGAGCGTGCCAAGTCGAAGCGAAAGGTCACAGATCTTTCGGCCGACTGTCGAGATGGACTGCTCCTCGCCGAGGTCATCGAGGCCGTGACCAGCTTTAAGGTGCCCGATCTAGTCAAGAAACCAAAGAATCAACAGCAAATGGTAAGTCGGAAAAAGTATACAATTCCTATGGTATAATCTTTAATAATATATATAAAAATTTAAGGAACTAATATATAATTGTGAACTTACATTTCCCTAATCAAATTGAAATTAATAAAATAGGCACAACAGGCGTTTCCAAATGATTTCTGTTTCATCAAAGCTTTGTACGTTTACTAAAAAAAAAACTCAAGTAAAAAATTTGTTTAAGTTTGCTTTAAAAAATTCTCAAATTATCAGTAGGCTGAGAATGACTCGGGGAATTTTTTCAAAGTCGTTACCATTGTAGAGTAAATTAATGAATTTTTAAATCTAAAAAATGTGGAATAAAAAAACAATTTTAATATATCAATTGAATTTCAACAGTGCCCACTCTATAAAGATGATTCACCTCTAAGATATTAACACCTAGGTTAAAAAAATCGACTTAATTTGAAGTCCTTCTGAGTTAAGATCATTTTTCGCATTCAGATTAAAGTAATTTTATTTATCAGACGTATATCTATGCCCATGACACACATCTCATTCGCATGATATCATTTGCTGACTTCATTAAGGCTTTTCATTAACTGCGCCCCAAAACGGTTTGTTCTGTCTCACTTTCGGCTCATTTTTTTGGTGCTGTTTGCAATTGCCTTTGCCTTGGCCTATGACTTAAAACGCCCCCGTTTAACCCCTGCACTTTTGGCCGCAAACACACCTTCAACCACCGCATTTTATGCGAGGTAAAAATTTCCAAGCATTCGTGCACGTGGGAAACTCCAACGCTTGAATTTTCAGCTAACATCGCATGAGTCACTCCTTTTTTGTGGGAAATGCGTTAATTGTTTTTCAGGCGGATTCATGTAAATGCGATCCGAACGTGAAAATATGTTCGCATTGTATGTGTGTGTGTGTGTGTGTGTGCATGTGAAAAGCAGCCACACATTTGGTTGTGTGTGCCATTACGTGGTTTTTCGTGCATTCGTCAACTCGAGCCGTACAACTGCCTAGCAGAATGACTGACTGACTGGTTACAACAGTGTTGGCACTCCATGAGAAACAAAAATAAAGCTCTAGATGTCATGAAACTGTGAGTTGATAAATATATACTCTCAGCGCAAGGAAAGTTCCGTATTTTCATTATTTATATATAGCTAAATTTAGCTGAAAACCCGCCACATACACAGAACTAACACAGCCGTGGCCACAAATACTTTTTTGCGCCTCTTTGGCCCGCCTGTACCACGTGGCGTATGACAAACTTTATGCAGAGCGTTTGGAAATTCGTTTAGACGTTACGTCCGTAAATGATTTCCGGCGCACTAAGCATACGCCACCTGCTTCGCGCTGATTCGATTTGCCTGTGGATTTGCGGATTCGAGCGCAGCTGCACTTCATTGCATTTATGAAATTAAAATTAAAAACTTTGCCAGCTGCCTGTGCATCGTTTTTAAATTAACGTTCAGACGCGAAAATTCTTTATTTTTTCGGCTTTTCTTTCTCGGCTCGTCTGCAATTGCGTTGCGTTTTTCTTTCGTCTGCTACGTGAGCGGCCTTTAAAGCAGTCGCACAGACAACGCACAGAACTAGACTATATATATATATTATAGATATATATATTTGATTCTCTCTTGTGTCTTATAGCCAGGAGCCTCGAGCCTAGTTAGAGGGAGCACAAATAAACGATGGCTGTGGCTGCGACTGCTGCCTTGGCATATTTTTATACTCAGCAGAGGGAAACAATTTCCAGAACAGGGTATATTATAGTTGAGTTAAGTTTGGTAATTAGCAAAACATTGTTAGACAGATTTCGATTAAGTAGGAATTCAGATCAGTTGGAGTAATAAACTTAAAACAGCTCTTCAAGATTAAGGGTATGTCTTTCGACTATACAGGGTTGCTCATATTCGGCGGGCTTATCTGGCAACCCCACCAGGTATTTTGATCACGAAGAAAAAAACTATATTTTAATTTTTCAATATTTCATGTTGAAGATTTTATTTCATTAAATTTTAATTATTAAATTGAATTAAATAAAATATCTCTAGAATGGCCTCAATCTGTGCGGCGTATTATGCCCGGGGCTGTTGAAAGATACAAGGTTGCCAGATAGGTCTGTTGAATATGGATAGCCCTGTATGTGAACTATAATAGATACGAGTAGAGCTTTCTGATTTATGTTTTAAAATACATAAGTCTCAAAAGGGATACATTCTTTTAGAAGTATTCTTTGCCTACGATAAAAAAAAATTACACCTAGCTATAGATTCATCTATTTCTATTCAAAGCTCTTCACAGGATATCCTGTTAGCCACTCATTCGTCCTGTTCTCTGGGCGCTTTTCCTTTTTCGCTCTGCGGCAAGTTCATTGCCGATTTTGGAGTGCAAACAGAGTCCATGAAATAAAAATTTATTTCAACTTTGTCAGTTTTTTCGGCAACTGACGTTTTGCATATTAAATAGCCAAGGTCTAAGAAAACAACTCAGAGCGAAAGAGCGAGACAGAGAGAGAGAGAGAGAGAGAGTAAGAGAGTAGGAGAGTCGCGCTTTGAGAAAATGATAAGCTAAGCTAAACGTGCGATGTGGCACGTGCTGCAGCAAATCCTGACAAATTGGCAGTGCGGCCCACTTTGTGGGCGTGGCACGCGTTGACGTATGTGACATGGGCGCCAAATTGAGTTAGCTCCACTGCACTGAACTGCATTTTAGCAAGTGGGATGGAAGGAGCCGCTTGCTGGTAATGGGGCTCAGTGGCGACAGCCACTCCAAGCGCAAACTCAATTTGGCAATAGCTGCGGAGGAATTTTGCAGCCAAAATTAGTCGGTAGCATGCGAAATGTTTTTGTTCAAATTTCATCGCGCTGGCGCAGCATTTGATCTATGTGGGTCTGTCAATGTGCATGTGTGTGTGTGTGTGTGTGTGTGGGTGTGGCAAATATAATTCCCGAGGCTCTATGAATATTTACAAATATCTACGAGGGTTTTTCGTGGCTAGCAAAAATATCAGCTGAAATTTCAGCGTGAAAAGTAAGCAACGTTTATGAGTTTATTTCAGCGTATGAAGACTAAGATAATGCTCTATACTTTAGCTTGGCTAACTACAAATATATGGCCTAAAAGTGATATAAGTTATCTAAAAAAAAGAAAAAAAAAAAAAATAAATAAATAAATAAAATAAATAAATTTTATTATTTATATTAATTTATACATATACTGAAATTCTAGGAATTTTTCATATTCAATACTTAAATAATGTGTAGAAAAATAGCGAAAGTATTAACAATAAATATATATAAACTAATTTATATACATATATTAAATACATATATATAAATTAATTTATAAATAAATGTATATAGAATAATATTTATATTAATATATAAATTTATAATAATATATATTAAATTAATTTATAAATAAAATTATATAAATTAAAATTAAATTAAATTAAATTATAAATAAAATTTTATAAATTAATTTATGTATATTAAATGCATATAAATTAATATATATGTGTAAGATGGAATCGAAAATAGAATTAAATTTGTCCAACAAGAAGGGAAGATTAAATCTAAACCACTCAAAGAATTATTTATTTAAATATTTGCAAAATAATTAAAATTAAAATGATTTTTTTTTTTAATGACAATATAAATGAACAATAAGAAAGGAAACTGATTTATATAGAGCTTCAATTATTAAGTAAATTCTCTTATTAATACATTCTCTATCCGATTAAATTACGCAATTCCCTCTAGCAATCCAATTTCATCTTTGCTTAGCAGTCAACCGTCGGAGGTCTGAACTTTGCTTTTATGTTTCATGACGCCTTCTGCTCGGGCATGCTTCATATCCAAATTAGTATGCTCTCTGGCATAGCCTTTAGTCGGGCTTATAAACAATGCCGAATGATTTTCCTGCTGCTGCTGCAGTTGGCCGCGTTTTCCATTTCAGCGCAAACAAACAAAGGCATTTGGAAAATTTTCCCATTTTCATGATGCAGTTTTTTTTTTCTTTTTTCTCTGTTTGCCGCTGCTTCAGCTTCTGCTTCAGCTTCAGCTTCAGCTTCTGTTTTTATGCTGTGCGCCCATTGTTGCGTTCGGTGTTCAGTTTGTTTTTCATATTTGCACGACGAAATGAAAAATCAACGCGTTAGCCGAGACACAAACCAGGCCAGTCCTCTCGTCCACAGGAGTGGAGCGGGCGCTGCTGCCAGGCTGCAAGACACATTCAAATAAATTCAATAAAAACAAATAACACGCAGAGCGCCAAGTTTGAGTGTGGAGTAAAGTAAATTTGATCAACTTTTAAATCAAATATTAAACTTTTACTTAGTTTTCGTTCTCCCTCTTTGGCGCGTGTTTCACTCCACGAAGTTTGTAATAAACTTTTTGCTCAGTTTTGCCTTTTATATGCTCCTTTTCCTTTTTTCACATTTTTTTTGCTACTTTGGTGCAAACTTTACATGCAGTTTTTATTTTCGTGGAGAAAAGTCCCCATCGCAACACGTAGTGCAATTTTTTACCACTTTCGTAACGTTTTTCTAATGAGTGAAGAAGAAATGGGAAAAAAGCTAGCTGCGTACTCAAATGGGGGGGCAAGGAATCACACACACACACAAGATGGCAACTCGTATGCCAAAGCAGAAAAAAGTGCAACTCTTGAAAAATCAGCGAAACGTAAAAGTGTTCAAAGTCAACTTTGAAGGCAGCACTTGGCAATGCCTGCCAAAAGGACCCGCACAAAATTAAAGATTCCCAGTGCATGGCCTTTAAAATGAAGCTGGAAAGTGCCTTGCCAGGTCAGGGTTGCACTTGCTTAAAGCGTTGAGTAAAAGCAACAACAATGACAATATCCAGATAGTCCTGGAATATATTAAAATAAAAGCAAGCAAACTTTGGCTACTCTAGCTGGCTATATACTCTTCAAATGTTTAAAATTCAGCTTATATATAGATTAGATATATCTTGCTTTGTATAAAATAATTATAAAATATTTTTAATCACATTTCTAATTATTTTTCAACACATTTTTGATAAGCTAACTTCAAAATATTGAATGTAATTATTTTTACTTTTTAATAAAATATTTATAATTTTAAAATCAATAAAAAATAATTTTTATTTATAATTTAAAATTATAATTTAAAATAATATATTTTTAATATAAAATGATATATTGATTAGCTTATTATTATAAATTAAAAATTAATTTGAAATGGTAAGAGATAAGTTATTATCTAGCTAATCAAATTTCATTGGTATCTTATATAGACTATGCCCTATATTTACAATAATTACATACATAGGTATATACCTTATCGGAAATAGAATTCCTAAAGCTACAATTTAGCATTTTTAATTTTTTAATTTCAACTAATACTAAATGATTTTTATGAGCATTTGAAGTTGAATATTAATATTAGACACTGTATATTCTCTACTCGATATAAACCTATAAAATAAAATGAGTAAATGCTCATTCCTATACTAATTTGATACTCTGTTCTAAAATTTTCTAAAATATTCTTCTGTAGTGTATTTATCCTGGTTTTAAAGTCCATGGTAAATTAGCCAGCCTTGCTGCTATGACAAAAGGCAATTTGTGCAAATTTCACAATGAAATTTACTGTGGTACTAATTTGATTTCGCCTGGGCAACAACCAGTGCCTTGCCTACCTACCCTCCTTTCAATTTACATCATCCTCGCTCTCTCTCACTCTATAATTCTCTGTCCTTTGCTTGCTTTCCCTTTGTCTATGTCTAAATAGCATTTGAGTGCTGCCAAGCCAAAGTAAAAGCCTTGGAAAATGCTCATACGCACACATGTGCAGAGTTTTCCAATCAAATATGTAAATAACACACGAGTAAAGGTAAAATCTGAAAAGGGAAATTAAATCAAAATAAGCTCCGGCTGCGTCTTATATAATTGGCCATCTTGAACTAGCCGAGCCGAAGAGCTGCCTTGCTCCATTCCTTCGCTTGAGTCGGTTGCTTCTGTTACAGGCAGCGCCTTTTGTTCCCCAATTTGTTAAAGGCAATTGCCATAGATTGTTAGATTCAAGGCAAATTCATTTGCACAGTGACAAAAATATGGAATTGTAATTGTAGATTAAATGAATTTTATGGAGTTTTAATAGGCGATTCAGCTATAAAAATTTATATTGAAAAATTTTTTTTAACAATGACAATTTTTATTGATCTATACCTATAAGAAAATCCCTATATCTTCCATTTTATTTTTAAGTCATTATCTCTCTCTCTCTTACTCTATATGTATATATATCTATATATGTCTTTCAGTTTGTCTTTATCTATCTGTTCCTATAATTGTTGATTCAGCTTCTTTGCTTTTCTCATACTCTTCTTATATTTCTATCTCTCCCTCATATCCCTATGTCTATCTCTATCTTCTTTAGCTCTCTCTCCCTCTTCAATCTCAATGTTCTCTAACTTTCTATCTCTCCCTCATATCACTATATCTATCTCTTCTCTAACTCCCTCTCCCTCTCTCTCACTCTCTGTTTCTCTTTTACTTTTTTCATAAAAATGAGAGAAAGCACTCAATAATTTTTCTCTGTGTATCCTGCTTTATGTAAATTGGTTGTTGCATCGTTTGCCTTTTGTCGCTGCTGCTGTTGCTGTTGCTTGTTTTGTGCATTGAGGAGAACTTTACTTGTTTTTCCATAAGCTGTTTGCAGTTATTAGCAACAACAAAAACAATCAACTAGCACAACAACAACAAGTCAATTATTATGTAATTAAAGTAAAACAATATCCAGATTAAATGCGCTCAAGTGCTTTGCACATAGAATGCCATAGTTTTGTTATTTCAGCATGGTTGAATAAACTCTCTCGTTTCTGAATTTGGCCTGGCCTAAGCTATAGATGGAGCAGTCTCTTAATCCTGGTAAAGGCTGTCTTAAGTTGAAAGCTGGGTTAACAAACTGAAATTGATGCAAAAACGTTGATCAATTTAATTTAGAGTTTGAAATGGGAAAATGGAGAAATATTTTGTTATGTTTAAAAAAAATGTATACATGGAAATAAATCAATAATAAATATTATTTTCAAAATAATTTTTTTTTTATAAAAAATATATTGACTAATTTTTTTTTTTTTTTTTTAATAATATAAAATGTGTTTAAAATTGTTAATGTCTAACAACAACATAGATATTTATTTACAATTTTTATATTAAAATGTTAATTAAATATTAATCATTTCGAATATATTTTCAACTGGTATGGGATGCTTGAAACCCTCTGTACAGGTTTTCATTTTACACTAATCTGCTAGTTCGCTTTGCCCCTTTTGCTTGCACTTTCCATTAATTTTCAATTTGTTGTTTTTATCAATGAAGGCATCTTTGCATATTTTTAAGCCATAGCAAGTGCAGCCAATCTCAGCACAGCTTCAGTGGGGCTTCTAGGGCATGCATATTATATCGCACAATAGAGCTCTCCCCACTCTCTCTCCCTCGCTCTCTCTCTCTCGCTCGCTCTTTCCTTTCACCTCTCAGGACTATCGCCTGTCAGCCATTTGCAATGTTCGATATGCGCTGCAGAAGCTGACGTTGGCTTTATCTAAAATGAAATCTGCTTAGGTAGCAAAGAGCAGGCAGTCAGGCAGCCAGACTGAGTTTACATGGAGCTAACTCCACTACCCTTCCACTCCCACTCCCACACGCACTCCCAATCGCACTCACACTCCCCCATCCACCTGCTTAGGCCATTGCAGCAGGTCCAGCTGGGCAGCTGCCCCATGTGGCCCACATTGAAGTTCATTAATGCAACAGTTTCCTCGGCTATTTTTACACAACAGCCACAACTGAGAATTTACATAGTTTTACACTTTAGGCGTGAGTCAACAATCGGGGTGTATTGTGCAGTATAAATTGAAAAAAAAAAAAAACTTATAATATATGCATACACTTATCTAAATGTTGCTTCGATCTGAAGAGGAAACTTTAAATGCCATCATTGATTATTAATCATATCTACTATATCTAAAAGTATATATAAATATTGATATGCTTATATGAATTTCAAAAATATCGATAAATATCGATAGGCTAACTATGCAATGAAAATGCAGATTTCATTATTTCATCAACAGGGCATCTCTCAGTTCATCATACCCTACTACAGCATTCTTTGCTTGTTATCTCTGGCCGATTTTAATTGCACAAACAATAAGTACGGCGTATTTTTTACGGCCACATTAAAGTTTACTGTTGCACGGGCATTGTTACAAGTGGAACGAAGCTTTTGCTTGTTTACATTTCAATTTAGGGCTAAATTTAGTCGATTTCTGTTGCCACTTGGACTTCGACTTGCACAAGCTGCCACAAGAAAAAACAAGGAAAATTCAAAAAGCGGAGGCAAAGATGGAAAGCAAGAAGCAAGAGAACTGCTGTGTTGCAATTGTGGAGGCAGCGTGAAAAAAGTTTTGTAACCACAAATCAGGCGGTAAAAACTTTTGGGCGGCCTTTTGCACGTGCTGCGCCCATAAATTCCGCGCACAAATTAAGGCTTCGCGGGGCGTGCGGGTGGGTGGTAGGCGGCCAATCAATGGCCGTGCCACAAGTTGCATAAATTAACCGTTGCACGTGAGCAGTAGCAGCAGCAGCAGGAGTAGGAGCAGCAGCAAAACTCTCAAGTACAGTTGCCGCATTAAAGTTTAGTTTCCGTTTCCGTTTCCGCTGCAATTTTTCAATTACGAAATTTGCCAACTAAGTAAGCGGGCATCTAAAACTGTTGTTCACACATTTATGGCCGCATTTGCAGTTTCTGTTTCGGGCATTGCAAAGTTTGTTAATCATCCGCCACGTATGCCCAGCATAGCCAGCAACAAACAAATTCCCAAGCACAAAAACTAAATTATTTACACATTCAACTTTTTGGACTGCGAGACTAAATGAGAAACATATATAGATATGCGAGCATATGTATGTGTTACGGAGCTCATTTGGAATATAAATAAAAACGTTGTGGACTACATAATATATTGTAGATGTGTTTCCCTTTGTTACACAATATATTAATTAATTTAATATGCTAAACAAAATGAAAAACAAAGAGAAATTTAGCACAGCCACCCATAGTGGGGAGACATAGACCATTCCATTATTTTTAAATATTATGTAGAAATAAATAAAAGCATTTTTTGTGAAATAATTTAATATTCATTAAAACGACAGAGCTTGACTAAAAATAAATTGCATGGGAAAATTCTAATTTCCATATAATAATAGCATAATAAATTTGGCAATAGTTTAATTAGTTTTATTAAATTTTTAATAGTTTTTTTTATTTGGAATTTATTTTTAAATAATTTAAGTATAATACCTTCAATGACTTTTATGCACATTTCAAAGGCTTTACTATATATTAAATATTTTAAATTAAGTATAGATTATTGTATTGAGATTTCTATGACTTTGATCGATAAATATCCGATAATTTCTTGACCTATACAGATTATCAGGGAATATATAGATATATTTGAGTTCTTTAAAGAATGTTAATTATTTATGTAATATATTATTATTAGAAAATAATTAAGACTTACAGTCAATTTATTGATCAAGTTTTAGAAACTTATCGATATCAGATTATGTGTTGTCAGCAACAAAGTCCAGGATATCAGACATTTCACTACTTTTTGACAGTTTTTCGTTGTTTGTTGTTGTTTGTTGTTGTTGTTGTTGTTGTTGTCTATGCTGTCGCTTTTGCCCGCCTCGCTGCGCCTCGTCAAAGTTTTGCAAAGCTTTCTAATTACAAATGTAAATCCCCACACGAAACTAGGACCCAAGTGTATGTGTAAGCGTATGTGTATGTGTGTGTGTGTGTGTTTATTTGTGCACAACTAGGAAGCTAGTTAAAGCTTGCGGCTGAAAGTGCCGGACAGTCTGCGATAATTGTCAATGCTGGGCCAGGCAGACGCGGGCAGCCAAAAGACCCAGAGCTGGGTATTACCAGCAGATAACGGGCCAGAAATGAGGTAGCTGTTGTTGTTGTTGATGTTGTTGTTTTTGGCTGATGGTGCACAGCGGAAGTGCATTACACTAAGCTGCACACACACACAAACACACAGAGAAAAGGAGAGAAAAACACGATTGTGTTGAAATGAATTTCTATTTTGGTTTTTGAAGAGTCTGTGCCAAGATTCACGCACTTAATTAGACGCGTACGCAGAATCGAATTGTATGTAGCAGCTCTAATTGCAGCTGTTTGACTGACTGACGGAATGACTGACTGACTGAATGACTACCTAGTCGAATGAACCTGGCGATGACTTCAAACGCGCCACGCGCCACAGCCAGCAGTCGACCTCATTTTGGCTACGCCGCAAGATGTTACGCTAAATTTAGACAGACCCGAGTCTTTTACAGCTTACACATCTAGATGTATATAGAAGCGTATACACATACATAGTTCTCTGTACACTTGTTCCCCCTGTGCACAGGTTGAGCTCCGGTCGACATTTGGTTTTTTTTGTAGATTTATGGTTTTTGCATAGCGGCTGAAGGCCAAACTGCTTGGAAGAGTTCAATGCAATTTGTCATCAGATGAGGATTATCGCATTCCATGTCATCCTCATAAATAACAATGATGGGGTTGCCAGATCGCATAAATTTTGTAGGCTAAACTGAAATCAGGCAATTCAATTTAGATTTAAAATACTCCAAAAACTAATTGAGTTGCATGGCATTAAAAGAAGGTTTATATGGATAGCAGTGCTGATCGAATCATTACTGGAATGATTGATGATCGATATAAGAAATAGATCGTAAAAATAAAAGCAACTCAAATTTCCTTTCTTCTGATAATGATCACATAACTGATAGAGTATTGAAAATAATCCATGAAAATCAATATAAACCCATGATCCAACTTCAATATATTTCTTTCTTATAATATTCTATATAAATGTATATAATAATATCCATTGGTGATCGACAGACAGACGAGATCACGAGAGCTGAGACTGGAAATTATAAATCTCAGCGAAAAAAGTTGTAAATCAATTTAAGTCAGATTTATCTATTCAATAATTGATGCAAAAAATAATAAAATAGAGTATCTGATAGTCACTCCACTTAGTATATTATTGCTTTAATCATTTTTTGTTTCACTTTTGGCGCAGAACAACTTCGTGATCCTCATGTCAACCGAGTATTGAATGTGTATATGAAATGTACACGATAATGATATTCATAATGCTGTTGTGCGACAGACAAGATGATCTTCCAATTGGATTTATGCACGCCGTAAATCACATTTGTAAGCAACTGTAAAAATACGAACTGGTAAAACAAAACAGTATACGAAAACTTGGCCTACTTTCGGTTGTCTCCTTCTTGTAGCTCATTTTGTAATTGCCGCACGTTTTTGCAATTAAAATTTATATGAAACTATTGAACTCGCCAATTCTTAATGAATGAATATTTATGCTGTGCTTTTATTGATCGTCAACGGGCTGTCAACTCTTCAGTCAGTCAATTTACGAGCCCAGGCCAAAAGAAAGAAACGATCTTACGGAGGCTGCTGCTGGCCTCTGCCTGGCTGATGACTTATTGAAAATTCCATTTAAAAATTGTTTACTCATTGCCCAGAACAACGCAGCAGACAGAGCACACACACACACGCACACGCACACACAATCAGATGCACACCCACAAGATTGTGCGATCAACTGTCAAAAAATAAAAATCTGAATTGAACTTCGGCTGTGTTTATGTCTGAGACAAGAAGAAGCAGCAAGCAAAACAAAAAAGAAACCAAACAAGAGAGAAGACAAAAAGAGATTAACTCAAGTCTAGCAACATTCGAATTTTGGCAACAAACAAGACCGGGCAACATCTGTCCCCCTTAGCAACATTTAGTGCTCAGCCACATGACCTGGAAAATTGAACAATAGCCAAGTCAAGTCTGGCAACATTTTGATCATCAACTAGAGATGCGCAGCCTGACTTCAGCAATGTGAAATGAGATTCGAGAAGAACATGATTTTCTTTATTTGTTATAAAGTTTGTTTGGTACAGAATGTTTTAGCAACACGAGAAAATGCTATTGAGTTCCGTTTGCTAGTCTTTTACTAACTAAAAAGTGACTAAAGAGCTTTAAAGCTTTCATCTCAATTAAATAGCTAGCTAGCTACAATCAACATACCGCCAAATGTCTAGCAACATATTCATGTTGCTAAGCAGCATCTGCAACATTAAACGCAAACCTGTTTAGCCCAGCAACACACCCCCGCCAACAGCTGGTCGAACAGCAACAGCAAGAGCAGCAACAACAACAACAGCACGATCGAACATGATTGTCGCCAATCGGCAATCAACATTTGTGACTCTTACGACGATCGTGCACGATCTCAGTTCAGTCGGCAACCAACTGTTGCTGCTGTCGGTCGTAGTTAGAGTGTGCGCGTTTCGTGCGCGTTTTTAATCGCGAGCGTTTTGACGTGATCTTGCTGTTTGGCCTGCAAACATTTGGCCAATAAAATTGATGGCTAATTAAAAGCAACTGATGGCAAATATTCACCGTGTGTGTGCGTGTGTGTGTGTGTTATAAACAACTGCAAATTGCGCGTAAATTGTTCAATTAAAATCGACAAACTGCAAAATTGTCTTAAATAGCGTATGATAATTTTCTTAAGAAGAGGAAGAAAGCATATTGTATGCAAACACAATTATACATATGGAGATACATCATCTGTAGATACATATATCAAACAGAAATTGTTGTGCTTTTTTAATTGTGCGCGTTGATTGCTTTAAATGCTGCTGATTTCATCAGGCATTATATCAATTAAAAGAAATTGTACAAAAAGTTGCCTTGCGCCAATTGGAGGCACTCCAGCCGCATCACAACCGGGTCAAGTAGCCCATCTTGGCCAACGAAACAAAAAAAAGAAGAAGAAAACAACGTCAAAACAACACTTGAATTGAGGTAAATGAAAATGTTGGTGGCCGCTGTTAGATGTTTATCAATTTTCCGTCAAATAA
Organism: Drosophila aldrichi; assembly: GCA_035045965.1. Taxonomy (NCBI): domain Eukaryota; kingdom Metazoa; phylum Arthropoda; class Insecta; order Diptera; family Drosophilidae; genus Drosophila; species Drosophila aldrichi. The sequence goes on from JAWNOM010000534.1 coordinate 4,241,954, forward strand.
AATGCCAGAAATTAACATCAAATCAACATAAACAATGGCCGAGTCATAAAAAAGAAGTCAACACGCATGCCAACAAAAATTAGACCCTCGACGTGGCAGCGGGTCGCGGCTAATTATCATGACACCAACTGTCCAACTGATATGCCACGCCCCCTCACATCTTCATTTATGTGTGTGTGTGTGGCGTGTGCGTGTGTTTATGTCCTGTTTCATGACTTTCACTGTTGCCCTGCCCTGCCTGGGCATTCATAACTGAACTCAGTCCCCTCGTCAACCTTTTGCCTCGCCTTTTGACTCACCTACAATGCATAACTTGGCCTTTTGTGGCATGTGTGTGTGCGTGTGTGGCAAAAGAAAAGAAGTACGTGCCCATATTCCAGTTAAAATCGTAGCACAGCTGTGCAGGGACATAGGCGTAGCTCAAAGGGGGATGAAAGGAGGGAAATTGGAAATGTTGAATAATAAATTTGATATACATACATATATTAAATGTAAGATATTATATAGAATTAAAGATAAGTTAAACTAGCTACTGGTATCTCTATATATCACATAATATTAATAATAAAATATTATTTAATATTTTTACAGTAGATTCTTCTCCCTTTATTGATCTTTTCTCTAAAGACTTCAACTGAGTATCTAAAAACAGAGCAAATCCATTTCGACGTTCTCTTCCCTCTCATAAATTGACTTCTAACACTTCACTCCCATCACACACACACACAATGAGGCCCCTCTCTGACGAGTGTTTCCTGCGCCTCTGGCTTTCTTTCATATTTCAGCCGGCTCTGTGCACCTTTCGCTACATTTGATTTCTTTGTGCCCAGTTTATGGTCGTTTTATTGCCATTGTTGGCCCGGAGAATGGACCAGCATGTGATACAGGCGATCAAATGCTTCATTCTAAATACAAAATTACATAATTATAATTATTATTAGCATTATTATTATTATTATTATGGCCGCTAGCTGTTGGCCTCATTGTGCGCCCCTGTTGTGAGCGGCATTGTTATCAACGCCTTGTCAAATCTTAATAAGCCGCGCCACACACACACACACACACAGCCAATTCTGTGTGGCAACTGAGCAGTAGCTACGTCTATATCCACATGTATGTGTGTATGTGTGTGTTTATTGTGAAGCTGAGAGTTCAGGAGTTCACCCGCTGAGCTGCTGGAAGCCGGTCATCAGTCAGTTGGCCAAAGCCAAGCGTTTAGGCCAGCTGCACAAGGCGGCTAATGAGCTTTTATTTATCAATGACAGCGAGTGGTGGGGCATCGGGAGTTGGACTAAGCGCAGCTCCAGCAAATTGAGCATCAAACTTAGCTTGACTTCGGCTGCCAAAGAGCTTAGCTGTTTATTAATTTAGCAACCGGGCAGCCACCAGAAGAGCCACATTAAATTTAATTTTCTGGCTAATTCAAACAAAGCCAAACGCCGCGATGAGTAGCTCAGCGGACGGCGACGGCTGGGTAGGATTGGGTCGGGCTGCCGGTGTGCAGCAGCTGTCAGCTGTTGGCCAGACAGAATTGGGCTTTTTGTCTAGCCAGATAAACGTTGATATGGCCAACAGGCAACAGACAACAGACAAACCAACTGCAGCAAGCGAGCAGCGAGAAGCGGGCGAACGACTGTTGCAACGGTTTTTGGACTTTGGCCTCGAGCCGTGTTTGCCGCCTGCTGCACATTGAGCTGCCACTGCAGTGGATGATGAGTCACGATTTCGAGTGCGCTCATCTGTCTGTGTGTGTGCAATGTGTGTGTGTGTGGCATGTGAGTGCTGAGTAAGGTTGTTGTCTCAAATGAAAATGAAAACATGACAAAGATGTGGCTTAAAAAGAGTGAGGTCTAATAGAATAGTAGCTATAAAGAAGACTGCTTAACAGAATTTTTACTGGACAAGAATTGTATCATTTTACAGAAAATTTTGGTATAATTGCAAGTTATAAAAATAAATTTTAAGTAATGTATTCCAATTAGATTTATAGACTAAATTGTAGGGATAAACACTTAAAAAGAAATCCTTTTCCTATTCAGAATTCAACGATAACTATCGATAGTAGGGCACCATCGATAGTAGCTGACAGTTTTCCCACAATCATCAATAATGTATTTACGATAGTGGACCAATATCGTTAGTGGGACACTATCAATAGTAGACTCGATAATAATCGATCACTGACAGTACCTATAAGACCATAGAGGATTTACTACGTTTACTCAGAAACCACTTTCTAGCCAGAACTATATTTATTAACTCAGTTTTGAGATGGAGTAAAATAAAATTCCTTTTCTCAATTAGTATTTCATATAAAGCCAAGCTGAAATAGAAGTAGAAGAAAAGGAAAATGATTGAGGAAAATCAGTTGTAGCTTATTTGATATAATAGCTTGAATGGTTTCTATAAAAAAGTAAAAGTGAAATTCTTGTTTGATTTTGAAAGAACTTGATAATAAAATGTATTCGCTTCTGTTTTATTATTTATTGGAGATTATATATAATATACAATTTAGACTTTTAGTTAGTTTTAAGCACTGAAAACTGTCAATATTCTTAGCTTATGCATTTCGACTTCAACTGAAATCTGTCCTTCTCAGTTTCATTGCGATTTCCATTTATTGTGTGCCTAAGCTGAAGCAATAAAAAGAGCTGCAATTTCGCATTAAAAAGCAAATCTTATCAAACTCCATTTATTCAAGCTAAAGCCCACATTTGCAGCTGTACCAGGTTGCAGTTGCCTCTGGATCTCTCCATTAGTTTGGCTGTTAATCAGCGAGGCGAATTTGTCTGTTTGCGTCGCACATTAAAGCCAAAGGCAAAAGTTGGTCAAGCTTTCTGCATGGCTTTCGAATCGATTTGTGCACGACAAATGGCAACGGTATTTGTCTCTAGACTAGCATTGGCTTCCCTTCTTTTCCTTCACTATCTCGCTTTCCATCCCTCGCTCGCTCTCTTTGCAGTCTGTCTAACAACTTCCTCAACACATTTGCCCAATTTGCAAACAAAACATTTTCAATGCTCAATTGTGCCCAATTATTTTTGGCATGTGCGCCAAAAGGTGTGGAAAGTGTTTCCCAATGCCATAAATTCTGTTGCCAATTAGTAGGGTTGCCGTCCGTCGACTCAATTAGCAGGGCCCAGCTTAACTTGGCCAGAACCTAATGTTTACCTTTCGAATTGCGGTTTCATTAGAGAAAGAGCTACCAAAGACTTTAAGCTCGAGCTGCATAAAGTTTCTTGATTTTTTCTTCTTTTAAGAAGCAATTTGAGTAGCCTTAACATATTTGCTATTAGCTAGCTTGTTAATATTTTCTTTGAACTACTTTAGTTTTTACTTGAGATTTTCCGGCCGACTTCAGATATTTATATGTATATAGTGCGAGTTTGAACTGCGCAAAAGTTTCTCTTACGAATGATTATTTTAAGAAAATTTTTCTTTGCTCTTTTGAAGAATCTAATTTTATTATATTTACATAATATATATTTAAATTCTTAAAAGAATCAATGAAATCAATTAAAAAGAATCAATGAAATATTTTTACAGAATTAATAAATCGCATTTGGAAATATCTACAAAATCTTAAGTACAAAGAGCATAATAATTAGTAAAATTACTCCTACTAATCCTTATGATAAGCAACCTCTTGAAAATGTATATACTCTTTTTTTTTGTTAATTTAAATTTTAGTTATTTAATATATCTTTGAGATTCTATAAGATTTCATTCTTCTCAAATTTTATTAAATTATCATTATTTATTATTAAAATGAATCTCCCTTGGTTAGAACTACCTGAAAAGTTATTCAATTTATCTTCTCCATGCACAATTTTTAACTAATTGAAAATCATTTCTTAACCAACAGCTCCTATATTTTATTTAGTTTTTCTGTATATATACCTATATATTTATACATCTCTTCATTGATCTCTTTGATTTATTTCAAGTTTCATATATCTTCCTAAAAATCTCATGATAATATTCTCACTCTAAGCTAGTTTTCGAGTTCCCACATTAAATGTCCACAAGATCTGGCCTATATAGATAGGCGCGCATATCTCGTCATCGCCATCGGCTTTCTCGGGAACTGTCTGGCATGCATACTAGCTCATAATTAAGTGGCACCAGAGAGCGGCGGCAACTGTGTCTTTGTCCTCGATTGGCCCATAATAAATCCAACTGTCCTGCTGCCGGACTGTAAGTTCTCGGGAATGTAAACGCCAATGGCACGCGCTCTGGGCTCTGCGAAGCGCGACCGCATTAAATACAAATAAATTCATCACCGATTCGGCCGAAGGTTTTTGAACTCGCCGGCCAAATGCCAAATGCTTAACCGGTTTTGCGCGGCCGCCCAGCCACCGGACCCTCCGTGGACTGCATTCAAGGTCAGTTTATTGGCTGCGGTTTGCGCAATTTTGCTGTCTGTCCACGGTGTGTGGTTAGGGCTTAAGCTTTGTTTACGATCCCCGCTAATTGTGGGGCATCAATAAGGCGTCAAAGGAGCTCCCACCCGCCGGACCACACACCAGCCGCAGAGCCCAGCCGAAAGCCACATAAAGAACGGAAATGGGCGCTACAAATTAGCGAACTTCGAGGCTCGCTCCGCTGTCCACTTCTCGTTTGTATTGCATTGTGTGAAACAGTTTTGGTTGCTCTGTGGTTTTATTTTTAACTGTGTGTGTGTGCGGTGTACATTTCTTACCAAAGTAAACAAATTATTTGATTTCATTTGTTTGCCGCCTGTGGTTTGCGGCTTGTTGGCGGCGGCAAACTTCACTCAAAAGTTTCGATTTTTCTTTTTATTTGTATTTTATTTATTTTGTTGTTTCTGCAAGGGCAGTCCGCGATCTATTTAGGAATTTACGCAAGTTTCGTGGGCGAAATTTATTATATCTAAATAAATTATAGGGTAGCTAGAACTAACGGGCAATCAAAAACCATTTAATCGAAGCGGTAGCTGTGCGAATTTTATAGGCGTTATGCGGTAAAACTTCCAGGGAAGTCTTGAAAAGGTAGCTACATTTAGCATGGATTGAGTGTGATTCTAGGGAGAGAAGCAATCGATTTTTGGAATTGATTAATTGGAGTATAATTAGAGACCTCCTAACTCTTCAAGTTAAAGATGGGCAAAAGGCAGACGGTAGATGAGATGATGAAGAGAAAGCGCGTCGAGGAGGATAATCGAGAGTGAAAAAGAGTTGCTTAAAGGGAATGCTGATAGAGTGGCTTAGGAGAAGGGGCCGATAAGTAGGTAACCTGGAAGTTTCACATCAGGATCTTGGACAAGAACTTGGTTCTGTTTAATTTTGGGCCTATATTGCACATTTTAGATAAATTATTTACTTAAATATATGGAGAGACTATCAAAGTTCAATTCTAGACTAAGAAAATCCTTCAGGCCACCTTATATACTAGGGGTATACAGCTCAAAGGTTAACTACATTGATTTATTTTATATTACATATCTCAATTCTCATTTGAGTATTATATATTTATATATGAATTCCACCCAATAAAGATATTGGTTCGTTTTCTATATATACAAATTTTTCTTTGATGTTGCATTGAGCTAATCCCGTAGTTCTTCACCTTAGGCATAGAGGAACTTGTTCATAATTAAAGCAGATTTTATCTAGATTCCAAGATTTCTTTTTCGCTCGCCCAATGGGCACAGAGCCAAAAACAAGAGACACACAGACAGAGCTCAACAATTAGTCAGGGAACTGCAAGCCCACATGGATGCAAAGAAATCTACAATTTATGCTTAGGTGGGCGTTGCATTTTGTCAAATGCAGAATTTGTTTTGTCGTATTCTCAATTTCTTGTGCTTTTGCAATGTATGCGAAAAGTGAGACGCGCAGCTGCGCTTTGCATGTGGGTGGCTGCAATTGCAACTGCAACTGCAACTGCAACTGCATCTGTATTTGTGTCTGCGGCTGTGGCCTCGTCTGCGTCATCGGCATTGTGATCGTCATTATCATTAGCTCTTCATCATGATCATTGAGATTTATGTTTGTGTTTATGCTGTTGCTTGACATTTCCGCCGTCTCGCTGCTCTTCAATCACAAACAGACAAGCGCGACGAGAAATGTACATCACGTAGCCAAAATAAAAGTAAATACGAATTGCGAATTTTATGAATAATATACGAAACAGTTTTGCAGAAAGCGCAGCCGGACAATGCGCACCAAAGTGCCAGACAATAAAAAAGCAAGCCAAAGCGATCAAAGATAAGGCACGTTGCACAGATTGCAGCTGTGCTTGTTGGCTTGCTGTCTTGTTGACACGCCCACCGCCTCCCGCGTTCCGCCTCCATTGGCCGCCTGTCAATGCGAATTTAATGAATGAGAAACTCGCTCTGAATGACCATTGAGCAATCAGCAAAGCAACTGCAGCAAGCACCGCATTTAACATTAACTTAACATTAATGTTAGCGCGCGCCATGAAGAGCTCCCCTCCCTGCTGAAGCCACGAAACCAATCGAGCACTCAAACTGATTGAGTGGACTGCCAGCTGAGCAGTCAGAGCCGAGAGCCGAGAGCTGAGAGCTGAGAGCTGTTTGCAATCGCTTAGCAGAGAACTTGAGAGACATTCAAGAATCATCTTAATACCATAATGAATGGGGCTAAGCAATTAAAGTCAATGAGTGGGAAGTGGGAAGTGAGAGGAGAATAGTAAAAGCTGAGCACAGCAGACGCGAATAGCAAAAGCTGAAAAGGGAATCTCAGTTCTGATTTGTTGTTATCCTCTTAGAATATGCGAGAGTTTTGTGGAATGCAAAATACATACCAAGAGAGTGAGATAGAAGTAAACAGAGTGGAATAGGATTATATGTAATAGGTCAAGGAAATACTTAATGCGATTTCAATAAATATATAAATGACTTCACTAAGATTCTTTTGATAGAACTTGAGGAATTCCAAAACAAAAAATATTTTTAAATGGGTTCTGAAGTTACTTATATGCATTAATTAATTAGGATGTGAAAACCTTAGCTACGAAACTTGTATCAGCACTTTTAAATTGATCTAGGAATTCCTCACCAAGCTGATAAAATCTACTTCAAATTCAATGTGAATATTCCGAAAGAGAATAACAACTTGAAACCATTTTTCTTCCATCAAAACATTCCCCAAACTATATCAAAGTAATTAAACATATTTTGCATGCTTAGGTTAATATACTGAAATAATCTCAAGTTGTAGAGTTCTTGGCAAGAAATAGTTCGCTATTTTATAAATTGTCTCCAATTATCTACATCTTTCAATCAAATTCGCATTATCTCCATGAGCAAATCACATCGCACAGGCATACCAAATGCAATGCTTTCCACCTTTTACACGCTCAATGGATTAATCTTTCACACTACATATATGTCGCTCCCTCAATCTCTCGCTCTCCCTCCCGCTCACTCTCACTCTGATTAATATGCCTCATTTGGTGTGGCAACACGTAGGAGCCCATTAAAATGAATAGCGCATAATCGAAATGTTGATTGAACACATTTAACATGAGAATTGGCCGCATTGTATTCTTGTGGCTTGGGAATATGGCCAATTCGCATGAAATTAACAAGGAAGAAAGTCGCTGGACGCATGCGTGCGGTTCGAAATAAATACAAAATACAAAATATAGAAGCCCCAGCCCCAGCCCCAACTGCCAAGTGGCAACTGCAATGTGCCAAGTTCCAGCACAGCGATCCACTCTGTGGGCAGTCACGCATTCGGTGTTCATAAATCTTGTTGCCGAGGCGTTGAAAAATCGTATGAGGAATGACAGCAGTTGCGACTGCGCCTCAGTTTGTGGCAACAAGCTGAGTGGCCTGGACCCATGGGTTGGGCTGGGCCATTGTTGTGGCAGGGCTTTAGTTTCCTTTAGCCTCTCTGCTCAGTGAGTTGACTTGACGCTTTAGCCGTGGCTGCAGAGGCCGAGCTCATGACTTCATTAGCAGCCAAGACTCTACGCAATTAGCCACGCTTCATTGCCGACAAATCAGTTGCTGTTGTTATGATTATTAGGGGTAGCCCCTCCTCACACATCACACTCGAATGTAGAGCAGTTAGAGACGTCCATTAAGATTGACAGGAAATCATAAACTATAATTCGAGGCCTTGTACACTGATTGACTTGTGATTCTCAGCTAATTGAGACGTACTTGTTCTGGGTACTACGACTGCAACAATATTGTGTTCAAAGTTGTTGAAATATGAAACCATGCATTGTATTTTCTAGCTAATTTTGACTAATTGTTCATTGCATGTCGATGCATGTTCATGCATGTTGATATTTTTGAAATTTGAAACTAGAGTAAACTGAGTTCTTTTGAATTTGACATTAAATATTATTAATATTTCATAATGTATGTAACGACACAAAGAACAAAGTGAATAGGTGGTCAGCAGTATTATCGATAACGATAATAGGCATATTGAGTTTGTCAAATATTATCCTAAAAGCCCTTATAATGCCTTGCAGTGCTTTAAGCCAGGTTTCCCTTTTCAGAGAGCGTGCCTATAGTAATTTGCGTGTTATCGATAAGTTGATAACTACAAATATGATACGCTTTGGTGTCATATCCATTAGTCGATAACAAACAACGGCAGTAAACAGTTTTACCATATCTTAAACACACAAATGCATTGAATAAATTGCAAATTATGCTATCGATAACATTCAAGCAGCTGGAATAATAAAATATCTTCACAGAAATTGCTGTTATAATTCCGGCCCACACTCTCCACTCGACTCGACGCGCTGCACAAACAGGTTTTGCTTGCTCTGCATAGCACTACATTTGTTTTAATGGAAATTAGTTGACTGCATTAGCTCGAAGTCCAGAATCCGGAACTGGGAAGCTCTGCAATAAATTCTAATTAAATTTACATGGCAATTTTGCAGTATTCAGTTTTCGGCATTTGCCTGAAATTTCCACTCTTATGTTTAGCAAATATTTGTCAGTTGGCAAATTGACAGCACCAAAAACCGCAAGGCATGTGAGTGGGCGGGACAGAGAGAGAGAGAGAGAGAGAGAGATGGAGTGAGCCTGTCGATGTCTGCTTGAGGACTTCTCTTACTGCAGCTTCAACTACACGTTGTTCATATTGACATGACAAATAAATTGGCCTACTGGATTGCGGGCGAGTAGGGGTAGGTGGGCGGGGGGCTAGTCCTGACAGTCGGTTAGGAAGCTACTGCGGTTTGGCTGCCAGGCAAACAAACCTCAAAATAGTTTGGCAAAATTATGCATTAATGGCAGCAGAGGTTTCATGCCGAACGAGAGAGGGAGAGAGAGAGAGGGAGACACTGGGAAGTTACGTGCAAATAATGCAGTTAAATTGTTGTTGGTCTGGCTAACAGCAGTTGTACCAGCAGCAGCAACAACAACAACAACAATAACGGTAACAATGGCTAATTTGGCTGTGAGACGACAAACTATGCAAAATTTACACACGACTCTCCGATGATTACGTTGACGACAGGTGCCAAAGGACACCAGCCATAGCAGAGCGCATCTAACGGCACAATTCCGACAGCTGTCTATCTGTGTGTGTGTGTGCAGTGGACAACTACTGGCTGGAACAATTGTTAATTGCATTTGCTAGTTGTCAACATGGCCAGAGAAACGTGTAGCACATTTTTTACGTATATAGCTCAATGATTTGCTTCAGCTCCGAGGGCAAGGCTTGAATCGGCTGCTCCATGTGCCCGGTCTAAGATTGCAGCAGTCGAAATAACGAAATACTTTCAAATCAAGCATTGTGTACAGATTTTTGTTTAATTTTCCGTCTGCTTTTGCCAGTTCTACTGTTTTTTCGTTTAACTCAACTCAACTGGACACAAACTTCTCAATTTGTGCAAAGTTGTCCGTGACAGCTGCTGCGTCCTTCACTCAGTACATCAGATTGTCATGTACTCCATCACAATAGCAACTGCAACAGCAACAACTTGGGACATCACTCAATTTGTAGGCTTGTCGCTGCGATCTGGCAGCTAGCAGAAAAAAAATAAAAATAAAATAAATAAAGACAAAATTGTCAAATCGTTGCCATAACAAGCTGCAAATTGGGATGAGAAATCATCGTGGTCTTTAGATACTCTGCAAGGAATTAGTAAATGGCTTGGTCTTTGCTTGCTAACTAATAAATATGATGTAACATAATTCATTAACTAAAGCGAAGTTATATCTATATAAATCATATCAATATAAAATTCTTTCAAGTGTCATCTATTGGACTTGCCTTTTCTTCTGTAATAATTTTGAAAACTATTTATAAATATTTAAAAAAATAAAAATTTTCTCAGGGACCGCAAATAAGAGTTATGCATTTAAACAAAAATTGAATCACAAAAGATCACCCAAGAAAAGAGGAGAAAACACACAAAAGTTATTTTTTTTATGGAAAATTTAAAAAATGGATAAACTTTCATTTGCAGTTTTTTGTTAATATATATTTTTTTGAATTATTAAAATTAATTTTGAAGATAAAATAAAAAATAATAATAAATGAAAATAATAAGAAATAATAATAAATTAAAAATAATAAATTAAATTAATTAAATTATTGTAGATCAATTTTTAATACAAAAAATAAATAAATAATAAATAAATAAATAATAAATAAATAAAAATAATAAATACATAGAAAATTTTTATAAATAAATCAAATCAAAACTCTTGTTTTAAATTTTATTATTAAAATAAAAAGTAAGAGTTATGGCTTAACTTTTATTATAAAAATTGAAAATAAAAATTGAATTGAAATATCTCTTAAGGTAAAGGAGGTAGATCATATGTCGATATATATTGATATATGATATATATAAATATGATTTACTCATTAATACCTTTCATTTGATATATCATATGTTTGGAAATATGTACATACGTATATATAATTTAATAATAATTAATTATTATTAGAAAATGTTTTTCTATATATAAGTTAAGTCATTTTATTTATTTTTTTTTATAAATATTTAAAAAGCTTACATTTTCCATATATTTAAAATTAAATCATTTTTAACTTGCATTTGACTGTTCTTTTAAATGAAAAGTCCGATTTGAGCTCGCTTAAAAGATATTCAAAATTTTTAAGTGAATCTAAAAATTGGTAAAAAAAATATGTATTAAAATATTAAATTTCATTTTTTAAGATCTACAGCAGAAACAAGCCTTAGTTTTTATTCAATTTATCTTCAGCTATTTCATATATTTTATCTCACCTCAAAACTAATATGCCCTACGCGTTGTTCCATTAAATTGCCACGCCCACGCGTCCGCAGGAGCTGCTCTGCTTTAAAAACACGCCAAAAATTGTAGAATATGTGGCAAGAATACAGATATTTCGATATGCGCGTAGACGAATATGTTTATATGTGAAATATATAGAGTTGAATACACATCTTACACACATGCAATATATACATATATGTATGTATGTATATATGCACGTATATCCAGCAGCTTCGTTGCAGTTGCTGCAGTTGCTGCCACACGCTTGACACTGACAATTGCACATTGCGTTTTTGCTGTTGCGTGTTCAAGAGGAAAGCCCAGCCGCATTGTCCAGGGTCCGGGTCTGGGTCCGTTGCTCAGACAGAGAGACAGACAGACAGTTGGACATGTTAACAGCAGCGGCAACAGCAACAACAACAGTAACAACAACAACAACAATAACGACAGACTGCCAAGTGTCAAAGTCAATATGCAAAAAAGGTAGAGAGCCAAGTTAAATGTTGACAGTTGAGAAATGTAAGCTTCAAGGATGCATCCAATGCGTCGGCCATGACATATGGCATGGGAATATGCTCGACTAGAAGAGCTGCAAAAAGAGAGAGTGAGAGAGCAAGAGGAAGACAGCTGTAGAGTAAGGGACAGAGATAATGAAAAGAAGAGCTATTGCATTTAAATGAATGAATGGCTCGAGTTAATGCAATTTTAAAACGGGGCGTGTGAGCTTAAGAATCGATGTCTAATAGAACATTGCCTTGACTGAAGACTATAGTTAACTAACAATTACTGTAGAATACAGTTTGGATGTGTATAGTGCAATATAATGAACTTCCTTAGCATAATTCACTTAGTAATTCCAATTTCAATGCATATAAAACTGAGGAAGGCGTAAATTAGTATCAAATGCTCTATTAAAATTTCAATATTTCAATAATAACTAATAACTTCATAACTAAAATGAACTCTTCAATATAATTATTAAATAATAAATAATAAAAAATAAATAATAAATAATAAATAATAAATAATAAATAATAAATAATAAATAATAAATAATAAATAATAAATAATAAATAATAAATAATAAATAATAAATAATAAATAATAAATAATAATAATCAAATAAATAATTAAAGTATGTTTGTTTGTCAAATATCATACAGTTAATATTGATAAATAAAATGCTAGAAATGACTACAAATAATATTGCTATAATACGTACGTATTACGTATTTCCCTTACGTATTTCCTTTACGTAATTCCTCTACGTCTTTAATACTCAGCTGATCACACACTCTACTTCACTTCATTGCGCTGACCCCCACCAGGCCTGGACGACTGAAGAAATGCTGCAGCTGCTGCCCTTTATATAGGGCCACTTTTACTCAAGCACTGTCTCTCCCAAATGTTGAGCCTGACGGCAGGTAGAGCTCGCTGCAGTTGACTTTCAAGTGACCAATTGGAACGCTCTCTGCTGCTGTGAGCATTCTAGCTTTGTTTTACCTAAATACAAATACCAAATGAAAGCTGCTGCATACACACAGACAACTTTAGTGATCTTCTGCACTTCTTCTCTCCTTGCTTTTACTTTTACTCAAGTACTGTATGCATGCGTGCCCATGTGTGTCTATGTATGTGTATGTGCGTCAGAAAGACGCGAAGAATTATTGAAATATCAGTTCTCCGAAGGGTTCAGGGGATTTCCTAGTCGAGCAGTCTCGACTAGAGCTTTCTTACTTGTTTTATTTCTTTTTCTACTATCAAGCTACAGCAGCAAAGGCTATATCATACATGTATACAGACTATTTTGTTTTTTTTTTTTTTTTTTTTTTTCTATTAGCTTTAACATTTAACCTCCTTAGGGTACTCTCTAATAACTAGACTTATATCCTCCATCTTCCCTTTGATTAGTTAAACACCGAGTCAAGTCGCTTAGCAAACGCTGCTGGCATTAGTGAAATCTGCTCACTCACTTTGATTTCAAGCCAACACTTGTTCAGTTTACAATTATCAGGCATACATTTGGCAATTTGGCTTTAATTAGTTTGGGGCCGTAAAAGAGTTGTGGGCCCAGCCGCAGCACGAACACCTCGACTAATCAAAAGTTAATCAAGTTTTTACACACACACACACACACACGTAATTGCAGTATTAAATAAATATCATCCGACATTAATGCGCCCGTATACATGACTGTATTTGCAACGAAATTTAAATTATGCAAATTGCATTTATGACAGTTTTCATTTTGAAACACGCTGGAGTAAAGCGAAACGAAAAAAAAAACATCAAAAAATCAGATTATTTTAAAATTCTATCAAGCAAATGAAATTTGTGCTGTGCGCGATGCGTGGTAAATTTTATTAATTTTGCATGCGTAAGTTTATTATGCATAACAGCAACAACAACAAAGTCAGTGTTTAATGTTGCCTGTAATTAAATGTTGGCGTGGAGGGGGCGTGTTCAACGAGGGGGCGTTAAAGGTGCCCGAGGCAACGCCTAACGCGTTCTGACAGCGCAATTATGAGCTGTACAAATGTCATCGTATCCATATAAAGATCGCCGTATATAGCCAAAAATCACTATATGGCCATGCTATATATCTATAGATGTTTCTCTATCTCTTGTCCGCCTCCAGCTGGCTCTTGGCTGGCACACCCGTCTCTAGCAAATTGTCTTGCCGCGTGAACTGTTGGCGTGCCAAAATGAATGCAACGCTTGCGGCGCCTCAAAATGCAAATGCAATGTCTTTGCTCACCTATTTCACAATTGCGATTGCGAATGCCACCAGAAAGCCCCCAAGAGCCGAGTCGATGGAAAACCTTTGATTAGCCAATAATAAGAGTTGACCCAGTTTGCAATTCTGCTCAAGATTTCGCATGCCCTAAGGCCTGATAAGCTTGAGCTGAGTCAAAGTGCCTAAAATCTGCCAAAAAGTTTGTGAATTTAACTAAAACTTGGATTGACTCTCATAAGGATCCTTATTAATTTCTTTGTTTCTTAATAATAATGCTTAAATTTTTTAACTGATGTTAGAAATATTTTCAAATGAATCAAAAATAAACTAACTCTTGGCAAAATCTAAGTTTCAGATTAGGATATATCGAGTCAAAGCTTAAATTCACTTGAAGTTGTCTATTTCCACTCAACTTACTCAAATGAGATTTGCTCTAGACCTGGCAGGAAACCTTTAAAATATGTTTCTATATATGTACATATTTCTGTATATTTAAATATAATGAATTTTAAGAATATTAAAAATATTTTTGCAAAATATTTTATTTACTCTCGCATTTAATCTATTGCATTATATATCGATATATTTAGAGTTCTGTTACAGCTGCCTTTCTTCTAATTCTAAAAAGAATTTTATACCATATAAAATTTAATTATTTATATATATATATATTTATTTATATATTAACTATATACCTTGTAAATCTAACTATATCTAATATAGTTTTATTTTTAAGGTATTTTTCATTAACCATGTAAGTCTTGTCTGGCTTGTTGACAACTGATTTAGATACTCTTCAATCGAATATCAAATTCTTCCCAGAATTTTAAGTTCTTCTCTGCATTTTCCTCCAGCTGTCAGCTGTCAAGCTGTTGACCCAGTTAGCAAACATTTACGCCTGCGTTCTGGCTGCCTAACTGGTTCAGGCACCTAATTAGGCTTCTAAGCAGGTGCCGTTTGTAATCTCTGTGCCCATCTACTTGAGCAAAGTGCTTCCTCAATGCGAAGCTTTCGTTTCTTTGGCCTTATGACGACTTCCGTTTCTGCCATTAGCAGCTAATTAACTGGGCTTAAATGCACATCAGAGCGGAGCGAGCGCAGCTGATCAAAGCCGCATTTCGTTTATAGTCAACACCAGCGACAGTTTGGTTAACAGGGGGCTGTGGGCGTGCCAGGGGGCTGCTCAGCGAGTGTCAAGTTCAAGCTGAAAACAATTGAAATAGTTGCGCATTTCCATTTGGTGATTGATTTCGAATGCTAATTGTTGGCCAGCAGCACCTGCGGCTGACCGTAAAGAGAAGAAAGAGAAAAAAAAAAAACAGAAAAATAACTTAAGTTGTTTCCCATGAGAGTGATGAACAAGCGAATACCCTGTACAAAAACTATAGAGAAAATGAAAGTTAAACATGAAAAAAAAAAATACTATATGATATATACATATGTATATACATATATATAATAAATATATATAATATACAAAAATTAAAATTTAATAATAATAATAATGAAATTAATTATAGTAAAATTTTTTAAATTTATTATGAATTTACTTTTATTTGAATTTATTATTATTAATTAGTATTAATTTATTTTTATTATATATACAACAGTTATTTAGTATTTTAATTATTTGGTATATATAATTAGGTCTATTCTCTACTGAAGCCATACCCTTTATAGTAATTATATTTACAAAATAACAAAATAAATATGCTTTGCAGCTGCTGTGTAGATATTCCATATAGAGTTTTTGAGAGTTATCTTAGATCTCTGTAAAGAATATAACAAAAATATCTGTTATAGTTTATATTGTGAATGGTAGCATCATATCATAATCGAAATCTGTTTACACAATATTAAAATTTCATATTATTTCATTAATTTATTATTATCTGCAAACTTAATCTTAAATTTAAATTCAAATTAGATTATTAAATCAAAATGTCGATAATTTCAACATTAATTTTAACTTTTTACTTTTCATGTCAAGAATATTATTAATCGTTAATATACACTCACTCTCACTTTCTACAGGGTATTGCGAGCAGCCAGAAAAACAAACAGTTAACCGAGCTAAATGAAATGCAAATAAAATGTGGCTCAACGATTCAGTTTGTCACCTGAAACCTCGTTGAAATGTTGACTCCTGACTCTGACTCTGGCTCGCTCTCGTTCTTGCTCTCTCACTCGCCCTCTCACCCTCACTCTCTTCCTTTGCCTTTGCCTTTGACTGTGACACCTGTTCCGCAGCTTGTTTAGTTTCAATATTTCATTTGCTTGCACAGTCCATTTGATTATTTACCTTTATTTTTGTTGCTGTTGCTGTTTTTGTTCTTTGTTGTTGTTTGGTTTATTTTCCAGCAATGCGAAAATTCAAAATTCACGCTTCACGCGCGGCTGCTTTTCCAGCAAAAATCGCTGGGAACGGATGTGCACTCGCAAATGACATTCGCAGTCAGCAGACCAAATATAAATTAATAGAAATATCAAATTCTCAAATATAGCTTGTCAAATATCATTTCGGTTTTTTTTTCTCTTTTCTTCTTCATTCTTACCTGTCTGCGTAGCTCTACGTGAGCGAAATTTTTCTTGCGCGTGTTTATTCATTTTTTCGGGGCTCTTCCAATTTTATGCCTCACACGTTCCGCAGGCCTTTGTGTGTTGGTGCCATTTTATTTATGAGCATCATAAATATATAGAAGAAAGAATTCTTTAGTACATTTTAAGTACATGCACAGAGTCTCGTCTCGGATTCTGGCTTATGATTATCTTTTTGACAAACCCCAGCCAAACGCCTGCTGACAAATGGCACGTGTTCTCTTCATTTGTCTGCCCGTCAAGCCAATTGGCCGTGCATCAACCTTGCCTATAGGCGAAAACACAGGTACAGGTAGTCGGTCTGTAGAGGCGAGTAAAGCTCAAAGTCAAATTATCTCCGTTTATGAACTCGG
This sequence comes from Drosophila aldrichi, assembly GCA_035045965.1. Lineage (NCBI taxonomy): Eukaryota > Metazoa > Arthropoda > Insecta > Diptera > Drosophilidae > Drosophila > Drosophila aldrichi. The sequence continues at coordinate 4,258,875 of JAWNOM010000534.1, forward strand.
CCTCTAATTACTTAAGCGTGCAATAACTTGACCTAAGCTTGAATTTTTACAACGAAGAAAGCTTTGTTTTCTGTTGAAGTTAACTGAGTATCTCTTAAGCCATAAAACAGTACTCGGAATTGCTTCATGGAACTGTTTAGTTTTCTTAATGGCCAATTCAGCTATGATTGTCAAAAGATATGCTTGAACACATTTGCTGACATACTGAATAACAATAGGAAAACATATTCCGAATAATAGCTTACGATTGAGCTGATGTTTTCTCATATTAAATGTACTCTATAATATATAGACTCAACATATAATAGTATATACATATACTCTCTACACTCTGTACATTCTATATAACCTATGTACTACATATATATACTCCATGTGTTTATGTACTATATATACTCGATATAGTCTCCATATAATCTCTATACTGTATTTACTCTATATAATCCATATATTAGTATATACTTTATATACTCAATATAATTCTATTCTCTATTTACTCCACCCTATGTATCCCATATAACCTATTAACACTATAAGTATATAGCATACATATCTTTGGCCTAACATGTTTTTGACTAAATAAATAGAGTTTTGGCCATTTTCAATTAAATTAAAATTGAATATTCAATTATTGCATTGTATTTACAATTGAAAAGCAATTTGAATCCATCACATAAACCCAGCCGAATAACAATTTTCGTGTGTGTTTCTGCCTGCAGCAGAATCTGCATCGATGCCTGAGAGTTGTGCTATTGTATAGTGTTTTGCTAATGGCAAAAAAAAAAAAAAAAAAAAAAATAGTCAGTTTTTAGCCATTTTAGCCGTTTTTACAGATGCCCAAAGTGGAGCAACAAAATGCAGATGCTACAATGAGAAAAGAGAAAAAATAGAGATACAGTTATGAACAAATCAAAGCTACGCAGCATCTAAATGCATGCAAACAATGTATGTGTGTATATGTGAGAGTGTGTGTGTGTGAGTCTTAGTGTTAGTGTGGCTTAAACAATACCCAATGCATAAATAACTACAAAGCCGGCGAAGCTCAAACAACGAATACTAAAAAAAAAAGTTAAGTTTTACAGCTGACAAACTAACAGACACCCTATATTTGCACATAAGATATATCAAAATATTACGGATACTTCTCTGGGTCGTGAGTTAACAAAGTATCTACAACTATTTACTTTATAACTGTCATGAAATGTATAGCTCTTATAGATAATACTTATTTTTGTTTACCTAAATGAGGTTTTGATTATTTCTAAAATTATTTAATCCAATAAACCCAATACCTGCTTTACTTTGCATATCCACCGTTGCATCATACCACACATTTGCACATACTTTTGCATGTCTACAGGGTATATGCAAAAAAATTGGCATGTACAATAGCGTATCTAACAGATATACGGGCCATAAACTATGAAAAGCGTATGCTCATTGCCGAGCTGCTGCCATCCCGCCCGACCCGCGCCCAGAGCCCTTCAATGTATTCCCTCTGTGCTCGGCTGCAGATGAGCAGAGCCATAAAATATCAATTTCGTGTTACAACAAACGCCAAAAACGAACGTAAACTTATGAGACTCAGTGTGCAGCCCGAGGTGCCAAGCGTGCGAACGGGCAGAACATGATAAACTATATATATATACATATATATATATGTATATGTAACTCTATATATAAATCGAAATAAAATGCACGGAAAAGAACCAAGTGGAAATAATTGAAAAATGCATTGCAGTAAAAATGAAGCAAAACAAAATAGGTTGATATATTTTGTACAATTTGTATAGGATATGAATTTAAGAAACAGTTGGGACTGCCTCGATATATATATACCCCCCCCCCCTCCCAAAAAAAAAAGGGAATGCAAAGAAACAGTATTCAATGCTGTTTAGCTGAGAGAGTTATGGCAAGTTCGGCAAAAGAAATGGCAAAATAATAGATGATGAATGGGATAGACGGAATTTCTGTAATGCATCGAGAGATGTGCAGCAAAAAGTTCAGGTAGTTTACAAAAATGTGGGTGATTTTTAATTAAATGTCGGAACATTTGTGAAAAGAATTTGAAAGAAAGCGTAATGAATAAAAAAAGAATTTCATTGTATTAGTTTTAAATGTTTGATTCATTTTTGTAATATAAAATATATTTATTTAGAAGCAAGTCTAATATAATATTTAATATGTCGTGACGTTGCGTTTCTCGCGTTGCCTTCCATTGCAGCTGTGCCTAACAACGAATTCCCGGAGTCGCTTCTCTTTTTAGCTCCTTCTTGTTCAACTTTCTGTGACCAACTCCATCTGTTCAAACTCATTCTGGTCGCATATTCTTGTTCATCGAAAGCATAGCGACCCTGTGCGGATGACATTACTATCCGTCTCACTCTAATACAGCGACATCCGGGACCACGTTCAGCAACAGCTGTAGTTGTCTCTTTCTAGTGACGATACATCCTTTAATTCCATTGCAATACTAAATCGAACGATTAATACGAACTGTCAGTCTTTCTCAACACTACTGCATAAAGAAATCAAATTGCAACTTCAACAACGGCGTAATATCGAAATGATACGACAAACATATATTTCTTTAGAAGCAAGTCTAAATAAATAGAACTTTATTAACTTATATTTTTAAATATTTATTTATTTATTTGTTATTTAGCTAGACAAAGCTAAATTTATTAAAATTCTTTTATGAAAAGTTTTTATACATAATTGTTTATAAACTTTAAGAGGAGCAGGCCTTCAAAATAAAGTATATATGTATGATATAATACACATTTGTACCCTTTTTTTATACGAATCAAATGTACTTTATATACTTGTATGACATGGTTTCTAGAAAGATACCCTTGATTCGACTTTAATTATATACTATATATACTCATTGTGAATTAAATACTTAATTTACTAATATATTCACAATTGTTTATAAATTTTAAGAGAAACTGGTTTTCAAAATAATATATTCAAATTATTCAATTAATATATTCAAATTAATATTTCATGTTTGTATATGATTTAATAGATATTTTTACGTATTTAACAACACTTTACAAATGAACGTGTCTGAAAACGGTTTCTATACACTTACCCTCGACTGTAATTTATTCGCAGTCAGGACTGTCATCGATACGAGTGCGCTCTGCTCGTTAGCATATATCATTTCATTGTCATCTGGTTACATTTTGTAAACATTTGCAATTATTTACTTGTATGCATATGTAAAAATAATAAAAATACCTTTTTGACATAACAAATATACTGATGCACGCTCTCTCTCTCTCTCTCATTGCAGGTGAGTTGGAAGACAAAGGAAACATGGTAAAAATGTGAAAAATGTGATTTAAAAAAGCGAACAGCAACAATTGCAATTGTTTGTATTCAGGCTTAAAGCAAACATAGCAGTAATCTCAGTAATTTAATTTGCCTGGCGAACTGGCGACAACAGTGCCTGCAAAATAAATGATGCACTTATTAATTAGATGGAATTTCCGATGCATGCGCATATTTGTGCGAGACTGCGATTACAATGGCCAATTAGTGTGCTAAATATTTTTCGACCTGGCTGTCGGTCGGTCTGTCCGGGCAATCAGTTCTGGCTCATGCGTGTATTTATAATTAATTTCTGTTTGCGTTCATATTTAATTCAATACGCTGCATTTGGCTAACGAAGTTTGGCAACGCTGCTGCCATAATTTCTGGCATTTTATTTGCCCAACTTCTTTTCTCACTCACTCTTCTAGCTCTCTCTCTCTCCCTCTCCCTCTCATGCCATAATATTAGCTTGCTCTCTGGCAGTGGCGCAAATATTTTGATGCAACATGCAATTTCTCCTAATCTAAACATTCGCATCGCGGCGCAAAGGATAAAAATGAAAACAGCTTAGGGCAGCCTAGAAAGAGAGAGAGAGAGAGAGAGGGGGGGGGGCAGTGTATGTTATAGGGTAGCGGGGCGGCAAAAGTGGGCGAGTCTTGCACTGCATAACTTAAGGCGTAACTAAAGCAACGACAACGTCTACGACAACGACAACGATGCTGGCAGCCCAGAAAACCCAATTGTGTGCGCAGCGACACAAATACACTGTAAGAAATCAATATGCAGCTTAAGCTAATTAAATTTCCAGCTTAATGCTGATTGCAGCACGTAGAAAGTGGATGCAAATAGCTTGAGGTTTGCCGAGGTCTCTTAAGGCGAGGCGAGAGCATAGCTAGAAAGAATTTTCAAAATGAAATTGGGTTTATGAGTGTAATAAATTTTATTTACGATCAACTCAAGTTGTAAGTATTATTGAGTGTAAAAGTGGGATATAAACTGATGCACAGAGAAGGTTTGATGATGAAAAAACCTATATTATATTATAATTTAAGTTTTATTGAATATAATATTATATATTGTTATTTTAGTTTTATCATTCTTAATGATTTGAATTAATCAATCTATATTGACTGGTGAGACATTAGCATAATTTCCTTGCCCACTTATCGAAATCAAAACTGATTTCAAAACAACTGAAGTATCTTTAAGTCACTATATGTATATCAAACAGATTTCCCAAAATGGAACCCTCAGAATAATATAAATACTGTTTGCTGCAGATTTGTATTTCTCTGAAAACTTTAAAATAAACGCAGGCCATTTAGTCTGAGACTTATATGAATAGCATTGTGATTATACAGTCCATCGATCTCTGGTGCTCAAGGATTTACTACACAAAATTCATTTTCATATCGTACAGTTATAAAATCAGTTGAGTTTTAATACAATATATTTAAGCAGCTTTATAGTTTCTGATATAGGCATGGGTCATATAAAAATTGGTTTTCTTCCTCTGATATTGTGATATATGTAGATGTTCATGTAATATTACAATACCATAACATCGTTCGACTGCATTCAGTTTCAATTTATTCAGTAGGTTAACGTATAGAAAGAGAGCACATATGAGTGATATTCTTGCTCTTAGAATTCCAAACTAAAATCTTCTTCTTGCAAAAAAATACATATAATAATCTATTACTAAATAAACTTCAAATGATTTCACAGCTCTGCTTTTATCATTCTTAACTAAATATAGAGACTTCTTCCCTATTCAATAATCGGGATTTTCCTAGCATATCTCTGCCCACATCACTTGTCACATTCAATTCGATGTGCTTGGCATTTTCGCTCAGTGCATTGGCAATGGCACGTTTGCTGGCATGCATTTGCTTTGGCACTTTCTTCGGCTGCCACGCCCAGCAACTGTGGGCGCAGGAGGTGGAGCAGCAGCAGCAGCAGTCGCCGCTGAAGGGGCAACAACAGCAAAAGCAATAATAAAGGCGGCGGCACCTTTGCCTATCTCTTGAGCTAATCGAAGCTAGGTGGTGGCACTGTGGAGAGGGGAGGCAAAGCGGGCCACTTGGCGCTGCGTGCAGTTCAAGTCTGGGCCCCCACAGGCCCCCTCCCCTCCCTTTACTCCAGTGCTGCCCACCTTAAGTTGCCGCTCAATGCCTGTCTATATGCATTTGGTATTTCTGCCCGTAAATAATAATAATAATACGTACATATTTAAATTGCCAGTGGTGTGAGTCAGTGTGTGTGTGTGTGTGCTTTTCCGTTCCCTTTGCCGTGACTGCACTGCGTTTCCTGTGCCATTGATAGCCATCTCCTGTTGCTGGCTCTTGTCGTTGCCTGCATTTTTTATTCGGACTCCCTGCAGCTTCCCATTCAGTGAGTTTCCACTGGGCGCTCTCCCTGGAGCCTTATCAATATTTCTCTCTATAGCATTTCATTTGCTGTATTTATAAGTCTTTTCGTTGCTATAGCTAAGAGTGAGAGAGAGAGAGGGAGAGCGAGAGCGAGCGAGCGAGCGAGAGGAGGGACCATTTCTCTTTCAAACTAAGTCTTCATATTGTGCATTAGCTTTGGGGTCTGCCCCAAGACGTTCAATAAAATTTTGATAGCAATCAATTTAATGCGTCGCGGCACACGCACTTTGCCAATAGATGTTGCCAAAGCAACCGAGAGGGCCTGAATGGGAAGCAGGGGACGCAGAGGGCGGGGAAGCCCCTGCAAAAGTAGCTACAATTACGAGCACAAAGTGTGCGCAGAAATCTTACTAAATATTTCGACACGGCGTAGCACAAAGCATAAAGTAGAGCTGAGAAACGACATCTGAATGGCACTCGGAGTGGGCGTGGCGCATAGGCTGGCTGCGAAGCTATAGTAAGGCAGCAGACAATCCCTATATTGATTGAGTTTATCGAGTGAATGAAAAGCAAAAGGCAAGCCAAAGAAACTTGATTTACGGCTGCTTTTTTTTCTAATTAAATAACGGAATCGACTTTCCTGCAAATTCCTTAGATCTTTAGCAACTTACAAATTTTTAAGGTTTCATTTTAAAGTGAACATCATTTTGTATAGCTTCTAGTTCTAGTTATGTAACTAATATAACTGTCAGAAACGAATACGAATGTTTTGCTAAATACTATTCGATACAGAAGAAGTTTTATTTCCACTCTAAATTTTAAATACTCTTGGAGCTTTAACTGTTATTTTTTTCCGATTGCTCATTTCACAGTTAACGCTCTGTGCATTTCAATACTCTCTACTCGAGTGGATTCATTGCGAAACTCTTCGCATTCCAGGCTTAGTTTCGCTCTCGATTCGTAATACTTTCAGAGTAGTAATTATTTTTTATATGTTGCTCGAAGGTTTATATCTCTATTAACACTTATCCCAACTCAAAGTGTGCTCAAATGAGATATTTTCATTTGACGCTTGAGCGGATGCTTTGAAAAACTTTTGACATTCTCTCCACTTGGTAGCCACACATATGCTCAAGGTTTTCAATTACATTTCCTCGCTTCAATCAAATCCGATTTCCTTCTACTTATTTAAGTTTCTTTTCTGCACTTTGGAGCCCTTGCCGGGGCAACTTTATTTTCGCCTGGGCCAAGAGTCGTGCGGCGCGCGTGTTGCACTTGCAGTCATTCGTAAATTGAATTTACAGGAATCGCTCTACCGCACCGCTCCACTAATAATTGCCATCCGAGCTGCGAATCGGACTTTGGCAATTGCATTTTCAATTTCTTATCGTGACTCGCCAATCGACAATTGTCTTGCTGTGTGACTGACTTGCTCCTGCCGGATACGGACACGGCTACGGCCACGAAAGGACACTTGAAATTATTGAAATTGTTTTGCCATTTCGTTGGGGGCGCTTCCCCCGCCCCTCCCTGCCATGCGCCTCTGTATTGGCCCTTTGTGCACGTCCACTGCACTCGTCTGTGATTATCGCCCTGGAATTTTCTCATTTTGAGTGATTTGAAGAATTTGTGGATTTTGGTTATTGATTTTCAAATGGCACGTCGAATGCGAAAACTCAAAGGCACAACTTGAGGGCATCTGTGAGTGCCTCTTGTGTCTGCTGGTGTCTTGCCTCGTCTCCTGCCTGCTGCCGCTGCCTCACATAGGTTTGGGTTTGAGCTTTTAATTAGTTGCTAATTTGTTGGAGAATGCATCAGACGTGTGCCTTTAATTAAGAGCGAAGAGTAAAAGTTGCCCCAGGTAACTAACGTCTCGCAATGCGAACAATTTGAAAAGTCATTGAAAATGCAGAAAGCCAATGTCAGGTGTTCAATAGAACTAATCTTAGCTGCAATAGGTCTCACGTTATATGTATATAAATATAAAATATAATATTGAATTTAATAAATAAAAACTTGGGAAATTTATTAATAATTAAAATGTAGATAAGAAAAAAAAGGTATGAACATAAAAAAATGTTCATGTATCTCAGGATCTATAAAAGTTTTCAAGGAACTATTTGGAATGTGAGTCAAGGAGGTCAGCAAGATATTAAAATCATGCTTATAATGATGATATAAAAATATTCGTTTATCTCAGGATCTATAAATATATTTCAAGAACAATTTAGGATGTGAGTCAAAGAGATCAGTAAAATATTAAAATCAGGCTGATAATGATAATTATATAAAAATATTCGTTTATCTCAGGATCTCTAAAAGTGTTTCAAGAACCATTTGGGATATGAGTCAAACTGATTAGCCAATTATTAAAATCTAGCTTTAAATTGGATAATCAATCCGAAGTCTTTTAAAAAACAGTTACATAATTGAGAATATTTAATCTTTAAATTCCAAAATGTCTCAATTTTTATGTTCACACACCTGCCATGACGGAGAGTCAGAGAGAGAAAGAGAGAGCGTAAATACCTGGCATTTGTCACTGATTGAAGCAGCGCATTTTTAAATAACAAACAATATTTAATTCTTATCATACTTTTATTTTGGTGCGCTGCCAGCGGTTAATTAAAAAGAGGCTTGGCACAGGTTCTGGCCCAGACAGGGAAAAAATAAAATGTATGTAGAGACGACGCCTACGTTGATTTATGGGCGTTGCTTTAAAGTGTCTATAAATCAAATGAAATTAAATTGATATACAACAATCAATATATGTATACACATACAAATATATATATACATATATACTTATAACTATATATATAGAGCGGATTGCATAAATATAATGTCATATGTGGACAGGGCGTTGCGCTAAGATCGCACGGTCAACTCTTTAGCAGCATTAACAAAAGCTTCGGTCGTGCGCCTTGTGTGCGCTGTGTGTCCTTCGATGCCTTCTTTGTTTGACCGCACTTAATCCTACGGGCTGCCAGAGGCGTCGCTGGCAGGGGGCGAGCACTGCACAAAAGCCGCAGAACGAGAGCGCAATGCATTTTGCGATAAATTCGCAGCGCATTAAACTGAATGGAGGAACCCGAATGAATGGAATGGGGGGAAGGGCGAATGGGGAGCAGATACTAAGGGGGGCTGGCTGTGTAAGGTGTAGCGGTTGCCATGGATGCTGACTGACCACCAACAATGCGCTGAGCATTCGGAAATTCTGTGCGCTGTGGCACACAAACACAATGATAGAAAATCGAAGCGATTCGCACAAGAATGTCAATAAAGGCAGCGACGTCGACAGAGACGTCAGCGCCACAGCTTCATCCTACACTTGTCCCCAACGATAGGGTGTGTGCATGTGTGTGTGTGTGTGTCCTGCAAACTTCGGTTGCTGTTTGCTATCTTCATTTTGGACCCAGAGCGTGAGAATCGCCTGTGCTCGCTGTCATAATGCTACAGTGGTCACAAATACAATGAAACTCTGCTCAAAAATAGATAGCAGGTTATTATTTCTTATTGTACTTGAAACCTCGTTCACAATGGGAGCTCTGAGCTCATGATCTAAGGATTTTTTTGAAAATGCATGTATTGGGTAGACGATAAGACTGAGTCTGTCTGCCTGTCCGTATGACCTCGGCCACAGATTAGAAATCTCATTTATGCAGCAGGATTTAAACTTATTTTTACGATATGTCATACAATTTTCACATTATTGATAGCTGATTTTTGGACATAACTTTTAAACAATACAAAACTACAAGCTCGAAATTAAATATAAATGTCTTTGTAATGACTTCCTATAGAACGAATATTTTGAATAGTAGATAGCATAATCGTAAAATAATACAAATAGCAATTCTTCTTAAGCTTAAATGCATATCTTAGCTGGACTCTCTCAACTAGAGCAACTATTATTTCTTTTCATATAAATTATGAAATTAATAATAAACATTTTATTACTTAAATAGTTGTAGCTATGTTGCGATGTCTAATCTGAGTAATTTATTTGAATTATTACACAAAGATCTAATAAATAAATAATAATATTACACAAAGAGAATCTCAATTTGATATCCTTTAATGATTTTTGTTCGCTTGTTTGACCACTGTGCACACTGCTCGCAGCTTGTATTGATAAGATGCGCTCGCATTGCAATTGACATCGTTAAAGCGAACAACGCTATTTGCATTTATTTTTACAATTCATATTTATTTTTGGCAGCCTTCGCTTTTGCCTTATGGCAAATGCTCCATATACCCTGCATGAGAAAGGGTATTATGAAATTCTTGAAAGTGTTTAATAGAAAGTCGAATAAAAACATTAAATGGGAATAAAATATTCTATATACAAACTGGAGTATATGAACTTTTTAACTAAATAAACATTGAATGGGAATAAAATAATACATTTATTTTAATGGAATAAAAAATATTCATTTTTTAAATGTTGTATATTTATTTTTATTTTATTTTATTTTTATTTTTTTATATTTATTTATTTTTTATTCCCATTCAATGTTTATATCTATAGTTAATTTTAATTATAAATTTTAAACTCAAAATTTTTATTGTATAAGCTGTGAATGGGAATAAAATTAATATAAATAAAATAAATACAAATAAAACAAGTAAGAAAGCTCTAGTCGAGACTGCTCGACTACGAAATCCCCTGAACCCGTCTTTTTGCTTACAAAAGAAACACACACACACATACATAGGCACATATAGGCACGCACGCATGGGCTGCAGTGTGGGCTTCTCATTGAAACTTAATGATTTAATAACTTTTTTTGTGGACCTACGTTCTTCATGAAACTTTTAGATTGTGATTATATCATTACTATGCGTGTATGTGCCGAAGCTCAAGTCTCTAGTATTTGAAATACGCATTTTACAAAGGTGAGGGTGAGGGGGTAAATATAGGGGTGGGGGGTGAATTATAACAAAAACGTTTAAAATTTGGAGACTCTGGCGCAAAAGATGTAGGAGATATAATTTAATAATTGACATTCGATAAGGTTTTTCATCGATAAAAAAATAATCGGACAAGTTATCGAAATTATGTGATAAACTCGATATGCGCGTGCTATATACGGACATTTTAAAAAAAGTTGAAGTCTCTAGCTATTGTATCTTCGGAAATCGACGCGTTCAAACATACGGACAGACGGACGGACGGACGGACGGACGGACAGACAGACGGACAGGGCTAAATCAACTTATCTCATCGCCCTGATCAAGAATATATATACTTTGTGGGGTCTGCCACGCCTCCTTCTGCCTGTTACATACATTCTAACAAAACCATTATACCCTGATTTCCCATTGAAAATGGGTTCAGGGTATAATAAATATAAATAAAATAAATAGAATAAAAATAAAATACAAAATAATATAAATTTTTATATTATATTATTCAAATTTATTTTAAACTATGTAAATTAATTCATCTTATGCGTTTTTGCCTTAGTTATTAGTACAAGAGATAAAGAAATTTTAGTTTTCTTACTTGCAATATTCGTAATTCTCAGTTATATATCACTCAGACAGCAAACCACTCGAATGGGTATATTATAGTCTAGCATACTCTCTCAAGTCCTAAAGAGCTTGCATTTTGTAATATGTATTTGTATATTTCAGCTTGTAACATTTAGTTATATTTCACTCAGACTGCAAACCACTCGAATGAGTATCATATAGTCTGGCATACTCGCCTTTATCACTTACATTCATTCATTCACTTGCTTCGCTTTGGTGGCATCTTTTTGGCTGGTATCGCTTTACGGCTTGCGGTTGCTGCAGCTCCTGTGGATGCAACAGCTGCGCTTCGAATCGAGTCGAGTCGAGTCAAGTCGAGCCGCAAGTGCTGGGCAAATGTATCTGCGGGCGAGTATCTGAGTATCTGGGCATCAGAGTATCTTGATATCGCCGTCTCTGCATATCTGTGTATCTTGGTAGCTTTGTGTATTTGCGTCTTGTGCCATATGTGGCAACTCGTGGCTGACGTCTATTGTGGCCCGCTTGACTTTTGTGCATTACGTAAGCGCAGCTCTTGCCGAAATGGCCCCCAGTCCCCCCCCTCTCTCTCTCTCTTCCAGCCTCTTCCGAATGATTGGAAGTAGTGACTGCAATTGCTGACTGTGTGTTGACTCTGTGTAGTTTTCGTATTGGGAATGAAGTGCAGCTCGCCGTTTGACACTTGCAGCTGTCAGCGCAGCACTGATTGATCGATTGCAGCTGTGTGTGTGTGTGTGTGTGTGTGAGTGAGTGAGTGTGTGTGGGAGCAGAAGGGTGAAGCCCAATGATTAACTAGGCCAAAACAAACATTTTGAATGCAACACAAACTGAGGCTAATGATTTGAACAGTTTGCATTGGAAGCAGCTGACAAAACACGCAGAGATCAATCAGCCACGGTATCAGGTGCTCAAAGGGAAGAGAGCAAACAAGTTTGGTGTTTATTAATATAACAATAAATGAGCATAAAATAACAATAGAACAACAAAGCAGTTAAAGGTATTAAAGTACTAGAAATAATAATAACTAACTAAATAAATGTAACTAGGTTTCCTTACTTCTTTGAAACAGTTTCCGTGTAATTTATTGCTAGTATTGCCTATCGTAGCCTAGGCCATTGACGGAAATCGATAAATGAATGAATATTCCTTGCGTAGTCTTGAGCAGTGAACTACTGTTGATTCGATTCATGATCATAGATCGAAAGGAACAAAAGTGGAAAGGGTTAAACGATATACATAAGTCTCTTTGCCAAAATATAAATTGTTGATAGTTTCTTTAGGACTACAAAACTTAGCATATCACATCGAGGGATCCTTTTTAGCAATTGATACTCTCTTTGGCTATAGGAACTCTTGCATGATTGGTCTTACTCTAAACTCTTTATCACTTTGAATAGTCGTGCAACATGCACTGTTGTGAACGTTTCCAGTTTCAAATACTCTCACAACTGCGTTGCATAAGAAACCATGACTGAGTTGTTTGTCACACAAATACATTGAATAAAATATGAATATAAGACAGGAATGCACAACATCTATGGGGAAAGAGTATTGACACGCTGAAAACTGGGAGATTGTTATATTTTTAGTTGATCACCCTGATAACTGAAATTGTAATCTTAGGTTATATTTTAAGTCAAATATTTTGCATTACTTAATTAATCAACTCTTATTGCTATTAAATTCAAAATGAGACCATATATAATATAATGTATATAATATAATATATATAATATTATTATAGCCTTAGCCGTCTTCATTTAAAGGTATATGTAAAATATTATAAAAAGATATACAGTGAACCAATAATGTCTTCGTACAGCAGCAACTTTTTTCTTTTGGGAACGAAAAAGACATATAAATAGTAAAAAACTAACCAAAATTTTGATGCAGTTTTATTATCTTATATATTATTCTTAATTTACAAAAAGAATTAGGTCAATATGTTGCTTAGTTTAGTAGTTATAGCTAAAAGTACATAAAAAGACACGAATTTTACTCAAATAAAGTCTTCGTACAGAAGCCGAAAATGATAACGGTTGTTTTCCAATCTATGTATTTGCATGCTCAGTCTTGCTTCACTGTATATTTATTTTAAAATATTTATTACCAAATGTCATTATATATTATATCTATAATATCATTGAGATATATGTACATATATTTATATACTTATATATCTAAATCTCAAACTTAGTCTCCAAGTTGATCTTAATTGAAATGATTTTTTATTTATGCCGCACTTATTTCATTTTCCTTTCATCTCTCTCTACCGTCTTCGCTTTTATCTATAATAAGCTACACTTGTAACGCATTTGAACTGTTCAGCCAGGTCAAGTGGGAATGCTCTGTACATTTGGAATGATTGATGAGAATCATTCAAGAGCTGCTTTCCGAGCGTTTAGTTGCTGAAAGGCCAACTGGGCAACCACGATTCCACCTTATCTATAATATATGAAAAAGTTTGCCGCACGTTCGTTGTCTTTTTTGGCTTTTATGTAAGCCATTAGGAATTTCTATTGATAAAACAATAAAATTTGATGCATGTGCTTAATGCATAATCTGTTACTCTGTATCTAAAAATCAGTTTAGTTCAACATTAAGAATTTATGAGATTTTTCATAATTTATTCAATTTGCTTTTTCTTTGATTTTCTTACTCCCGTTTTCGCTCAGTGCAGCTGTTAAACGTGCCCTCGACAGCATTTATCTATCAATTGTGTGTGCTGGCAACTGCTGCTGTTAGCCAAAACTGCAAGTCGACTCCCCCTGCCTCTATTCCCTAAAATTTTTGACCCCATTCAGAGAAACTTTCTTTGGAAGCAGCGCGCGCCGCACGAAATTAATTTAAATTTATTGTCTCAATTTATAATGCTGCAAATTGAGCGTTTGCCAAAAATAAACGTTGACAGCATTCGTGCGCATAGTTCAATGTCTCTCTCTCTCTCTCTCTCAGCTGTGCCACGCCCCCCGCAGGGCGGCCTTCTTCCAATTGAACTTGAACTTGGCTTTGGCATCGGCAAAAGGCAAAAGTCAAAAGTTTTTCCGATTCGCAATTGTATCTATGCGCATAGTTATTATAAAGTTTGCCGTCCATCTAAGTCCAAGTTGAAGTTTTCTAGTTTTTCCCTGCTTTTCCGCTAGATGGGCATGCGAATCTCGAGCTCGAGCTGTGGACACAGAAGGCAGAGCCGAACAAATTGAGTGCACACAGTCGGGCAGACGTTTGTCATTTGTCTGCTGTCATGTCAGTTGTCAGTTTGATTTTTTGGCTTCTTATTGTTCTTGTTCTTGTTGTTGCTGCTGCTGCTTGTTTTTTATGGTTATTTTAAATTGTAACAACTGCTATGACGACGTCCACGACGACAGCAGTCCACAGCAACAACAATAAAAATAAAATAAATAATAATACATGTATATATGTATATATAATAAAATGCCAAAAGACAAACAAAAGACAAATTGTGCACTCTGAGAGAGCGTGCTGACAATTTTTTATAGATTTTTCTATGCTCTACATGTGCAATTTGTGAAGGGGGTATATTGGCTTTGAAATAGCACAGATAAATAAAAATTTTGCCTAGTAAAATTATTTATTTTATGAATCTAAATTGTAAATTTTTATTAATTTAGTTTTTAATTCATTTAAATTAACAATTTAATATTTAAAAAGAAATGTTATTATTTATTAATTTAGTTTTTAATGCATTTAAATTAACATTTAATATTTAAAAATTTGTTATTAATTTATTATTTAGTTTTTAATGCATTTATATTAATAATTTAATATTTCAAAAATTTTGTATGACTCCAAACTTCATTTCAATTAAAAGAGATTACCTTGGGAAATAAATCATATTTAAATTATGAATTAAGTATTGCATTTTAGCATTTTTAGTTTAACAATCAAGGATTTCAATATAATTTTTTAAATGCTTCACAGGGCGCTGATACAGACCAATCAATCTGCACTTGAAATATTTCCTAAGCGAAACTGTCCTGAAATTGTTCTCCATTTAGTCTGCTATCAAGTAGATCAGTCAGATTCTTGGTAACCAACATAATTTTTCACTCTTTGAGCAAAGAGCAATCAGAAACGCATAATCATAATATTGATCTGGGAACTACTAAAGTCTCTGCATATATTATTTATATACCGTTTTGAGCAGTGTTTCCCATGCCATATCTATTCGGTAGAGCATCTGGGAGCACATTGCCTTCCGCTACATTTGATTGGTTTCGTATACTTTCGGTTTGACACTCGAGCTGCGCCATAGAGTTTTACAGTCGCTGACGTCTGAGCACTTTATCTTAATGTCAATTCTTTCCGTTCTCTCCCTGACTTCAGTTTCGGTTCGGGGTTTCGGGTTCTACTAGAAGGCGGCCTTCGTCGAATTGGGCGGTCCGTTTGGTCCCTCCGCTTGGTGCGTGCTGGGGCTGTGCGTGAAGCAGTTAAAACGACGTTCAAGCAAATTAACAATAAAATAACCATTTGTAAGTCAAGTTCGGGCCACGTTTAGAGCTGTCAAAAAATCACGACATCGTTGCGTTAATGGCGCTTAGAGCTGAGCTGAGCGAGATAAACTGGCGCTAGGATTTGCATTTACATATATATTAGACGGGCTTGAGGCCCTGTGACTCATCAGCTTGCAGCGCGGATTAAATGCACTGGGAAAAAATAGCCATCAAGTTGAATCCGATGTGAAAAGCCTAGCAATCAAATAGAGATCATTCTAGATTTAGATTCATCAATTTAAACGCTCAACAGAAAATAAAATTTGTATACCTAAGTCAATTATAATATTCAAGTTTTACTTGTAATCAAATATAACTAACATTTTCAATTGAGGCAAAGCTTGGCACGCAAATACTTGAGGTCAGGGATTATAATGAATTCATAAGAACAATTGCTGTAGAATTTAGTGACTTATCAATTCCACAAAAAATTCATTTAGTAATATAAATGGTTCAATTAAGAAATATGTATTAGAGTTTCTTATTGAAAAAAAAAAAAATAAATAAATATATAAATAAATAAAATTTAAAAAAATAAATAAATAAACAAATAAAATAAAAATAAATAAAATAATAAATGAAAATAAATAAAAAATGTTAAATAAACATATTTATATATATTTTTTAATTTTTAATCTGTTTTAAAGTCTTTAGTCTTTAAGTCGCTCAATAGATTTCTCTTAGTGTATTTGATCGCTTGCATTTAAGCTTTAAATGCAGCCACTCAAGGCGCTTGTGAACTCATTTGTGTTTGGTCTCTGCTTGCAGTACGACAACGTGAATTCGTGCCTGCACGTGCTGCGCAGTCAATCGGTGGGCGGCTTGGACAACATCACGACGAACGACATCTGCGCGGGTCGCCTCAAGGCTGTCCTTGCGCTGTTCTTTGCATTGAGCCGGTACAAGCAACAGGCGAAGCAGACAAAGTCCATTGGCGTTGGCTGCGGAGCTGGTGCAAGTACTGCAGCTAGCACAATTGGCGGTGGCTCTGTCTTGGGCATTGGCCTGGGCGGCAGTCTGAGAGCATCGACTGCCAACAATTCGCTGGACAGGAAACAACAGCAGGAGCAACAGCAACAGCAGCAACAGCAACAGCAACACAAGCAACAACAAACGCCACAGCAGCTGGCTCAATCCTTAGAGAACGGCAATGAGATGGTGAATCGGTAAGTGCAGCGAATAATTCTATTTAATATACCATTTTTGTTTGCATTTTAAACGTTAACGTCAACGTTAACAGTTTGTTACATAGCAGTCAGCTTTTGTCTGATTGCGATAACATAGTTGCAATGTTACGGTTCTTGTCTTCGCTAAATGAGTAGAGTAACTTGACGAAACTGTTAGTGCTGAGGGTTGGTGTCTCGACTGTCAACTTGACGAAAATTGCTCCACCTGTTAACCAAACGCTGAGTTAACAGCAGTTCTGTTAAACATACAGAGTAGAAATTCAAATTGCTATTTAATAGTGTTTTGTCTAAATTTGGAAATGAAAAATACAAAAATGTAACTTTTGGCACACGTTTTGAAATACACTTCTATATAAACTTTAATATAACAAATTAATTGAAAATTCAATTAATAAAAATGTATCTAATGTTATCTATTTATACATAACAATGAATCAGAAATTGTTAAAACTCTCTTGTTAGCATAACAGATTTGAGACCATGTTAAACTATGCTTGCTAGCTTTACATATGTTACACTTAACATATGATAAGCCTTAGTTCCTAGCTAAGCGTATGTTAGAGTCTTCGTAGCTCTGTTAGCTTGACATATGCTGGCTATGCAGAGGAAGCCTCGACTTTTAGTCAAAATTAACTCGTAGAAGCTAAAGAATCTCAATAAAACAAAATTATAGCATGGAATTTGGACCTTTTGGGCTTATGTATATTAAATGGCATTCCTCCCAGCTGTGCGTCTGTTAACGCGGATTTGCCGAAATGCCAAACAGCATTTTGCCCCTCCTTGGTCATAGCTCAGCCTCAAAGCGAACTCATATCAAATGGAAATGTCACAGATTTCCGATGCATTTGGCTTACACCGCCATAAGACTTCCGGCAAGACTTCATCTGGTAAAAAAAAAAAATGCCAAACAAGTTTAATATGATTTATTGGTTTGTTTGCCGGAAATTACAGGCGATTCAGCTCACTCCCTCCGCCAACATCTGTCCCCAACTCGTAAAAAAGGAACCCCAAGCCTCGGATTCCGTTTTGAGGCAGAGACACTAAGCAAACAAAATTGGCATACTATAAGAGGACAATCTGTGTGCGAGTGTTTGAGCTCTTGAAAAGCAGCTGAAAAATTCAAAACACGAGAATGGAAAATTAGAAAACTTTATTTTTTGCCGAGGAAAGCCCCATGCGAAGCGAGAGAGTGCGAGTGCGAGAGAGAGAGTTTCCGTCGTCTGCGTCTCGGGAGTTTTCTTGTGTGTTTGCAACCCTCGGGGAAATCCCAGCAGAGCAGACAGGAAACGGAAGCTTTTGTTGTGCTACCAAAAATGTGGATAGGGAAATGGGGACCACAGGGTACAGACCATTCGCCGTTTAACTCTCGTTTCGGGGTCTGGCAATCGCCCTCCATGTGTTGATGACTTTCACTGACTATGAAATTTAAATGCGTAACGGAAATGTTGGCAGTGTTATTTTTTGGTTGAGGGGCGCGTTGACTAGCAGACAAATAAATTACACTGGATTTTTATGGTCGTCCTTGCGCCTAGTTTGTGGTAGGCAACAGGGAAAAGCACGCACGGGGCTATAGGACAGCAGGACGGGACAGCAGGACGCCAGGACGATGACAACAATGCGGCAAGTTCATTTAAAGTTGCAATGCCATAAAACTTTCACTGCAAAGTGGAATGAACGCGGTCTGTGTATACCCTAACAGTGTTAAGCAGAAAGGAGAGATGGATGGAAATGGAAGGCGCATTTTATCAGGAATAATTAGAGGCGAGAAATAGGGCTGGCATATTAAAATTGAAATATTTCTTAGAGTCACACACTTTGCACATTTGCAAGAGTATTTTATATTCGGTTATAGCTAATATTCGTCTCCTTCTCTCGACTACATTGTGCGTTGTTTATAATGTCTGCGGTCTGGCGACCTAGACACTGAAACCCTGTGCTGTCCAGCCTGCTGCAGAAGTTTCAGCTGTGCCAAAGCAACCCCCAAAAATGTCAAGCCAACCATTAGCGAATGGCAATGTGGGGCCACCAAGTGGGGGGAGGGCTCAGCAATGTACATCTGAAATTCAAAAGCATTTTTAACGGCAAGCGACAAGTCGAGCAGCTGGTGCACAGCGTTTTATAAAGTTGCCTCGCGCGCACGACTTTCTGCCAGCAGTTTGCAAGTTTTCTGTAGCTGGCACTGATTTGGTCTTCCGCAGTTGCCACCAGCCACCAGCCACCAGCCAGGCAACATGTTGCATATAATTAAACTAAAAATTGCGAGAAAGCAAGCTGTTTGACTCGTTCTCGAGACGGAAGACTTCAGCAACAGCTGATGACATTTCCACCCTGTAGATGGTGCTGGAGCCGGAAAGCTGCCATTTATAACTGCAAATTGCGAGCGCAGACATTGCAACAATATGTGCTCCCAAATGTATTTATAACATTTGTAACGGAGCCAAGAAGGATCTCTGGGTCGAGAGGCTGGGGAGTTTAATGGCTTCAAAATAACCCCCGATGCGACGGGACGTGGGAGGTCACATAATTGACATGCGGCAGCTGAGGGCGTGAATTCCAATGCATACGCTCAAGGAGCTAAGCCAAAGCCAAGCCGAAGGACTAAACTCTGCACGGGGGTAGCCCCCATCCAAGGCAATGGGGGCTGTGTGCTGCCAAGGGGGTAGGTAAAGCGCCCACGTGCGTGTGTTCTCTCTAATTCGCATGCATTTATGCGTGACCAGGCACAGGACACAAACCAAACCAAAATCAAACCTGGCAACAGGCACGCAAGCAGGCAACCCGTCTGGTAGGGGGTAGTCCATCAGGGAGTTAGCTGTTGCAGTTGTCCTGGCTACAAAGGGATCTCTCGCTCCTGCTCTCGACAGACCAGTCACACCACAAGTTGTCAGCTCGTTTTGGCCAGAAAGCTGTGTCCTTGTACGCCCGCTTGTTGTCTGGCTTAACTTTTGTTGCCCTGCGGGCTCGAGTTTATTGCTGCCTTGTAAACACCAAGTGGGGTAGCTCACTGCGTGTCACTTGTCTAGCATATCCAGTGTACGTCTACAGGGTATTCGTCTGTGCGAGCATCCTCTCGTCTGCCCGGAGCGGAGACCACGTCCTGCATGCTGAATTTATAATTCCATTTGTGGTTTTAATTTCGTAAATGTGAGATTAATTTTATTCAATTTTCTGTGTGAGGGTTGAAGGAAAACAGAATATTCGAATTGCTAGAGACCCAGACTCGTTGCTCGCTTCATTGACTCCCAATTGTCAATGTCCCGCCTCGAAAATGAGGCGGAATTGGCAAAGTGGGTGTGGCAGAGCGAACAGTGATTAAGGCCGCTTAACTGTCTGTGTGACTGTCGCTGTGGTTCACTTTTGTCGCATTACTTTCCCGACGCGCTTCCGAATTTCGCCTTGATTCATCCAAAAGGTTCTTGACTAGCAATTCATCCCGTGAGCTCAGCGCCGAGACATAGATATCCCGCGTAGCTCGGAAATTGCCGCAGTTATACAAGTGTTCGTTCTCCAATCGAAGAAAGTTCCAAATGAAACGTCGCTTGATCTCACAAATGCTGTACAACGTCCTTATATTGTTGGGCAGCAGCAGATCATTGTATATCAAGTACACCTCGAAAGCCCAGAAGAAACGTACTGAGAGATCCGCAAGGATGGCGTAGTAGTAAAACCACTAAAGCAAATAAGCAAAGACGAGAATAAGTGCGTATTGCCAGAACAGTCAAGTCGAACTTACCTTGGGGTAAATTAAGCGCTTGCGAAGGAATATATTTTTGCCCTTCCAGATCTTGAACAGGCCGTAGTCTTGCAGCAAGTCCCAGGCCGTGCAGTAAATGGTCGACACGAGGGTGCTAGCTAAGTAGCCCCAAGTCCAGGGATTCGCAAAGATGCTTTGGTACTTGTCTGCATGAATAGATATACATATATAGACTGAGTTCAGATGAGAGCATAGTTGGGCCACTTACCGCTCGTCTCCATTTGTATGGTTGAGATCACGCTAACGACGAGTGTAGAGCCATAGGCGAAAGCATTAACCAAATATGAAGCTGGTCTAATGGGACTGTCGCGATAGCGCTTTATGCATTGGGCCATCCGGAACCAGGCGGGCAGGCAACGCAGCACGGACACCATAGTGTCTGGCTCGAAATCGAACGTATTACCTCTATCCATCGAGTAACGCACGTAAAAGCGAATCAAATGGTAGTAATCCACTGAGCACTGCACCAAGGAACCCAGCTGATCGGCTATCCAAAAGTCCGCAAAGTGCACGTAACAGAACGGAGCGGCCAGAATGCGTCCGAAACACTGCAAAATCCACATACGAGCCGGAAAATTCATAATATGCACTGGATTCAGGAGCAGCGCCAGCGGCAGCACCAGTCCAATTAGCGGAATATAAAACTGATCCCTCACACCAAACTCCTTGTGATGGATGAACACCAGCATGGCCAGCACACAGACATACCCAAAGAAGCTGGCTGTGCTGAGCAGCTTGAGACACTCCGTCTGATTGCGAGGATTTAGATCGAAGATAAGCACGTGATTAATGCCCACTCTCTGCCACACACAGACGTTGGCCACCACGCTGAACCCATAGAGCATTAAGATGAACGGGCCGCGAAACAATCGAGTAAAGATGAAAAACTGTTTCGTGTTGCTAAATAGGATATAGGCTGTAAAAGAGTATAAGCATGGAAAAAAAATATTAGATGAACTCTATTTGAACATCAGTTAATGAATGAACAAATGGCGATCCGTCCGTCAGTAAGCCTCTCTAGACCCATATCTATAAATTGGTCTTTTAATCTTTCCATACAAATAATTAGAACTACCTAGTTCTATCAATCAATTAGTCTTCCGGTCAATCTATCGGTCATGAGAGATGTAGTTCATCAGTCCAACTCAGTCAGTCAGATGGGGACTTATGTCAATCAATAAAAAAAAGTTCAGCAATCAATCAATCAGCAGATGGATGCAACTTCAAAGGTCAGATTTCTTACCGGATATAACACAAACTATAAGCGAGACTATAAAGAGACCCATGAATACGCCCGCTGAGAACACATAGCCTATCGATGTGGCTTGACCCAAGGGCGGAACTCTGAGCTTTTCCATTGCCTTGCCACGATCACCGTCTGTTATGTATTGAGTAAACAGATCCTCAACTTCGGATATCATTTCACGCAGCTCAATTCCGTCGATATTTAAGGACGTGACATCCAAAGTGTTCTGAATCCATCTAGGTCCATTGGAGGTCGGTAGATACTTCCTGCACTTTTGGCTCAGTTTGAAAAAGCACGCATAGTTGAGCTGCTGGTAATTGTTGAGTAACACCAGACTGAAGTAGAACTCGGCATAGGCGCGATCCAGTTTGCGCAGATTGCGCGGCTGGTCGGCTAGCGGAGGCAGCCCTTTGACGGCACCCGTAGCACTCGCTTCGTTTTGACCCTTCATGTAGAGCAGCTTCACCTTCAGCGTGGCATGCTTACGCCTTGCCTCAGCCATTTTGTATTCGAAGAACTCATTCACCCGCTTCAGCTCGGCGGTCAGCTTTGCATAGAACTCGTCATTGAAGTTTTGACAATACACATTATATACGTTTTCGTCCCTTGGGTTCGGCGCATTTTCCAAAGCGGTGTATAGTAAGGCCTTCAGCTCCTGTGTAGTCAGATGGGATCATAGAATTAAGGACGTAATCTTTGGTCTTGCTGTACCGTACTAACCTCATAGTTGACATACTGCTGCCGCCATTCACTTGTTAAGTGACTCTCAAAAGTTTTGTCGAGCTTCATATTGACTAAACTTGTATTTCGTAATTGCTCTGATGACTGATAACTCAACTGTAGGAGGATGCAAATTCAAAGACAAATATCCTGCCGAAGTACTTGTCGTAGACCACTAGTAAATAATTCAGTTTTTAGTAAATATTTGTGGACAATGAGATATTAATTGGAACCATTAGTTCGTTAGATAAACTTCTTTATATATCTAAACGTATGCAATACAGACATAGGATAGACCGAAGGAAAAAATGTATATTATTATTTTACCCATTCTGTTAACCCAGCCTAAAGGCATATTAAAAAGGCATTATCTTTTTAAATATATTTCATATTCATATTTATTTCATTGCTGAATAGAACTTAGTTAATACTCAAGACATCAGTTTAAGGGAAATCAATTTTGGATATTGTGGATGATTTTGCAATATTCCTTTAGAAACTCGATCGCTTGCCGGTCTGTACGCTCTTGTCGATTCTGGAGTCATCCTCTGTGAACTTTCCGATGGGTTGTAGGTAAATGTCACGATGGGCACGGAAATTGCCGACATTGAACAAATGCTCGTTCTCCAGGCGCAAATAGTTCCAGATAAATCGTCGCGTCACCTCCAGGAAACTGGCAATCGTCTTGCAATTGTGGGGCAACAAAACATTATAGTAAATAAAACATATCTCCAGGACCCAGATGAAGCGTATCAGAATGTTCGTTATGATGGCAAAGTAGTAAAAGCTCTGTGGATATTGTTAAGATGATATTAGTTAGCTTGAAGTGACGATGACTCTCGGCAGCTATATCCATACCTTACGATACACGAGATGCTTGCGCAGAAATATATGTTCACCTTTCCAAACTTGAAACAGACCAAAGTCATAAGTCACATCCCAGACTGAGAAATAGATGGCTGATACGAGAGACGAGAGTAGATACGGCCATATCCAAGGATTTTCAAACATACTATGATAATCATCTGCAATGAGAAGGGATTGATGAGATCAATGAGCAACTGTGATATACCCTGTAAATAAGTGAGAAAATAATCTTGACATCCTTATGTACAGGGCACTTGCAGGGACATACATACCACTCGTTTCCATTACAATTGTGGAGAAGATGACTACAATGATGCTACTGAAATATTTGCAAGCATTCAGGAAATATAAATGCGGCTTATTGTGCTTATCATAATAACGTCTCAGGCACTGGGCTAAGCGGAACCAGGGCGGCAGACAACGTATGATCGGAACCACAAAGTCCGGCTCAAAGTCAAAGGCATTGGGGTATTTCATGTAGTAGCGAAAATAGAAACGCACCAAGTGATAGTTGTCCACAATGCATTGAACCAGCGAAGTGAGCTGATCGGCGATCCAGAAGTCGGCGAACTGCACATGGAAGAAGGGAGCAGCTATGATTCTGCCAAAGCAGCGCAAGATCCACATTCGCGCTTTCAAATGGAGCATGGGAATCGGGTTGATCAGTAGCAGCAACGGCAGCCCGATGGAGATCAAGGGAAAGTGGTATGGAACGTCCACGCCGAACTCCTTGTGATGCAGAAACATGAGCATGGACAGAGTGCAGATGTAGCCGATGGCGCTGGCTAGCTCCAGAAACGTCGCCGGAAACACTCGCTTGCGCGCGTCCAGCTCAAAGATCAGCACATGATTGATGCCCACCCGCTGCCAGACGTACACATTGATCGACAGGTAGAAGCAGCAGAGCACCCAGGTGATGAGACCCCGATACATGCGGCCGAACGTGTAGAGCAGCGTGCTATCGCCCGCATAGATTACTGCAGGAGTTAGGGGAGAATGGTAGGCGGTGTAGTTGAGGGCTGACTGGGTGGACTTACGCGAGAGTAGCACAACAATGGCGCTGACTACGAACAGGCCCAGCATCATGCCGGCCATGAATACCCTCGCGGGGGGCGAGACCTGGCGCAAGGGCGGCACTCGCAGCTTTTCCATGGCCTTGGCGCGGTCTCCGTGCGTTAGATGGATCGTATAGAGATTTTCCACGTCGGTGATCATCTGCATCAGCTCCTCCTCCTTGCTGAAGGGCGCCTGGCTAACGTACTCCTTGAACCAGGCCGCGCCTCTTTCAGACTTGATGTGCTTGTCGTACTTTTTGCATATTTTGCGAAAGGCCGTATAATTGAGGCTCTGGAAGTTCTGGAGCATGATCAGACTCAGATAGAATTCGCTGCACACGAAGCCCATGTGGCGGGCATTGTAGGTTCGTATGACTGCGGTCAGCTGGATCTTGATCTCGTCCAGCTTGCGACGCGCCTCGGCCAACTTCTGAGCGAAAAAATCCTCAACGCGACTCAGCTCCTGATGGCAAACAGCAAAGAAATTGCGCTGGAAATTCTCGTAGTATTCCGCAACTTCCGGATCAACAGAAGAATCCTGCTCCCGTATATATCTACTGGTCCTTGGCACCTGCCTGTCGGGCGCGTTGACCACCGCGTTGCGTATCATGGCGTCTAGCTCCTATATAGGAATGATAATTATTTCTAGATGATACTAGATACTGATGTAGATATTTTACCGCATAGTCCATGTATTGCTGACGCCATTCATGTGTCAAATGGCTCTCAAAGGTCTTTCCAAACTTCATAATGTCCTTCTACAGTGAATTCTAAGAAAATTACAGTAATATTCCCTAAAATACAATTTACACACATCTCCTTTGCTAAACACCTACTCTGACGAGATTATTTTATTCGACGAGCGTCCTAAGATATTGACAGTTGGAAATAATCCCAGTTTTTCAAATGGGAATCTCTATATGACTGGAGAGCTAGGTGCAAAATGGAGCCACTGTACAAATTAAATGAGAATTCAAGGGGGAATGCAATGTCAGAAAAGTTTTATATTTTAAATAACGATTCCTAATTATTTTAAAGTTAGCTTCATTTCAATAAGAATTATATTTGATTTTAATTTTTAAAGAGAATAGAATGGTAATTTTTTTTTCAACTTGTATTTTTATATATATTTTGTTACAATATAATAATCCCGTATAGAGATTTACTGGAATTTATATAAAACTCCCAATAATATGTACCCTAAATAAATGCATTATAAATATTTTTTAAATATTATAGATGAAATGAAAGCTAAAATTCAACAGTAAAAAGTCTAAAAAAAAGTTAATATATCTTATTTTTTTGCAATATTTCATCGATTATTTTGATTTCTTCCAATTTTGATCCTACATATAAAGTTTAACTTCGTTGGTACTTTTTTTAAGTCTTGATTACATATTCTATTCTTTTTAGTATATATTTCATATTTCAATTTCAATAAGTCTCCATAAATGGCCTTCAAGTGCACACGCTGTTGAGTCAGCCCACTTAAGCCCCGCCCTGATTTCGAAAGACATCCCCCGCTTCACGCACATGCATCCCATTCCATCTGTTGTCAGCTGCCCGTGTCTCGGATGTTATTCTGGTCCAACAGCCCAGGCAGTGTAACGAGATTGTTTCCTTGATACACTGCTCAAAAGTCACAAAACTTACTTCATATCTGAATTTTATGAAATTTTCCAAGGTATTTTGTTTGGAAGAGCGGTAAAATATTCTTCATTTCAGTACATGTAAATTATTCCGATTAGAAAATATAATTTGGCGAGCAGTAGAGTATTAAACAGTCAGTAACATGATATGCATTTTTCCCGCTGCTGCTTGACATTTTCGCTTTTGTTTTTGCGGACAGTCGCTCGCTTCCGGGTTTTGGTTTTTATCCTGCCTCATCGCGGTCTTTAATATACATTTTTTCGCATTCTGCTGAAGTGGATGTCGAGCTACATTATATTTTGTGCGTTGGCTTCTGAAAAATTTGCAAAAGGGAGCTTTAAACTGCGTTGAGCAGGAACTAAGGGTTGCTGGGCTAAGCAGCCCCCAAAAAGGAAGAACTCTTTAAAGAAAACCTTAGAATGCTCAATCAACGCGCAGAGCTTCGCCATTCGATTTCAGCTGCCAGCAGTTAGTCATATTTTTCTAGTGGCAAACAAAGAAAATGGCATTCGAGTGGTTAACAAGGGGCGAAAATGTCGTCTACAGGCATGCCAGAGGGGGGGCTTGATTTCTACCTCATCATCAAAGCGAACATTCATCTCGACTAACGTGAAAAATGTGAAACAATTGCAACGATGATTACTTTTGCCCCGCCCCACTTTCTGGTTGTTGTTGTTGTTGTTGCTGGAAAAATGGTCGTAAGGGAAAATTGAATTGGTAAAAGTTTTCCCTGGCCCAAGGGAACATTTGCTCTAGGCCAGCATAGAAGGGATGCCGAGAAAGAGCGAGAAGCAGGTGAAGAGAAAGAGAGAGAGAGAGAGTCAGGTGAAACAGTTTCATAATTATATGCTAAGTACTCTAGTAATTAACTCCCCTGGGATGGGCTTTTCAAGAACAGTTAGATGCTGATTAAACCGTTGACTGAGCCCCATCAAAATTTAAGCCATTGACTGGGCGCAGGCAACGGGCGACAAAAATTGGCAACATCTGCACAATAAGCACATAAAACTCCGACTACATTTAATTTCCGCTTGGATACAAACGTGCTGCTGTCAGCTATGCTAGAACCATTTAGATACCCTATAGTGCTAGGAGTGATTCCAAGGGGTATACCAGAAGTTCGCTTTAATAAGCAGAGAAATAATTCTCGATTGAACCAATTTACTGCTAGCTAAAATGAAATTATAATAGAGCTATATAAAAGATAGACGTAAGTTCTTGAACAGCTCGAAAATATTATGTCTATCTATCTATAGAGTGTTTTATTCTCTTAAATGTGCATAAAGTTTTAATTGCAATGAATAATTGCATCTTCAAATGTAGAGCTCATAGAAGATACCAATTCACAAGTCTCTAAAGTGGTTCAACAAATAGTTTTAGTTTTACCAACTTACAGGGTATTAACTAACCATCAACACTCAAGTCAAAGCAAATCCTATTGTGTGTTTTAGTAGCATAACGAAAGAAGCAAATAAAAATATTTGCATAGACAAACTGTTGGACAATTGGATAGACTAGCGGCCAAGTGAACAGCCGGGTGTAGAATGCCAGCCACAGTGGGCAGTGGGCAGTGGGCGGTGGGCGTTGGAAGGTGGGCGTGTCAGCTGGAGCTGCATAAAATGAAAAGTAAACATAGCAACATTTCGCTGCCATTGAAATGATAAAGTGCGCCGGCTGCCAGTACGACAAAAGGCAATAAAATGCATGCTTAGTGCTCTGCGCTGTGCGAGGGTTGCCAGAAGGGGTTGGAGTTGGTGTGGAGTGCGGTAGCGGGAGCGGTAGCGGGAGCGTGTGCTTAATGGCATTAGTAGTTTGTGTAGTTGCCGGGCAATAGATGCGGTCCAGCGCAAACTGGAGAGTTACATATGTGTCCGTCCGTCTAGCATTTGTTTTGCCTTCTTTTTTTCTCTTTTTTTATGCGTCTGTGGCATGTGAATGGCTCGAGCTCGGAAGCCGTTCATGCTTTTTGGATTTGTATAAACAAAGATTTATTGGGTCTAGTTTCAGTCGTTTTTTTTCGGGAATGCGCGCTTTAACTGGCCTTAAAGTGCTCTGTCGAGGGACGAAAGTTTTTTTTTCATTCTTTGACAATAATTGAATTTCACATAAATTTGGAATTCTTGTTTCTTGTTCATGCACATATTCTATAATTGTATTTTATGCTCTATTGAAGCGATTTATTTTCGCTGATTTGTTGGTGTGAGCAAACGCCAAACGTTCTGGGAATATTTCTGATAAATTTTCATTTACTTTATAAATTCATTTAAAATTTTGACTACAACTTTCTTGGAACTAAGTTGGTAGCTAGATTTTTGCAACTTTCATTACCACCCATGCGCAGCTGTGCGCCCCTTCAAGAGGCTTCAGCCTAGTTTATAAAGTGTAAGCCTACAACTAGTTTGTCTAATTCCAATTGCCTATCACGTAAATTGGACTCATATTTCGACAGGCGGCAATAAACTTCAAAAAAACAGCTCCATAAACTAGTAAATCGGGCAAGTGCAAAGAAATCGCCAGCGAGCGAGCTGGCGCGCGTTTCAAGTAAAGCGGCTTAAATCAAGTTGCGGCAGACAAGCCAAGCGAGTTGGACTAGCAAATACCCTATAAGCTGGCTTAAAATGCAGTAATATGCTAGAATGAAATTTATTTATTTGGTATTTTTTAATATGAAAACAACTGTAATTACTTTGCTTGAATTGATGAAAAATAGTGTAAAATATATGCTAATACATAATAATAATATAATAAATATATTCTTCATAAATCTAAGTATTTTACAATTCTCAGTCTCAGAGCTATTAAACTTCTTCGTTCTTAACACAAATTTCTGCTATCTTTTGCCAGATTCATATCAAGACAGCATTCTAATATACCCTTTCTTTATGATATTCAACATATGCAGTAAACCCAGATTTGTAATGGCTTTCAGCAATTACAGGGTATCAGATGAGACAACAAACTAAACGAGTTTCGAACCAATCAAGTGGAGTTATGCCCCATTAGAAACTTAACTTGCAATGATTAAACAATTTTCCACTCATTGTTGTTGTTGTTGTTGTTGTTGCTGCAACGTCTCCTTGGCGACATTTCTTAATTCATATTATGGAAGAAGCAGAAAAAAAAGTGGCAAATAATTTGCGATAATTGCCACGAAGCAGCAAACTGTGGTTCAATTACAGCGATTTGTTTGGCCAATAACTTTTGGCTAACTTAATTGTAGCTGATGTTGGCTTAGCTGCTGTTGTTGTTGCTTTGGTTGTTGTTGTTGACCCCGCGACTGAGCATTGAACTTCAGCTGCAACAGATTGTCTGATTGAGGGGAGGGTGAGGTTAGTGCAACAACTATTTATAGCCGGCACCAGGGGTGTCATTTTAGCTTTTTTCCCGTCAGATCTGGCTTTATTTGAAGTCCCAATGCGGGAAAAATTTGAAAACGGCGGGTTGCGGGAATTCTGGCTTTAAAAAAAATTAATTTAGCTCTATTTTAGCTTCATTTAATTTTCACGATTTATTTTGCTTTTTATCTTTCTCAACACTAAAAATCATGAATACAAGTATCGATACATGATTTTGTATCACGAGATCTTTTCGTGGTTTGAGTAACAGCTGTTTGTGTTTTAAGTTTTACTGAGTTGAGAATACTAGTTGAGAAATTTCGAAGGTATACAAGCAAAGTGTTCGCGATGTGTGGCTACAGGCTGACGAGTTTAAAGATTGGCTACGGAAAGACCTAACAGATTCCACCAGGGCGTACTACAGTTACTGCAAGTGCGGTCTTACTGCAAAGCTGTGCGACTTGCGTGCCCACTCCTCAATAAAAAAACACAGAGGTGCACTAAGTGGATTTACACAAAAAGAAAAAATTGATTTTAGGCAAACTCCATCGAAAACCACGGAGCAAGAGGTAGCACTTTGCCTCTTTGTGGCAAAGCACAGTTCAATTGCTCCAATAAACCACCTGGGTAGTCTCTGCCAACAAAAATTTTGCGACAGTATTACTGCGTCTCGCATAAAGCTGCACCGTACGAAATGTGCATATATTATAAAAAATGCTACGAGTACACATTGCCTCCTAAATGGATGCAAGCAGTAAGCAATCGAGCTTATTATCCAGACGAAGAGGCAGTGAGTTTGGATGAACTCATAAATGAGCTGCAGGCCTAATCAAATTTAACATTAACGTGAATTTAAAATAATTTTTAATTTTATTATTATGTTTAAAAGAATCTTGTATTATTATTATCAAGTCTGTGAATATTAATTTAAAACAAATGAATAAAAATAAATTAATTTAACTAAGAAAATTATGTTTTTAAGCCTAGCTTTTATTCTGGCTTAATTTTTCTTAAATTTAGCTTCTTTTAGCTTCTTATTTTTGCAAATCTGGCTCTATTTGCTCGAAAAATTATGACAGCACTGGCCGGCACCAAATGACAACACAGACAAGTTGCAACCACCCACCCCCGAGCCGACCCGAGGAGCATATGACAGCCAGCTGTGCGCATCGAACATGCTCGAAGAGCCGAGCTGCCAAACATGTTGCGCTCGGCTCAATTCAGTTTGCGAACGCAACGCGTCGAGTGCGGAACGTGCGAGAGAAGTGTGCGCGTGTTTCGCCGGCAATTTTTAAGTTAATTTTGTTTGTTTTCAAAATAAAAGCGTGCCCGGAAAAGGCGGCAAAATATTAAACAAAAAATATTGAGTGAAGAGATTGCTCAGCTTAGTTTCTCAGATGTGCCAAAAAGTCCAAGTGTGTTAACTTGTTAAAATAAATACAAATATTAAATGAAGGCAAATCAATGAGGCAAATCAAATCATAATTAATATAAACATATGAAAAAATAAATATTTATTTAATAAAATAAAAACCTAAGCTGATTTGACTTTGGTTTGGGCAAACAGCTACAAAAACAGAAAATCAAATAATTAAATCAAAATCAAATAATAATAAATAAATAAATATTAAACAATAAAAAAAACGAAACTAATACTACAAAAAAAAAAAAAAAAATAAATAAATAAATAAAATAAAATAAAATAAAAAAATAAACTACGCAAAAATATTATATTTTCTGATAATTGAACAAAATTTAAGCAAAAAAAAAAAAAAAAAATAATAATAAAATAAAAAAAATTTTATAAACAAAATAACATAAAAAAGTAAATAAAATATGTATAAAATATATAGTAAAATATATGTATAAAATAAAATAAAAACAAAAATATTAATATTAACGTATTATTTTTAAAATTCATTTATTAAAAAAATTATCAAAAAAAAAAAAAAAAAAAATGTTTTATATTTAAAAGTTTAAAAATACTAAATAAATGACGACATAAATAAATAATTAATAAATTAAAAAATTTTATATAAATACATATCATTTAAATTAAATAAATTTGAAAGATTAAACAATTCTACAAACATTTAATTTTCTTATACAGAACAAATATTTGTATAAATAAATTACTTCAGTTAAATAAATGTTAAATATAATTTTGATTTGCAAAGAAAAGCAATGAAATAAAAAATGAAGCAAATATTAAATGTCTTAAATTAAGTGTCTGCGAATGTTGCAGTTTTATGGAATTGCAGCTATGCTACAGTACTCCCTCTCTCTCTCTCTCTCTCTTTTCCCGCGTTATCTGCTGTCTCTGTCTGTGTCTGACTCCTTTTTGCCTGATTTTGCGCATAATTAACGCCTTATCGCATTGCACACAAATTAAAAGGCTTAAATACAGACAGAAACAACAGCAACATAAGCCAACTCTTTGCAGACAACCTCAATGGACCAAACAGCCAGACAAATTCCATTTTAGATAAGCGCGTATTTTATTTATATTCCTCCAAAATTGAAATCCAGCGAAATTGTTTTGCGGTGTAGCTGAGGGATTTGTTAGTTTATAAAAAAAAAACTCGCTCAGTTGGAAACTTTTTAAAACTTTATTTTGGTCTATTTGGAAGCAGATAATGTAAAACTTTTGGAGCGCAAAATATAATAATAATTATGTTCTCTTTAATCATTTAATTTATTTTAATTATTTTAATGTTTATTTATTTAGCAGAAAACAATAATTATGTTCTCTTTAATCATTTATTTTATTTAAATTATTTTAATGTTTATTTATTTACCAAATGTTTGATTATAAAATTTCCACTTGGTTTTGCTAAAAACATTCTAAGTAATTCGTTAATTAGTAACTCTCGATTCTTATCAAAGACTTATTGACAGTGGAGTGCTTGAGGTACATATTTTCCTTGCCCCCTAGAACTTTTCACTTTCCATTTGACTGGCTTCCTCGACGTCGACAGTTTACAGCAAAGTTAAATGCGAGCCACAAGTTAATTAAGCGGGCACAGAGCACAGGCATTGGCAATTAGAACTATCCGCCCCATTAGACTTAGCTTATTTTGGGACCAGGCGTTAATCTGCAGTCTCATCAGCGCTTTGGACAATGTTTGCCTACCTCAAGATGTGCGGCTGATAAGTCTAACCGGTTTCCGAGCCACTCCGCACGGCGTGTGTCTCCAATTAATCTTCATTTCTGACTCGCGCTTGAGCTGTGCAGCTGAGTTTTCTAATTTAATTTTATTCAAGTGGCAGCTGCGGCCCCAAATAAAAGGATTTACAACAGGATCCTTGAGGGGCTGACTAATTGTGAGTCGGCCAAAGGAAAGTTGAATTGAGAGCTGAACCAACTACGTACGGCTCAGTTCACAATTTAAAGTAAGTCTAATTGCAAGTCTGTCTGCCCCTGACAACTGACAAGCTGTCAGAATCATCATCATCTGCTTTCTGGGGGTGCATTGAACCGTTCAGCAACCCCTGCCCCCTGACCGGCAGCAAATCAAAGCCCACGACAGAAATTTGAGATATCAAAAAGCGAGCTGTCAAAATACAAAACAAGCGACAGGCCAAATGAAAAATCAATTGCGGTGCACAGTTGGAGAGGAGTGGAGAGGTGTGGGTGAGGGGATTATGGGCAAATGAGCGGGTCGTATTCGAGTACTTACCGTAGGTAACAGCCGAAACGAACTTTGACTAATGATAGCATTCATAGGGGCCCCTGTCTCTCAGTCTGTCAGTCGTCCCGCGTGTGAATGAGGGAGCGCGGATTATGCTCACATAAGTAGCAGAAGCGTCAACCTAATGATTTAATTATGATAATACGATATTATGGCCATAGGGTGTCAGCCATCGAGCTATCCAGCTATCATATGCATACGTCTAAGAGGGTCTCTTGATAATTATTAGTTTCGGTTCACGGTTATGGGTTTTTCATGTTAATTTGAATAGTGGAGGCTCCATGAAAAATGTGAAGTGCTTGCTAGGGTTGTACGCAAAAGCAATTGGAACTAGTTCGCAGACTTTTGTTCTATGGCTAATGCATAGGAACTGAATTAAATGTAAATTGTAATTCGACTAAGAGCTGATATAGATTATGAATATAAATATTTATTATATTCAAAATATAATAGCTCAAATGATGAGGAACATCAAAATCCATGTAGATTTCGGTATTTCTTGATGGATTTATATAAAATAATCATTAAATGTATAAACAAAATGTATAAATTAATAAATTATATACATTTACATTTAAGTTTTAGTTTTTACACTTTTTAAATTCATTGAAGCAGTTCCCAAAGTAACTTAAGTAATTTGATGTGACTTATTTGATTCAATTGAACTAGTTCCTAAATACACTATAACGTGCTCTATGCTATGTAAACAAGATTAGCTTTGATGGAGCTCTGTAATATCGGATTATAGGGTACTCCCGATTGCTGTTATTAATCTGCTCATAAGTGACTGTGGAGGGCCTCTTGGCATATCACATAATGCTCACTTGAGAACCGCTTCGGAGCTCTCTCCCCCACTCTCTCTCTCTCTCTCTCTCTACGCCCTAACTAATTGGACAATTCATGGAATATCACGTACGTCGATTGAACCGCAAAGTTTTTGACACAGTTAGCCGCCGCTGGGCCTTTCGCACACAGTTCAGCTCAGAGCAGTGTGGTTGGGTTTCTGTTAAGAGTTGTTCTTATCAGAACATTGCACTTTTTGCCCAAGAAGCAACTTTTGCCGGGGCTCTTATCTATGCCGTCGCACGAGGCCCGAAGGCACTTTGTGCAAAATTTATGAAAATCGTTGCGGGAATGCAGTTTGCATAGGGCCGGGCGATGCGCGCAGACAAGAGGAAGCGGGGCCTGATAACTGGAAATTGACGTTTAGTCACGTACGTTGGCTAAAAGGAAAATTATTTAATGTGCAGAAGTGGCAAAGAGTTGTTAAAGTCAAGAATGTGCCGATAATAGCCAGAAGGAGCAGGAAGGAAGTAGCCAAAAGGGAGAGCAGAGAGGAAGAAGGGGATGCGATGCGACGATACGGTGCTAGCTCATAACTTTTATCACATGCTGTAGATGCCTTTACTTTACCTCTCCCAGTTTGTCAAAATGCAATTTTAGTTTTTGACAGGAAATTCACGGAATATTAATTCGCCTGCACTTTTTTGCCTTTGCTGTTAGACAATCAGGTTTGGGTTGTAGCTCAATGTCTGAGCCCTGGTTGAATGTTCATAAATCTAACAATGCAGCCGCTCAATCACAATGCCACGCCTACTCGCTGGGCGCCTGGGCACATGCAATGCATATCAAATGGCTGGTTGGCAAGTCCAAGTCCAAGACGAAGAAAACAAAGTACGAAAAAAAAGTAAAAGAACTTCAGCTTGGAAGTTTAACAAATAAATTTGTGTCAAGATTTATGTTGCAGCTCCGTTTCAGTCCGTGTTCTAACAGCCTGCCCCCTGGCACGCCCCCTCGCTTAGCCGGTTCTTAAGTTGGCTTTTAATGCGCCGTAAAACTGACATAAAGAAAATACTTCCATCTAAATATAAACAAACGAAAGACAGGCACTAAAAACAATGGATACCGGGAAGCAGCAAGAGAAGAGAAAAAGTTACCTACGACGTGACGAAGCTAATATACCCTTGCGAATATTTATGGAAGTTTTATGAAAATTATGGTCTTTAAAGAGCTCATATATTTTATATAGGAAAAGGCGAGAACCGGCTTTATATACTATATATAAACTCTTTATAAGCATTATTTACATGGAACAATTGAATTATTTCAATTGTTTTCTTTTTTGCTTCTTAGTCTTAGATACATTTATTCTACGGCCTTCAGCTAGATTTGTCTTCAACAGAAAATAAATAGTATATATGTATATATATATCTTAAGAAAAGTAAAGTATTAAAGGAATCCAAGCACACTGGGCAAATTATGATTAAACAAGTCGAGCATCATATTAATTTATTATGGATTGGTTCGGGTCAAAATAGTCTTTTAAACGTTTCAAATAATAATATATAACAAGTTTTATTAGGTATTTAAATTAATTAACTAATAGTTTAATTAGTGATTTTAAAACTTGATTTTATTGGAATAATTTGCCCTTTCTTAATCATTCATTATATTGATAGTCTGCTAGAAATAAAGGAAATACAAAATATCTTAAAAAAATAAAAGTTCCCCTCTTACACCTTACATATACCATCAAGAAATGCAAATACCCCGTTTGAAATAAGATAGATAAAGGTAGAAACGTGCAAATGCACGTGCTGCTCCAAATTTTCGAGCAGAGGGCAGCCAGCTGAGAATCGGCGAGAAGGGCGGGCTCGCTCGCAGTGGGTCCGCTGTCCGGACAACGCTGCGCTCCAGTGAGCAGCATACAATACAAAAATAGACAAGTTTATGGAGCAGAAATCAACTTGAAAGACTCTTTTAGCTTCCGCTTAACAGCGAGCAGGGGACGAAGGCGCATAGACAACATAAATAGCGCGACAAACTTTAGACAAAAGTCTTTTATTTATATGTCAAAGCAAATCAGCAATTTGTCACGGCATTTTAGCGGCGAGTTACAGCGCACAAAAACAAACAGATAAAATATCTTAACCCAAAAAAAAAAAAAGAGAAAAGAAAAATGAAATAAAAGCTGACATTTTGCTGTGCCCTTTCAAGTTTTAGATTTGCCTTGTTATTTTTCTGCCTTTGCAGTGTGCAGCCAATTAATGGAAAACTCGACTCGTAGATATGTTATGATAGGTGCGCCCCAGTCACGCATACATCAGTCACATGTACATAATATATAAATATTTCATAATCGGCAGATAGCTTTGATGTAGCCCACAACACTTTGTGCAATTGAAATACGTTTTATCAATATTGAACAATAATTCGCAAATGTTTGCATTGTATGTGTGGGGCTATACAGTTGCCGCTTTGATTGAATGATTGAATGCTTGAGTGACCGTCTAAGGCAGAAAGCTCACGCTGAAAGTGTTACAGAAGATTAAGCAAGAGATAAATTTAAATTTTATTATATGTATGCTCTGTAAAGGTGTAAAGTGGCTTCTGATTTAATGATTGATTGATTGATTGATGAGAAGATCCCAGCGTAAACTATGTGAGCTAGACAACTCACAATTTTTTCTTTGTCATAAAAGGGTTAAAAAAAAAAGAGTTTCAAAATATTTGTGTGCATTGTAAAGCTAATTTACATCCTAATTGATTGATTGACTCACTGATGCTAGGTACAAAGAACTAAATTGTTTAAATGATCTAAAACAGTAACCAGTAAACGATTCAATTTTAATGCATGTAGACATGAGAAACTCTTAAACTGTTTTTATTTTAAATAATACTAAATGTGTAACAATGTGTTCATTCAGTGCCATTCGATTTGCTAGCCCAACAAAGTTGTATATTTACTACTACAACAGTAATGCTTTATAAATAGACTTGAGCGAAAATTTGATTCAGGTAATTCCAACAATAAAGTCAGACCACAATGGCTGTAATTTCTGTAGGCAATTTGCATACAATTTGCATACATTTCCAGAGAATCGCTCAACAATTACATTGTGCAATATATGCTTGGGCTCGATCTTTTCTTAAATCACAGTTCTTGAAGCTTAATATGCTTGAAAGTGTTTAGGTCCAAAACATAGAAGAGTTACTTATATGAAATGCAGCCATAAAACCGTTTTGAGTTTGTTCAATAAACTTAATTGACTAGTTCATAAAATTAAAGAAAAAGGAGATATGATTTCAAAGTTCACAAGAGCAAGTTGCGAACTTATGAACTGAACTAGTGTGCAGAGAGAAAGAGCAAGGCTATACATTGAACTAGTTCCATTTATGTTATTTTTGTTGCCTAATTTAAACTGAAAATTCACTTGATGCTCTGAAATGATTTACCGAATCATCTAGTTCGAAAAATAAGTTAAAAGTTTTCTTCTTTACCTAACTTTATGTTCCGAACTAGTTGGCCGAATAAAAAAGATAAGAAACTACAGTTTCAGTTCTAAAGTATATAATAGTTCACTTATGCGAATTTCACTTTCGTTGATAATAGAACTAGTTAAAGTCAAGTGCATAAACTAACACTTGACTCTTCTATACTTACAAAGGGTAGAGCTAGCTCGTAACTTCTTATTGCAATTTCTGTTGCTTCCTGTATCATTCAGATCAATTATTCAATGATTTTGTTGGGATTTAGTCACACTTCCTAGATTGCTTGGAAAAGCGTTTCCTTATGCCAAGAGATTGTCAGCGATCTGTCAAGCATTTCAACTTGAGCCATTTGCTAAGGCCTGTCTATTCATTTATTATGCTTCAGCTCCAGTTGTCGCTCCAGTCCCAGTTCCAATTCCAGCTCCATGTTCGCGAGTGACAAACGAGACGACAACGACAATTTGCAACAATTTATGAAAATTATGCAGTCAGGCGAGACGCAGCCAGAATCGAAGTCGAGTGACTCTGGGCTGTGGTAATTGCTGCTGTGACAGTTTGATTACGCAACTGACGCCAAGCAAACAATTGCGAGAGGCAGTGCCATGCAGTGTACACTGTAATAAATCAGACAAACTTGCGCATAAGTCAAGAGAGGAGAGAACTGCGACTTTTTACCCTTCTTCCACTCGTACTCGCAGTCTCAGCCCACCCGCGTTGCGACACGTGTTGCAAAAGAGGCTGAGGAACAAAATCTTGCAACATTTATCGCGGAGGCAGCAGCAGCAGCACGACCTGATCAACCCTTACAGCGGACAGCCAGTGTTTGGCAATGCCCAAAAAATAAAAGTACATGGCATTAATTTTTACGACAAATTGATTAAGCATAAACTTCGCACCCTTCGCGCTCGTTTGGCTGCGTTTCACGCAAAAATATGACCACTTTGAGAGCATTTAGCAGGCACTTCAAAATGTGGGCTCCGTTCCATGGGATCTGCCAGTCCCAGTCCCAGTCCCAATCACGTGTCACACGCACGTGCGTTTATTATTTACACGCCATTCTTTTTCTTCGACTGTGCTTTTTCGTGTTGCCAAAGGGCTTTGCATCTTTGTAATTGAAGCTATTGATATTGATTTTGCGCCGAGCCACCTTTTCCTCAAATATGCCGTGCATCCCCATTTTAGTTGCCCGAGTCACCCTGTGCTATGTCCTGTTCCTCGCCAGATTAGCCGCATCACCAGCAGCAGTCATATATCAAAAATGTCTGTTTCTCTGGTCCTCTGGCTTTACTTGTGTGGGCGGCACGGAAGTTGCAAATATGTTCACTTAATTGCATTAAGTTTTCGGTACAACAACTGGCCCCGCCTCCGTTCGGTATTTCAGATCAAAGTGCTGTGCAAACATTTTTGGCCATCCCTTGGCGTTTTACTTTAGATTTTCCCTTTTTGTTGGCATTCGCCTTGGGGGCGTATTTTGGGGCAGCAGACATTTGTTTGATTAGCTGCAATTTTTA
Source organism: Drosophila aldrichi (assembly GCA_035045965.1). Taxonomy (NCBI): domain Eukaryota; kingdom Metazoa; phylum Arthropoda; class Insecta; order Diptera; family Drosophilidae; genus Drosophila; species Drosophila aldrichi. Next base: position 4,297,889 of record JAWNOM010000534.1, read on the forward strand.
GCGTCTGTCACGGTGGGTCCAGCACACTTAATTACAAAGTAATTACAGAGAGCAAACAATATTTTCAAGGGGCGGACGATTTGCCTCTGAGCCTTTAATGAGTGCGAAAATTAGATCAGGAAAAACAAAAGAGAAGTTGCCAGAAAATGCGTTTAATGGGGCTTAAAAGCCTCTGCGACTTTTATAGCATTCGTCAGCCGAAATTCGCTTTTGTGTCGCTACATTCCCAAACAAAAATAGTCAGACTTGAATGTGAACTACATATATGCATTCAGATAATGCAAGGAAACTTAGACATTAACATAAAAAAGTGAAATATAAAAATATATTACATAATATAATAAAATAACAATTAATAAAAAATAAATAAATAATAACAAACAAAAAAAATAATAAAAAATAAAAATAATAATAACCTATTAAAAAACAATAATAACATAAAAAAAAAAAATTAATAATAATAAAATATTCTAATAACATTTATAAATTTTAATTTAAATATGTTGTCATTCTCTACCTTAAAATAAAATTTAAAAATATAAAATTATATAAAATTATATAAAACTTAATTATGTTGTATATGAAAATAGCTCAATTTTTTTTTTTTAAATAAAAAAAAAACTAATTGCATTAAAAATGCTTAAAGCAATAAATAAAATAAATTTTATAATAATCTAACTGATTTATTATTACAAAATGTTTAGAAATCCATAAGATAAAAATTATATTTAAAATCCAAAAAAACACGCCAACAAATGCTGAAAATTGTGTGTAAGAGCTGCATAAAATTTAAATGAAGAATTATGAATTAAAAAAGTGCTAAAATAAACAGCTAAAAAGTGCCAAAGCTGCATCCAAATGCCAAATTAAACCAAGTTCTATTATTATCATCATTACCATTATCATTATCATTAACATCTCAAAACGTTAATTGAGAGTGAAAGCATAAATATACAAAAATGGGCAACGCTTCATCCTCGTCACATGGCAACGCTGGCAGCAAAAGCTCGCGCAAATGTCGCAGCCTGCCCAACTCGCCGGATGTCAGAAGGTAACCTACATATACATAGTATATATAAGTATATTTACTGTGAGGTTTTTCCTTGGAAAATGGTGACGGCTTTTCCAGCAGAGTCACTAATGAGAGCCATTATTATATTTTAAACAATACAAAAAGCCAATGGCTGAATGAAGCCAAATGTCAGCACAATAAATCAGAGCCCCGAAACTGTTGCCTAGCTGAATTTGCTGAAAATAACGATACATCTTCCCGGGAAACTGGAGATCTATTTAAAGTACAGCAGCAACAGCAGGGGCAACAGCACTCTTCGAACCCACTCCAGTGGCTATTGCAGCTATTTTTAGGCAAATCAAAACAAGTTGGCGGCTAATGGAAATGACATTTTGTGGTTGCGTTTACGTTTCTCTTAAACAAACTTGAGAATTATTTACTGAAAGAGCATCGTGTGCACTGTGAGAAATTATGGTGGATTTTGCAGACTAAATTATTATTGATTTTTAATATTTCATTATATTATTCTCTATATGTATAATTTAATTTTAATTTTTTATTATTTTCTCAATTTATTGAATCATTAAATAACTATTTTATTAAATGTATTTTTCGTTTATGGTATTTTTTATAAATTTAATATTATTAAAATACATTCAAGTCGGGTATATTATTCATAAATTACTTAGTTACTCACGCTTTTTGTTTTCTTTACCACGTAACATAGTCAACAACGAGAGAGAGAGAGAGAGAGGGGCAGAGAGTTAGAGAGAGTGAGAAAGAGAGAGAGAGAGAGAGAGAGAGAGAGATAATTTTCAATTACTAGAAATTATGCACTAAACGTGCAATTTTTTTAAAATTTAAAAGCCCTTTCAGTATTTATTCTCACTCAAATATTCTTATATTAATTAACTTGTTTTTTTTCCCCCTACTTTCGCTCACTGTATGACTGGCTGGTGCAAAGTTTCTCAGTCTTTCATTAGATTAGCCGTGTAGAGCGATTCATAATTAATGCATAGCTCCCTCTCAGCCTCTACTTCTGGCCCACTGCAGTCAGTCAGTCAGGCAAGGTGCTTAGGTGCCGAAAGCGACACATTCAAGCAAGCACGCGAGTGGCGTCTGTTGATCGACTTCCGTCTTTTGACTCCGGGTACTTGGCCTCGTCCGATTCTTGGCCAAAGATCCACAGTTGGCTGCCAGCCAGACTGGGGCCAAGTTTAATTTACTGGAGACGTGTGGGACTGGCAGAGCTGCTAAGTTTGTTGCCCCGTTTCATTGCATAATCGAGCGATCAACTTACAGCCACCCTGACTCTCTCTTCCCCTCTGTCTCCCTCTCTCTATAGAGTTTCCTTTAGAGTGAAATTGTGATATGTATTTGACTAAGAACTACCCCTGGAACATGTTGTTTTTTGTCGCCTTGAAATCAACCACCATATCTAAAAACCTTTCAGTTATGATGGAAATGCGCGCAGAGTCAATAAATAAAACATTTGCCCAGTTGCATAATTGAAAATCCATTCGCTGGGAATCTGCTGTCGCACTGCCTAGCTGCTACTTATCAGTCAACCCTCGCCTCTGTTTGTTCAATACACGACTACCGAAACATGCAGCCCGGCCTGCCTATTTACGAGCATTTGTCCAACCCTCACAGAACTGTGACTATACAAACACACACGCAAAATGTTGTCAGCTGCCGGGTGTGAAAAGAAGACGAAGTGTGTGTGTGTGTGTGTGTGACTGTGATCTAAGCCTGGCTGTCATATCTAGGCTAAAGCAGTGCACGATTCCCATCAAATGGGCGGGTGACTTTTATGCTTTTAGAGATGAGTGTCTGCTCATATTATATGACCACATCTAAAGTATGCTTAAGGAGTCCGTAACACACAAAGCTAAGAAACATGCGAAAGTCTTGAAATCATCAAGAGAAAACTTTTTAACATGCAAACTTCTGCTATAAATATTTAAACAAAATTTGTATATGAAACAATAATAAAAGACAGGTTGAGCAGGAGAGATGAAAGAATCTCTGAATGTTAATAGTGCAATAAATGGATTGTCAACTGGAGTATAATATTGGAAATATTGTGACAAAGGCAATAAGAAATAAGAAACGAGAAAAGTAAATATCAATTTAAATTTTAAATAAATTGAAAAACTTAAACCATATTCCATGGACGCATCTGGTAACCCTATATACCTTGAGAGGGACGGAAAATTGAATAGCATATTCAAAGGGCTATGCCAACAAATCTATTTGAACAAAATAAAATGATTATAAATTTAGGTTACATTTAATTTAATTTAATATAATAATAATTTAATTTAACATAAAGAAAATCATTTTTTAATATAAAGGAATCTTGGGTCCTTCGAATATGGACAATCTTTTACTATATAGCTAATAAATTTTCAGATTACCTAATATTTCATTCAGTTAAACTTACTTACTTCTATGTTGTATGATGCTGTTTCAATATACACACACTTTTCAATAGATCTCTTAAGATCCTCACAATCTGCATTTCTTTGTCTGACTTCTATTTAATTTAATTTAATATAATAATAATAATAAAAAAGAAAATCATTTTTTTAATATAAAGGTATCTTGGGTTCTTCGAATATGGACAACCTTTTATTATATAGCTAAAAACTTCCCAGATTACCAAATAATTAATTCAGTTAAACTTACTTAGTTCTATATAGATAGATATATAGCATAACTGATGGTGTTTCTATATACACACTTTTCAATAGGTCTCTTAAGATCCTCACAATCTGAATTTCTTTGTCTGACTTTGTTTTCACACTTCTGGCAGCTTTCTCGCGTTCATCTCGCGCATTGGCATGAAACCTAATCCAGCTAAAAGCTGGAAAATGGAATTCAGCTAGTCAGAGTTGCCAGCGCCAGGGCTGTCCACTTGATGCATAAACAGCAGCTGCAACAAAGTATGTGGCTTTGTTTTTGTTTTTAGCCGCTTTGTTTGTTTGTTTGTTTATTTGGTTGTTTGTTTGGCCACTCTCCATTTGCGGCTGTGGCTTGTTGTTTACGGCTCTGGCCGGCTCAGGCATAGAGCAACCTGCTGCATATTTAAAGATGTCGTCGACAAGCTCATAGCTCCTACATAGCCCCTCAGCCCTCTCTCTACCACCCTCGGCCACTGCCTCTGTCAACAGAGGTGACGACCATTAGCAGGAACATCTTGCACGTGTGTTTGCGCGGGGCGTGGCGCATGGGCGGGGAATGTGTTGGCAGACGCTATTAATTGTTTCTTGCAGCAGCTGAGAGAATGCGTCCCATAAGTCAGACGAAAGTCAGACAGAAGCAGCCAGAAACAACTGTTTTCAGCTGCAGCTGAAGTGCCAAAGTTGGGGCCACAACTTTAGCCCGTCTAATAACTGAAAATCGTGACTATATGCCGCACTTGAAAGCTGCAGTAGCAACCAGCCAGGAATAAGAAATATGTATGTATGTGCATGCGAGTCGAATACAATAGCCAAAGCTGCAGCTAGTAAAGTATTTCAAGTCGCTTTGTATGTGTGCGTGTGTATCTGATGACTGAGTGCGAGTCTTGGTGCCTGGCACAGAGGAATTAGAGTTGAAGTTGGAGTCAACGGAGGGGGGCCCCACGACTTTTGAGATGAACACGTTTGCCAGCGTGTCGCATTACAATTTCTAATGACATGGCTCGTTGTTGTGAACAAAGCTGTCAAACTTGCAGGCTAAAAGATTGCTCTCCATTCAAGAAGAATCGTGCTTAACTCGCGAACTGTAAGCAATACGCCTTAAAGAACTACTCGAAATGTGAGCTATAAATTTGCAGACTGCAATCGAAAAACTATCTCATTACAGTTTATTATATGTAAAGAAGACTTTGATTTTAGCCATCTCATAGATTAAAGTTGAAAAAACAATAATAATAACAATAAACCAGGTGTCAGATCTTGGGTATAAAAGCTTATAGCTAAACCCTCAACTAGAGAATATATAATTGAGCTATCAAATTCCGCTGGCTGTTAAATTTGCTGCTCCTAGCCAACATTTATGTATGTCAGGCTGTTCTTAAAATTGAACAGGTTTATGACGCTTTTCTAACTGCACGTCTTATGGTCGTCCCTCTGTCCATTGAGCAGCAGCTGTCTGCTGTTGAGAGCGATCTTCAGCTGCTTGGCCCCTCCTGCGGGCATATCAATGGCACATAATTACGCTTATTATCAACCATTCAACACCTACTCAAAATGCTCACGAAAACTCTTCAGCCAGCCAGCCAGCCAGCCAGTAAAGCCAGTAAGGCAGTCAGCTCATGACTCGGCCATGTTTTCGCCTCACATAAATTTCTTGACTCCTGCCAGCTCTTGTCTCTTGCTATTGCGGCTGACAGCTCGTTCGACTCGTTCGCAGTAGCCTGCAAAAATTGCTGTGGCTAAATTTATGAATATATACACATATATTCTCAGCTTAACGGCATAAACTGCACCTCAACAACGGCTGGGCCGGGTTCAAAAGGTTTCTGGGTTAGCAATAGACGGGAAATTGCTTTGGCCGGTAGCTGGAGGTGCTTGCTGGCTATCTAATGCACTCACCGGCAGCTTAACTCTTAGCTGTGAGCGGTTTTAATAACACCCGAACGAGTGAAAGTGAGCTGACCAAAAACGAATAAACTTTCCCAGATAGCAAACTCGAAATATAGTATGTCATAAAGCATGACTGCATGAGCATATCCACAATTCGAATTTCGCAAAGATAAGGTGATTCTTGAAGGAAGAGATATAATCCTTTAGATATAGGCTAGCCTTTACATTTTCAGAGATTGCCTTGAATCAGGAATTTGTTAGCTCAAGAGAATGTCAAATTTAAGTGGTTCTTCCTGCTAGCTTTGTATTTCTAATATAAAAATATTTTAGATATGAATTTTGATTAAAATAAAGCTAAAATAAAGCCCTTAAGGTTTAATTAACTGTAACTTATTTATTTTTGTTAGAAAATATATTCCATACACCGATTTCCTGAAGAGTTTCCCATTAATATTTATCTTAAACGTAATTATTAAAAGTAGTAGAAGTCATAATCGTAATGAAAGATAGACTATAATATAATCTATTAAGTTTGTATCATAGACAGAAGGAGGAGTGGCCGATATCATGTAGTAGCACTAATTCAAACTCTATCTATCGTTCAGATCGTCTGTCTAAAGGTCAGAGTAAGGAATTTCAGACTCGAGTCGGAGCTCTTTCTAAAATGAATATAGAGAAATCCGTCATGCTGCTAGCGTTTGGTATATTTGTTTTGCTCCTATCGCCTGTCAATCTTTATCGCGTGTAAGACAAATAAAGCCAGAGATACTGCAGGCAGCTGCAGCCCAGCCAAGGGCCCAGCGGAGAGGTAACTACTGCAACTGGCCATAAACGGCGTTGGCAACAAATCGCAAATATGTTGGGGCTATAATAAAAGCGAAAGAGTCGCAGCTTGCCCGCTGCTCAAATAAGGCAACTGGCAATAACCCGAAATGGTCAGGCTCCAGGTCCCAAGTACCAGGTTCCGGGTCCCAAGTCCCGAGTCCCCGGCCCCGTGTACTCAGATCCTGCCACGCACTTGGTGGCTGGCTCTTAGAAGCTACTGCTGCTGCTGTTGGCATGACAAATGCAACTCGAGTGTCGCATTGTGCGGCAACAAAAGTAACAACAGCAATGCAACGCAAATGCAACTAATGGGCAGCCAGTGGAGGCGCCCCGGCGGGTGCGAGTGCGGAGCGGGGAAGCTCTTTCATATTTATACAAGCCAATGCCGTCAACGACGCGCTTTATAGTTAGCTCCCCTCGCTCAGTAACTGGTCTGCGGCAACTGCTGCGTGGGCTGTGCCACACAGGTGAATGCCATCAGGAACAGCAGTCAGGCTATTATGAGCCTCACACACACACACACACACATGCGCGCTCTTTCAAAGGTCAAAGACATTTCCCAGTGCACAACAAATTGAAATCCGCGCACAGCTACAAATCAAAAATGCGTAATAAAGACGCAAAATTCAATTTGCGCTCTATGCAAACTGAAACGAAACAGCAGCAGCAACTGCAACAACAACAACAACAACTGCAACAGCAGCAACATCATCTGCAACAGAAGACGTGGCAACAGCATTCGACATCAGGCGACACCTGAAACTGGGAGATGCAAAGCTGCTGATACTCTGAATACATTTTGCCAGTTAACAAGCTCAAATGTTGCTCCAAGCAGCGAGAGTTGCCCTAGAAGTTAGCTCTATAAACCTTCTGTGTCCTAGAAGACATAGCTAAGTGGGGTAGGAGATGACGCAATTGTGTTGTAAATCTATTGACAGCATATACAATACATACATACATATTTGTATATGTTAATGAAATATACTTTACTTAAGTTTATTAAAATTTATTATTTAAATGTTTAATTTATGCATTTTTTATTAGAATAGAATTTTGGGGCCTTTTTAATTGTGATTATAATTATTATTATGTTAATGAAATATACTTTACATAAAATCACCTTAAATTTGCTAAAATGTAAAATGTATTTAAATGTATAATTTATAAAATTTGTATTAATACCGAATTTTTGAACATTTAAAATTTTGAAAATTACTATTATTATTATTATTATTATTTTTATTTAAAAAAAGATTTAACAATACTATTTTATTATTTATTGAAAAAAAAGAAGAAACATCGCCTAGAAATAACTAACTAATCAACAGTTGAAACTTGTATTCCATATACAATATATTTAAATAGACTCTCAAATAAACCTAAGCAGAAGCAGTTAACTGGAAACCATTAAATAAATTATTTGTTACAAGAGATAGTTCATATTGTATATCTCTCAGGATACTCAAATCAAGGCTATATCAAATGGCAAATCCTCTTGAGCATTCTGTCAGCTAAAAGTTCTTAATGATTTAAAAACTTAAATGAAATAAAGTCATTAAAAACTCTTTCACTCTTGCTTGACTACCCTCTGCCATTCAATCCTTTCATTTCAATACCTTTCGAGCAACCCGTGCACACACATGACGCTTGCATAGACACATTGTAGGAACTTGTAGCTTTTCACATATGCAGACAGACAATCGACATCCCTGCCGAAGCGAATATAGCTGGGCAGACATACGGCTTTGGCTTTTAACTTGACTGCTTTGGCAAACAGCGTGGAACATGGCCAAAACAGTTGGCGGCAAAGCGAGTCGCAACAATAAAATGCAAATAGCAAATAAAATTATATGAAAAGTAATTTGGGAAAAATTCTTCAGACGCCCGATGAAAGCATCCGAAACATCTCCGATTCTAGGCGTTGACTTGCTGTATTTAATTTGCAGTCGAGCAGTCGAGCCAAAAAGGACCCTAAACATCCTGGCGAAAGGAGCCGGAGTGACGAGTCAATGTCAGAGTCGACGTCAACGCAGCTGCCAGCTTCATTTGTCTGCGTCGCGCTTGGCTGCCGTTTTTTATGAGCTGTTTTAATACAATTGCTGCGCGCAGTTTTTCTTTCATTTTTATTTCACTTAGCCTGTCTTATTAATGGCCAACAACAATAAGACACAATTGTATCTTTTCGGCCCGCGCTTTGTCTGCGCCCCCCCCGCTAAGCTTTATGCGCGCGACTTATTAAAAGTTTACCTCGGTCTCTCTTTTATTACTTTATTTGCGTTTTTAATCAGCGTTTGGAGTAATTGCAAAAAAAAAGCGAAGTTGACTAAGAAATGGAAAAGCCATTTGCTTTGCTCTATGTGTGTGTGAGTGTCTGTGTGTGTGTGTGTGTGGGAGTGTGTGCTGGTAAGCAGCTTAGCTGTAGCATATTCATTTGCATATATTAATTAAATACTTAATTGCATAACAACTTTTTATTATATAAAAAGAAAAGAAGAAAGATTAATATTCCTCTAGTTTCTCTTAAAAAATTGTGTTATGCATCACAACTTTATTATTCAAAATTAATGAAAAATCTTACCTAGGAAAATAAAACCTGAAAGTTTTGTTTAATAAAAAAAAAAAAAAAAAAAAAAAACATTGAGAACATTTTTGTTAACTTAATAAAGTTAAAAGAATTGCTTTGTCAATTATTATAAATGTTCCTTGAGGATATAATTAAATCTAAAAATATGTAAACAATCTTTTATTAATGTCGAATTTAAAAAAAAAAAAAAAAATAAAATAAAAAAATAATAAAATTATATATTTTTTTAAATTAATTATTTTTTTAAAACTATGATTTCATACAAAATATATATTTTTATGATATATTTTCTTGTTTGTATTAAATTTAAAAATATGTAAACAATCTTTAATATCAAAGTAAAAAAAAAAAAATTAAATTAAATTGAATTAATAAATTAAAATCTATATATGTATTTTTTTAAATTAATATATTTTTTTATTCTATGATTTCATACAAAATATATATTTGTCTGATATATTTTCTCGTTTGTATTTGAGTACATTTTAAAGCCTTTATCATTGATTTGCCTTTTTACTATTTTCATAATTTATATTTTCTGAATATATTTTCTTATAATAATACAATTTTTATAATCAAATATAAAATAAATGAAATAATTATAACAGAAATATATAACATTTTACAAAATTTTAAAACTGAATAAAAATAAAAAATAAATTAAAAAATGAAGTAAAGAATAATATTTATTTTACCCATTAAAAATATTATTATACATATTCAAATTTGAACTTGCATGGCTTGCATATCTTAGACTATTAATAAAATCAGATAGTTTTATTATTTATTATTTTTAATAAAACCAAAATAGTTTAATTATCATTGAACTGTTTGGAATCAAGTTCAATTAGTTTTGATTTATTAAAAATAGCTTGGAAGCCAATTAAAATGGCATTAAATTGCTAATGAAATTTAATTGACTTTATAAAACTGCAAACGGTTTATTTGATTGCACAAAATCGCATTGAAATGACGTCGACGGCTAATCAAGAGAAAAAGCTGAAGACTCCTCAGCTGTTCAGTTGTTTAGCTACTCAGCTACGCGGTTAACGAGCCCACGTACATATGAAAGATACAAAAGTATCTTTTGGCAGCGACATGCATATTTATGGGCACGCTTCTCTTTTATTTGATTTCGCGCAATCGCATCGTAAAACCGTTGTTAAAATATTTACTGCAATCGGCAAGTTGTGCGGCTAAGGACAGAAAGGGGTCCAGTTCATTCATTTATTCATTTATCAGCGTCGCAGGCGAGTGCAGAAATGCTTTTTATGTTGCAGTTTGTATAAATTGTTAAAGATAAGTGCCAGGCAATATGCAACTGACAGAAACTGTGACCGCAACTCATGCAAATCACGACACAGCCAAGCTGTAAAGGCGGCTGTCGCGTGGGCGTGCGTCGTAAAAACAAGAGAAAAACATAAAAATAATAAAAATTAAGGGCCATAAAGTATATATTTAGAAGTGCATGTATGATGAGCCTGTGGCTCCACGTTTTTTAAGAACTTTATTAATGTACCCAAAAACAACTTCTCGCTCATTGCAGACAAATCGCGCCCGCCTACGCGAAGGTCAATGGCGGCACAGCCATTCCCCTGCCTGCGACGGTCATGGTTCAGCGCCGCTGCCCCCCGGACAAGGTGCGCCCGCTGCCCCCCACACCCAATCATACGCCATGTAAGTGAAATACATTTTCAGCTGGTTTGGGAAATTTATTAAAAATGCTTTTCAAACAAGAGGAAAACCTACCCCAGGGCTTACACAGGGCCAGCTTTTCATTTTTTTCAGCGTACTGCACTCCGTTGTTTACGCGAGGCAAACAAATTTTGGGTCCGCAGCGCGCCAACAACCCCCAGCGGGGCATTGCCATGCACTTAGCCCAGCGACTGGCCTCTCTGGCCGAGATTTGTCGCAAAAAGGGGTGCGGCCATCTAGACATGGCTCGTGTCCCAATCCCCCTCGGTGTGCATCATCAAAGCACGCCTGGGAATACATTTGTGGGGCTCTGAGTGGAGCGCGATCCACTCAAGCACCGCCCCGTTGCAGTTGATTTGTTTGCAGCTTGAACAATCAGTAATTAATGCGTGCGGCTGAGATTTGAGGTCTTAAATGGGACCCACGTTGGACGCCATCGGCCCTTGGGGAATCGACCATGAAATGCACGTTAACTGGAGCTGAAATCTAACCAAGTGGCTGCACGTCCAACAAGTTCTTTGTATGGGTGAAAGATTGCTAGAAATCTGAAATGATATGGAAAGTTTACGAAAATGAATAGCGGAGGCAGTCTCAGACTTTTGCCTCTGTCTGTATTCTGATGTTGTCTATATTAATATAAAGTGACGGAGTAAAAGGAATTCCGACCATAAAATACCAAATTGCTTAATCGTATTGCAGCATTTACATATATTATATACTCGTATAACATTTGACATTAGTGGGGATTTTCAATGTTTCTGATTAGACAGGAATTTTCATATAATTATTTGTATTTTTATACCCTGAACCCATTGAAAATGGGAAATCAGGGTATAATGGTTTTGTTAAAAGTATGTAACAGGGAGAAGGAGGCGTGGCAGACCCCACAAAGTATATATATTCTTGATCAGGGCCACGAACTGAGTCGATTTAGCCATGTCCGTCTGTCCGTCCGTCCGTCCATCCGTCTGTCCGTATGTTTGAACGCGTCGATTTCCGAAGATACAGAGACTTCAACTTTTTTTTAAAATGTCCGTATATAGCACGCGCATATCGAGCTTATCACAAAATTTCGATAACTCATCCCGTTATTTTTGTATCGATAAAAAACCTTATCGAAAGACAGTTATAAAATTATATCTCCCACATATTTAGAGCTAGAGTCTTCAAACTTTAAATGTAGACTCATATGTAATTTATAGAATTTCGGTTTTTGTTATTTTTTACCCCTCACCCCTATATCCACCCCCTTACCCTCACCTTTGTAAAAGGCGTATTTCAAATACTAGAGACTTGAGCTTCGGCATAAACACGCATAATAATGATATAATTATAATCTAAAAGTTTCATGAAGAACGGACATCCACAAAAAAAGTTATTAAACAATTAAGTTTCCATGAGAAGCCCACACTGCAGCCCATGCGTGTTTATGCGTGCGTGCCTATATGTGCCTGTGTATGTGTGTGTGTGTGTTTCTTTTGTAAGCAAAAAGAAGGGTTCAGGGGATTTCCTAGTCGAGCAGTCTCGATTAGAGCTTTCTTACTTGTTTCAGCTTAATTTGAATACTAATAGACATGGAGACTTCAGATTTGTTGTGTATATACATTTGATGGATACACACATTTTGTCATTTACAGATTTTGGATACCACGCCCCCTTCGCCACCAATTTGTAAAAAACGCATTTCAAGTACTAGAGACTTGTGCTTTGGAATATACACACATTTTAACGTTATGATTACGTTCTCAAAGTTTTATGAAGATATTCCTAAATGCTCGTATTACCATAAATTTAAATACGACTCCACCTGCATCTATACTGATCACCACATCTATTATTGATTTATTGTTTATCTGCAATCGAAATGCAACTTCTGCTCTGTCTTCCTTTGACTTCTTCATCTTCATCATGTTTTGGCAGCTGCAGTTGATTTTTTCAAGATTTATGTGACAGTGCGTGAGACACACACACACACACATGTATATATGTGGTTCTCTGTCTGCTTGCCGCCCCCTGTTGCAGTCACAGTTCCCCCCACAGCAATTAATTAAGTTGAACGTCCGTTTGGCCTCTTGCATTGATTTATTGGCTGCGCCTCTGTTCGACGGGCATCTTCGCTTATAGCTGACAGCCACGGGGACAACTTCAAGTGGGAGCTCGCAGAATTAATGAGCTGACAGTGCAATTGACTTTGACTTACTCCTTCTTCTTTTCGTTTGCTCCACAGCCATACCGGGTCTGGGCAAGAGCGGCAGTGACTTCAACACAAGCCGTCCAAACAGTCCGCCCACCAGCAATCACACCATCCAGAGCCTGAAGAGCAACAACAACAGGTAAGTCGCTATACCGCTGCAAGTAGTCCAAACGAACTGTGACTAATCTCCGTCTCAACTCCCGCTGCAGCCTGCGTCCGCCCAGTGTGAAGAGCGGCATTCCCTCGCCGAGCAGCCTGAATGCGCCCACGGCTCCGCAGAAGCACTCGATGCTGGACAAGCTGAAGCTCTTCAACAAGGAGAAGCAACAGAACGCGGCCAATGCAGCCGCCGCCGCAGTTGCGTCCAACAAACAAACGCAAATCCAATCGAAGCGCACCTCCTCCTCCTCGGGCTTCAGTTCGGCGCGCTCCGAGCGCTCCGACTCCAGCCTGAGCCTCAACGACGGCCACAACTCGCAGCTGAAGCCGCCCAGCATCAGCGTCAGCGCCCAGAAGAGCCAGCAGAAGCACAACACCAAGCAGTCCAAGCTGCTGGCCGCCCAGCAGAAGAAGGAGCAATGTAAGCCCAGCAAGCTGGACAAGAAGGAGAAGAGTCCTGCTCGCTCGCTGCACAAGGAGGAGGCGTCCACGCTCTCGGGCAACGAGTCGCGCAGCTCGACGATGGGGCGAGCGGGCAAAAACTCGCTCGCGCGCGGCTCTGCCGAGAAGAATACCCTGAAGACGTCTTCCAAGACATCGCTGCACTCCAAATCCGATGCCAAGGGCTCGCCCAAGAGCCAGCCGCAGTTGCAGCTGCAGAGTCCCAATCTGACGAAACCCATTGCGGCCATCAAAGGCACCAGCAAGCTGCCCCAACTGGGCGGAGCGCCTGGCCCCAGTGAGCTCTACAAACGTGAAACCAGCGACATATCCAGCAACATATCCCACGACCAACACCAACACCAACAGCAGCAACAGCAGCTGCCTTCATCGCTTGGCTCTGCTCAACATATCCTCAAGGCGCTCCCTTCTACCCCACCGCCCCCTTATTACGCCAATGCGCCGACATCCTCCAATCACATATCAGCTATTTACTCCGGCAATGGCTCCAACTCCGGCTCCGGCTATCTGAGCGAGCCGACCACCCCTCAGCCCGGCGGCATCTACGGCAGCAACAGCCGCCTGCCGCCGCCCAAGTCCGCTCTGAGCACTCCCCGCAAGCTGGAGTACAACGCAGGGCCGCACATTCTGGCCACGCAGCGATCGCCCATGCAGCGACCCATGCACAACTCAGCGCCGAACACGCCCACCGCCTCGCCCAGCAAGTTCCACACGATTCCCTCGAAGATCGTGGGCACCATATACGAGTCCAAGGAGGAGCAGCTGACCTCCTCGGCAGCAGGCGCCTCCACGGCTGGCGGCGCCTCCTCCTCCGCCGCCTCCTCGGTGCTGCCCATGCGTCCGTTGCTGCGCGGCTACAACTCGCACGTAACGCTGCCAACGCGCGGCGCACGCGGCGGCCAGCAGCATCATCCCCATCAGTCCTACCTGGACTTCTGCGAGTCGGACATCGGCCAGGGCTACTGCAGCGACGGCGACGCCCTGCGCGTGGGCAGCTCAGCCTCGGCCAGCCGCTATCACGACATCGACAACGGCTACCTCTCCGAGGGCAGCAGCGGCCTCAGCGGCACCGGATCCTCGGGCGGCGTCTCGCACGGCAAACACTTTCTCAGCATGATGCGAGCCCGAACCCAGCTGCCGACAACCATCGAAGAGCGGTAAGTGTGAGCATGTAAACTTATTTATAAAGACTCAGATAAAATTTATTTACTATAATATTGGGAATGAATAGAATTTCCTTTAAAATATATTTAATTATATTATTAACATTGATACATTATTCATATCATATTATATACATTTCATATACACTCATAACTAAACGAAATACTCTTTAAATTTAAAAATTCTTTAAAGAAAATATATAAGGTATTTAAGTGTAGAATATGTGATGGAATCTAGTATCTATTTTAAAATCTAGAATCTAGAAATCGTTCAGAATCTTTTGATTTCAAAAATTTAGAATCTATAAATCGTTCATTTTAAAATCTAGAATCTAGAAAAAGTTCAGAATCTTACGATTTTAAAATTTAAAACCTAGAAATCGTTCACAATTTCACTCAGTGCATTAATCTGCTTGGCTTTTCGCGTTAATACTAGAAAAACGATCTATGTCGAAAGCTCAACATGTTACGATATTCATCCCATGATAACATTAATGTTTGCTTAAAGCGTCGATGGTTATCGATAAGTATCAAAAACATTAGTTCCTATATCTATATATATCAATAATAATTACTTGTATTTTATTAAGTTGAAAAAGTGAACAACAATTTTCCTTTTTATAGAGTTAATAGATTATGAAATCTATTATTGATAGCCCGCATTTTTCATATCTAGAAAAAATCTCATTTCAGACTCATATTAAAAGAAACTCCTGCCTGCTCACAAATCTCTAGGAATCAGTTGATAAAACTGATATTTCATATTGATTATAGACGGATCTTGAAATATACTGAGATAAATTGAGCAGCCTAACAAAATGTAGTTAGAGTTGCAATCAAAAATTTATAAGATTTTCATATTTTTATGTACACATGAATATTTCACTTTGCTGCTTTAATTCATTATTAATTGAGTACGTTTGCCTTCATTGCCAAGTATTTTGCTAATCCGTGAGTCATTGCTGAGCGACTCGTCCAACAGCTGACACCAATGAGTCAACGAAGAGTAGCGTTTCGTATCATTTCATTTGGCTGGGGCTTGGATATCGTGTTTGGGTTCCAAGAAGTTTGTCGCCTGTTGTGAGGTGTCCATAAAACGGCACTTAAACCGCCGGCTTTGGCATTCCCTTTGACTGGAGCTTTAGGCCTGACTGCATCTCTGCTTTCCACGCGCAATTTGGCCACGCTTTTGGTGTCAGCGACGCGAGAAGAAGTGGAGAGAGAGAGAGAGGGAGAGGGGCAGGCACTCATCATTTGAAGCAGTTAATTGTCATGGCAGCCACTTGAGTACCCTAACAACTTCCGCCTGGCTCTTGAGAATCAAATGCCCCAACGCTCGAATTGCCAATTTGCATAAAATCCACTCGATGCTGACTACAGCAGGCTCAGCTTCAGGTTATGAGCTCCTCCCCCCCCACACTCCATGGGCGGCTTGTCAAATGTCATTTGCAAATTGTCAACAGCAGCCAAACAGACGACGACAGCTTGACAATTGACAATGCTCACCTGTCAAAGTACCTGCCCAGTCCTATCTCTCTCCCTCTCTCTCTCTCTCGCACCATATGCATTTCGTTCTAGGGATATTGAGATACATTCACGCAGTCTCGCATGGCGACGGGCCCAGCCGAGCCACTTGCCATTTGGCACTTCAGTTAACAAAGGTATCTATGGAAATAATATTGCTGTTAACAAGCGAATTTGACGTGTGCTCAGGAGCGACAGGAGAGGCTATGACCCAAACAGATTTTCATTTTCGGGCTGTAGAGTCATGTGATGTTTGAGCTTAGATGTTTGTATATTCGATTGATGGGTTTCCCTTGGCATTTATAGCTTTAAACTTGTTGAGTTTGGTCTTGCTTATCAAATAAGCACCCAATTTGTGGTCAATAAAATACAAACTGTGCAGCTGAAGGTATAGAAGCTATTGAAACCCTCTTTAATGTGGCTAACTGGTATTTTATTACAAGAAGTTCTTAAGCAGTTGCCTTTTCGAATTCACTGTTGAATGAGAATTTATAATTTATGGCAATGCAAGGCTTGGCGACTTGAAATGCCTAGAGAGTAATTGTTAATAGCAAATAAACTACAAGTTAGCTACTTTTTAAGCTTTTTTAATAGCCTTTTTATCTAACGTTTTGTTAGCATTTTTCCATTTTTAAATGTTTTGGGAGACTAACTATTTGCTAGAGAATACTATAAATATTTTATTGAGCTAACGAGGCTTTTTGCTTAACTTTCAAATTTTCTTAATGTTGACATTATTACAGATAATAGATAAGTAATTAAACATAAACTAAAAGAAATGAACTCCATTAAAACAAATTTATGAAATTAAATGTTGGCTTTATGTTTATGAATATTCAGCTTTCACGATTCTTCTTAAATCGAAAAAAGTCTTTAACCATATATTAGAACATAATATAATCTAATTAAACACCTTATAGAGCTGTCGTACCAAGACCTTCTCGACTAATCAATCCTCAACTAGTCTGATGCACTGCGGATATGTAAATAATATAGGGAAAATTGAACAAAAAACCACAATCTCTTAAAAAATATAAATCTCTAAATATATAGCTAAGCCATTAGGTACCTGCTTAGGTACAATCCCATTATTAAAAGTAGCATCCGTTGTTAGGGCGAGCAGAGCTAACCAATTAATTCCAATATGTTTGGTGAAACGGTTTGATGAAGATTTCTTATGAATGATTTCAATTTTATATAGTTTATACAACTATATAAAATTGAAAGCATATATGTTTAAGTTTTCTTATATAGCTATTTCATTGCAGTTAATAGTCAAATAAAACATTTAATATTTTATTTGAATTGAAATATTCAAATAATATATTTAATATTTTATTTTATACAAATTTCTTATATATGTTAATAGCTTTTATATTGTAGCTAATATTCCCATAATATTTATATATTTATATTTATTTCCAATATATTAAATATTCTGATTAATATTATACATATCTTTTTTGCCTAATCGATTTATGCCTTCTTCTCAAAGAATTCATAAATATAGTACATTTCTGGTTTTACGTATTTTTGGCTGGTTAGAGAATTGTCATCTCACACTGATGCAAGAAGAAACTATTAGGAGACTATACAAACATCCAATAAAAACCTATTCTTAATATTTTCTCAACACTTAGATAAAAAAACATATGATTATTTAATAAAGTTCCACATATGAAATATTCATTAACAAACTAAGTAAACAATCAACAATTCTAATAATTTTCTGCTTTATAACACATAAGCGCCTAAACTGGGGCGCATTTAATATCTATAATTAGGTTTCGCTCTTGCCGCTCTATTTGCCAACCATTTGTTTGGCGTAAATAGAGAAAATCGCTTTTTTTTTTTGGTAGCTGCCAGAATGAAGTGTGGTATATCATAATTTTGTGTATTTTATAAAACACTTGTCGAGGGAAAACTCCCACCCACATTTCACCACGCATTTCATTAAAAAGCGCTTATGGGCTTTGTAGAGTGGGTGCGCGGAGGGCAGAGGGAGGGGGAATGGCGAGGGCTACACATTTTCATTAGCTTCGGTCCATCAACGCTTTTGATCTGTGAAATTAATGCAATGCCATGAGGCGCTGAAATGGGAGCTCACCATGCGAGTGCTCCATAAATAGACAGCAGCAGGAGGAGTAACAGCAGCAGCAGGAGGAGGAGTAGCAGGAGTAGCAGCAGATGTTGTCGTCATCGTCGCCGTTTAGTTGGCCTCGTGGCTGAACCTTGATTGTGACTCTTGAGCTATGGTCACGTAATGCAGCTGCAAAATATGTTTTGTAATTGAATTTTAATGCACGTCGTCGACGTCGACGACCCCTTCGTCGCATTAGCGTCAAGCTGAAGCTAATCAGCTGCGGCGCCGACACCTGCAGGACATCAGCTTGAAGCCCAACAAGTGCCCATGTCCTGGCATCCTGCCTCCACTCATTCTCTCTCTCTTTATCTGTCCTGCACTTCTCTTCCTCTTTCGTTAAGCTCTGTCTGGTGTTGGGTCTGGCCTGCCAGTTGTCTAGCCATAAAAGTAAATCAAAATGCAGCAGGGCGCATATTTCAACAAGCTGGCTAACCAGGCAAACAGTTGGCCACAGTGCTGTCCAAAAAAACGGCTAGCTTTAGAGGGAAAATGGCTAAATAGCAGTGGGTGTGACTACATTAGTATTTTTGAGTAACCTAATGGAGTTTAAATCGTTTATTTATGATAAAAAATATATGAAAAAATTTTAAAATATGGATTAGCTTTAATTAACAGCCAAATTTCAAAAATCGAGCAACAGGAGTACTAGTTAAAATACTCTAAAGAATATTTATTGACTGTCAATTCACATGGAATGCAAAATTCTAGCAATTCTAGCAAATGACGCATTTTAAACAATAAAATATTTGTATATTATTTTTTGTGAGACAGTAAAAGACTAAATTAATAAATTATCTAGTCTGGGTACAAAGCTAATAAATAAGGGTTCCCTTCTGCTGGCAGTAAACTCTGCTAAACAATTTGCTGACGTTTTAACAAATTTCGGAAAAGCCTAATTCTAGAGGGAAGTATTGGAATGTTGAGCAAATAAAACTCTAAAATATTCAATACAATTTTAAACCATATAAATATAATAAAAAGTTTGCCAAAAAATATGAGAAAACGAATTATTTAGCGGGAAAAGTAAGTGCCAGAAAATATTAATTCAGAATAAAAATCAGAAACAATTTTCGCATTTACCTCGAGCTTAAAAAGTATCATTGACTTTGCTGTAAGCAATATAAAATAATCTAAAATTCCTTGTTCAATGCATTTGGATTTACAAAAAAAAAAAAAGAAGTTAAGTGAGCAGCTCTGATTGGCAGTGAATCGGATCCTTGTTGTTTCAGCTGCAGTTTCTAAGGGTCTTTCACCAACTGGACTCGTGTGCACACATGGCTAGCTAGCTGGGCGGCTGTCTCCTGTCTATCCGCAGCTTCCTCAGCCGCGCTGTCTGCTGCATCCTTGGTCCTGGCGCTCCCTTTTATTTAATAACGCATTTTTCAATTCATTTGATTTATGGCCCTGGCGTGAGACGCTGCCATTTCCAATGCCAGTTTTCATTGCGCTCACAATTGCAACACATTTTTCTCTTCTCTCATTTAGAGTTGTTTTTTTTTTCTCTTTTATTTTTTTAAAGGTCACTTTAAACTAGCTGGCTGCTTATCTGCCACGCCCAGCCCTGGGGGCGTTGCGTAAATTTTGCTGACCGCAATGCGCCGGCAAATTGAAAATAAATTTCGCACCCAATCGACCCGACATAACAAATACAAATTGTTTTTATTAATTTTATCAAATTCACTGAACCTGCAGACCCAAAATAATGTGCGGTTCCTGCCTCCACCTGCCACCTGCCACCTTCCACCTCCCACCTGCCGACGCTTCAGTTTACCTATTTAAAGGCGGCTGTCCATTCGAATGCTCAATTACGTGACGCCCAACGGCAGCTTTCCACGCAGCTTTTCCACATTTTCCAATTATGTTGATACCCTTGTGAAGGGTATTTGACGTTTCCTTACGAAATTCTTCAGAGTTAGAGTAAGGAATAAAGTCTTTAAATTCTGATTGTACTGCTTGATTATAAAATAATGCCAGGACACTTCTGTAACACATCTGTTATAATATATGGAGTATAGGAAATTTTAATCTAGGAATAAGTGGAAATAAGAATCTGCCATACAAATTTTTTGATTTATTAGCAGTATTATTGCATTTTTTCAACTATATTTTACCTTTACATCAAAATCGAATTATCCATACGGGAATAAATTGGAAATAAATATCAGATCATCATTAGTCTTTCAACACATCTTAAGCACCTTAGAGATTTAATAATATCTCTCGATATAAACTCTCGATAACTCAAAAATAAACTTTTCATCTAAAACATTTTCAAGATTAAGTTTGCTATTCCTTCTCTTTATTTTATTCCTTTATTATATTCTCTTACACACTCCTTGAATTTAAGAGTATTCAGTTTTCGGCACGCTAAAAGTAAAGTATTTATTTCTCGCTTTTTATTTTCCTCTTTTTTTTTTGGGTCCCCTTCAAGTGAAGTGCCAAACGATGATTAAATGAAGCGGAAACTTTTCGTTGGGTAGAATTTTTTCGCTTTCCTTTTTTTGCGTAAAATTGATTCATTGATTTGCTTTGTGTTTGTCACATTAAAAACATATTCTTTATTTAAGCTGGCAGCCTCAGCACCTGCCCCTCAGCACCCTCTCCCGGCTGAGGACTGAGTGGAGTAAGTGGAAAGCTTATTTCGTTGATTGAGCGAAATAATCGCATGAGAAAATGATTTACAGTCAGTTAGAATGGAAAATGGTTAGGCAAGGCGTTGTTAGATTCGTAGAAATTGAAGTTCTCTTCTTTCAATTCCTTTCACTAAATACTCAAATATCAAAGGATTGTACTCAAATATCAATTTGAGGGTAAGCTCTGCTAAGGCGAATATTAATTTAGACTTGTTTTGTATTCCGCTAAATGACAAAACTGAGGATTTATGGAAAATATTTGCAACATTTATTATGGCTTATGTTATGCCTGCAATAAATTTTATACAAATTTCATTCATTGTATTGGGATTTTAAGAGTCGACTTTTATACAACAATATACATAGTATATATTAGTTTTAGAAGTTTCACTACAATAAGTCTCTAAATCAGATTTAAATTTAAAAATATTTAATCCTTAAAATAGAAGCTCATTAAAAATTCTTAAAAATAAAAATATTGCATTATTTTATATTTGACGTCTGTTTGATGTTAACATTTTAAACACGCTCAAAAGCACAACTTTCCTTTGCATAAAGCTTTCGTTACATGTAGAAAGCTCGGCAAACGCAGTACGCTTTATAGCATAGCCAGTACACATTTAGCCAAGACACACAACCCAGACATGAGCTTTTTATAGCAACGTGAGAGTTCATTGATTCGCAGCTCGAAGTGGAAAACATATGTTGGAATTTTAAATTCTGTTAATAATATAAGGAATATAACATTCTAGTAAATTTTGTAAATAATTGTGCAATTAATGTATTACGATTTAATCCTTTTGTTTTTGTGAATTTTTGCATATGCCATATTGCAACAGTTGTGTTTGACTTATCAGAAACCAGTTGCTGTTTAGTCATATCTCGATGCATGCAATTGGCTGCAATGCAATGACAACTGCAATTGCAATCGCAATTGATAAATGCCAGCAACTGCCCCTCCCTAAGAGCTACCCACGCGTTCCGCATTTCCTGGTAGCTGCAGCCACATTGCGGGCCGATTAAAAGCGGCTCAAAGCATGTGACGCGCATACGATGTAAGCCTCTAAGCCAAAACTGACCTTTTCCACAAGCTGCCACATGCCACACGCCACACGCCTCACACACACACACACACACATGCTCCAACGCCCACACACATACATGGACATAGACAAGCGTTAGACGTGAGCCATGACAAAATGTCTGTGGCTGCATTTTTGTTTAATCGTTTTTCAATAGCTTTGTATTAGCCGCAAGTTATTTTTTTTTTTTTTTTTGTTACTCAAATTTTTCAAGCTTGCAAAAATGTTAATTAATATGAACTACAAAGGTGAGTTGTTCAGCTTGCATATTTAACCGGCAGTAAAAAAATTAACCCTGACTGAAATTGGCAACACTTAAAATGTATATGGAAGATGATGAATATAAATACAATATATAAATTTAGAATATATATTATAAATGTATAAAAAATATATATACATACATATGTATATATTTATAACTGTATATACTAACTATACTATATTTATACTATATTAATAAATATATAATATATATTATAAATGTATAAAAAAAAATATATATATATATGTATAAATGAATAAAAAAAAAAAAAAAAATATGTAAACCATATTATTTATATTATAAATGTTTTATGTTGATATATATCAAATTAAATTAAATTAAATCAAATATAAAATAGACATATTATAATATATATTTTTTATACATTTTTAAGCTAAGGACTTCTCTTGTAACTTTGGACTTATACAAATTCAGGAATAAGAATATTTCAGAATTTTAATATTTAATATTTGATGATTATACTCAAATTGAAGTTTTTCTTTTGTTCTTCGCCCCATAAAACTTAAACTTGATGTCAGCTTATGTGGAATTGTTATTGTAAAACACGTAGAAACTTTGTTAAACTCCTTTTTTCTTCGAGTTGGTGCAAAGTTTGTGCCATCTGTGATTCCGCTTTGATGGAATGCGATTCGATTGTTCGCTGATTGAGTGCCGTTGCCTTCAAGATTAATGAGTTTAAAGCTAGCCAAGAAACGGGCGTGTTTCTCCCTCTCTCTCTCTCTCTCTCTCGCTCACTCACTCTGCATGCGTGGGGCACATGTGGCGGGCAAGCGGCTCCAATTAGTTGGGTTGCCAAACAGCTAGGCCAATCAACCACAGCCAGAACAACAACAACAATGCTGAGTGGCACTTGTTATCGGCCAGTTTCGCTTTTCA
Organism: Drosophila aldrichi; assembly: GCA_035045965.1. Lineage (NCBI taxonomy): Eukaryota > Metazoa > Arthropoda > Insecta > Diptera > Drosophilidae > Drosophila > Drosophila aldrichi. Next base: position 4,321,101 of record JAWNOM010000534.1, read on the forward strand.
TTGCGGCGCTCACGAAAAAACATTTTCTTGCGTGCAGTTTTTTTTTTTGGAAAATTGCAGCACACAGACGAAACGAGCCCGCCCTTGGCTCAATTTTTAGTTGGATATTTTTCAACTTGATGTTGTTGTTGTTGTTGTTTTTTGCTGTTTGTTTGCTTTTTTGGCGTTCAATTGAAAAGCTGTCGAACATGAAACAAGTTTGAACAACTGCAATCAGAAGAGAATATCTTTTTGCTCACTTTTTTTCGAAATTGCGAAATGCTCTTAACTTGTTTACATCTCTCTCTTCTCTCCCACATACTCGCGCTGGCTCTCTTAAAAAGCCATTTGTTGCTTTTGGTTAGGTGGAACCCACCACCACAAAACTCTTGTCAGCCAGAGCAAGAGATACGGCTGGGCGGTTTGGGCGTACGCGCGTGTGTGGGTGGGGCACGTTCGACATTTGCCGGAATCGTATTGTTGCCTTGTCAGGCAGCGGAAGTAGCTGCCACAAATCTACATGCAAAGCATAAAAACTGCTAAAATGCGAATCGAGCTGATAGGAAGAGGCTAATCAAATATATTAGCTAAGTATAACAGAAACAAATGCATGTTAAACAATTTTCTTTTTTCACTTATAGTAATTAAAATGATGGTAATCTAGATATTTGTCATACGAATAGTTCACACACTATTTAAAATAATACGATTTTATTTATGATAAATATATTCTACAAATAAAAGATTGAATCTCACGTAAACACCAAATTTTAGGCATGTATTTCTTAAACTCTTAAAGCAGTTTTAGTTAATACGCATCGAGCTGATAGGGCTGAAGCTGGTAAAAAATATTAGCTATATATAAATAATTTTATTAAATACAAAAATATTTCTAAAATTTAAAACAATCAAACTGAAACTTAACTTAAGTTTAAAGTATTAGCTGAATATATAACAAATTTTAAATAATAAAAAATATATATATTTCGGCAATTTCCATATTTATTAAATTTAAAATCATCAAAACTGAAACTTAAAAAAAAAACTTAAAATATTAAAAAGATTTTCCATATTTATATAAAATTGATAATAGTTATATAAATACTAGAGCTGATAATAAAATACAAATATATAAAATAAATTTAAAAATTAAACTTATAATATAAAATAATTAATTAAGGATTCAAATAGTTTTTTTTTTTTTTTTTTTTTTTTTTTTTTTTTTTAGTTCTATTTAGGCGTTGAACCAGTACAATTCAAATATAGTAGCTTAACAACACAGTTAGAAATTTATATAAAGAGCCTAACCATCTGATATAACCAGGAGGAAGCATTCAAATACATACATATGTATGTAGTACCAGTAAATCTACTACTACTACTATATTTTAAAAATGTAATCCTAAAGCTCAAATATTGAAGACATCCTTCTGAATCTCCAAATATTTTGAGCTTCTTGTTCATAATTTTTTTTTAACAACAATAGTCTAACAAAATTCATAGAGCTATACTAAAAACTTAATTAACAACAAAAATAATGTAATAATAATATATAGAAATTCAAACTTAATCATGATCATTCTATTAAGATCTTAACTTTACATCATCAAGCCGAAGGCCCTTTTTTATATTAATTTTAACTTGTTAATAAATAAATAAAGAAAAAGATTTTAACTTAATGCCGAACTATCAACAAAAGAATCTGAGCTATTCATATTAATTTAATATGCCTCAGGGATATTTTCTTTTACAATTCAAGTACAAATATTTCCATGTCTTATTTGCCCATTCTCGTTCTCCTTGGCTCAATTCCGCTTACACCCTACAAGGAGAGCGCCCGTTCCGTAATATTAACTTTCCTTCTAGCTTGCCTTTGTTATCTTTTACCTTCCAGAGTTTTGCAACTCACATTTTACTACACAATACGTTAATGTTTTGATACACATTACTTACCTCGCAGAGGCTACTCTCAGACGCCGTTCCATTCATAAACTAGACACAAAGTGCAGTTTTCTGTTTCAGTGTTTGTTTCAGTTTATGTTTCTCCTTTGTGAACTCCTTCAAATTTGAGCCGTGCTCTAGGCGACTGTGCGTCTCCCTGGCCCAGGCCGCGCTCACCGTACAAACAAGGCTAAAACGCCCAAAGACTTGTGGATAATACAGAGCCTATCAGCTAGTTTTATTTCTGTTCATTCAATGCAAGCGCACAGGTGGGCAGGTGGGCAGGTGGGCTGCTAGACAGCTAAGCAGGTGGGCAGCTGTCTCAGTTGCTTCGTTTCCCTGAGGCCAGACGGGCTTTTACTTTCAGCATGCGACTTGGCCATGTGTTCGGCTCTCTTTGCAATGCGCTCTCTTGAATGGGGCGCGCTCTCTCTCTCTCTCTGTCTCTCTGCTTTTCACTTTTCGAACTGGTTCGCTCTCTTCAACTGCTTTTTCGAACTGGCATTTTCATTCGTTTTCAGTTTCAGTCGACGACGCAACCCCAGAAAACGCATTTCAACTCTCGGGCGATGCGGTTGCTGCCTCAAGCAGAGAAAATGTTGCGGGCGTGAATCAACAGAATAATAATCAAAACTAAATAAATAAATAAATAAATAAATAAATATATAAAGTAAATAATAAAATATGAAATATTTTAGAAATGGTGCAATAATTACTACAAGTAAATTCGAATATGAAATATATATCAAATAAATAATGTAAATATAATTAAATTAAATTAAATTAAATAAATATAAATTGTAAACATTAAATTTATAATTAATTCTTAAAAAATCTTTAGTGAATTATTTGTGTGTTTATAAAATTATCTAAATTAAATAAAATTATTGAAAATTCAAATTAATTTTGTGATATTCGTGCTTGTGCTTTGTGTTGCATATATTGAGGCGCTTTGTGGCCTGCAGTTGATCAACATGCTTTAGGATTGGCAAAAAGAGGTAATCAATCGAACTCAATCAGCTGCATCTCGGCATTGACTAGATGCCCGCTCGAATGGCCGGCAAATGGAGCAGTGTCATTGACTGCTGCAGGCCATTAAACTCCCGGCCGGAGCCTTTTGTTTACGCCAACATTTGTGTTTGCACGGCCAACAGCTGCTGTTTACAGAGGCGTCCAGGGGGGCCAAAGGGTTGGTTGTCCGTGCAAACACAAATACGAGAGCAGTCCACTCATGTGTGCACTAGGTGACAAAGGCTCATAGGCTCGATGGGGACAGTTAGGCTCCAGCCTGGCTTGACTTGACATTAACTACACTAACAGTTCGAAAACTAACTAAACTAATGCCATAAGATATTTCAATTTCAATAATATTAAGGGATGCATTCTTCAGTTTTACTTTTACTTAACTTCAAATTTCAAAGCGAGCTGACCATAAATCTTTTCACCTGCACTCACACACACACACACACCTAAACATATATGTATGTGCCTGTCAGCCTGTCAAGTCCTGTGGCCATATAAAAAAACAAAACAGAGAAAGAGAAAACGACGAGAAATGGGCAACATTTGCCATAAACCAGCAACAGGCAACAGGCAGCAGACAGCAGGCAAAAGGCAGTCGAGCTGGAGGTGAAGGTGGCCAACATTTTGTGCATATTTTAGAGCAGTTTTATAGACCGAAGCTGACTCATAGGTGGGTTAACAACTGCCAACTGCCAACTGCGAACTCCCCACTTCCAGCTCTTGACTGCGACTGTCTCCCAGCTATACCCGTGGAGCTCTTCCGGCCGGGTTTTAACTAAATTGTTTCGCTGCTCAGCTTTAGTTGAATTCACAATGAGCTAAGCGGCTTTAAGCGCACGCCTCGCTACTCAAGTGCGAGCGAGAGAGCTGACAGTGGAGCGTGTGACAGAGAGAGAGAGAGAGAGAGAGAGAGAGAGAGAGAGAGAGAGAGTGAGAGGGGAAGAGGTTGGTAAGCAACATGTAACTGAGGCTAAGCGGGCTAAGCCTTTGTGGCGCCACAAGGCAGCATGTGGTGCCAGTTGCCCCATGGCACGAGCCGCTTTCCTTGCTTTCTGCATAAACCCTAAGCCAAGTAATTACCGCTTAGAACATGATTTGAGATTCAAATATGAAAAAAAAAAAAAAAAACAAACAGGCTCCCAAAATGACAATATATTGTATAATAATATACTCATTATATACATATATGTCTTTCTCTATATTTTGTGGATCAGCTCTCTTTGAAACTTTTTGTTTAAGTGAATGTTATCATAGGATATTCCCAGATTTAGGGGTTCGGCTATCATTCGAAATATTATTCCGCTTATCGTTTTTGAAAATATAAATAAATATAAATCCATAAAATAAAGTGCATTTGAGTTTGAAAACTGCAAGTTTTTATGAGAAAGAAGAAACGTAAATTTATCAAGAAATATATAACAAAATGTATTATAACAATATTTTGACTTGGGTGTATGCACATAAATATATCGATGTTTTTTCTTAAAATTTTCATTCTTTAAAAACCCTTTGAGTCCAGACACTCATGAAGTTATCATATCCAAACAATTATAATACCATAATATATAGCAAACCAAATCTCTTGCAATAGACAACGATATGAAAATGTTTATAAAAATAGTTAAAGGATAGAAAATATCAAATAATATTAAAATATTCATATGCAACAGCTGTTTTCTTAGTGTTTCAGATATTGAGACCAAATGAACATGTAGATCAAATGAACATGAGAGATTCAATGAACATGTAGTCTATGTGACTCAAGGTGGAATTGAGAGTTAGTTCTGGATCCCATAAATATTTTATGAATCGAAATGCTCAGTATTTATTTACGTGTTTAGCATATATCATAGAAATAAATTTCTTTAAAATATATTTAACTATATATTTAATTAAAATATATTTAGCTACATATATATTTAATTAATAGTTATGTTGCTTATTATATAATATATTAACTGTTTTTAAGCGTAGCTCATGGGCTTACAAAATCAGATCAAATATTAAAATATTATGTCATATCCTTAACATGTGTCCATTTTCATATTATAAAGGATGTCAAGAATATATGAATTCTGATATATTTCGTTTTTTCTCAAACTATTCAACACTAAATATCATATTCCATATAAACTGGAAAAAAGTTCAGCTCAAAGTTTGTAACTTTGTGATATTAATTAAATACCAAAAATACTAATTATAATACGATTTGGAGCAAAGTTTACTTGGGCACACAATTCCATTTCCTTACAACTGAAGGAGACTCTGCCTAAGAAGTTGGAGCATTCGAAAAGCTTAGCCCAGATTGGGTGCGAGAAACGTATAATTAACATGTCCTCATCAAAATGCAGCCTGAACTATCCTAGTTGAGCCCCTAACGGAACATGAGTACCGCCCACTCTGTGGCATGCGTCTCACCTCTGGCTGAGCAGCTGAGCAGCTGTTTGTGCTGTTCATTAATAAACTCATTTGTTAGAGGTTGCTTAGCTTGTTTGTAGACATGGCGCTACGCCTTTGAAGGCGTCACGCAAGCCCCCCCCCCCCCCAACGCCTCTCTCTGCAATTCTGCTAGGTAATCACATTTCGCCATCGATTTTCGTCTTGAGTCTTGAGTGTGAAGAGTGTTTGGGTCTGCCTGGGCAGGCGAACCTCTTTCTCTCTCTCTCTCTCTCAGTCTCTCTCTTTGTCTTTTACTCATGCATAGTGTGCTTCATAGAGTATGTGAGTCATCCGAAAGGAGTCTCCAGACAAGTCTGCATATACGTATATATGTATATAGGCTACTCCATATTGCAATCCTTGTCCTATGGCCAGAAATCATGCAAAGTGTTTACGCTGCGGCGTTTTCAACTGCGGCAAACTTTTATGTTTTTAGGCCAACTCGTTTAACCCATTTCTAGACTGTTTATTTTCCTGTTGTCCTGTGTGAATCTCTCATTCGATATATATTGTATATATGCACGTTTTATGTTGTGAGGCGTTTTTATTAGCCACGGACTGTCTCACATAAATTCAACATTAAATTAAGTGCCATTTACCTAGCCAGAGGGTGGCTGGCTCGCTAGCTGACTGACCCCAAAATGTGCACCCTCTTCGAGTATAGCTCATAGCCATGGCCATGCCCATTTCCATCAGGTCTTCAGCCTTGTCACGTAACAAGTTCATTGCACTTTAATGAACTCTAAAATGAAACACAATATGCAATCTCCTTTGCAATTTATAGCTTGATTTTGCGACACTTTCCAACTGCTAATGAGGCCTGACTTTTCAATAGATCGAAATACGAGACAACAGTTGGAACTTCTTCTTCGATATCCAGTTGAATTAAAGTTAAATTGCTTGTTTGATGTTTTTCATAAAATCTTTAATGCAATGTTGCCATATTTCATTATATGAGATACTTCCTTGCTTGGAGTTATCCGATAGTGTATAGTGGTAGTGTGAGGTTCGTTAGAAGGGTAGATAAAAGTATCTGTTGAAAAGACACTCAATAGTATCTGAATCTACCATTCCAACCATAGTATATATTTTGTAATATTTCTGCTCCACTACTCTGTTATTCCTACATTATTACCAGTTCAATACTTAGTTTTCAGACTCCTCTTAATTAATTTCTGTTCCTTATTGCACTCTTCTCTATCGAGTATAAGAAACATTTTGGAATTATAACAAGATGCCCTAATAGTCGAAGTCACTCGATAAACAAATGTTTGGAGTATAAAGATATATAAAGACTCTCTGTCTTGACTTAATACAAGCTCAGTCTTAAGTGAAATTAAGAGAGCTGTCTTTAATAAAGTTAAAGCTTAAAATGTGTGAGGGGATCTTATGCATCGATACTTTATATACCCTACGCTTCTCGAGTGTTTTGGCAAAACTTTGCTTTCATGTTTCATGTAATTTGTACCTTGTTTAATTAAATGTGCTAAACGCAACTCTTAGTCATTAGGGTAAACCTTTTTGTTTTTTGGTTTTACTTGCTGTTTTTTTGTTTATCCGTGTTAAGGGTTGTTCTAAAGTTTGGCTTAGCATATTAGCAAAGTTTGGTGTTTAATTTAATTTGCATTTGCGACTGCTCAAAGAGTGGATGCCACGCTGTCTGTCTTGGAATTTTCATTTTGAAAAACTTTTACTGAAAGTTCGAAGCGTCCACGAGCGAAGGAAAGAGAGCGCTAATGGTTGAAGCGAGAGTCTCGAGTATTTGACTGGAGGCTTTAAGTCAAGTATTTGTGATGCTTTTACTTCTTCGTCCATGGCTCTATGGCTACTTTGCCCACACGATTCATGCGAGACGAAAAAAAAAAGAAAATAATATAAAAGAGTGCTGAAACGAAGGACAGATATTTCAGTTTCATTGTTATGCCCAAACCATAATTCATGGCCACTGTCAATGGCTGCTGGGAAGTCGTAAAAGGCAAACAATTGCGACAAGACAGCAGCCAAAGGACTTCTCGCCTTCGTCCTGCCGCTCATTCTTCTTTTGGCACTCGTATAATTGATGTGCGCCTACAAATGTGCCTCACTCTCTCTACCAATTGTTTTTTTTTTCTCAACTCCAGTTCTGGTCTGTCCTTTAATATGCCTGTATGAGAGCATATTTTTTTTTCTAAATATTTATGCCATAGGTATTAATTTGCTTGTTTTTGTGCAATCAAATATATGTACATATATGCTATAGGTATATAAAAGATATACTACTCTGTATTAATGGACGCGTAGTACTTGCCATATTGCCATACTTCTCTGCCCTTTGTCATATCAGACTTTGGTACAAATTATACTTAGTATATTATTACACTGATTAACTGAAAGAATAATACTAGTTGTTGCATAAATAGATTTGAGATTTGTTAATCTTATTTCAAGATGATCTCTGATCTGGACAAACCAACTGATTATCACAATTATATTTGCTTATTAATTATTTTTCACAATCTCTTTATCTGCGAAATGATCTATTCATATCTACAATCTACTCTCTATAGTTATTTCATAAAATATCTTCTAATTGGCCAACAATTGAATAGAAGTGTTAGATATCCTCGACACATATATCTATATATAGATCAAATAAATCTGTGAATTATTTATTTTAAACAGTCTTCTACTCTCCCTCTTTCAATCCCTTAACATTCCGTACAGGGTATTTGCTAGTTGAGCATGCTTAATTGTTTTTTTTTTTTTGCTGCAATTATAAGCCTGGCATCTTTAGTCGTTCCATCGCTCGCTCGCTCGCTCGCTCGCTTGTCGACCCATCGACATGGTCCTTGACACAGTCAGCAGGCAAATGTTGCAAATGTGGCAAATATGTTGCCCAAAAGGCTACAAGCTGTTGTTATCCCATGTTGCACGCTTTCAGGCTTTGCCGTTGCAAGGCCAAACATCGCGTCGACAAGCACTCGCTGCTGAAGGTTGCGTGCGTGGGAGAATCCGTGTACCGTTCACACCTCGCCATCTACCCCACCCCCAGCCACTCTGCCTGGTAGCTGGCTCAGCTTCGACACTTTTATTAATGTGCCTAACACACAGAGCTGTCGGAATTCCATTCATAACATTTTATCAGGCACACACAAAGCAGGCCGAGGAGCTGGGGTATGAATGAGGGGCAGCTAGTTGTGTGTGTGTGTGCGTGCTTCCGGCCTTGCTGCTGATAAGTCAGCCTACTTTAACGCCTGTTGACAGTTTTAATAAATGAAATGCGGCGGCCATTTACCAACACTGGCCAACCGCAAGGGCGGCGCGGCGCTGCGGCATGTAGCCCATCAAATGCGGAAGTGCAGCTGCCTTAGTTAATCGAAATCGCCCCCTTCCCCCCCATATGCAGGACAAACAAAATGAGTAACGAGATCTGCTGCACAAAGCAGACTGCAGTCGGGATACCCTATAAACATTATTCATTTCGTAATTATACGATTTTGCAATGTATATAAATTATTTATAATTCACGGTATAGAAATATAAAAAAAATTAAATATATGCTTTTATAATAATTATAGCGTATTATATTACAATTTATTTATGCTAAAAAACATGCGCTCGAGCTAAATTCTCCTGTCACACCAGTCAACAGCTACTGCATTAGATTCCACTGCTTAGAGTCCACAGCTGATCAAACTCTTAAGCAGATAGAGTCCACCTTGCGAGCTTACGTTCCTAGTGCGTCTCTTAGGATAGAATGCGACAGCAATAGCAATAGTGCAATAGTTCTATTAGTGTGAGTGCAATGGATATACATGCGATCCATATACACAGTCGTACTATACATACATACAGACATACATATGAATTGCTCTTCAGTGATGCTCAACGCATGCTCAATGCATATACATATGTATGTGTGCATGTAAGAACACATATATTTATATTAAGAGTGTTTTATGTAGGCGCTTCATAATTACTAAAGTAATTGTAAATTGTTGAAAAGAATAAGAAGTGAAGAGAATATGAAGTATGCAATAAATGCAAAATACTTTTCACATATAAAAAATATATATTAATTTTTTGTTATACAAATTCAAATATATATTTGAAAAAAAAATATATAAATAAATATATATTTAAAAAATAAAATCAAAATTAAAAAATAAATATATATTAAAAAAAATTAGATAATTTAAAATATACTTTTTTTTTTAAATAAAATATATATTTTATAACATATATACTAAGATATCTGAATGTAGCTTAAAGAAAATGTAAAATATATTTTCAAAATATTCGGAATCAAGTCGATAGAGCTCTCGCAGTTCGTATGTTTTTCATAGTATCTGCACCATTTCAAATTTCCAGAAATTGCTAAAGGAAAAACAAAAAAAATCTGTTGCGTATTTATTAAAGCTTCGGTTTGCCTAATTTTATGCTCATCGCATCAATTTTAAAAGTTAACAAGGGTATTATAATAGCCTTGTCCTATTTAAGCAGAATTTCTCGAAGCGTTTACTTACTTTTTACATTTTGCAGGCTCTTTGTTTATATATTTTTCTTCTGAGAAGAAAGTTATCTAGAACAGAGTGCAGATCTACTTTATCCAAATAAATCCTCAAGCTGTCTTTAAATATTTATGAAACATTGTCACTCTCAGACATCAACTTAAGTTCAACAACTTGAGCGACAAATTGTTTATGGCATAACGAAATGTTGGCATTATGATGGATGCAATCTGACGTTGGTCAGCTGGGCGCTAATTACAGCACATTAAAAGCAAAAGCAACAACAACAGCAGCACAAAGAAAAAGCAGAGAAAGCAGAGAGGCAAAATGTTGCTGTGGATATTGCGCATACGCCACGTGCGCCGGTGCTTCATTTTTATTTGGCGTTAATTGCAGAAATAATTTATGCAAGTCGTTCAGTCGATGCTGTCGCCATTCGTAAATGCGAATATATAGAAATAAGTGTTCCATTTGTGTTTGCCACACAGCTGGGCAGTCAAGTGTAACGCTTCAGGCTCTAGGCACATCTTGAATGTGCAAACAGGCGTGCAATTGAGAAAAAAAGAAGAAGAAGAAGAGCGACTGAAGGGCAGCAAGGCAGAAAGACAGACTGAGAATTGACACACAATGGAGCCAACCGATAGCAGCTTAGACGTTGGCCAAATAAACCAGCCAAAAGCAACGACTACAATTGCTTCAACTCTTCACGCGTAACAAAGGCGTGGGCGTCTAAGTGAATGGGCAACGCTTTCAATTAAAATGACAAAAGACGAGCACAACAGTGCCAAAGACCTGGCAGCTAGTGAGGCAAAAGGATTGTATTGAATGGGCGCTGAGTCAACAATCAAACTTCATGTCTAAGCCGCTTACTGCAACATTCTCAATGGCCATATATCAAAACTAATTGGGCGTGTCGGCCTTGCAGCAAAGTCCCATAATAAATAATACAATTTATTTGAATATCCATGCCCTTCGAGCGGCAAATGTGCTCTTCGGCAAATGCTTAATAAATTATGAGAAAGCAGAAAGAGTTGAAGGAGCTGGGTAAAAGGATAGGTGTGCCAAATTAGCCAACGCATAAATTTGTGACTGGCATGCCATGTCTATCGATTCGCTTAAATTTACGATCTTATCTGTGACATCAACTTGAAAAAATATAGTTCAACTCTCCCTATTCAATTCATTCAAAAATAAATTCGGGAAAAACTTTGAGTGGAACTTTAATCGAATTATCGCTCACTGCGTTGAAGTGTTTTGTTTTTCCATTATTTTGTGCTAGTGCTAACAATATTTTCACTTCATTTGGTTGCGTTGAATGGGATTTCATATTCTCAATTGCCCCATGAAATTTGATTTGGCCAAGCACGCGAAATGCAAAAAGCGAAAACAGCGAATAGCCAACTGAAAATGCTCACAGTCATTTTTTTGGCTTTTCTTTTTGGGTTTTTGCTTTTCGCCATCCGCCATAAAATTTAATAAAGGCAATTTAAAGCAGTCGGTGTTCCAGAGAGAGATTAGATCTATGCGCTTTTGATTCAATTGCACTGGGCATGCTGATAAATTAGATAATTGTGGTCCGTGGCTCGGTGGCTTTAAGAACTCTGCCATTTCGGCTGAATAGTGTGCTATGATTTAAGCACGTGAACAAGCCCTCCGCAGTGCGGAGGGTGCAGAAAAACAGCTGTCTGGGCCATAAAACGCAACTACGCCCTGGCAAGCAATTACCGTTTAGATATGCCAGCTCTCCATAGTGGAGTGGGTGAACCACACAGCAATAACAGCGAACAAGAAGCAGAACACAAAAAAAAAAAAAAAAGAGAAACGAGCTGTAACTGAGACGTCCAGTTCAGGAAGGGTGCTCAAAAGTCGAGGAGAATGAGAGGCAGCTCTTGGAAATATGCGTGACTGTCTGCCTTAATGTGTGTGTGTGTGTGTGTGTGTGTGTGTGTAGGAGAGTGAAAGTGAGCGTCAGAAGTGACACATAAAGCTCATAAATTGTCGCACACTCAATATGCAAAAGGGTGGGGCTAAGAGGGGTACGGGTAGACCGAGGGGATGAGGCCAGGTGAGGGCTGTAAGTCGGTAAAATCAATAACGATTGCCACGTCAGTTGATGGCGCTGGCGAATGACCCACATGTGCCCCAACCCAAGTGGCTTTCAAACGATGACAGACAACTGCCAGCTGAAAAACAAAGAAAAGAAAATTGAAACAAAAACAAATATATTAATTTCCATATGCAACAAATGTACACTTGGAGAAAAAAGACATACGAACTGATAATGCCATAAAATAAAGTGAAACTAAAATGAGTTTCAAATGCCAATTAGAATATTCTGTATAAATGAGGTAATTTCTATAAAGTTTATATTGTAGTTTTTTGATCGACTCTTAATATTCTCCAAGTGTACTACATATATTGTATATGCTTGGCGCCTGAACTCGCCTGAACTCTTAAGCTGCAATTCATTTGAAATGCAATACAAAAACCCAACAGCTGAACATTCCAATTGCCATTCCCAGCGGAAAACGAAACGCAAAAAAAAAGAAGGAAAATGGCGCATAAATTTGGAAAAGCTGTCGAAAAAAGAAGGCAACAGCAGACGTCATCAGAAGCAGCAGGAGGCGAGCAAAGGATATGCCATTAATAAACGTTAAGAAGGCTAGGAGAAAGCAGAGGGTAGCCAGAACTGAAATAAAACACATTTAGAGGAAGCTTTAAATAATTGAATAATTTGATTAAATAATTAATAATTATAATAATAATTAATAATAATTAATAATTATATGTATGTATATACAGGATATATAAAAATGTACTTCTTTCATATATAAATCTACTTATTTCTTTATATATGTATATGCATTTATGCCTAAGATATGGTATATAATATATTGCTACAATGTATTGAAATGTTGCTGAAGCACAAAAAGGTAATTCTAGCTGGAAGTGAACCAAAAAAAAAAAAAAAAGCTGAATCGTGATATTGACTCATTCTAGTAGGTCTTAGGCCCTTATGTAAAATATTCATTAATAAATGAGGATGTATATATCTGTACTTTCAAATACTTCTCCAATCGAACTTTAAAGATGCCAGCTCTGACGGAAAAAAGAACTGAAATAGCATCAGTTTTACATTTGTATATAGAGCCCCATAAGAAAATGTGGGAACTATCAATCTGCTCTTTGCAATTATAATCATTTTATTTGAATATAGTTAATATTCTTTATTAAAAGAAATAATTTTAAATTAAAGTATGCTGTTGGAAGACACACATATATGTATATATTTAAGTATGTACATTTATTTATTATATATACTATACTATACTCTATACTATACTATACTATATACTATACTATACTCTATACTATACTATACTATATACTATACTATACTCTATACTATACTATACTATATACTATACTATACTATATACTATACTATACTATATATTCTGAATAAATGAGGAATATATACATATATATTACACTTTACTATGTATACTTTCTGTTCCTTTCTTTACAATCATTGAATTTTTTCTTAACTTATCTAAAAATTTATAATTTCTAACTTCTTTGTATTGCTAGTGATACGTCGAATTCACTTTAACATTTATTACTTTGTAGAATTCACTTTCTAAATTTATTTCCGAATTTTATGTTTTCAAATTAAAATGCATATTGAATTAACAACTAGTCTATATACAATGTTAACAACAACTCAGCAAGATATAAACATTTTTTTTTTAAATTTATTTATTAAGTGTAGGACCGGTACATCAAAAGTAGATCCAGGGAATATAAACATCATTTCATTTGATTTATCCCTTGATATATTTAACTGCCTGAAGTATACACACATATGTATTTCCCTAATATTTCCGAGTTTTGTTTATGCTCTTAAAGATGCAGTAACCCGCATGCTTACTTATGCATAAATATTCATAGATATTATTAAGTCTAGTTTATAGCGCGGCACTTTAGTGCTTTAGCTGCACAGAATAACTAATTCTATTGAGGTTACACTGTACTTCAGTGAGCGCTCCAGAAACCTTTTGCCATATTTTATTCGCCTGTCTATGCCTTTTGTGTTTAAAAGTAGTTTACTCTGCACTACCTCAAGCTGTACCTGCCGGGCATTGCTACTACATATATTATCCTGCTGGCAGAAACGCATTCGTAATATGTTTTCTGTGGGAGCAGCAAATTCCATGCATGTCCGGCTCGGGGCGGGCTTTCGGTTCAGTTGGCCTTTACTGTTCTGGCCAAAGCCCCTCGAGTCGGCAGTTCGGACCAATGGTAAACTAATTTCATGCACAGAACGTAATTTGGTTGGCCAGTCAAACGACAACAACCGCGACGAGAGCTGCAAAAGGCCATAAACAAATGGCCCGCGGTGCGCTTTAGCGTGTTCTAGCTTATTTTTGTTATTTTTTAGGTGTTTGTTAGCGTTCGTGTCGAGCTATTTAAAATTGTTGTTGTACAATTTTTAATTTAGTCACTAATTTATGCAGGGGCTCGCAGCACGTGCTCGGTGGGCGGAGGGAACATACTTATTGCCGGCACTGTTGGCAGTGAGACGTGGCCAACATATTTGTGTAATTGCCGCTTTTAATTGACAGCCATCCACATGCTGAGCTAAACTGAGCTGAGGTCAGCTCTTTTAGCCAGACAATTAGGCCTGTGTAGTTGAGAGTCCTTTCGAAATAGCTGACCCTAATTCATGAGTCCATTACGAGCGTATAATATAACTGAGAATCAGTTGAAAAGGTAAATGAATATTAGAGTAGGCCAATGTGGGAAATGATCGACTGAGAACTTAGTTGGTAACCAAAATACAGTAGAATGCGAATATAGAAGTTTGTCTAGCGACTAGAATTTTCGTCACGATATCCGTGCGGATGCTGTAAGCGGAGTCCTATTATAGCATCCGTACGGATATTGCGACGAAAATTCTGGTCGCTAGACAAACTTATATAAGCAATAAATGGTTATAGCGTCTTCTGAATATAACAACGATCCCTTGAGTATGGGTTCAATCGTATTCTTCTGTATTTAATTTATAATATTTCGATATACTCGTATGTATACATACATACTTATAGAATCTAATATAGAAACCAATTTATCGAAAACCAATTTACAGAGAATATCTTCTCTCATTACAGGGTATATAAAGAAACTTGATAGTAAACTTTATGATGAACTAGTTAGCTAATAGCCGGACCATACACTATATACTTATTTAGAAACTAGTTAATTCATGACTAATGACTATTATAAACGGAAATAGAAATAATTCGACCCCATCGGGTCGGTGCTACTAGTGATATTTATTCTCTGTACTTTGTTTAGGATTTTTTAATTTTAAATTGACTCTAGGTTTGTCAATTATACTTAAGAAAAATAAATAAATAAAGACACCCCATTCATCTCATTTCATCTTATAATAAATTTCATCTCTTATATTTGTATGCCATCCATTCATACCTCTTCCCCACTAGCTCTTAAATCATTATTAAGCTCACTATTATAACCCACTATAAAATAAACTCTAACTCTTTAGAACACTACATAAATACCTCTGGTTTCTAATTTGAGTATTGGAGAATTCACCATTACAATGTTCACATAAGTGATGCAAGTAAAAAAAAAAAATTATATACTTATTCATTTAA
This sequence comes from Drosophila aldrichi, assembly GCA_035045965.1. NCBI lineage: Eukaryota > Metazoa > Arthropoda > Insecta > Diptera > Drosophilidae > Drosophila > Drosophila aldrichi. Next base: position 4,336,654 of record JAWNOM010000534.1, read on the forward strand.
TATTTATATTTATTCACTTATTAATTTATATTTATTCATTTATTATATTTATATTTATTCATTTATTATTTAGCATATAGCGTATATGCCACGCTCATGTTACTATAAAGACTTTTTCATGAACTTTTATAGGGTATTTCAACATCACTATTTATATCAGCATATATGTATTGATAAATTCACAAATACAACAATATATAATCAATAATCATTTGTGTGCCTGTCCTGACGGAATAGACTCTCAAAGAATTTATTCATGAGCATTATTATACATATGTACATTACCATATCTACCTACCACACCTCTAATTTACTCTCTCTTTCTTTCTCTCTCTCTGCATTTCTCTTGTACAGCATTCGCAGCAGTCGCGGCTCGCTTGATAGCATTGGCACTGCTGCCAACGGCAGCTCGGCGGCCAGCCAGGCCAGCTCCAGCGGCGGCTCCAGCACCAATCAGAGCAACAGCAACAGTAGCAACATCAACAACAACAACAATAACAATAATAATAACAACAACAACAACAACGGTAGCAACAACAAAATGGATGGCAGTCCACATCATCGGCCGGGCTCACGAAATGGACGCGACAACTGGACCAAAATGCCAGAGCCGCTCAACGGACACAAGGCGGACAAGTCGGAGAAGTCGTCGCCGTCGCGTCGCAGCATGGGCGGTGGCAGCGGCAGCGGCAGCTCCTCCAAGCAGAGCTCGCCGTCGGCCTCCGCGTCGCGCACCAAGGGCGTGCCGCCCAGCTTTGGCTATGTGAAGCGCGCGAATGGCAGCATCGCCTCCACGGCGGAGCAGCAGAACATAGCCATGCTGATGGCCGTGGGCGGTGGCCAGGGCATGGTCAACGGCCTGCCCTGCGGCCGCACCGCCCACGTGTCGGCGGTGCCGCGCACTGCCAGCGGCCGCAAGGTGACAGGCGGCACTCAAACTCTGCCCAATGACATGAACAGTGAGTGGACAGACGCCCTCTCTTGGTCCCATTTATTCATCTGTGTTTTTCTCTTTCAGAGCTACCCCCGAACACGCAGCATCGCAGCTTCTCGCTGACGGGTCCGACGGCCACGCAGCTGAGTCAGTCCATACGGGAGCGCCTGGCCACGGGCTCACACAGTCTGCCCAAGCCAGGCAGCGATATGCACGTCTTTCAGCACAGGTGAGATGGGATTAAAGATATGACAATGTATACAAGGAAGTACCTACCACTGAGCAACAGATATACATAAATCGATAGGTCTAGCTAGTCAATCATTTAGCTTATCTAGTTAAACTAGCTAGCATACATCAGTCAACCAGTAATTGCTTACTCAATTCTGCTGTTCAAGTATTAAATATATAGACTGTCAATAACTCAGTCAATCAACAACCCTGACAGTCAACCTTTTCACTTATGTCAATCAATTTAAGATTAGCTCAATCAAATAATTAAGAAGCCAGTCAATCAAATGCTCAATCATACAGATGTACAATTGTAGATCAGTTGGCTAGTCAACTATGCAGTCAGTTGATTGACCAATCTTAAGCAAAAGCCAACGTCTTAGACTAAGTCAATCAGTAAGTAATTCAATAAGGCAGATAATCGACAGTAAGTAGAAGCTTCAATAAATAAAAGCCAAAGTTATTTACTTCAATCGGGAATGCAGGTCGTCAATCATCTATTAGTCGAACATGTTGTCGGTCTTTCAATCAAATAAAGCCAATCAGTAAAGTCCATAAAAAGTATAAAATAATATAGTATTATAACATATATCATACATCATCAATCAATCAATTTGTAAAGCGAGAAGAACAAAGTAGTCAATCAATTACCCAATTACCCAATTAGTAGAAGCTTCAATAAATAAAAGCCAAAGTTATTTACTTCAATCGGGAATGCAGGTCGTCAATCATCTATTAGTCGAACATGTTGTCGGTCTTTCAATCAAATAAAGCCAATCAGTAAAGTCCATAAAAAGTATAAAATAATATAGTATTATAACATATATCATACATCATCAATCAATCAATTAGTAAAGCGAGAAGAACAAAGTAGTCCAGCAAATAGCCAATTAGTCGAAACATTAATCAATCTAAAAGTTAGCTATTAACCAAATATTCAAATATTGTATATAATACTCTAAGTAAGAGTCAGTCAATCAGATTGACTGACTGATTGAACTATAAAAGAGTTAAATATTTATAAATAATTTTTCCCAAGACAGAAAAACTTCGCTCTATTTCCAAGTCAATTAGTGCATCAATCAATATCAATCAATCAATTGCATTCCTAACAGTTAAATATCTCTGCTCACATGATATTATTCCTCTTCCCCCGCACATAGAATCTCGACACGTGGCGGCGGCACTCGTCACGATGGTTCGCTCTCTGACACACAGACCTACGCCGAGGTGAAGCCCGAGTACAGCTCGTACGCCATGTGGCTGAAGCACAGCAATACGGCTGGCAGTCGCCTCTCCGATGGCGACTCAATCGACCAGATGCAGATTGGCTCGCCGGCAATGACGCGACACGGACACAAGATGCTGCACAACCGCGGCTCGGGCACAGTGGGGCAAATGCCAGTGCAAGGCAACGAATCGCCCTACGTGCAGAGTCCGCGCATGAATCGCAGCAACAGCATTAGGTGAGTCTCCCCTTTGTGCATAATTTACATTTTGATTGAAGCATGTATTAGCGCCCTCACTCTCTATCTATTTCCTTCTCTCTTTCTCTCTCTCTTTCTTTCTATCTCTGTTTAACTCTCTCCCAACTTCCATTTTCTGCTAAACCTTTTCCATTCATTTTAAAAGCTATCTGAAAGAACGGACATATCCAAGGTGACTTTGCCTCACAATCTCCACACTTTCCTCTGTGTATGCATGTGTTTATGTGTGTGTTTGAGCCACGCCCATTATTAACGTCGCAAACAATCAGCTTCAGTCGGCACTTGTCGCACTTGTCTCGCACTTTAAAAGCCTTTGCCGCTTGCAATTTACATTTGCATCTTGCACACTTTACAGCTTCCCCCCCAAAAAAAAGGCGCTTGCCATGTCTGTGTGTGTGATGTGAGTTGTAACAGACGTCTGGCTTTAGACGTGGTGTTCCTAATAACCTAAGCTATAGTCGGGTATGCAGTCTGTACCAAGAGATTTAGTAAATGTAGGCCCTATAGTCTATATACTCTTCTAGACTATATAGTCTTCATTACATTACTTAATCTAGTTTTACACTAAGGCAAAGTAGAAATCAGCATCACATCTGATATATGTATACTTAGAATTAGTTTTATATATTGTAAGGAATATTTACATAAATTAATCATGTGTTAAAGAAGGGAAATCGTAGGGAGATCCGATGGATAAACCTTTTGGGATACCCATATACATACTTCAGTACGAATTAGAATACAATAATTTCTTATAAAAACATATTTTTTGTTCTCAATTTCGACTTTATCAAGTCATCTTCTATTTTACAAGACAATACAATACATTTTGCACTACCAAACAATAAATAATACCATGGGTCTTAGAAATGCACTTTTTTATATTTATTTATTAAAAGTAGAACCGGTATATCAAAAGTAGAACCATAAGAACACAGGGATGGTAAATTATGAAAAGAGCTGAACCCCATACCGAGTAATGGGGATTTGAAGTTTGCACTACATGTAAATCTATTTATTCAAAAATATAAACTAAAATTTAAATAAACTACATTAAAAATTATTTGCCAATAGCAAAACTTCTGCATAAAGATATTTATATTTAAATATATGTATATACATATAAAGATAATCGTTCTTTGGTTATTATAGCTCCGACTTTCTAAATCGCTTTTAGTCTTCTATTTAATTTTCGTTTTCTTTTTATAAATCGGATATAATCTTAGTTTTAAAGAGTACACAAACATGTTTGCTTGAATTCTTGCAAATTTTCTTGCCTGTCAGTTTGCATACCATCGTGTGTGTATACTTTTGCGTGTGTGTATGTGTGTGCTTAATGAGCTTGTTCTTCACGTGCGCGCCTGCAAGTATGCAAACAATTTGCAATAGTTTAGTTTTTAGGGGCGCGGCGGTGCACTCCACATGTGCTAGCTGTTGCCATGTCTCGCGCTGCATATTTTAAAGGTACAGTGAGGCCCGGCGAAAGGCGACAGCCCGTGCGCTCAGCTAGTTAAAGGGAGAACGCTTCAAGTGCTGGCATCCACAGCAGGCAAACAGACAATTTGAAAGTTGGGCGAAACGGCAAAGTGTGAAAAAAAAATGAAAATGAAAACGAAACACGAAATGGAAAACAAAATAGTGGAAATGGGCAAAGCCCGACACATAAGTGTAAATAACAACGTAGGGCAGTCGCTGAGGGAGTGTGGGTTAGGGAAGGGAAGTGGGGCGGGGGGGGGGGCAAAAGGGATTATTATTTGACATGTCAATAGGTTTGTGAACCTTTGACTTGGCCATGCAACAGCCACGGCCAGAGCCACAGCCACAGCCCCAGCTGAACTGAAGTTGTGCCTGGGGGGCTGCCATTTTGTTGTCGATGTCGAGTGTAGTTGTTGTTGTTGTTGTAGTTGTCGATGTTGCTGTTGTTGTTAATATTTTCAACTTTATTCTGGCCACATCAGCAATTCACAGTCGACGAGTCGACAGTCGTCCCTGCAGCTCGGTGTTGGCTCTCAAGTGCTTCATTAAAAATTGTTTCCCAGCAAAAGGTGATAAAAAACAACAACTAGCAAAAAAGCAAGTTTGGCAAAGCAAAAAGGCTAAATACAACGCTGTAATGCGACGAGCTAAAGATAAAGATATATTTGGGTGAAAAAAAAGCAAATTTAACTGGACTTCAGATAGATGCGCAAAACGAGATTAAAATATTTCATTTAAATCTGTTTGTATGGCTTTAATAAATAAAAAAAAAAAATTATAATAATAATAATAAAATCTTCTGCTTAAATTCAGTTGCTTAAATGCTAACAGCACTCGAGTCTAAAAATATTTGAGGAAATAAAATAAAAACAAATATTAAAAAAATTAAATTTATTAATTTTTATGATAATACAAAAAAATATAAAAATAAATTAATTAAAAATAAACATTAAATTTAATCAATTTAATATTATATTTATATTATATTAATAATTATATATTATATATAAATTCTTAGAGAGCAATTCCTAAAATTTGTTTAAGAACTCAAAGCTTGAATAACTTTGACAGAGATGAATTATATTATTGTTTTATTATTATTATTTTTACACATACATATATAATGCCAGTCTCTGTTTTTTAAATCTCTATTTCTTATTAAAGTATTCACATAAATTTGTGTGTAAATTAAAATTAAAATATTTAAAAAAAAAAACATTTTTAAAAAATTTATAAAAAAAAATAATTTTTTTAAGAAACGTAGGCTTTTTATATTAAATATCGTATGCGATTATTAGACGAGTTTTTACCATAAATTCAGAATGACGTTTACATGTAAAGACCCTATTTCTTGTCCCTCTTTTTGTCATCTTTCTCCTTCCTCTCACATCCATAGTTCCTTTCTTGATTATCATTGGTAAAACTGAAGCGATTTTCAGCATCTTCAATAGCTTTATATTTAGATCGATTCTATTCTGATCAAAATGTAGCTCCCATGCCAAGTGCTTGATCTCTTCGTACTATATACCATGAAACTCAATTCCTGGTTGTCATAGTCAATTGCTAAACGGACTCCTTGCTCACATAATCTGCACACATGTGAAACAAGTATAATTTAAACATTTTCATCAAGTGATGGGGAATATAAAGCAGAAGAAAAATGAAGTTACATTTAGCACAAAAATGCTTTATCGCTGGACCACACTCCATGGCCAAGTCCTTTGGCTAGTATCTGCTGAAGCAGCTCGTTCACACTCCGCCCACAGTTGGGCAACTAATATGCCAGCCGTTGAGGACTGAACTCTTGCTTTCAATGCATCAATTATGCAGGAGGAAATGGCAAGTGGAAGCAACAGCAGCGACGGCAACTGGAGCAGGAGCAACCAGTTTTGGTGGTTTGTTATCAAATTTTACACCACAGTCGAGCAGAGCAGAGCAGAGCAGTGGAGAGAGCGAGGCCAACACACAGAAATTGTTGGCCAAAAGCCCCAGAGCGTTAAGTAAACGCCCTGAAGCGTAGAAAAAACCCCAACAAAACAAACACACAGGCAAAGGGGGGGCACACATGACGTATACGTAATATTAGATTTGCATGCGAAATGCCAAAATGCCATTAATGTCAGCTAACAGCACTGAGGGGCAGCACTGCCAGTGGCATAGAGAAGCTGAGCCAGTAAATCGAGGCAACAACTCGGACAGCACAGATTTGTCCAGCCTTGGCCCTGCCCTGCCCTGCGCCCCCCGCTACAGCAGCTATCCTTTTTTGTAGTCCAGTGTGAATTCTGTGGTCATTCGCCTCAGATTTATGAGTACACTCAGAGAAAAGCTGAAGGTGTGAAATACCCATAAAGCACTATAGCGAATAATGAACATATTTTGATTTATTTCTATATTTTTAAAAATAAAATTTTGTATTAAGAATTAACTTAATAATATTGTAATAATTTGTTTATTATGGAATTGTTTATTAAGGTTCTTCAATTAATATATTTTTAGCTTAGCAATAATATATAAATATTCTTTATGCAGATAGGAGTTTTTTTAAAAACTAGTTTAAATTGCAAATTTGTGGAAGCAGTTAGAGATATTTTCAGTTTGCATACGCATCTTACCCCCCGTTTTTGCTGAGTGTAACGTATTATATGACAATTTGTCGAGGGATTTGGCATGTGAGCGGCATGTGTCTGTCTCACTTATGCCTTTATCAGCACACACACACACACACACTCGTCGTTCACTCACGTCAATTTGTCGCTGGCGAAAATTAAACGGAAATTTGCGACGAGTATGAAAATATGCAACGGCTCTGATTGCGTGCAGATTGGCCTAATAAACTGCACAGACCGCAACGGAAATTTGCAAGCGTCTGGCAAACCCACACACACACACACACACACACGCACCACAACAACCACCTGCTCACACACCCGCATAGTAACAATCTTGTGGTCGGTTGTGTTGGCCAAAATATTTTCGGCAATTGGAGCAGCGTGCGCTTAGCTGCATTAACGCTCGATGGCATTCAGCAAATTAATATTGCATGGCTTGAGCCAAGTAGAACTCATTAAAGGAATTTGATTTACAATCACGAGCTATTTGCATGCCATTTATTAACGCTTTACGGCCTTCAAATAGTCATGGCGTGTTGAAAGCCTTTGAAGTGCTTAAATATATTGAGTGAACTTTTTGTCATCGGCCAATGTATTACATTACTCAACTATAAACTACAATTATGCATGCACATTAACTTTTTAATATACATATATTTTATTTTGCATGTATTTTTATTACATCACTATAAATTGTTAATGGCCAACAGGCAGCAGAGGTTTTGCTAGCTACCTTTATAGTCTGATATATTGATGGACAATTTAATTAATTACATTCATTCCTAATAATACTACAATATATTGTGAATACTATATAAATACATACAGTCCATTTAGTAAATAACTTAAGAGATAGCTGATGGCAAATATAAATAATGATGTGAATAAATTCAGATATATACAAAATAATTTTAGAGATGGGTCTCCACTGTGTACAGCAAATATAAAGAATGTTAATTCTAATAAATTATTGTTAGAGCTATATATAATAGTTAAATTATATTAGGATTCTTAGATTCTTGGCATTTACATTTTAAATTTTGGTCTTTCAATTTGAGTTCGATAATCATAGAATAAGGTCAAGGCAGATTTTAGACGAGCTTCCAGACTTTAATGTGAATAAAATAAATTAAAAAATATTTTTGTATACTAAAATGAATCAGTTGGGCTGAAGAAGACTTTAAGGTCTACAAATGTGTCCTATAAAATTATTTATTAAATACATATTATTTATTTAATTTCATATAAACTCTTTGCATATCTAAATATGCGCTATATTTTGTCTCAGCCCAACTGCAGCAGAAAGACTCAAGAGAGATAATAGAATGAAGCCTTAGCGCTTTCTAATTGTTCAAGAATATCATCTGCGACACGATATATCGATAAACACGTGTCCAAATTTTGGTGATAGGTACCACCTCTAAGTTTTCAATCACGAATAAACCATAGCCACGAAAGCATAGAAATCGCGCCTTTTTCTATATTTCTATTTAAATAACTTCCGTCAATTTGGATACGGAAAAGTTTCTATCCATAATAAATAAATATATATTAAAGAGAAAAAATGATTTAAAGATTTAAATCTATTTAGTTTGGCGATATTCTATATATTCAAGTTTAATTTTCAAACACGTAAAAAGATTTGAGGTCATTTAATTAATTTGAATTATTTTTTTATGACAGCTCACTTATGCAGTAGCTTTATACTTTATATTTCTATAATCCATATAGCCATGTAGGAGGCCTTTATTTCGTCGCTTTGATTTCACGTCTTGTCTTATTCTTCTTCTGCCATTACTCATTATGGCAAGTATCGACCTCCTCAGCCATCTATCGATGGTTAACCATAGTGCCGGTCCTTCAAATCTCATACTCCCCTGATAAATGTTTTACTTAAAGTACTTCATCAGTAGCTTTATACTTTATATTCCTAGAATCCATTTAGTATAGTAGTATAGTAGTTAATCAAAAACTTATTTAGTCTCTGTTTAAATCACTGTTTGATTTCACCGTTCATCTTGCCTATGGAACACAATTTGCTTGTCAAATTCATAAATGTGGATGTCCGAGCCGTACACGATTTTGTCATAATAATAGCCACCCATACACCCACATACACCCTCACACAAACACACACACACTGAGAGCCACAACAAGATCTGAAAACTAATCAAATATTTCGATTTGGCCTTTTGCAATTACCCACAGATCCACAAAATCAGAGAAAATGTATCCCTCGATGCTGAGTCGCGGCGGCGATGTCGAAATAGAGCCGTACTACTGCCTGCCGGTGGGCGCCACCAACGGAGTGCTGAGCGCCCAAATGGCCGCCGCCGTGGCCCAGGCCCAGGCGCAGGCTCATGCCCAAGCGCAAGGGGGCAGCGGCGTGGGCGGTGCTGCGACAGCGGCGGCTGCAGCTGTCGCCTGGAGCCAGCCCACCTCACCCACGCCCCTCAGCCGAGGCCCCTTCGCCGCGGCGGCGACTGCGCTGTCGCCCACACATGGCACAGCGGCTGCGGCGCTGGCAGCGGTGGCAGCTGCGGCAGCAGGAGCCGGACATGGCGGCAGCAATGCATCACATCGTCTAACATATCCCAAAAAGAATGATGAAGGTGAGTTATGGACAGCTACAGTGGGACCTCGCTAAGAGGAGCACAGAAGGACAAAAGAAATGAGCGTTATGAATTGCTTTTGTATAATTATTAAATATCAGATGCTGTTCGTTGACAGAGTGCTTACTGTACTTATGCCATGGATAAATGCTAATACTGTCCTCTCCTCACATCTCTTTCAGTTCATGGCAGCGCCGCCTCACTGCTATCCGGCGGCAGCTCGCTGTACGGCTCGGCGGAGGAGCGGCAGGCGCACGAAATACGGCGATTGAAGCGCGAATTGCAGGATGCACGGGAACAGGTGCTCAGTCTGAGCAGCCAGCTGTCAACCAATGTGAGTAGCGCAACTGCCAAGCTTGGCTATTAAATTCGAATACGGCTGAGTGCCTTTCGACTGTCGTTAGCTAAACCTGCGAAAGATGGCAGGGATATGAGATAAAGTTTTCCGTACAACACGAAAGTTTTTAGGTTAGACCATGAGGAAATTATATTTTGGATGCTAGCTGCATAGCTCTTTGTCTCTCAATTGTGGGTATATAACGGAAAGAACTAAAAGTTTGTCGTATGTTGAGTTAACTCAATTGCATTGAATGGAGTCAACGCATATTTATGCTCTAGAATCATTAATAAAGGTTTGTGATGACACGATTAATCATATGATACACAAAAATCGATTATATTGCTTACATTACTGATTTAATTGTTTCGCAAAATGATTTGCCATTAATTGAAACCATAATCGATTATTCAAAAAAGCAATCGCGTGGGTCTTACAATACAATGATTTATTTACCTTACAAACTTTTAAAAAATCATTTAATTAATGACTACTCCATTATTTTGGTAGATCGAGAGAGATAACATTTAAAGTTTATTGTCGTTATTTTAAACCTGCGATATTTCGAACCTCTCTTTAATTCCGAGTTATGACGAGTCCCTATAGAATCGCTTGAATATTTCAAGCATTCTATAATTCGTAATATTTTAAGAGTTCCTCGAATTTCGAAATTATGAGAGAGTTTCAAACACTTAAATAATTTCTGTATATGAATATGGATATACATGAATATGCATGGATAGAGCTTTGAAATATATGACAAATCATTTCCTCTTTAATTTCCGCCTCTTCATAAATAGTAAGAAATTTACACCTTCCCAAATATACAAAAATTAATTCATTATTAAATTAGGATTATTAATGCTCATTTTTAATGTAGCCTCTAATAATATCCATCAAATGAAATCCGCTGCCCAAAATAAATTTTATTTAGTAGAAAGTGGAGTAAATATAAAACTAACTTAAAGTTATACACTACCTAAGGGGACCTTCGGCTTCCAAAACAAATTGATACAGCCGTGTAGAAGGTCCACCCTACCACTCCATTAAAGAAATCTTTGCATCCTTCTTCACATTGCCAGATCTTTGCAGCCTTCTTCACATTGCCAGACTTGAGTTGGGCATTGTAAGCTAAGTATGAAGGAAAACATTCTTTGCTCACCTTTACAACAGCTTAGGTAGTCAAAGTCGTTTCTTAAAGACTCATTGTTTGGCCATAAATAATTGATCAGCATATATTTTACAAGTCTTTTACAACACTGTCGCAAACTTGGCCAATTGCCAAGGGGCACATTTAGCTGCTGCCAGTCGTAAAAAGGCTGCAACACTTGGCGGCAGCTGTTGCAACATTTTGCGCATTTCCATTGCCTACTTTGGGGCGCGCCTCAAGAATGCGCTCGAACAGGGCTGCGTAACAATGTTGCGGCTGCTGCAAGGTAGTTGAAATTGCTGCAGCATAGCTCCTGCTCACTCTCTCTCTCCCGTCTCTCTCTCTCTCTCTCTCTCTTCCTCTCTCCTGTCTCTTATCGACTGCTCAGAATGTTGGCGCACTTCAGCGCTGATTCGGTTCGCTTATCGGCGTCGCCGTCGAGTCGCATTTTTGTCAGCGCAACTTTTACGCCACGTTGCCTTCGCGTCATATTCCCAACTAGGATGTCTGCACTGTCTGCCACGCCCCACAGCCCGCGTGCCTCCTCTTGCTTTCGCTGTGTCTCAAGTTGTCAACCAAAGTCACGCAAAAGTCTGATAAACTTCCCAGGCGCTGAGACAAATGGACTGCAAGCAGGAGAGAAGCCGTCAGGTCTAGGGGAGCGCAGAAGGTGGTTGGGGGGAGTACTTAGGAAAAGTTTTGCCTACTTTCAGTCAGTGAAAAAATGTTCTCCATATGACCGAGCGCCAGTTGAATTCATTGTTCTGGATGCGCTCATATCTCGAATAACTCGTCAACAATTTTTTGGCTCACAAATGAAATAAACTTTAAATTGCATTTCATCAAGCAGAAGGCAATGAACGGAGCGAGAGGGGAGAGGAGTTAGTCAACGATTTTTATGTCACTCTACGTGTTGTTACGTCGTAAAGTGTTTTATGGGCACAAACCTTGCAGCCATCAAATTTATCGAGGCCAGCCAGACAGAGAGCGAGCCAGACATCTATTAGACTTTACTCCAGACAGCATAAATCTCTCCCAGCATGACTCTAGCTATTGCACTGGACTGGGGGTGGTCAAGGTCAAGGTGTACGTGCGAATTGCTCCTCTTGACGGCTCTGATGGATTCTCAATATGAAATGAGTCTTTTCACTGAGCTATAAATTGCTCGAAGGGGCTCTCAGGCATTTGCCAGTTCACTGAAGGGAAATACAGGTACGCAATTACAGGGTATCTCTGACAGAGTCTTGCTCGCTGAGTTTATGGCACGCGCGAATCGATAAAGGCGACAAAGCTTCAGCTTGGCATTCGATCATGGTTAACATGAAACACTGCCACGCCTCCAGAATAGCTGAGCAGGCGGCAGCGGGAGCAACTGGTTCTACTTAGCTGAGCATGCGAGACAAAGAATGGCAATGAAATGCGTTTCGCCGTTCGCTTGTTGCCTGAGACAAAGTCAGCGAGAAGAGAAAAATAAATTGCAACGCAGTTATGTCTGGACGGCATTTGCGCTTTTATGGCATTGAGTGGGGTAGAGGTCGCCGATAAGGGGGAGGGGGGAGGTCTGTTTGATGAGCCAACGATATGTGCATAGCTGAGAATTTATGTGGGTTGCATCGAAGTGGGTCGACTCTGTTGCAGCCTGAGAACGAGTTGACTTCAAGACTGACTAAAGAGTGCGTAACGCTTAGCTGAAACCCTAGAAGGCACTCGGATGTGAACTAGAATTATTTTTATATAATTTATGTTATTTAAGTCAAAAGCCTCAGTTGCCAACGCTCAATTCTTAATTTTGTATTCATTTTAGATTAATTCTAATCTCTAATAAATAAATAAATTATTATCATGGAAGCAGGCTTAAAATCGTAATATACTATTGTATAAGTAGAAGAGTTTGGCAAATGGTATTCAAATAGTATAATATAGTTGAATGAACTATTGAGCTTAATCGAAAATTGATATGCCAAATAATAACTATATTATACTGATTGAGTCTAATCGGAAATCGATGAACCATATATTGTAATATAGTATATTAAAATTAAATAATTAAAAATCAATAGTACAGTGTAGTAGAAGGAACTTTTTACTTTACTTAGACTTAAATTAATAAGTTTCAGATAGGTTTATACATCGATTAGCGATAGGCTATGAAGAACTAGTTTTGTTCATCAGAGCGATATTACTATCAAGTGGTTCTTCATTTTATTTGAGCTGTAGTTCAAGTTCAATTTGGATGAACTGCTGATTTAGTTGTCCTGGTGAGTCGAATGATCAATTCGAGAGGCACAAATGAACTACAAGACTAGCTCTTAGTTCTTCTGAACAGTAAACTGTTACACATACGCAGCGTCTATGAACAAAATTATCACCTGAGATGAAGAAGCACAAATGAGCTCCAGAACCAGTTCTTAAACTGAACTAGTTCTTCAAACTTAACTAAAGTACAAAATTGCTCAATTGAATTAGTTCTTCAAACTTAACTAAAGTGCGTAATTGCTCAATTGAACTAGTTCTTCAAACTTAATTAAAGTGTGTAACTGCTCAATCGAACTAGTTCATTAAACTTAGCTAAAGTGTGTAACTGCTCAATTGAACTAGCTCTTCAAACTTAACTAAAGTGCGTAACTGATCAAATGAACTAGTTCTAAAAACTTAACTTATTGTAAAAGTGTGTATCGGATCGACTTAACTAGTTCTTTAAACTTGAATAAAGTCCGCAATTAGTTCCTCACACTTAACTAAAGTGTGTAATCAATCAACTGAACCAGTTCTTAAAACTTAACTAAATTACGTAACTGATCAAATGAACTAGTTCTTCACACTTAACTAAAGTGTCTAACTGAACTAGTTCTTCAAAATTAATTTGAATAGTTAAGAGACTTTCAAATACCTAATTTCAATCTTGTAAAATTAGTTAGTTAACTTATACGAGGGCGGTTTGAATAGCTTGCAACCTGACAACAAAGTAAAATAAATTGAAATGAATGAATGTTTATTGTTTCAGCTTTCATCGCTTCGGTTTATACTCGAAATGAAAAAAACTTTTCCTTGCCTCTGCCCTATTCAGAGCCAGCACGAACTTTGCTTCTTTTCGCGCTAATCGCTTAAAACTTGTTTGCTTAGCCCGTGAATATTTTTATGGCCACAAACGGAAAAGTGCAGGAAACTTGAGTTGGAACATAAAATTGACATAAAATTCTGCTAGTGTAGGTTCAAATGCAAGCGAACGCTCTTTCGAATCCATTTAATTAAGCCCTCAAATGGCTTTGGCAGCTGCTCAAACTTCTGGCCAACTTTGTTAACTTGGCCAATTGCTGTTTGGAAAACTTCAAATGTTGCACAATTGCAACTTTTACCAAGACGATGATTCCCCCCGCCCGACCAGACTTGAAAAGTCAGCATCAAATACTGATTGTTTTTAATGCAATCACAACTGCCACGCCCATTGCCTGTGGTGGGGAAGGAGGAGGCAGCAAGGAAGGCAGCTTTTTTAATTGCCCAATGATAGCCTCGCAGTCGAGTCGAGTCTGTGGCTCAATTGTGCTGGCGCTTAATTAATTTCTGCTATGAGTAATAAACGTCATAAATGCCAATCGTCTGCCACATAGTCATAGTTCCATTCCGCCCCTCGCCCGCCCCTCCTCTATGTCTGTCTGTCTATCTGTCTGCCTTTTGCATTCAGCATTTGTGCAGCATATTATTTGCTATTGGCTTCTTTTTTTATTGACAGACATCTTTGCAATTTCACTTTGCGGTCACAATAGCTGGTGCCCCCCCTCGCACACAATAGAGCGCCCCCCACCCCCACTCCTCGCCTTTACGAGAGCGCAGCTGCCTTCGCTTTATCAGTTTTTTATGGTCTTCTCTGGCGTCAGATGCAGCTTAAAGAGTTATAGAGACGCATTAGATAAATGCCTGCGTGTAAGTGATGGAAGACCCAAAATGGGGTGTGGAAACGTTAGAGGGGAGAAAAGCTCGAACGAAATAATTCAAAAATGAAATGTTTTGTATATGACAGATTATACGAGGCTTGATTATACGATGGGCTACTACTAAATGTATTTTCTCTATTCATTTAATTGAATGAAAGAATTTGTTGTTTAATTTTAAGCAGAACTTAAAATATCAATATTACTTGAAAATATTTGGCACTCATCAAATGGAAAAAGGCCTAAATAGAAACAGAAAAGAATTTTTTAAAGTTAATATATGAGCGAAAACGTAGTAGTATGAATAGAAGTAGCACAGTTGGACAAATAAAACTGAATAAAAAAATTTTTTATTTTTTTTTTTAATAATTACACATGAATATTAATATTAACAATATACGTAATAATTATTATGTATATAATTATGTGTTTATTACAATTAATATTGTATGTATATAATGAACTGAGTATTGAGAATATAATGAATCGACTTAAACAGTTTCAAAATTCTGTTGAGTCACGATAATTCGAAATGGCAAGGGGATTAGTTTTGTTTCGATTTAAGCAGAAATTCAAACTATAGAGAACGATTCTTTCAAGGATAAGTTTTTAACCGATTTATCGCGATTTGCGATTTAGCGTGGTACAAATTATCTAGACTCGACTGTACTGCCAATTCTTGAACTTAATTAATCAGCATCTTTACTCTATTAACGTTCTCCTTAAACTTCTTCTTGAGCTGGTGATGCCATCTTGTTGAAATTGTATAACCTGGATGCCGCAGCGCTCAATTAAGCTTCTCATGTATCTTTTCATATATTGGATATTATTAATGTAGATCTCAATATTGAGTTACAAGGTCTCTTTATTTTGTATCCAACATTCAGTGTACCTATTTTTATTTCCGCAGCTGTATATCTGATTCATATTAAAAGTTAAGACGGTTGAAGTATGAGAATCTCCTTCCTGAAGTATGTTAAAGCAGATAAATGAGATTTATTACAAAATATATCTGATGTATAGCATGGAAATGTTTTAGAGCATCCATTCACAGATTTAAATCTCTATTTATATGATTTTATTTATTTATTACTTTATATAAAATTCCTTTCTTTATCTATCTACGCGTTTACATAAATCAAATAATAAAGAGCAAAAACTAAACAAAGCAATTCATCACATATTTCAAACTTAGTCGAATACGAAGAAAGAGTTTTGCTGCCATATGAATAAATGTATTTATTATTTATTATATATAGATATACATACATGTATGTAAATGTATTCATTATTTATTATATATATATAGATACGTATATAATGATATGTACATATGTCTATTCAATCCTCAACTTACTGAAGATAGTTTTATTTATGCTCCAGTTGCATTTCATTTAATTCTCGCCAATCTCTGGGCTTACGCCCCCAGCTCATAAATAATTCCCTAAACTTTTTCGCACCCTTCCACTCACACACACACACATATGCTCGCACTCTCGTTCTGTGCGTTATCAGGCTAAGCTTTATGGCAGCTTATGATGCACTCTTGCCAAAATAGCTAAAAATAAAAGCAAAGCCAGGAGAGGTTACGAAACTCCCAACCTACATCAACTTTTAAGAGAGCGACCGAAACCTCAATTGCACAATCTTATCGCGAGCCATAAATATTATATAAACATGTGTGTGTGTGTGTGTGTGTGTGTATGGGTGTATATATGTATCAGACACACCACAACCACAAACCAAGGCACTTCACTAAATCCAACTGAATCGTGTCTCGAGCCACGCAACGCGCCCATTTATCACGCACTTCGAATTGACCCGACTGACCGTTGATAGAAGTCCCCTGCCCTGTAGCACCTCCCTCCTCTCTACACTCTATAAACTTCTACACACGCCTCGGTAAGCGATAAGACAAAGACTCGTCACTCTTTTCGGATCGAAGCTCACGCGTCGAGTCTTTGGGCAAATGATTCGCAAACAGCGAAAGACAGTGGGGGAAAGAGACGGACGAGTTCGACTTATGGTAGTTGATTTTAATTGATTTGGGATTAAAGACAATTCGCCTGTCAATATTTGCTGACACTTAACGACTGGCAATATGAAAAGGGTTGAGCTAGACGAATCTTTCAACTCTGGCCACAGAAGAATTGCTGTGCAAGATATTCTATTCCATTTGTTTATGTCGTTTGCGTAGCTCAACTATACAAATAATGATATAATGGTCTCTCAAATGGGCTGAGCTGTTGTGAATGCCGAATGGGAAGTGGCTGGGCGAACGTGCCGCGGTCTCTATCTCTATCTCTGTCTGTGTGGATTGTGTGTGCTATAAATCATCAATTAGTTCAACTATTATTGTCTATTGTCTTACTAATGAAACCCATTCTGCTGTTCTTTTCTCTCTTTTTAGGTAAGTACTCATTTGACTATCTACTGAGTGTAGCTCGAAATGGGCAACTAGAGAATCGGTCTTGCCTAAAGGTAAATTTCTTGCATTTTAATTCAAATTTATTCGAGGCACTTACGAGGCACCTGTGCCAGTGGGGTCTACATAGAGTAAGCTTGCCCTTCTCTTCTTATTAACTTAAATAAGTGTGAATAGAAGGGAACAGAAAATAATATAATAAATTTATTCATAGAATAATGTATACAATAGTAGGTAATGTGTAAAAGCACTTCCTCATATTGTATATGATTATATTTCATGTGTAATATTAGGGAGGTTTATTATAGATCATACATTTTATTGTTGAGATGCAAGCTTTAATATTCCTTATATATTTTATATACATAAAGTAAAGTTTCCAGTTCTTAAAAATGTCTTTTTATCCAATATTTTACGTCTACAAATACAAATGAATACAGAAAGATAGATATTTCACACATAAATATATTATACACCACATTTACAACCAAGACAATCACTAAAATAATTTCATAATTCCAATTTCTCATTCCACAAACTCTTGGTGTAACCCTCGTGTAGCAATATCTATGATAACAAACGCAATTCCTATTTATCTACAATCTCAGCAAGTTAACAGAAAACCACTTTTGGCTTTAAGCAAATATTTTGTGTACAAATGTGTGTCGAGGGAAGCTCTGGATCCTTCATCTGAATTCGTAATTCCTGAAAGCCTTTGCCGCATCAGGGAATCAATTGATATGCTGCCAGTTGCTAATAACCCATATCGTTTATATGTATGCCAATAAGTCGACTCAAACGCTCAACTTATGCCAGTCAATGACTCTCAAAGATTACCCCCCAACGGGCTGTGGGTCCTTTTTGCCCCACCCACCCCCAGCTCGTCCCCAACCAATCCTCGCCTTTCGCCTGACTCGGCAAAAACAGTTCCATAAGTCAAAGCAAATCGGTTGCCAAATAAAAATACGAAGAGAAATCTCCTCTTAGCTTTTTATACCCTGAACCCATTGAAAATGGGAAATCAGGGTATAATGGTTTTGTTAAAAGTATGTAACAGGGAGAAGGAGGCGTGGCAGACCCCACAAAGTATATATATTCTTGATCAGGGCGACGAGAAAAGTTGATTTGGCCCTGTCCGTCTGTCTGTCCGTCCGTCCGTCCGTCCGTCCGTCCGTCCGTCTGTCCGTATGTTTGAACGCGTCGATTTCCGAAGATACAATAGCTAGAGACTTCAACTTTTTTTTAAAATGTCCGTATATAGCACGCGCATATCGAGTTTATCACATAATTTCGATAACTTGTCCGATTATTTTTTTTATCGATGAAAAACCTTATCGAAAGTCAATTATAAAATTATATCTCCTACATCTTTTGAGCTAGAGTCTCCAAATTTGAAATGTAGACTCATATGTAGATTATAGAATTTCGGTTTTTTTTATAATTCACCCCTACCCCTATATCCACCCCCTCACCCTCACTTTTGTAAAAGGCGTATTTCAAATACTAGAGACTTGAGCTTCGGCATATACACGCATAGTAATGATATAATCATAATCTAAAAGTTTCATGAAGAACGTACATCCACAAAAAAAGTTATTAAACAATTAAATTTCCATGAGAAGCCCATACTGCAGCCCATGCGTGTTTATGCGTGCGTGCCTATATGTGCCTATGTATGTGTGTGTGTGTTTTTTGTAAACAAAAAGACGCAGAGAATTATTGAAATATCAGTTCTCCGAAGGGTTCAGGGGATTTCCTAGTCGGGCAGTCTCGACTAGAGCTTTCTTACTTGTTTTTTTTTTGTGTTCGCCTTGGCAAATGTCGAGGCCAAGTTGGTTAGCCATACCATGTGCCCCGCCCCACGCCGACGCCTCTTCGTCAGCCAGGTCAGGCCATTGGCCAACCGCGTCTCAATTTGAGATAATCAATCATTTTTTAGTTGCCCCACTCAATCGCTCACTCTTCCTTCCCGCGACTCGTTAAACAAACCCCCAAAACTTTTTACAACTTTATTATGTTGATGCTCCGATGTCCACCCCATGCCTCCTGCCCCCCTTCGCCTCCACTCATTTGGCTGGCTGGCTCCATTGCGATTTTCGGTCTGGTGAGGGGATTTTGTCGCTGACTTTGGCGCCGCAGCGTCTCGTGCTAAAAATAAATGACGCCAGGACATAAAGTGTCAGGACATGCTGCAGCGTCGCCTGCCCGCTCTCTGCTCAGGCTTCGCCCTCCCCTCTCCCCTGCCCGCATCTGCTGCTGTTGCCCCTTGGACTAACTACAAAACACAAATTTGCAATTTTTTGTTACTTTACTGCGCAACTTCATCGCCGCCATCCTGTTTCGTCCTTTCCACACAGGAAGCTGCGTCTGTATTTTTTTTTTTTACGCTCTCTCAATGAATAGTTGGGGCAGACGACGACGACGACGACGACGGCGTCGCCACTTTGGCGCCAGTCTGCGGCAGAGCTGAGCTCCTGTGGCAACAATCGACCCCTTCAGTCGGCTATGTATCCTTTGTGATGCCCTGTAGGGCATTGGGTTATATTTTCGGGCGCTTTTATTGTGAAATTTGAGAACTCGGAAACTGTGGCACTAGACGAAAATTCCAATATTGTGAGTTGAATAGGAAAAGGAAAGAATCTGTTAGGTGTGATATGATATAATGGAATGTTATATGCATACATAATATACATAGATGATGTTATGATAAATATTATAATACATGTGTGATATCGTACTTGTGATAGAAGTGATGGATGTGTTAGCCCTGATATATGTACATATATATATCTATGATATTCAGTTATTAAATGTATGATGGATATGCTAGAAATTATAGATCTGACAAATAATTGGAATATAATAATCATATGGTTCTTCAATTAGCAATCAGAAATCAATTCTAAATACCTATTACATTACCATCGATCTACCTATTACCAGCTAGTAGAAAATTATTCATCATCCATTATTTCCTTATTTACAATCTTATCTGTCGCATCCTTCACACATGTCGCATAGAATTCTCATATTACTGTTATATACGTCGCTTCTATAAATATACTAGAAACGCTATCGAAAATATTTATAGCGTATCCTTGATGCCATATGACCCCGCACAGTTTGTCTCAATTGCCCGACTTCCCCCTCCCTAAACCGATGTTTGTTCCGTTGTGGATGCTGTTATTTGTTTTGTCGCCGTTGCCGTCGCCGTCGCCGTCGCCGCCGTCAAGCCGCCAACGCTGACGCAGACGTCGGCGTCGCCGTCGCCGTTTGGTCGCCTGCAGCTGCTGTTGGTTGCCTGCCAAAGGATTTCGTTTCGATTCGTGCGTCACATTCAGTTCCGCGTTTGATGCGGCAGTCGTCGGCACGCACGCAATACCAGCAGCAGCAGCAGCAGCAGCAACATCACCAGAGCTTAGCAACATGTTGCCAAGACTTGCCGTTGATCGTAAGCAGTCGCTCTCTCTTACTCTCACAGTCTCTCGCTAGAACCGTTTCGCATTACCGTTTGGCTCTCACCACTGATCTGGCTCAACATGTTGTTAGTACTGCGTCAACTGCTCAGTGGGGTGGACGTGCGCGTCGCATTTTATTTGATTTCGCTTTCGAGCTCGAGTTCGAGTCGATCCGATCGTTCGTCCGTATCTGCCGCAGAGTATCGTCAAACGTGAGAGTATACACGACTACGTGCGTGATCGTGCCTGGCGTTGTTTATTTACTCAACTGATTGGCGGAGTGCGTGGTCGAAGTGTTGCCGCGATTGTGATTTGTGAAGAAAGGTTCATTGAGCATATTTTTTCCTATTGTTGTTGCTGTGTTTGCGCAGCTTAAATCTATAAATAAATCAAAGCCCTCTGGCTCGAAACGTGTTTTTGTGTAAATATTGAATGCCAAACCGGTCGCCCAGCAAACGTTCTTTTGGGTGTAAAGTTCGGCTGGTCAGTTCAGCCAAGAGCAAAGCCCGCCCCAAATTAAACACCACAAAAAATAAAAATAAATTATCTGCCTCGTATGTGACACAGAAAGATAACGACAAAGTTGCCAGCAACTGTTTAAATTAGCCACAAAAGAGCTTCAGATAAATAAAAGATAAAATCAAAGGCAAATAAACAAACATGTTGCCGCAACATTGGCGATGCGGAAGCTGTGCAACGCACAGTGGAGCAAAATACAAATAAAGTGCATTAACCAATAAGTGAACCAACAAAAACGCCCTCAGTGCGGTACCCATTGCTGGGCTATGCGATATATCGGCAGTGACTCGACTAAAGTTACACACAACTTGCACAATCAGCGGGCTGCAGACTACAGTGGTGCAATATATGTATATTGTATGTGAACCGGGGGACGGGGTAGAAATCGGCAACATCAGCTCTGAAAATGGCGCAGGGGAAAAGCGATGCGGCTGTCACAATGAAACGCAGTTATTGTTTTCCATCAACTCGAACAGGCAGAGGCGGAGGGCTGCCGACTCGCAGAGGGGGGAGTCAGACAACAATATATGAAAAAGTGCAACAATGGCAAATTGTTTAATGGAGCATGTCGAAATGAGCCACGCAAATTGTTGCCAAAAAAGGGTGCAATAAGTCAAAGGCGTCGCCCTTAAAAAGGGGGCTGCATTAATGAGAGTTATTTATGATGTGGAAAAAGAGAGTTAAATGCAATGAAATTATTTAAAAAGAAATTCACATTAGGTAAGAGTTAGACTCCTACAGAGGGAGCTATATGAATAGAATATTTGTATAGGGTGAATTGAAATTGAGCAATATAATATTGTTATATCTAGTAGAAGCGTCTTACGATATAAAGAAGCTGTTGAGCCCAGAGGGACAAACATAATATTGATATAAAATTATTACATAATTCTCAAAACTTCCAAGTAGTTAAGATCGTATCTTTTTTATATGGCGTTTTTTAAGTGTTTTGTTTTCTGAGCTGTCCAACTCGGACCTACACACCGTTTATAACGCCACAAAGCCGTATCTTTACGATCGTATCAGTCCACTCAATGGCAGTCTCTGACCTGCTCTATTGTAGAGCTGACTTCTCTCCAGACTCAACTGCAAGGAATTGTCTGCGCTGTTCCATTGTTTTCATAAGGTTCGGGTTTTGTGTGGATGCTACCTGCTCTATAGACAGCATTCGCAAAGCTCATATGTGTAGTCGTTGCTCCTCGATTAGCTGCATTTGTTTTTTTCTTTGGCTTGGCATTTATTTGTTTCTGTTTTATTCGCTAATGGCTCAAACTCTGGCTGACAGGCCAATATATCACGGAGAGCAGCAAGCGAATCAAATAAAAGGAAATAATCAAATTAGGTCTGACTGTACAGGAAAAAAAAAACTGTGAAACCGAAACTGAATGCCCAGCACCCTCACAGACAGCGCACATATGTGCCCATACCGACAGCTGTGTGTGTGTGCGTGTGTGAGAGTTCCTCTGCCTGAATGGAGGTGTTGCCTGAATGTCACCCTCCGCGGAAGCAGCTCGCCTTCATCTACCCTCTCTCACCCTCAGCCTCAGTGGCAGATCAATTAAGTGAAAACTGAAAGTTCTCAGTGTCAATTTTGAGGGCCACCCTACCGTACCGTACCAGTCTACCCACACCCTCTCCGGCCCTACCCTCACATCCTGTGGCTTAGCATAAAAGGAATTTGCTTTTGTGATAAATTCTAATTAGAGTTAGGCGCCTCGGAGAGATGCGAGGGAAGCTGCAAAGATTTATGAGCCTCCAAACTGTTTTTGGATTATAAATAATATTTGAAGTGAGAAATTCGAGTGGGATGTGCGCAGAGAGGCGGAGTCCGTTTACTCAAGTATTTTAATTGAAAAAATTGCAATTAATTTTCTTTTTATTTTTAATTTTTTCTTTTTTTTTGCACCGCTCACTTTGCGTTGCGCCTTGATGAAGATTGATTTTGCTTTCGCAGCTTTTCACCTCATGGAAATTTGAAATGTGTGAGCGCAGCTAATCGAAGTTGTCGCTGCACCAGCCAAAAGAAAATTCGCGTTTGAAGTTTGGCCATTTTCCATGAGTTTTCGCTTTGAACTGGCTGTCTAAAAGACTTGGCGGCCAATTTCCTCGAATGCATCGCTGACAAAAGGCCTTTTGCAAATTGCAGAGCCCCAACTTCCTTATGGCCCAAAATACAGACATTTAAATCAATTGCGCTTAAAGTGCCGCTCCTCTGGCACTGCAAATGGAATACCCTGCAAATGTATGAGTACTTTTAATACTAAAGGTGGTTTAGATTCTGAGGAATTGCAGTGAGAAGAAAAGTAAAAAAAAGTTATAGATTGCAAGCTCTCCAAGATAAAAGTGAATAGAAATTAATAATTAATATGATAAAAGAATAATTTATTGAGATTTTTAGGCCAGTATATCTTAAATTTTAAACCAAGTATAGTACAATATTATTATTCATTTAATTTTTACTTGCTTCACAATTTTTTTTTTTAAGTTTTAAATGGTCAATAATAATAATAATAATAATAATAATAATTACAAATATATATATTTTTTTAATTTGAACTTTAAAGATATAGTCACCAAGATAGGGTTATTTAGGAATTTCATAAAGAAGCAGCATTTATTGCTGTAAATTAAAATTTAACTTTTAAATTGTTTTTAACTTTTTCTTTTTTTAATACAAGCTTCGAATATTTATTTATAGAAATATATCTACTTAAAATTTTCAATGAAAGACTAAAAATCAATTTGCATGAGTCGATTCATATGGTGAATTCATATTGAGTAGTCATATCAATCAATTTTTATTGTGGATTCATATTGATTCTTAATACTTCATTAATACATTTAAATAGAGTTCAATTTCATAAATAAATCAAAATCATTAAAATTAAAGAAAGTAAATGAAACTTTTATTTAAAAAAATATTATTTATATTTTAAGTGATTATTTTTTATGAATAAGCCATGAATATAATAGTCTCTTTTGCAAAAAAAAAAAATATCAGTTAATAATGTTATATCCAATACTATTAAATGTACACTCTATTCGAGACTTAAATTTTTTGGTTAGGGTATTCAGCCTGTGTCACTTTAAATGCAGTCGTGTTTTCTCTCTTTTTTCCCAAACATTTTCCATTGATTGACTTTGCTCGACTGTCGTTTACAGCATTTTATTTGCCATGAGGCAGTGCTCAAGAGCTGCAGAGAGAGAGGGAGAGAGAGAGAGACGAATATAAATAGAGGGGGAAATGAAAACATCTCGATTGCATGTCAACTACTATCCCGTACTCCCCGCATAGTGAGACCCCTTCAAAAGTGGAGCCCAACTGTCTGGGCGAGTTCTTTGCTTAGCGCATGTATTTGACATTGCTGCGTGTGTTTGCATAGATTACATGTAAATATTTGGCCAGAGCCAACAGCGAGCACCCTGCGCTCACATTGCGCTGTGGAAATGCCCAAGCGTCGGCAGACTTAATTAATGGGCAAATTTTACACTGGGTCTCAATTGCTTTGTGTCCCAAAATCGTATCGAGCCCGTCTCGACTCCGCCCCGGACGTAGGCTAATGACCCGAAAGCCCAGCGACAAATCGAAGTCGAATCGACTGAGCAGCTCTTACCTGATTGGCACTGGGCTGAGGCTGGGAAAACTCTGCGGCAGCCTCTTCGAGTCGCGTTTAATTGAGGTAAACCCGGCGACAGCCGAGAGCCCAAACAATATTTCAATATTCTTCTCGGTCTGCTAAAGGAAGTGAATGAAATGAAATCGAATGAAATGTTAATTAACAAGACAAAATACTAGGGTTAAAGAAAGAAGAAAGCATAATGGAGCTGCTAATGATGGGGGAAAGGGAGAGGAAAATGGGAAAAGCCGATAAATTTACTATTATTATATAGGTATATAGAGAGGGGAGTACAAGAGTCACGCGAGCAAGGGTCTCTGCACTCTTTCACTGGGAAAAATCTATAATTTGTATAGGGGGATGCTCGGGGAGTACATATAAGAGAGGCGAGAAGAAGGAGAAGAAAAATAAAATTGCTTTTAAAAAGAGAAATCTTTGAATATAAAAATTATTATAGGGGAAGCACAAGAAGAGAGAGATATTTATAGGGACTGGAAGAAAGGAAACTTTTTATTCAATCATTATAACTAAATTATTTCCCTGTGCCTATATACATTTATGAGAATGCTGAAGAAGAGAGAGATATTTGTAGGGAGAGTACAGATTTCATTAACTCCCTATAACTAGATTATTTTTATTCTTTTGCAATTTACCTCTCTTTCTAAATACTTATACAATATATACTGAGGATGCTGAAGAAGGAAAGCTATATTATTAGATATTATAGCAATGAGTTTCATTCCCTCTCCCTATATAAATTTCTGAGTATGCTGGAAAGGTTTAATTCACTCTATAACTAGATTACCATTTGCTCTAATTACTCTTTTGCAAGTTTGCCAATTGAAGTCCTTTAGCTAAACGAAATAACAGCTGTCACAACAGGTCCTCGAGCAATATGATAATGTGCATAATTCCTGGGCTGAGGCATGAGTGGCATGCACTCGAGAGCTGATATGATAATTACATTAAACTTGCAACCCGTTCGTGTCTGAGCTGAACTGTGCATGTGTGTGTGTGTGTGCATGCCTCCTGCTGTTGCATTACACTAATTAGCTCGACAAACGTCTCAAGGTTGGCAGTTTACCTGCGCAGGGCTGCAGTTTGACTAATGGGCTGCCTGCTCAGCCACGCGCTTCGGCTTGCAACATGTTGCCGCTGCAGCTGCTGCCGCGACGTCTGCTCGCTTTGCCACTCAATAAACAGCCATTATCAGCGACTCTCCTCACCTCACCTTTATAGAATGTGCGCTGTCGCACCTTTAAATAAAACGAAAAAAAAGAAGGAAAAATGGGCCAGGCTCAACGTTTAAGAAATTGACGCAGCTGATTGCAGACGTGCCCCTTGCCGCAAATCAGCTGCAGCAAATATTTTGACTGAGCTGCGACAATTACGCCAACTGGTTGCACTTGAAAGCGCAGCTGCTAGCCCTTCATTCCAGCATCTGCAGGCGCCCCTCCCCAGCTTCTCAGCACCCCAGTTCTTTAGTTTCCCTCTTGCATTCTAATGACTTTTCTTGAGCTCCATTTTCCATTTTCGTTGGCCCCGCCAGTTCTGGGAAAACGTCAGGCGGACAAACAGGCCTCGTCTCTTATCTACGTGCCTTCCATTTAGTGCCTCAGTTTCCATGGAAGACACAAGAACGCTGCTTCGGTTGCGCCTCGAAAATTTAATTATCATTATGCCATATTATCTGCTCGAGATTCTAGATTCTTACGGCTGCTCGCCAGCCTGACGTTGATTAATTTACAGCAATTGACGACACACATCGGTACATAAATATATTATATATGGGAGTATATGCGCAAGGCAAGAGTTTTATCTTTAAACTCGACTCTCTTTGATTTTATACGTAAAAGTCTTCTTTTATTTTGTTTTGAGTAGACTCTAAGGGAAATTACTAATGGAGCACTTTCTAATCTTTATTTTGCTTATCCTCAAAAATCGTTCACTCTTTCATTTAGTTTAACTTCAGTTTACTTCTTCATATTCTTCTTACTCTTTCATTTAGTTCAACTTAAGCTTAGCTCTTCATATATTTATCTCTATGCCTGCACACACTTCCACCAACCAGTGTTGGTTAACCGGACAAGAAACTTAAGTTAATGTTTACATACGAGTCTCAATTACTTAACTGATTCTCATTTAATTTTCCTGTTGAACTCTTTCCGCTTCACTTTGGGGTCTTAGTATTGCTTCAAACTCTCATCGCACCATGTGCTCGTTAAGACTTGCAACACTTAGTGGAGCCAGTGTTGTTAAACATTAGACAATGCCAACACCAGCTGTTGTTTTACTTGTTGTTTCCGTCATTGTTTGCTATTAATGCCCAGTGTCCAATGCAAAGCGCATGTTAAAGAAACATAAACAGCGAACGGGCGACCCCCTAACCCTACACCTAGCCCCATGCCGGGCTTAAGCACTTACCCAAAATAAAAACAGAAAAAAGCAACACCAAAAAATAAAAAGGAGAAAGAGAAGAGAAAAAGTTTTTCATTATTATTATTGCCCACGTTACGAGATGGGGGCTGCTGATATGGGGGAGCGACCCATGGCTGGAGACGACCCAAAAACTCATCAGCATAATCAACAAAGCGCGGGCGAGCTGGCGGGGGTGACAGGCTGTGTTGAGGCAATGTTGCATGCAACATGCGCAAAATTCGAGTGATTGCTGCCTGACAGCACGTTGAGAGCGCAGCTGACGAGTCGACGAGCCTGCAGTTGCATAGAATACAGATACAGACAGACAGACATACATATGTATATACAAATTCACATACAGACATGTAATAATAATTGTGATTGTTGTCCGTCAAGTGCAGGAGCAGTCTTTGATGAGTCCAAATATATACATACATTATATATGTATGTTTATTTGGGTAGATGCAGTTGCAATTAGTTCAGGACTGCCCCCTCTTGATGCCTCACATGTGAGCAGCTGGGCCAAAGGTTCATCAACTGCATTCATTATCTTAAGCATTCAGTGGACATTCGAGCTTGATAAATTGTTTCTTGACGTGATTTGTGTGCAATGCGCTGCGATACGATTCATTACAATTCGATTTGGCTCTTTTTCGATTAGATTTCTAACCCATTTGCTTTACATACATACATATGTGTGACCCAAGCCAAGTCGAACCCAAGCCCGGGGCCTGGCCCGCTGCTGGGTATATGCAAATTTATGTTCGCCTCAAAACGAAAGCAAAGTCGCTTTTCACATGTTTATTTACAGCCCGATAGATGCTTTCTACACGATTAACACACTGTACAACAGACAGACAGATAGATTGATGTATGTGCTGATATCTCGATATCTGTGCTGCGATTTCCAATGCATTTTTCATTCGAGTAAATCAAAAACTGACTAGTTTCCGAAATGAAATTTGTTGGTAAAGTAGAGCATGCGTATAACGCCGAATATCGATTGTCTGTTTGATGGATGGTCAAGAATCGCTCAAGAAAAGCAGTCGACTAAATAGAACAACTAAACAACAAATTGAAATTTTTTTAAAAATTAATTGTACACATATTAATTCCATGAATTCTTCGAATTCTACTTTACGATAAAAATATGAAAAAATGTGTGATAAAGTAGATTATATTTAGGCATTTGCCATAAGCTGAATAGAATTTTGTTTTCGATAGTGTTTTATTATCTTTAAAGAGCTCACAAATGGGATTTAAGTGCTCAAGACTAAAGTACTTTGAGATAAGCTGAAGAGCTAGACGTTCAGATATTGGGGATTAATATATTATGATAGCATAAAATAATTCTGCTACTTCATGTCTAGCAACATAAACATTTATATTAGGTAATTTCTCTGTCTACGTCTCCCATTTCCACATTATAAATTCCGCCTGTATCAGTGAAAAATTTGTGAAAACTAGAAGCTGACATTAAAGCACTTGATATCTTTGCTGTAAAAAGACCTCATTTAATTTGTGTTGTGCAATAGTTTTTTTTTTTTTATTGTTCTCCGTTGTTTTTTGTTGTGTATCAAATGCCAGCGCTCATTCACTCAACTGCGGCATCATATAATGTTTCAGCACCGTATTTTTTATTGCCCAGCTGCCCAGTTCGCAATCTTTAAGATGCAATTCAATTGCAACTGCCAGAGAGAGCTGGGGCTGGGGACGGGAACTGGAGCTGGGGGCTGGGTCTTTTAATTAAATGCATTAAGGCTGCTTTATGTGACGCACAGATGTAGATGCATGCACTGGGCACCGTCTGCTCACGTTACACAGCTAATGCTGCTGCGGCAAGCTCTAAGCCTAAATTAGACTCAATTGTTTATAATTCTCAGGGCCTGTCAAGCATCACTTTGACTCGTCTTCCACTCAAGGAAGTGCCCAGCATCAGCCTTCGTCTCGCACTTGCACTCGCACTCGATCTCGATCTCAATTTGGATTTTATTAAGAAACTGGTTGGCTCTACGTTGAGTTGATTTTGTCGTTGCCAAAGCATCCACCCGCTGAATTCAGAGAAATACTATAACTCGCGCAACTCGAGAGCAGCGCCTCACAGCAGGTTTCGTGTCTAATTAATGCAGTTCCACAAAAAAATAAAAAATAAACTCGATAGTTTTTGGGTCGCAGTCGCGCCCTTTTGGCTTCACTTTTTATTAAATTTTTGCATAATACATAAATATTTATATATATTTATATATGTATTATTCTGCGACGATCGAGGCTCACTGATAAGCACGAAAAATGTTTCAAAGTTTCATCTATAAATATACAATAAAACATTGTTATTTAGATTTTTACGAGTATATATATATATTTATATATTTGATGACGTGCATGAAATATTTATTATTATTTTAACATGATGTCATCTAATGTGTTTTCCTTTGGAAATTTATACGATTGTGTGTGCTTGTTACATTTATATGAGATCTTGGCACACACCTCGACAACAATTATATTAACATTAGCTTTGAGTGCGTCTGCTTCTTCTTCAGCAGCAGCAGCAAACAGCAACTCGACCCAATTAAATTGTCTTCAAGACGACTCTAATGACTAAAAAAAAAAACTAAATATACAAACACTCGACTGCTTCTGGCATTCACAAGTGTTTTTTTCTGTTCCTGCCTAGAATAGTTTTTTAGCTGTCGAATGTTGCTGCCAATGTCTTCATTTGGGCAAGGCAGTATTATTCATAGACCCTAAGCTCATTGACGGAACTTTTGTGGAACAGAACATGGATTGTCTCACAAGACATAAGGCAGAACTAATGCATTAGAGTAACAATAGCTATAATAATTAGTCAGAGATATATCTCTATCTATAGTTATATACAGACGTGCCAAACTATCGATGGCACTATCGCCACTATCGATGGTACCCACTATCAATAGTTTGGCACCTTTAATATCTTTAGTAATATAATTGGGGATATTATTGAGCATTCAATAACAATTCGATTTCAGAACTTGACTGTTTGTCTAGTAGAGCCCATACAAAGTAAAGGAAGCATTTCCCCTAACAGTTAATTATAGGAATGTTATAGAGGGATTCACTAATATAAGAGAGAATTTTTAATATCTTATTGGATAATCTTGATTAATTCATTTGTAAGGGTTTTCTTGGGAATATGTTAACATATTTTATATATAATCTTACCTAAATTGAGTAAAAATACTGAAAATATTCCACAAATGGTTTTTAAACCTAACTTTAAAGTACACTTCAAAATATCTTTTTGAAATACCCATATAGAAACAAATTTAAATTTCCATATTAAAACTAAAAAATATGGAAAAATATCATAAAAATTCTTTCATAAAGTATGACCTATTGAAGAACATAACTGAGGTCTGAACGATCAGATATTCATTCTGCAAAGTATTTGCATATGTATCTGATAAATATAAATAACTAAGATTTATCACTTTGATTAATCTATACAAATAATTATCTAATATTATAATCTTTTCAAAATAATCTACAAACTATAAACTTAAATATTTCAAATGCTAATACTAATTT
Source organism: Drosophila aldrichi (assembly GCA_035045965.1). Classification (NCBI taxonomy): domain Eukaryota; kingdom Metazoa; phylum Arthropoda; class Insecta; order Diptera; family Drosophilidae; genus Drosophila; species Drosophila aldrichi. The sequence continues at coordinate 4,367,426 of JAWNOM010000534.1, forward strand.
CCATCCAAAACATGCCCATACCTTCTAAAATATTTGCAAATCTGCTCGATAAGAGATTGCGTAAACCACATTTTCTGTATACATTTTTGTTTTGTTTTTTTAAATATACATAATAAAAACACATTTGTCATGTTCTGGCTGCATACTTTATGAATCGAAACTTGAAGCACTGCGACACAGCCTTGAGTGGGGCTAGCTGTCAGAGACATAAAAACCCCTGCGTAATTCCCTCGTAATGCCGCTGGCGCTGCCCCGCACGATTCCCTACCAGGCGGATCTGACATGAAGCTACTTGGCAATGCAGTTGACAGCCTCGCTTTGATTATTTTTGCGCATTTGTTGTGCTTTAATTCTCAACCAGTTTTGACATTGAATATTTAGAATTTCATTTTGTTTTGCCATCAATTTATTTGATGTTGTTTTCATCAGAGTTTTGTCAGCAATTTGACAGGCCGAGAGGCTTAAGAGTTTACTTAAATACTGTAGTTTCTCGGCCAAAGCCACATGTTGTCTGCGGATCTCGAGTCTGAAGTGGCGAGCGCTTTAATCGTGTCGCAGCTCATAATTCATTTCATTTCCTGAATACATTTCGCTGTCATTTTATGCGTTGGTTGATTTTGTTTTTATTTTTTTGCTATTATTTTTCCATTTTTTCTCAGTTTTTTCTTCTTCTTCTTGGGGTAATTTCCTTGTGAGATTTTGCGCAGCTGATAAGCAGCCAAGTCTAGACTAGAGACTCTTTTTGCTGCGGCCCACAGAGAAACCTAGAGACAGACGTCGGCGATAAGCCGTAGCACTGCCGGGCCCTGCCCCTAGGCCAGTGGCTGTCAAACTACAACTCGTTAGCGAAAGTTGTGTCGATTGGGAAGCTGCGCAGGAAATTGCATTTATTTCGTTTGCCTTTCAGCTGACATTTTCCAGGCCAGACAATAGACAGACATGCCAATCGAGCAGCTATTAAATGCCAATGCACATTACACAATAAAACAATAAACAATGAACCCTGCCCGAAAATATTTTCGAAATGCAAAATGCAAAACAATTAGACGCCTACGTGACTTCGCAGCCGTTGAATAAACTCGGCTTCGAAATGCCAGATTCGCCTTCGATTTTTGGCAGGCCTTGAGTTGGTTTGACTATTGACAGCTCAGAATTAATTCGATCCATTTGCGCAGTTTGGCATGCGCTGCGCCGCTCTATGCGATTCACACAATAATGGCCAAAATCTGTGCAGCTCTTTCTGTCTGCTTTGTTGTCTTGACATTGCCATCAATTCTAATGACTGCCCCAATGGCCATAGCTCAATCTATTGTTGCAGCTCTCACGTAATGCGGCAAAGTGCATGTCAAACTGTGGATGGTACCCGAGAGAGAGAGACTGCTAAGACCTTTTGTTGATGGACCAATAATTTTTGTTTTATATGTTATTTTATTTATTTTTTTGTTTTTCAATTTACAAACTCTATTGTGCATATTATTTGCTAGTTTATACAGTCTAGTAGTTCATGAACTATTCACTCGTTCATAAATGTTTCGTTGATTTACTGCATGACTATTGGGTTATAGATTATATAGCACATGAAGTATTCACTCAAATGAAACGTTCATGTATAATTAACTGAGCAAAGACTTTTGTTCAATTGAACTGCATCGTTTGCTGATCACTGAGCTAGTTCATTACAATGAACAGCTCAATTGAACTTATTCCATTTTCTATTCTACACTAGGAAGAATAAATATGAATTGACTGAACGCTGCTCGCTCACAAACAGCTAAATATATATTTTTATATTCAAATTTTCGGATTTGCTGAGACCAATAATAAAAAAAAAAAACATTTAAAGCAGTTTCTATGTTATGGGTATATCCCGAAAATCATATAACTTCATTAGCACGATTAGCACGATATATTCTAAATGTCAAATCTTTAGCTCCTCAATACTATGTCTGCTTTGAAGCAGGTAGTGCTTCATAAACCCTATTTACTCTACTCTACTCTACTCTACTCACACGGAGAACGAGTATAATAAAATATAAATATTTTTTATTATTTTATTCAATTTTCCAATTTTATTTTAATATGTATTTTTTTTTAACTTCTTAAAACTCTGATTTCTCTAGCAGCTATCAAGGCCGCTCTATAAAGCACCGTCCGCTTTCTCTTTGCCTTGAGCCTAGCTCGTGGTTTAATCGCTTCCTGGTTCTGCTCGAGTGCAGCCCGCATATCGTTTGCTTTTCAGCTGCCAACTTTATGAGTTTCTGTTTTTTTTTTCCTATTTTTTTTTATCAAGCATTTGACACTTGGACTGGCAGAACAGGCACTTAAAATGTATCTATAAGTACGACTCTGTCGGCCGCTGTCTGTCTGTGTGAATGTGGATGCCATGTGGCGGCTGCTTTGCTGCGGCTGCACCGCAATTCCATGCCACATGCCCACCACTTGTTGTTGTTGCTGCTGCTGCTGCTGCTGCTGCTGCTGCTGCTGCTGCTGGTCATGCTGTTGTCAATTGGTTTGTTAGTTTGACTGCAGTCGTTGACACTTGAAAAGGGAGCTTCAGTTCAGTTGGGTTCGAGTTCGCTTCGCTTCGGTTTCTAGTTCTGGCTCTTTCGCAACTTGCGGACTCTGCTGACAGACATGGCTCGAGTCATGTTGTTGTCGTTGTGCAACAACAGCAACATCAGCAACAGCAACATCAACAGCAGCAACAACCACAATAATAATAGCAACTGGCAATTGCAATAAATAACAATGTTCTAATGTCATCAACATAAACTCAAGCCTTGCTATCTCTCTCTCTCTCTCTCTCTCTCTCTCTCTCTAGCCAGCTTTTGTTGTTGCTGTTGTTTTTTAGCACTGCGTGAATTGGCTGTAATTGTTTTGATTGCAGTTCATTGCATGTTCTTCACACAGCACTCTCTCTCCCTCTCTCCCTCTCTATATCTCCCTCTCTCTCTTTCCTGCAGCCTTCGCCTCTGTCTTCCTCTCTTTAATAAAGAGCAATTTTAATTGTTGCTGCTGTTAAATACTTCAGCTTTGCCAATGCTGTAATTGCTCTACATTGATGGAGTTATTAAAAAAAAAAAGAAACTACTCAGACAACATTAACTGCATTGGTTCATAATTCAAAGACAGTTATTATACTCGAGTTGAGAGATGCGATATGAACCGAAGAAACACGAGCCAAAGATAATTTTCTCTTGCAATATAGATTTTATATACGATCTTGATCTGTGCGGTGAACTCAATTAAATTTCGATTTTCAAATATTGTTTTAATAAACATATGAAGACATATCTTAAATGAGAGACGTACAGCTAGATTTCTAAACATCTAAGATAAGTTTATATCACTAGTTGAATTTGCCTTTATCTTCCATTATCAAAATGAAATCATGTTGCCTAAGGATTGATATTTGTTGACCTTCGTTATATAACAAACTTTTCTTTATAAAGGGAGACGAATATTTAAAGAAAGTTTTATAAATTTATTTGTACATATTTATGATTCATGATAGTTTTGTTTTTATGTCTTTCAATTAGAGATAGATTTGTCTTTTTGTTCATCTGATCTGTAATGGAATATAGATTTCATATATATTTAATAAGATCAGCTGTACTTATTAAACGAAACTACTTAATGAACGACCCATATGTATAATCTGGTACAACTCTATATATTTATATTTCTTGATGACTTGCTTCTATGCTTTCCACTTGGAGATAGATTTGACTTTTTCTTCATGTGATCTTCGTTCAAGTATAGACTTGATACAAATTCATATTTGGAATTGATTTAATATTCATTATACCCAGTTAGATTTGTCCTTCTCCTCTGTATAAAGAGAGAGAAAAGAGAGATACTCTCAGTATAAGTATCTCTGAATCTCTGTTATTTCAATGCCTTAAGTACAGCCTATTTGCTTGACTCTTAACACATTATTACACTTTTGTTTTTACAAAAAAACTCTGTTTCACATCTAAAGGTTCATTTGTTAGCTCATTCATGTCAAACAGGCCATAAAGAGTACAGTTAAGACCTAGTAAAACTGGAGCTTTGGCAATATCTAGCGTAAGGCCTACTCCCAAGTCTTGCATAAAACCCTTGCTCAATAGTACATTGCTTTAGTTTATTTCCTCGTTAAGCAATTGACACTCGCTTTGCCTTGAGACGCTCTTAGCACGCGCTTTTGGCCCTTTTCGTGTGTTGGCTCGAAATGCTTTCAGCATGCCATTCAAATTCTGACAACTCTTCGAATCCATTAGATACGCTCCATTGTTAAAGTACATGTATATACATGGATATTTGTATATGTATTTCTTTTTTGATCTGTCCGTCAATCAAATGCCTCTGGCATTCAGTCATGTGAAATGGATGCTAATTGTGCGTTAATGAAAAGCTTAAGCCGTAAAACTGAAACGAGTAGAATAAGAGTATTTAGCCGACTTTAGAGCTGGGCTGCACTTGGCCCATTACGTGGGCGTGGCATCTGAGGCAGGTTCAATGCACACAGCTTCAATTAAGCATGATTGATGCAGCTTTAGTCTCTTCTATCGACCCCCAGCAATGAGACCCCCCAGGCGCAGTATAAACACACATGAAACGAACTGAACAGAAAGAAATAAAGTGAACTTCGATTAATCAAAGTGCCCCAAGTGAAAGACTAAATCGAAGACAAACATGAAAATCCAATGAAAAGAAAAATCAGTGCCAACGCGAACAAGCCCAAAGTCCAATCGAGAGCTGAGCCCCACAATGTCCGCGGCTAGTACCAGCAACCGCCCGGCTTCCTCGCCGCTCTCGACGCCCCTGTACGATGGCTATGCCACGATACGGGCCCGCGGCCTCAGCCGCTCCCGCTCCATACGCGCCGCAGAGGCCACCGAAGCGGCGGCCGCTGCTCAGCCGCACGAGCTGCAGCTGGAGCGCAAGCGCACCGTCTCGCTGAGGAGCAGCTACAGTCGCAGCTCCTCGCTGAGCGGCAACGGGCCGGAGGAGATCTACGCGCGGGCCAAGCCTGTGCGCACGCCCATCATCGGGGACCTGGAGCCGATCTATGCCAGTGCCACAGCAACATCAGCAGCGGCAGCAGCAGCAGCAGCGGCGGCAGCGGCAGCAACATCTGCAGCAGGCTTCCGGCCCCTCTCGGATGCGTCGAGCTCCTCGGGGGGTGGGTCCATGCCCTGCGACTACCAGAGCGTGAAGAAGAACTCGCGCTTCTCGCTCGACTCGCTGCAGAGCAGCGCCACGCCCAAGACGCCCGACTACAACACGGCCGGCGAGGAGGAGCACATCTTCCTCTACACGGCGCCGGCGAGCCCCAAGCGCCGGCTGGACAGTGGACTGCGCAGCTCGTACGACAGCTCAGAGCGTGTCTGCTACTCGCCGCTGCCCAAGATCAGCTTCGACATGCAGGAGCGGGACGGACGCCAGCAGCAGCAGCACCAGCAACAGCAGCGGGCAGCGCTGCGCCACAACTCGGTGAGCTCTGCGGGCAGCGCTCGGCTGAGGCCCATGACGCTGTCGCTGACTGAGGCGTCCAGCTGTGGCTCGCCCACGGGACTGCCGCCGCCTGCGCCCGTGCGCCGCGAGAGCCTCTATGCGAAGCCAAAGATCTATGCCACGCCCACGCGGCCGCCCACCACAAAGCGGCTGAACCTGTACGAGCTCCCCATAGTGACGCAGCGCAGCAGCAGCACCGACCACCTGCTGGAGCGCTCCTACACCAGCCAGAGCCTGGCCACCATCGACCAGGACGAGCTGCTGGTGGTGCCCACGGCCATGCCCATGCTGCCCAGCGCCGTGGACCGCCGCTACCACACCCTCGGCCACATGCGCGTGAAGAGCATGGCGGCCGGCCTGCACCGCAGCCTGGACACCCACGACATGAACTCCGCCTGGGCTGCGCATCCGGGCAACCACAAGTCGGCGGGTAACATCTACGCCTCCGCGGATGCGGCTGTCAGCGATCTGAATCGCATGGCTCCCGAGTACATGGATCCGCTGGACTTCAAGATCGGCTGCCAGACGACGCTGCGCAGCAGGCCGCTGATACCCTGGTACGAGCTGGCCATACGCCGGGACTTTAAGCGTCAGTCCTGCCCGCCCATGGGCGCGTCTCTGACATTGCCCACATCCCCGCAGCTGAATGATCAGGTGAATAAAACTATCGATCATTGAAATGATTGATGAGAGCAAACGAAAATAGGAGCAGAGTTTAAGAGAGACTATATAGAATATGAAAATTACCGATAAATGTTATCGTTTTAATACTCAGTCGTTTATCGATACTGTTTCCTTTCAAATTTATTGACTTTATAATTCGATTATGATTGGCATAGCAATAGTCATAGCTAACTTAATTTATACCAAAGACCCAATGAGTATAAATAATATTCTTTGATAGCATTCATAGCTAAATTCAACATTATTTGTACCAGTTGTTGAGCAAAATTTTATATCAGTTTAAAGAAAAGATTGACTGTAGCTATGATCGATAGCTGATATCGGATCGGTATTATCCTCCTTTATCTCTATGCCTGGCATACCTCTATCAATTAAATTCAGATTTCTTATTTGAGAATTGGGGACAAGTGTATAGCAGCTTTAATAGCAGTAATTTGCCACTAGTAATGATCGATAACTGGTATTGAATCTATACTAAAATGTTAAGCAATATCAATACATGTTGACTATGTTTTCATTCTTTTATAATACCTGCAAAATTGATTAAGAGTTATTATTTGAGCATTAAGGAACATAGTATTAATCAATAAATGTTATCGAATCAATATGAGTCGATAACATTTATTTGAGGATTTATTGACCATGTTATTCTGCTTTAATAATGCCTAGCATACTTTACTGTGTACCACATAATTTAGAGTATTATTACTTAATTTAATGGAAGTGTATTTATTTCCCATAGCAAAACTGTCGTTGATCGATATTTATCGAACATAAAATAATGTGATGCATCGATAAGTATTGCCAGCAACTTACGGACATTATTAGAGGCATTAGGAGAAACATCTTTTCTTTATCGATGAATAACAATGAATTTATAAATGTCACATTTGCTTCTACTCATGTATGTATATATTCGTCTCATATATCATATATATATATATACTTTTGAAATGCAACTGCTGAGGGAAATCGCATCTCTAGCGATTTACTGACTTATTTAATCATTCCATTGATACAATTGATGCAGACACAAATATTTTCTATTCTATCGCTCGTTCGCTTTCGAAATGCATGAGGAACCTTTTGCCATTTGTGAGTACATGAAATGTCTCATTGAGTTCATTGCATTAGCTTGCAAGATGCGTTGGCTCTCAAACTCGATTGTCATAGTTATTTGCTCCATTCGAACAATGCCAGCTATGCATTGGCCATGGATACTGCTGAGGCTAGAGAAACGCAGTTGGCATCAACTTGGCAAACAGTTTGGCCATGTGGCCTGTTCCTTGTTCCTTCTTTTGCGAAATGCAGCAGGCATAGCTCGTCCGGCTTTGGCATTACGAATGCAGGCAGTGGCGCATAAGGTAAAGCTATGCGAGTGGCCAACGTCCACTTGTCCGGCTGTCCACTGTCTTCTGTCCACACGTCTGTCCAGCTGTCTTGTCAGTTGCCGTTAGACGCGTTGCCCACTGATTGATTTAACAAAAGTTGCATGAGCCTCGCTCGCTGCGCTCTGCGCGCTTCGTGCTGCCTGGCTTTGGGCGCGACGAGAGAGCACTTCAGCATATTAAATAAATGAGCCAAGACGTTGGCCATTTCCATGGCAGACGAACAGTTTGGCCAGCACTGGGCGCTGTTGATTTTAATCCTGTATCCGCTCTGATTCTGGCTCTGGCTCTGGCAGCTAGCAACATCTGTTGACCATGTCCAAATCTGTTGACCTGATTCGCAGAACACGCAATTGATATGTTGTCCAAGCTGAAATCAGCAGCAGCAGCTGCCCCATTCTCCTCTGCTGTCTCTTTCTAACACGCTGCGCAACATATGAGATATATGAGCTTGGCCCAGAGTCTTCACACAGTGGCAGCAAATATTTAAAAATAAAATCAAACTTGATGTTAAAGACTTTCCTGAGTTGAAAAACAAAGTGCATTTTGTCAAGATGGCCCGTTAATTTAATGGATAGCAGTTCTCTGACCTATCCTTTGACATCAATATCCTATCCTTTGACTGCCCCACTAGTCTTAATAAGCAGTAAAGCCTCCACAGCTGCCATTCCCACTTCATTGATTATATCTGACTTAACATGTCGAAAATAATTAACAGAGCCTATTATCATTTAGAGTTACATGAGCAAGCACATTTCCTCTGAAGATATAGAAACTTGAAATTTTCTATACATATGTATTATTATGCATTTTATATAATTTCTTTCCTTTTCAAACATAAACCACGCTCCCTCTCAGTTCAAACAAATTATTATTCTATTATCAGTCAGACTTACATGAGCTAACAGTAGAATAACAGAAGTCCATAGCAAATATGATAGGTGCATGCTGTTAGTTACTTAACATTCCGCAAAGTTAACATTTGTCTCTGTAAACTTACATTTCTTTTTGCCTAGCAGCTAAATCGACTTTTCTTCTAATTAACTAGTTGTTCCTTGTTATTAATTAACTTATATTGCAATTGTGCTTGCATTGAAGATATGAAGATTTATCATATTGGCTTCTTATGTACATATGTATATACATCTCTCTATAATGTTTACTTAAAAGACCAGAATTGATCAATATCCTGAACTATTTTCTTGATGCGCAAACTATGATTAGGGCTTGAATACTTCGTAAAGACATTGAAGTAAATGGTATACAATTTCGATCCTTTTCTGCCTTTCGTCAGATATAATACGGAAGGATGTTTTCAAAAATAAGCTATAATGTATTTTCATTGTACTTTTTGCTTTTTGCTGGACATTCACTCATTTCTTGAAATAAACTCTAGTATAAATTTATTTTTCTCAGCATATGCATCTTAATAAAAAATTGCTTAAGCAGGTTCACATTTAATACTATATATCTATATAATATAGCATTAGCTGAAAATGAATTAGTTTTACATATAATGTTAACTATCTAACTTTAGTCGCAACGATCATTATCTATTATATACCCCATTTTACCAATTTTAATTGTGCTCAATGTACAACAACAACAACAACAACATCAATGTCTATCGCCAATTGCGGGTCCAATCAATGTCAACTTTCAAAGCAAATAAAGTTGCCAATAATATATATAGATATCTATATATATACATATTTTATATACCTACTTTAGATTTTCTAGCATTCGACTTGGCGCGTTTTTAATGCTGTTTTTTTAGACTTGGCCAGTTTTTTTGAAGAGTTTTTCATGTTTATTTATGAGCGTCGCTTGACGCAGCAGCTCAACAGCTGCCAATTTAGCTGGTAACTCGAGACGAGGCGAGACGAGCCGAGTCTTTGGCTTTGGCTTAAATGAAAAGTGAAATTGGTAGCTTGATAGCCTGGCCAGATTGCCGGCGGGCGTGTGAAATGTTCACGTTCAGAGCAGCCTGACTGCCGCTACAGTTTGAGCTGCACTGTGCCACACACACGCCCAGGCAGAGCTTGATCAGCAGCTCAGCAGTTCAATTGGCTCAAGTTGAAGGTCACGCGTCGATTGCTGCTAATTGATAGAAGGAAATTAACATATTTGGCAATTATTAGCAGCCTGACGTCTGTCAACATCAGAGTTGAATCCTACTGCTGATTTATGCGCTTTTGATTGATCGATAGATGGGTCACAAAGGGTTAAACATTCATATTACACATAGGCACAAATTGCGACATCAATTGATTAAATATCTCTTTTAAACGTAGATGACCTTTAGGTGATAGCGCGTGCAGGAGAAAGGGGTAAATTTGTTAAGGCTACAAGAATATTGAATGACGAATGATGTCAATGCAAGATAATTTTCATATATATTATATGTATAGATTATGTATAAACAAATAAAAATAAATAAAAATTAAATAAAACAAAAAAAAAAATAAATAAATTATAACAAAAAAATTAAATAAAATAAAATATAAAAAAAAAAAATAAAATAAATAAATACAATATGTATATATGTTTGAAAAGACATTATTCGTATCGTATATATAATAGGTCTAAAAAAAATAAAATAAATAAAAATTAAATAAAACAAAAATTAAATAAAATATAAAAATATAAAATAAATAAAATATAAAAATATTTAATAAATAAAAATAAATATAAAATAAATAAATACAATATATTTGTATGAAAATACATTCTTCGTTTATATAATGTGTAAATAAAAAAATTAAAATAAATAAAATATAAATAATATAAAATAAATAAAAATAAAGAAATAAATTATATATGAAGAGAAAATACATTCTTTGTATCATATATTTAATTTATATAAAAAAAAAAAAAATAAATAAAAAAATAAATAAAATATACAAAATATAAAATAAATCAAACAAAAATAAATAAAATATTAAAAGTTTAAAATAAAAAAATAAATAAATTCAATATATGTATATGTTTGAAAATACATTATTCGTATCGTATATATAATATGTATCAAAAAATTAAAATAAAATATAAAATAAAAAAAATATAAAAATATAAGATAAATAAAATTAAATATTAAAAAAAAATAAAAATAAACAAATACATTATACAAAAAAAAAACCTTAAATGTGAATTGAAAATATATTCCTAAAGTTATTATTTTTTGCGAATAAATCCCAAGCCCAATAAAGTCAATATGAGCTTAGAAAATAAACGAAAATTAATTAGAGATTTAGATTGTATAGAAAGAGAATTAATAACAATCTGTCCTTATCCCTCTTGGAATAGCAGAGAGTTTTTTTAACCACATAAGATCTCGATAAACTAAGTACAAGTTGCCTGTGGGTCGACTTAAAGCTGAGCTGAATACAAGCAACTAAAATGCACACAATTAATTATAACTAAACTATTTTAGCAAATATAATTGAGATGTTCACCTTGAAGCGGATGCATAAGACTAGCTGTAAAAGTGCAGTATAACTGTCGGCTCTTCTTTCTCGGGCTGATTAGTGGTGCTACGGCCGGTCGAATTGTATCGCAAAAATAACAGCATGCATAATTAATAAACAGAACTTTGAGCAACAAATTGGCTAGTTTATAGCTCAGCTCCTCGACTGGCTAAGTAACTCGTTAGTTGTTATCTCTTGACATCGCTTATTAAAGCAAACGCTTGATCAACAAGATGTGGCGATTGTGGACAGCTTGTCTACACAGCCTGCAACGTGAATATGTATATATGTATATAGATATAGATATATATCTTTTTTATATATGTATATATGTCATTTGTATCTCTTGGATAGTCGTTATAATTGCCACAAAGCAACCCGCTGAGCGCTGAGCGCTGAGCACTCAATGATTGACGTACTGACTGACTGAATGACTTACTGCCTGCCTCTCTCTCTCTCTCTGTCTCTCTGTGTCTCTCTCCTTCTTTTGGCCCATAGTTTCGGCGGCTTGTTTTTGTCAAAGGCAACATGACAGCTACACCTGATCTATGCGCCGTTTTTTCGTTCGTTATTTGGCTATCTGAACATGGTTTCTGAATTCTTGGCTTTGGCGCAGTGGCAGCCTTTTAATTTATGACAAATGCAATTTGTATCTGCTTAATTCATAAATATTTATTTCGAACAGCAGGCCAAACGGGGCCACGTGAGCCGCCGCTGCAGCTCACAGGTGTCTTAGCTTATTTACTTTTTGTTTTTTGTTTTTTGTTTTTGGACAAAAACCTGTTTGCAGAGCAGCTGAAACTCGTTTCGTTTGAGCTGCTAATAGAGACAAAGATCCGACTCGACTCGCGAACGGACAGACAGCGCGCCTGATGAAGCTGTTCGGGCCACAGGACGAGCTCGCTTCGACGGCCTCCCCAAGGAAATCAGCGCAAGCGAGGGCAAACTCAGCCAGACAAACAAACAGAACGACAAAGCAGCCAGAATCAAAACAGAAAACAAACAACAATGGACAAACAGAATGAGCTCCGCCTCCTACTCTCTGCCCTCTGCTTAGCAGAGGAATAAAGTTTTATTCGATACGAGAAACAACGTAAAAAACTACGCATTGAAAACTGGTCGCGTTCTCTGAGGTTTCAGTATCTTCATTTTAAAGCACACACACACACTCACACAGAGACCTACACACGTCTTGCTGTAATCCTGAACGTGTGTCTTTTGTGGCTTCCGGTCTTGAATTCGAATAATCAATAAAACAAAAACAAAAGCAGAAAGAAAACTGAAGAAATCTGAACAAGGCGCTCTTCAATGGACATTGATCATGTCACACAAAAAACAAAACAGACGAGTCATGCCAGAGGGCGAATGGGGGAGAAAGGGCAAAGAGTTGTACAAGAGGAAAATATAAGGGGGGGAGGGAGAAACTGAAGAGTTTGTATATTAATGAATGGAGGGGTCTTCGAGTCGAGTGCAGGTATTAGAGGCTAAGTTGAGCATTTTACGATAGAATATAAATGGAAACATTTCTGTGCCCCTCCACATGCAAAACTCACTTGAAAGTTCATGAAAATCAAAATATACCAGCTCTCGAATTAGATTTTATACTCAATTGCATGAGATACTTAGCGGGGCGCTACTTTAGGAATTCCAATCCTATGGAATTTCCAATCTCTGTTATCGTATTAATTGTCCATTAGCACAGCTAATCTATGATGCAAGACCAATCCTCAAATGGCCATAAATTATGCATATTGAATGTCTAAATAATACGAAATGCAGCATTAACTCACACTCGCTTCTCCTCTGCTTTATCTTTACAGGTAAGTCTTGTGGCCAGCATCGATTTAAGCCACACTTGGGGGTATCGTAAGTAGTTGTTGTTGCTGGGCATTAGCCAAATGGCAAATTTATCTAATGCCAATCGAGCCACGAAATTGCTAAAATGAGGAATGAGAATGGAGAATGGAGAGTGGAGACTCGAAGAGAACCGCACAGAAGAAGCCTTGTGCAAATAATGGATACTGCAATCTTTGTCTTTCACCGGCCAACGTCTGTTCGGCTCGAGATCAAAGACAGAGCCTGAGATTGCGACTGTGGTCCAGCTTTGGTGTCTGTGGTGCCGGTTCTCTCACTTTGAGCATAATCCAACTCCAACTCGAGCTTCAGCTGCCCCGCAGCGGACAAGATCTTAATGATGATTTGCTATTTCTGCCCGCTCTCTGTGGCTGAAGGCTTCGATTCGCTGAGCTCGTCCAAGTGGAAGCGATGCGCATGTCGCCTCAGCATCGGCCACAGTCGGCAGCTCACTCGTAAACAATCGCGTTGGATTAGTTTATTAATCAGTTTATTATGTGGCGGCAACTGTGTTGTGATCAGCCATGCCCAGCACACAGACAGAGGGACAGACAGCCAGGACAACTTAGCCAAAGGCAAACAGTTTTCAAGGCGTTGCCCAAATGCAAAATAAATGAAGTCGAGCGGCAAATGGCAAAGCGAATCAATGAGAAATTCACAAATTGAGATATGAGCATCACGCAATTTACATATCTGCAAATCAAAAGTGCATGAAATATTCATTAAAAAGCAGTCCAGAATTATTATATCGTTGCGCGGCAGTCTCTGAAAAATTGACCATGTGAAGATAACAGCAGATTAATAGATAGATACATTAAAATTTAAAAATATTTAAATAAAAAAAAAAACCTTTTTTTAAAGTTTATTTGTAGCCCACAATTTATTTTGCTTAGGGTATTTTATATACCATAAACCTTTAAAATATTATAGTCTTGAAAATCAAAATAGTTTTGCAGATATTTATGTAAATGGCAGAAGCAGGCGCAATAGATCCCATAGGGTAGAAATATTCTGCACTGAAACGTCCACTTGAGTCGATATACCCATGTCCGTCGGTCCGTCCATCTCGTAAACTACAAAAGCTAGAACCTCGAAATTTGAAATATGTATATGTAATATTGTATGCCATGCGCTAAATGAATTTCTCCTTTTTCCATAATCATTTCATTTGCTTATTATCGATAAAAATCGATAGTTGTAGCTCATACTTCAAGACTTTCTTTAGCATACTTTATTTAGCGCTTCTGCTTGACAAAAAAACTCTAACTCAGAGTTATGTGCATCGTATGTACTAAAGCACTTAAAACACATTCCCTATATGCAGTGCTAAGATCTTAAAGTCCACATAGACATCAGCTAAGGCACCGCAAATATCTTATCTAATCTAATGCAGTTGCGACACGATAATTATTGCGATACAAGTACATATATATAAATATATATTTATAGATTAACTGCCTGCACTTATCTAACGTATCGCGCTGAAATTTTAGTATACCTATAAAAAAAAACACCTATAAATTTACGAACATTTCTCTCTGACTCAAGTCTAAGAGTTTTCCCATTTTTCGCTCACAATTCACAACAGAAATCAATCATATGAGCCACTAGATGTGTTTATCTATGACTCAAGGTCAAAGTGATTAGACCCCCTGTGAATAGGGAAAGAGTTTGGCTTGAGCCGCTGACCTTCATTCATCATTAATTATGGAAACTTTTGCAGTCAAACTTTCACTTGGCGAATTTCCAGTGCCACGCCCCATGCATAATACATGCGATAAGCGGAAAACTGTTATAGTTCTTGGGCAAACAAATGTCAAGTGTAGTTGTAGTTGCAGTTGCAGTTGCTGCTGCTGCTGCAATTGTTGTTGCTGCTGCTGCTGCTGTTTCTGCCAGGCATAAATCATTTGAAAAGGTCAAAGTGCACACGCCTACGTGGCATGTTGCTGTCAGTGAGGCAACACAACACATGCTCGCCGGATGTCTGCAGCAATTGTCAAGTGGTTGTCGCTGCTGGCTGCTAGCAAAATGAACATGATTTATGCACGCCAGCAACACCAAACAGTTGCTGTTGTCGGCGACCCACTTAAGCAGCTACACTAACTTTGCGACTTATCACAAGTCGCCTGCTATCTAAGGCTGATACGAAGGCTATCAGCAGCGGCGACTTGTCGCAGTTAGTTAGCTGAAAACTAGCTGACCAGAAAGAGAAAACTGTGTGAGAGAGAGAGAACAAAGTTGACAAGTTGTTGTTGTCGTTGCTGTTGTTGTTGCTGTTACTGCTGCCATTGAACTTGAACTTTGTGTTGTGCTGTCTGCAAATTGCAAGCAATAAATTAAACATTGCAACAACAGCAACTTTAACAACAACAGCAACAGCGACTCCCCCGCCAGCACTTTTGCAGAGCCAAATTAAAGTTGGCAACAATTGTTCGTTGTTATTGTTGTTGTTGAACTTGTTTAGCATATAGAGCCCTGCACAACTGACTTTCCATATGCCTGCCATTCACTATATTCCTCTTCACTCTCTCTCTCTCTCTCTCTCCCTGTCTCTTCGACTCTCTCTCTGTCTCTCTCAGTCACCCTCTCCCTTTTTGGCTAACATTGCCCGTCGAGGCGTAACGCGTTTCTTTACGCTTCGTTGCCATCGTTGTGCTAATGAAGTGCTACAACAACAACAACAAACAACAACAGCAGCAGCAGCAGCAGTAGAAGCAGCTAAACTGAAAGTGCAACTACAACTGCAACATTAGCAACAAACAACAATCGCAACATTGTGGATAAAAAAGCCACACAGTTTGAGAGCAACTTCATATATAGTTGAGCAGCAACAGTTGCTGTTAGAGTTCTCTCTTTGTTGTTGTTGTTGTTATTGTCGCTGCTGCTGCTGCTGTTGTTGCTGCTGCTGCTGTTGTTGCTGCTGCTGTCGCTGCTGCTGCTGCTGTCGCTGCTACTGCTGCTGCTGTCGCTGCTGCTGTCGCTGCTACTGCTGCTGCTGTCGCTGCTACTGCTGCTGCTGCTACTGCTGCTGCTACTGCTTCTGCTGCTGTTGCTGCTGCTGCTGCTGTTGCTGCTGCTGCTGCTGTTGCTGCTGCTGCTGCTGTTGCTGCAGCTGCTGCTGTTGCTGCTGCTGCTGCTGTTGCTGCTGCTGCTGCTGTTGCTGCTGCTGCTGCTGCTGCTGTTGCTGCTTGCTGCTGCTGTTGCTGCTTGCTGCTGTTGTTCAGCTCAATTTGATGCCCTTCCGGTTGTAGTTTTTCATTGTCAATTGCAAGCGTTTCTCTTGCTCCACAAATGATTTATAATTTTTCTGATTGCTTTAAACTTTCTAAGAGTTGGCAGCGAGTCGAAAAGGTTGCCAGATCGTTGTAGTTATGAAGGCGCCCTTAACCCGTCCCTTGAATTTTAAACTGTCTACCTCCTTTTCCACTGCTCTACATAGCTGAAATAATGCTCAAAATAATTAGTATGCGTGCCATTTCGTGGTGGAAAAAGGGAGATCCTGGCCCTTGCAGTAATGTTGCCAGACTAATTAAATTGTGCTTTACGCTGTGCGATAAACGTGCTGCCACATAGCAATCAACAGCTCTGAATTAAAAAGCCACGTACTCGACTCCAAACAGCATCCTAGATAACCCTTCCCTGAGCTGAGCCTCCCCAGCCCCCATTTCAAAAACTTTGCACATTTATTCAGCCGACTCACGTATGCGGGCGAAACATAAAAATTGATTACGGTGCGTATGCGTAATGCCACCAAGGACACACAACAATACACCGCAGGCCACAAACGAGTTGCCTAACGGGATATATCAGAGCTCTATAAGAGTATATATGCCTCTGTATGATTATCTGGCCACACTCCAATAGAATTTTATGGCATTTTATTCTACAATAGCTGGCGATTCGTGCCGAATTTCGCTTTGCGCTTTGTGCTTTGTACAAAAGCAATTAAAGTGAATTATCAAACAGTTTATAAAAAAATGGATCGATAGCTGCGCAGGGGAGAGTCCGAGGCAGAGTAAACAGCAATAAAAACTATTAAAAATGAGCTCAGCTCGGCGCCGTCCTTGAACTCTGTAAACAAGTTGAGCTAGAGAAGTGGCCCAGAGCTCAGTTGGCTTTGGCTTTGGCTTTAGCTTTAGCTTTTCATTAACTGATTTATACTATATAAGAAGCTTTTTTTTTTTGCGCTGTGCTTGAGCGTGTCGACTCGCCTCAATTTGCATAAGCGACACGCAAATTAAAATGTGAAACGTGTTAGATGCTTATCAATAAACGAAACATGGGCACGTAGCCAGAAAGGGTGGGGAGGGGGGCGATACAGAAGTCGCTTTTGGTTAATAACTAGCTGCGATAGCGTTTAGTCAGCTTCACTTGCGTTCCAACGTCTTCCGATTTACTCAGAGATTCAATTAATTAAGCGGGGCGTAACTTCTCTATACAGATATGTAGTTGAAAAGTTAGCTCAGACTCGATGATATCATGCAAGCAGCGTGGATTATGAATTTCCTATGAATTAACCACATGCCAATGCTAATGTTAGTCAATTAACAGGCAGCTAAATGTATGCGAGAGAGCAGCTAGAAAAAACACACAAATTGTTACTAACTTCTTAGTTGTGTGAACAGAGAAAACCAAGACTAGCTCTAACTGTATTATATTTATCGGAAAATCTGTATAAAGAAGAACTAAAACTTCTTCAACTTGCTGTCAAATTAAACAGATAAAGTCTATTAACTTAGCTAAAGCAGTTTATACCATGCAAATGCCTCTCATTTGTTTGCTGAAACTTTCTTTTGTATGCTTCTCATAAATAATGTCTCCATGCTTCAGCGACAATCGAAGCTAATGCATAAAGACATTTAACTTGTTGCCCTAACTCAATTACTTAATAAGTCGAAGGCTACAGATGCAACCGGCCGGCTGTCATTAGTTGGCTTCATTATGCATTTCCCTCAGCTCATCCATTCAATGATTCATTTGCTCGCTCCCTCAGTAGCTATTGATGCTACTCCAGCATTGCCTCCTCCTGCTGTCTGTTTTTGCTCTTTTCTCGCTTTCATCGTCTACCCTTCGACTGCAAAGCGCAATTACAACTTCCGCGCTGAGTCATTTTATACAAACACTTTATACTCTGCTTAGAATTTGAAGAACGGGAATATCAGTTTATTGACAGACTTTCATATAATATAAGATATAGCACAGTTGAAATTTACCTTAGACGTTTAAAACTTACCTGAAATTACAAAGCTGAGAGCATACATCAAATATCAACCCTGCTCTGAGAAAGAGAGTGAGAGTGAGAGAGAGAGAGGGAACTAAGCAGTCTGCTTTTCGTTTACTAATTTCTGACTTGCCTTTGCAGCACTATTAGGGCTCATTAGGTTGATGTCGTTAAGGTCTCATTGCTGCGCAGTACTCTTCACTTCTCTAGGCTTCTCTCTGCTTGAATTAATGTGCTCAAAGCTGTTGCTGCATTTCGCTGACAAAGTGACCTCGACGCCAACGCCGAGAGCCGTGAAGAGCGCCTCGGTCACGTCGCATCATAAAAAATATTTCATGAACTTGTGGCCAGGCAACAAAGCAGCCAACCGAGTGGAGTATGAGTTGGGGAGTCAAGGAGTTGGCAAGCTGAGGAGCATTGCTTCTAATGCTAGTTTATGACACAGGTGTCTGTCCAGACGTTCAGCGGGGGTGGACTGTAGTTTTGAAAGAAGTTTTTAAAGCTGCGCTTAGAGGCTCAGACACTAGGAGTCATGACTCATGAGTCATCTCTGTCCTCAGACATCAGTTGTTGCTGTGGCTCTGGCTGTTGTTGCTGCGAAACCACTTGCATATCAATCAGGGCTTAAAATGCGATGCACGATTGTGGCGTGCGGGCTGCATAGTTGCGGGGCAAAGGGACTTGGGTCGGGGTTCCACTCAATTGCGATGATGAATTATCGATGCAACAAGCACTCAATGTCCCGCAAGCCCAACCACTTGCCACACGGCCAAACAAATTTTGGCTACGAGTTAACTGAACTTTTGTGCAGCCTTTGTCAGAGTTGTCTGAGTCGCCCAATAATTTGGCAGGTGACCCGAGTCTAATAATAGAAATCTACTATATATGTACTTATAGTCACTATAAATTGCAAACAATCATTGTCTCTATCTAGCTGTATTCCCCATTCTCTACCTGTGCCTGAGTAGTTGTGTGAATGCTAAAGGCATCGCCAGGCATTCGATTGGAGCTCAACTTTCAGTTTACATAAAATCCAAGTCGAGTTTAATGAATTCTTATTCGAATTTGATAAAATTACTGTGCTGCAAGTAAAACATAATTAATTCAATGATCATCAAACACATGGCAGTCCAGCTCAGTCTTATTCGCAGTTGTTTTGCTAATGTTTTCAACTATAACCAGTTGCACATTGTCCGATTAGCGCAAAGTAAACTTACATCTAATGACTGGCAGCTGTATTACAAATTCATTAATTATTAATTTGTAAACGAACAAAATAAATCTGGCTCATATAAAAGTGATTTGCCCAGGTCTAGTCTAAAAACCTTCTCTGCTCTGGCTATAAAAATGATAATAATAATACTTGTAGTGTGAGCATCTATTTAAAATAACTAGATATTTATAATAATGGGGATAATAAAATAACATTAATATTAAATCGTATTATAATATATTATAAATATTAATATCATATTAAATCATACATTATATCATCCGGCTATGTAATACACTTACAATAGTATTGCGACTTTGCGCTGAATATTGACAATAGAATTTAATGAAAAATTCAAGGTTTTCAAATTGATTTAAAACTATTTTCATATTTTAGTTTTACTTGAATTAATTTTTTGCAAACTTAAGAATATAAATAAAACTGAACAAAATTAAATACTTGATGGAAATAGTAGGGGATGATTATTAATTAATTAATTGATTCTTTATTAACGAGTAATTAATTAATTAATTAATTATTTATTAATTTATTATTATTAATTGATTTATTACTTAATTTATTTATTTTTTATTTATGTATTTATTTTGTGTTTATTAATTTATATACTTATTAATGATTAATTAATTAATTTAATTATAATTTTTTTATACTAAATAAATAAAAAAATTATAATTTAATTAATTAATTAATCATAAATAAGTAAGTAAGTAAGTTTATTTATTTAATAATTTATTTATTTATTTATGATTAATTATTTAATTTTTTATTTATTTATTGAATTATTACTCTATTTATTTATATATTAATTTATTAATATACATATTTATTTATTTATACTTTTATTTTTTTTTATTTATTATTTATTTATTTGTTTATTTATTTATCTATTTATGTTTTGTTTTTTATTTATTTTGCATTTATTTATTTATTATTAAATTTATTATTTATTTATTGATATATTATTTAATCTATTTTTAAATTTATTTCTTGTTTTTATTTTGATTTATTTATTTATTTTTTTTTTATTTTAATTGTCATGATTTTATTAACTCTGGTTTTATTCTACAAAGAACCATTTGGTATATGCATAATATATTAGTGTGTAAGATGTAAGAATTAATATATATATTGAAATTTCGGATAAACACATTTTGATTGAATAAATATATAAATTATAAGTAAGAGACTCTCTCCATGTGAGAATTAAAATCACTAATTAGAATAAGTCTAAGCAAGAAATGTTCCTCTATCAATTTATGAACAAAAAAATGTTATTTTCATTTGATTTTCATTTCATAAAATATATCTCAATGAAAACATCCATATATATCAGAGGCAAATATTATTAATTTTGCTCAAACTAGCCCTTATATTGTAGTAATATGAACATGTTTAAATACCATTCAAAAAACTTCATAATGATATGATTGATGGGAAATTGATTTTCCAAAAAAGTTGTTTTCGTGGGATACACATTTCTCATCGAAGCTAAAGTGGATTATTCTCCATTTTACTATATATTTGTCTATTCAGTAATTAAAATATAAATTAAGTAATTGTAAGCAATTGAGAGAACCTAAATTGAATATTTTCCCCCTCTCTTTTGCTCCTCAGGCCCATGTGGTGTCTGCGTTCGAGCAGTCGCTCACGAATATGACGAATCGGCTGCAGCAGCTGACGGCTACGGCGGAGCGCAAGGACGGGGAGCTGACGGACATGCGGCAGACGATTGAGCTGCTGCGCAAACAGTCCATTCAGGCGGGCCTGACCACGGCGCACATGCAGAGCATGGGCGTCCAGACCCAGGGCCAGACCCAGAACGAGCTGATGCTGCAGCAGAAGCCGCCGCCAGTGCCCGCAGCGAACAGCCGCGGAGGCAATGCAAATGGAACTAGTAATGGCAATGGCATAGGATTGGGATCGGGATTGGGCATGCAGCGACAGCACAGCACCGACTCCATGTGCTCGCTGAACTCCATCAGCTCGGGCTGCTCGGCGGCGCAGGACAAGAACAAGGCCAACAAGAAGAAGGGCTGGCTGCGCAGCAGCTTCACCAAGGCCTTCTCCCGCAACGCCAAGATCTCGAAGACGAGCCGCCACGTGGGCCAGCACCAGCATCAGCAGCAGCAGCACGAGCACGGCTCCAACAAGGCATCAGTGCTCAATGGACACGGACATGGACATGGTCATGGGCATGGGGAGCCTTTGGGCTTGGCGGCCTTGGCCACGCAGCCGGCACCGCCGCTGCCCGCGGCGAACGCATCCAGCAAGCAGAGCAGCCCGGCCAAGACGGTGACCCTGATCGATAATGCGAAGCCCATCGACGCCATCGACGGGGAGGAGCAGCACGTGGTGGAGGATCTGAAGAAGCAGCTGCGCGAGAAGGACCTGGTGCTGACGGACATACGGCTCGAGGCGCTCAGCTCGGCCTCGCAGCTGGAGAGCCTGAAGGACATGATGAACAAGATGCGGGCCGAAATGATGTCGCTCAAGCAGAACAACGAGCGGCTCCAGAAGCTGGTCACCAGTCGTTCCCTCGCCGGCTCCGAGGCCAGCCTCGGCCAGGCCATCAGCCCGAACGGCTCGCTCGGAGGCGGCGCCGGCGGCTCGGATGCTTCGCGTCGCTACTCGCTGGCCGACGGCAATGCCCGGCCTCCCATGGAGCTGCCGCCCCGTCTGACCGAGGAGCTGGAGGAGGAGTGCATGCCGCCAGCACCGGCCCCAGAGCCACCACCACCGCCAGCGCCCTGCGCCCCGAACGGCGCAGCGCCGCTGAGCCCGAATACTCACATCGACTTGACTCCGCCGCCGCCAGCGCTGGACGCTGGACAGCTGAGCAGCCCGGTGCACATGGCCAGCTGTGGCGCCGTGGAGGAGCTGCCCGACGTGTGCGACGGCAAGAAGATAGCCATCGCCTGCTACCTGGGCCAGCCCGAGTCCTTTGCCAAGTACTGCGAGGAGATGCTGGAGCTGGACGACTTCTATGCCAACGGGGCCATCATTGCCAGCCACGAGGCGGAGCAGGCCCAGGGGCATGGCCAGGCGCAGGGGCCGGGGCCAGGGCAGGTGCAGCAGGGCGAGCGTCAGGGCAATGAGTTCGTCATCGCCTGCACCTACATCTCGGGCAAGACGACCTGGCAGAACCTGGACTACATTGTGCGGAAGACCTTCAAGGATTACGTGGCACGCATCGATCCCGGCACCAACCTGGGCCTCAACACGGACTCCATCACCTCGTACCATCTGGGCGAGGCGAAGCGCGGCCCCGAGATGGGCTTCCCGGAGCTGCTGCCCTGCGGCTACATCGTGGGCAACGTGAAGACCCTCTACATCTGCCTGCAGGGTGTCGGCAGCTTGGCCTTCGACAGCCTCATTCCTCGCAGCATCGTGCATCGCTACATTAGTCTGCTCACCGAGCACCGCCGCCTCATCCTGTGCGGCCCCAGCGGCACGGGCAAGTCCTACCTGGCGCGGCGCCTGGCCGAGTTCCTGGTGGCACGGGCTGGCCGCGGCAATCCCTCAGAGGCCATTGCCACGTTCAAGTGAGTAGCTCATCTATGACTCCTCTACATGACACATGCTAAATCTCTCTCTCTCTGTCTCTCTTTAAACAGCGTTGATCACAAGACCTCGAAGGATCTGCGACAATATCTGGGCCACATTGCCGAGCAGGCGGCCATAGCGAACGGTGCCTCGGAGCTGCCATCTGTGATCATATTGGACAACTTGCACCACGCCTCCGCCCTGGGCGATGTCTTCTCCTGTCTGCTCAGCGCCGGGCCGGCCACCAAGCTGCCCTGCATCATCGGCACCATGTCGCAGGCCACCTGCAACACGACCAATCTGCAGCTCCATCACAATTTCCGCTGGGTAGGTCGACTGTACACAAAGTGAAATGAGTCCGTCCGTCCGTTGAAGCTACAGACTTGAAATTGGGGGCGTGGCAAACTAGAAAATAAGTCCGTTTGAGTTTTAACCCCAAATGCAGTCGGTAGTGCCCGAATAAAACGTTCTCACTTGTACCGTCTTCCACTCATTCAATCTCTTTCGCTTCGCAGGTGCTCACAGCCAATCATATGGAGCCTGTGAAGGGCTTCCTGGGTCGCTTCTTGCGCCGTCGCCAGTTCCAGCTGGAACTGCAGACGCAGCAGGCACAGCCAGAGCTGGCGGCGGTGCTCGCTTGGTTGCCATCCGTTTGGCAGCACATCAATCGCTTCCTGGAGGTGCACAGCTCCAGTGACGTGACCATTGGACCACGACTGTTCCTCTCCTGTCCGCTGGACTTGAAGGACTCGCAGGTGTGGTTCACCGACATCTGGAACTACCATCTGTCGCCCTACCTAATCGAGGCGGTGCGCGAGGGCGTGCAGCTCTATGGCCGAAGGGGCGGCGCCTGGAATGATCCGTCGGCCTTCATACGCAACTCCTATCCCTGGCCCTACGGACCGGACTCGGTGCCCCCGCTGCGCCAGATCAATGCCGAGGACGTGGGCCTAGAGGGCGTGGCTCTCAGCAACGGCGAGCAACAGGATCCATTGGTAAGCAGCTCGAACTGATTCTCTTCTTCCAAATAGATTCCTAACTGCGTCTTTCTTTCAGCTAAACATGCTGATGCGCCTGCAGGAGGCGGCCAACTACTCGGAGACACAGGAGCAGGAATCCGACTGCGCCAGCCTGGACTCGAACGTAACGCCCGACAGCTCAGCGGGCGCTGAGTAGATCGACTCCACTCACAGATCATAACTTCTAACATGCCAAATTAAGTGTTTCACATTGTTTGCTTGCGCTGTAACTGAAAGTCCCCATCGCAACTATCACCCACACACCCACACACATCACAAAGGAATATTCTTGTACTACTTTCGCATACAAGTTCTAAAGCAGTTCCAAGAGTTTTCCATTTGCACCAAGCCAATAAACTATTTAAGTACACTCGGAGAAATGGGGGCGAGCTAAATCTGATTTCGTCTGCTATAAAGGAAAGCAATTGCAGTTGGGTTTCTCTGAGTGTATCATCATGATATCTAACTCTTTCACTTTCTTTCTCTATCTCTCTCTCTGTCTATCTTCACAAACCACAAAATGTAGAATTGCACTTTTTAGCGCACTTGTTAAAAATGCAAGTTTCCCCGAATCAAGAAAAAAAAAATAACATTTAGAATTCTATGATAACTCATCAAACTACACATTCATTAATAAAAAAACATTTGTAAAACTCAGCGCAAGCAAAAGAAACCAAAAAAACAAGGAAATCCCAACATGAAATGTTAAAGAATCGCTAAGGAAAACTAAAACACTTTTGTACATAGAAAACCAAAAAAAACAGCCCCAACTATATTTAAGTGACAATTTCTACAATGGTATCAGCATTTTATACCCTAACATAATATAATATCGGAAAACGAAAAGGAAAAACCTATTGTAAATGTAGCCCTAAGTTTTTGCTACTACCAATATTTACAAGATGTACATTTAATGGAAAAAGCTTTCACTTTAGTTTAATTATTTGCGTAATTATCATTAAATATTGTTACAAACATATTGCATATTTATATAAAAAAAAAGAAAAAATAAGAGATGAAGAAACAGGAGGAGATTAACTATTTAAACAATATTAATATGCCATATACAGCGCTTGGCCGCATCAGCATCAAAAATGCGCTCATAAATGAAATCAAATACGTAATACCGACCCCCAAATAGCAAATTTAACAAGCACCGCTCCTAATGAAACAACAATAATAAGAGAATAACAGCAACAACACTAACAAAACTAAAATACATTTTTACAAATATAAAATACAATATTAAAATTATATGTCCTGTCTGTCTAATTTAAATGTGTACATTCATGAGATGTGAACTCAAATCAAAATCAAATAAAAATAAACATAAATCTATATAATAATAAAAACGATATTCACTAAACTGTTTTAATACGATACAACATTCGATGAGATCCACTTCCAACCACAATTGTATAAGCGTTAAGCGCCATCTACTGTTGAGCAGCCAAAGCTCAACACAGGCATGTCAAGTATCAATATAGTTTGAATAACGCCATCTAGTGGTTATCTGCAGAATGACAAGTTACGAAAGCAATTAAACAGCATATGAATATTTTAGGTGAATATACATATATATATTTATTTAAATACTCAATATACTAGTGGATTCAGGTTATTCAATACAATTTATAGATAAAAAAGCAAAAATATCTAAATCTGCTAATGTGCTGAAGCACGATAGTTTTAACCGATATATCGATGACTACTTGTGAGCAACCTGTGAGCTAATGAACTAGGCTCTTCGGTTCATACGAACCGATAAAAGACTCTACTGAGAACAATCCGTGGCCGAAAACAGAATTGGTAATTTGTGATATAGTTTTTAAACTAAAAGGTTGCTATTGCGCATTTGCTTTTACCTTCTGCAATTCGTTGGTAAAATGTAATTAAATATTGACTGTTCTACGCAACTACTGATGCAATTTAAATGCTGCTCTCCATTGGAAATTCTGTGCAAAAAGTTTTCGATTACACAACAGCTACCACAAGGCGAACGCTAGCAAAAAGAAAAGGCAGAATTTTGCGCCGTTGGCTGATAATAAATATAGCTGTTTCTTAAATTACTCCAGTTGCAGCAGCAGCTGCAAATGTTTGCTCAACTATACAATTCGTTATGCACGTAGTCCGCACTGCTGTTACATAACCTGCGATGCGTCACCCCCGCACCCCCTTTGGATACACACACTTAGCAAAAGCAATCCTAACATGGCTCCCTCTATCGTTGCAGCTCTGAACTATGGCTCTTAGACTAATCAACAGTGCTCTGCGCCGCCAGCTGGCCGCCCAGTTGCCACACAACGCCCAGGTGGGCAGCGTTGCCTCAGTTCACACCCTGGACAAAATCGGCAAGCGTGAGGTTGTCGGCTTTGGCTGGAACGGCACAGCATGCTATGCGGATCGTGCCGATTACCCAATGCCCGCTGTGCGCTTCCGCGAGTCCAACAATGAAATCGCCGCGCTGCGCACCAAGGAGCAGGGTGACTGGAAGAAGCTGAGCCCACAGGAGATCAAGGCCTTGTACCGTGCCAGTTTCTGCCAGACCATCGCTGAGGTCCAGGCCGGCACTGGCGAGTGGAAAATGCACCTGGGTGTTGGCCTGATCTTCACCGCCGCCGCCATCTGGATCGCCGTGCTGATGAATCTGTTCGGTAAGCATTGCATTTACTGCTAGAGATCGTATGAGCAATCAATTCTCTGCTTTCTTTCAGTGTACGATGAACTGCCCGTCACCTTCGACGAGGAGCACCAGAAGGCGCAATTGAAGCGCATCATCGACTTGGAGATGAACCCCGTCACCGGCCTGTCCTCCAAGTGGGACTACGAGAACAACAAGTGGAAGAACTAAATGCAGTCCACGGCAATTCCAACTTGAAAGTAATTAAGCATAAAATCAGGGGCGCAATGTATATTTAAGTGGCCAGAAACAAAAAGAATAGTTGAAATTAAATAATGGCCGCTGCCAAACCTAAAAAAGACAACGCAAACTTCATTTTCCGTACGCGCAAGAACTATGTACAAGAGAACTCACCTGAACAACTTGAAGTCTGTAAACGAATATGGAGGATATATAGCAGAGGCTTTTATTGCCACCTAAATTCAAGGCGTATTTTTCAATCAGAAGGCATATCGTACTCCATTGCAGGTCGATGCATATTGTGGGCCCGCACATGCCACGGCCGATCGTCGCTCACATACGTTTTCCTGGATGCATCACAGTGGAAATAGAATTGCCCAGCAACCAGCAGCATTAATATCTTCGGTAACAGCATTGCGGAGTTGGTACTGCCTGACCGTCAGTTTCCTAGTGCGCACTGCGCAGTATGAGCTGCAATTTTAGCTATTAGCCTGCGGGCTTAGTTTGCATAGCACTAATCGCAACTAAACCGTTTATTATCGGCCTAATTAATTATATACAGTAATGTTCCGTTTGTATTATTAAGAATGCAACATTTAGTTACGCGGATTAATTTGAATCTACGTGAAGTTGACTGCGCTCCCGTAAAGCTTTCGTTGCGTTCACATACCAAAAGCTGTTATTCAACAGTTCAGTAGCAGTGACACACCACAATGGCAAAATGTATTATACTCTAGATGGCGCTGCAGTGGCAGTACGCGAAGTTTGATCAAAAACAACAAATCTCTTACCAAAAGTGTTGATGTGTTGAAAAAAGAAGAGCACAAGAGTGAAGTGATGTGAATTATTGGCAATGAAATTAATCTGCGAAAATTGTGAGTTAGATCAAGTGAGCGCAACACGTCTGGCCATCTATTGACTTGTAGCTAAGGTTATAGCTGCTCATGAAAATGCAATAACGTATTCATTTGTTTATGTAAATCGTGGGAAATGTTTCATTGAATATACAGAATAGGAATTTGAGTTGGGTGAAAAGGGCAGGCAATGCGTCCTAGCCTTGCGGTATTAGCACTTGTTACGACAACGATTTGATCTTCATCCAATGCAAATCTTTCTTGATATTGTGGAAGCCGTCGTGAGCGCGTACCACATAGTGCTTTGCCTCGACTCTGACCAGTGAGAGGCAGGCAGACATCAGAAAGAGCAGCATCAGCGGACACATGATGAAATATATTACAAATACGTATTCAGCTATTTTTGTCAGCTTTCACTCCGAGCACCCACACAGAAGAACTGTACTGGATAGCCAGAGTTTGGCTTACCTTGATCCGCCCCACTAATTGCATTTGTCTTGGCCTGGAGCGCCTAATCAGCAACTGCACGCTGCCGGTTTACATACATACATGTGTACATATGCAGGGTGTCTTTATTGAAGTTAAATTCTAAGTACTTAAGCACTTGGCACCGTTGCCTTCCTACTTTCGAAAGCATCGTTCCAGTTAGCCCAAAGAGGCTCGCGCTTTATATTGTGGAAACCATCGTGGGCGTGCACATGCCGGATGCCATGATTCCTATTGCTACCCGGTAATGAAATCTTGTGGCCGCCATTATCTAGCCGCGTCTCCTCGGTGGGTTTGTATGTGATTAAATCAATTAAATTAGTAGTATTCAGGTTAGGCTGTCCTGTAACCCCTAGGTGGGGTGAAACTATAGCGTCGATTGACGATTCTTTGGTTGTTTCCTCTATATTCTTCATAGTTGTTGTCTCTGGAAGTTTTGATTCCTTGGTTGTTTCCTCTATATTCTTCACAGTTGTTGTTTCTGGAAGTTTTGACTCCTTGGTTGTTTCCTCTATATTCTTCACAGTTGTTGTTTCTGGAAGTTTTGACTCCTTGGTTGTTTCCTCTATATTCTTCACAGTTGTTGTTTCTGGAAGTTTTGATTCCGTAGTTGTTTTCAAAGTAGAAGCTTCGACGGCTGCGTCGCCTCTATCCTCAATGCTCTCCGTATTTGTTATCTGTCTGTTGTTGGTGTCAAAATTTTCTTCAGTAGCTTTTGCCTTAGACTTATCCGCCTCCATTCCTTGCGGCACTGCAATCAGCAGCAAGAGCAGCGATAGCTGTAAAGATCGAGTCCTATGTGAAGGCATACATTTCTGATTAAGCCGTACACTGAGTACTATCATCTTACCAGCTTGGTTCTGACCATGTCAATGATTCGCCTAGACGGGTCGTCTGTGAAGAAATCGTACGCCAGAGAGCTTTGCCCTCTTTATAGTGCTAAATTGGTAATTGATTCGGACAGTTGGCTGATTTTATGGCCATAACTAATGTTGAGCATGACTGTGCCCAAGCTTTCCTCATTCGATACACTACAGAATGCAGCTAGGGCGATTCCCAGTTCTCAGTTTCCGATTCTCGCTGCTCTAAAAAAAATGAGAAATCTTTACACCTAAATTCAGTCTATACAGCTTTGTTCGTCGACTACATTGCTCAGCAAGGTTTTTAGTTGAGCAATACAATTTTTAGAATACAATAAAGTCTTATTAACTAGCATAATCTTTGTTTGTATTTTAAAATAAAATAAAGTTATTAAATAATATAATAAAATAAAATATTTAAAGCTTTCTCTATCAATTGCGTTTACTTTTATTTCATTATTTGATTAACGAAATATGACCGTTTAATAAACAATTCAGATTACTTGTAGTGTAGTGCCAATAATATTAATCATTTAATTATCTACCTACCTCTGCTCAATCCACCTCTGGACTATATAAACCCGACACAAGCTCAGCTGTAACCAGCAGTCGGCACTGAGCACTCGGTAAGAGATCATCTAAGATGCATTTGAAGCTTCTCCTGATCGCACAGGTGAGTGTATATATTTAGGTGCTATTCGAGTTCGGTGATAAAGCTTCGTTTCGAGCAGCTATTGGCAATCGCCTGCACCCAGGCTTGGGCTTACGACGACGATCAGACACTGGACGATGTGCAGCAGCCGGAGACTACCACAATTGCGCCAGAGGAGCCTGCGGCTGAAGAGAATGCAACAGCACCTGCGACCGAGGGGCTGCAGAAGGTGAATGATAATGAGGCCCTGATCAAGATGGCGACAGCCTTGCCGGAAACGACAAATCCTACAACAACCATAACAACAGCAACGACCGTTGAGGCTGAAAAGGAAGAAAAGTTGGCTCCTCCTCCTCCTCCTTATCATCCGCTGGCTTATCCACAAAGGGAAGAGTACTTCCCACTTCGTCCTCCTTACAACCCGCTTGCTTATCCACAGACACATCCGTACGGGTATGGATTTACTTATCCCCAGCCAAATCTTAGCCCTGAGCTAAAGCCCGCCTCTGGGAAGCCTACCGAGACACCCTCCGGCGCAGCTAATTACCCGGAATATCCAGGCTACCCGTATCCAAACTTTCCTGTGCTACGCCCGCCGTTCTCTCCATATGGCCCACCTTATCCGCAACCTGGGCGATTACCTTCAATCCCAGGCCTCGCACCTGGCGTCGGTTATGGTAAGCCCGTCAGCGCAGACAAAGCCAAGTCTGATGCCCCAAACGATTCCGAGATGGGCAAGGAGGAGAAGGCAAAGGCTGAGTCAGAGGCGGCCAAGTCCTCCGCTGAGCCTCCCAGCTTTGGCTATCCCCCGGTCTATGTGGTACGACGACCGCTTCTATCCAGCTATCCACATCCGAGAATCATCGGAGGCTACGGCTCGCCCTATGGCTACGGGCGCTAGTTAAAACTGTTGATTAAGTGTTGATTAATCGAATTTATTGAATCGTGTTCAATAAATTAAAATACAGCAATTTATTATAGTTACCTTAGCAAAGCTAATTATTATACTCTTTCATTTAAATATTCACATGAATCATATTATAGATTGAACATAAATATTTTTCCGGTTGATCTTTACAATCTAGTGAATAGAATGTAGCTATGTAATATATATATAAATATATAAGACTCTCTCTAAATTATTGAATTTCGGAATTTTTATAGAGAAATTGTATTCTTGTAACCGTCACATTTGTAGCAAAGAAATCAGATTACCCCATGCATGACTTGTTATGAGAAAGATACAACTAAAAGAGAAATATGAAGTGTGTGCGTGCATGTTATATAGTATTTAATTCCTATTCATTGCAAGTCGTGGCTTTTCCCGCCTGTAACGCAGATAACCCTGATCGCAGATCAGCGATACTCTCATTCAGCATTTCTCACCTCGTACTAATGTAGTCAAACGTGTTACTCGGTTCCATAGAATCAGCAGCTCAATCGAATGGGCATTTAGTTGTCAGTCGGCTAGAGAGCGAGAAGTATCGAAAATGTTCAGTCACCTCAGTAATATTGTCGGCTGCCTGTTCATCGGATTAGTGGTAAGACTTCGAGTATATACATACATATATATGTATTTTAATGTCTAATAAAATGATTTATTAAATTTATGGAAATTCTACAGCTCTGTCAAAGTGCTTCAATTGATTGGGTAAGTGTATTCCCAGTTAAGTGGGTTCTCTCTTTCTCTCTGGTTTTTCTGTCTCTATTTCTCAGCATGGTTTGTTTCTATAATATGTATAATTAGGTACGCACTAAGAGGGACACACGTGATATACCATCGGATAAGTTTAAGCCTCTGCAGCCTTCGTCAACCAATGTGAAAGGGAGTCTCCCTCCCGTAAATAACGACACTAACTATCGTTCTAATTTCCAAGAGGTCAGTATTAAGAGAGCATGAGTATGCAAACTAAGCTCACTAAGTATACTCGCAATATATATAAACTGATATTGTTTCATCCTTGCAGCACTCAACGGCCGAGGCCCATCCAAGATTCGGATCCTCGGAAGCAAATAATGAGGATAGCTCATGGCCATCCGTACCTACATTCGCCAAACAAAGTCGCTTTAATCGTCCCGCACCCCTGCCCTCTTCTCCGGTGAGATTTAATACGGTAAGAAATAAATAGCAAAAGTTAAGAGTAGCATAAAATGGAATTTAACTGGAGCCTAACCTATTCCTTCCTATACGCATTGAACAGCCCAATTTTGACCCCACATTGGGGACGATCACTGACCCCTTTGTCAATAGTCGCAGAATCAGTGGTCCTTCGCGTTTAGGTCAATCCGTGTTTGGGGAAACTGGTTTCACTGGCCCCATGCCTTTGAGCATACAGACGGTATGTTGGCTTACTAAACTGTTATTTGATAAACTGTCAATTGATCAGACTACGTAATGATCTAATAGGGTCAACGGATATCTACGAATAATGGATTTTTTACTCCCATTAACAATTTTGAAGAGTCCGGCTTTGCTGGTGGCTTTCCCAATAATTTCTATCGCTCGGAATCGTATAGCTACAGCTCAGATGGCAACGGTCCGCCGCATATTCAGCAAAGCGTATTCGACAGTCGCCTAGGGAATGGCATGATAACTCGGAAGTTTAAACGCAGAGCTCCCGGGAACGCAGATTTCTAATAATCTCTACTCAATTATAAACTGATAAGATTATTTCTAAGTCGCTGAGAAAATATTTCCGCATTTACTGACTGCGCAAATCCAAAATCTATTAAGATCGCCTGCACTTTGATAATAATAGTAAATGCATATATGTAATTTATAGAGACTAAATACTTCGAATTCGATCTAACTTCCATAGCTCAACAAATATAAAATTTCTATAATAATTAATTAATAATAATAATAATAATAATAATAATTAATTAATAATTGTATCCATTCAACTTGTCATATATTACTTTTTTGTCAGATTTTCCATGCCTCATGCTGTTACTCACATTTTCACTAATCCATTACAACTAGATTACAAATAATGTTTTCTTTGAAATACTTTACATTCATATATTATTAAAAGTTAATTAAGTACATTAGGTCTTCAGAAATACAACGCAATCATAAAGAGATCAGCTTATCTAATTGGAATATAAACTATAATATTTTCATTCAACATTATATGAAAAATGTTAGCATTCCAAGTCTGCAATAATGTCTTCTAACATCAAATACTTAATTTCAATATCGCTTTCGTCTTTGAAGGCCGTAAACCATTTTGGCAGCCCCGAGTCCTTGATGTTCTGCCTTCTGAGATAAGCCTCGATGTGATCTTCAGTTCGTTCCATGAAGGTGTAGAGCTGCCTTTCCAGGCTCTGCTCGAATGTGTCGAAGCCAAATTGACGCATTAGCTTGTCCACAAGACTCTCGGATCCGTCTAGCTGCAAGTGATCATCTTCTTGCTCTTCGTAATATAGATCTAATAGATCCATTAGCCATATCAACAAGTCGTTTAGCTCCTCAAAGTCAACTTTTTGGCTGGCCCGTTCGATGAACGTGGCAATTTCATCAAATATAATCCGATCCATTTCGTTGGGGTCCAGTCGCTCGGCAGCATCGATAATACGCTGAAATAGCTCCACGGACTCGCTCAATGCCTGCTGGCCGAATGTCGTGGCCTCTCGCACTAAACTTGATTCCAGTTTTTCGCAGGATGTGATTGGATTCGTGTACTGCGTGAAAAATGACGAGTTCAAGATTAGATTTAAAAGAGATTCTTGAAGAAAAGAGATGGTAAGAGAGAAGAAGCTCTCATAAAAAGAAAATTCTAAAATAAATATTTTATACATATATCATTTTTTATATTCCTCGATAAATAATTTTATTTTTAAAATATTGTTTTATTTATGCAGAAAATAATTCAACTTATTAAATCATTTTTTTCACGGTTAACTTTATTTTTAATTTGTTATTGGATTTATCCTGCTCGATTAGCTTGGCTTACCGCTGAGTGCAGGACTGCGCAGAGGAACACGATGCGCCACATGCTGCCACTGGTCGTGCGTTATTCGGAAGACTGTATTGTTCTAACGCAGCTAACGTAGCCTCTTATAGGCACGCACACAATGTGGGGATCGTGGGATCGGTGAAATATTCGCTACTCTATAATCAGTTAATGCGATTCGCTTGACGTGATAACAACGTTCCGCTAATAAAACGATGAGAGCGCGATTATTCATCAAAGCTTCGCTGCTGCTGCTGCTAATGGGCGTATGTTGTGTGTGTGCCACGCCTCTTAGCTTGGTTGATAATTTGTCGGTTTTATTTGATAGCTGACTGTGGCGCTGCCTGGCAAGGCGAGCTTCCAGGAGTTGCGTAAGCTGCTCAGACAACAGCAACAGGACGAGCAACAGCTCAAGGAGCAGCAGTTCAACGAGGACCTCAACACCTGGCTCCAGGCCCTGGAGCAACTCGCTCAAGACCTGGCCGCATTCGTGAATCAGTGCCGTCCACAGGGCAGTAGCTGCGGGCAGCGGCAAGTGCAGCGCCGCTTGCGCTCGCTGAGACGCAGCCACAGCGACCTGCGCGCCCAGTTGGAGACCCTTGAGATCAGCTACGTTGGCAAGATCAGCGAGGAGGAGCTGCTGATGCCCGCGTTGCGTGCTGTGCGACAGGTGCTGCACCAATACGAGGACTTCACGAGGCTGATTAACACAGAGGCCTACAAATTGGTGAACCAGTAGAGTATTCGACTCCTGCTGTAAAATCTGAATGCATAACTGTAATTACACTACCTCTCACATCAGCTAACTGTCAGATTCACGCGATCGAGAAGCTCCCAGCTGAGAGATATACTTAAGTATAATAACTGTGCTCAGATAGGAAATTTGTACGCTCTAAAGATAGTCGACTTCGACCAGTCGAAGATTATATATACAGCTTTGCGTATGCATGAATATATAAATATATAAATACATAAATATAGGAATACATATAAATATGTATATACAGCTACGGAAATGAAATTTCGACTATATAGCTATACATGTTGGATCAGAATTGTAAAAACAAAGTAACTTAATATTGACATCCAAATTAATTAATCGTAAGATTCCATTCAAAATGAAAATATTGAATTTTTCGCTAAGTTTTTTATGTCCAATAGTACTACTACTTTTTTTACCGAAAGTTTAATTATATATACGAATAGACATGTATACTTCGATAGTATATATATTCATCTATATACCGCTTGTATTGTTATACTCCAAAGAAAGTACAAAATGTATCAAAAATTATCTTTGGCTGTGTCACAATTCCATTCAAGTCATCTCAATTAGATAGTAATTATGCCCGCAATCGTATATTCAAGTTTTCTAGGGATTTTCTGGGAGTTAGAATGGCATTTATAGCATTAGCGAATGCTTGGGCAACGGCTTCTATAATGATCCTTCCCTGGGCATTGTAGTCCATTAGCTGTAGCTCCGGCACCGTCTCTCGCAGCTTTTTGGGAAATTCCATGTAGGCCTCGATGATGCTATCCGCCCTTTCAGTCTGCCAACGGGACACATGCCGTAGTATCTCCTGGTTCGTCTGCTGCGTGGCCTCCAAGTACTTGACCAACTCCCAGCGGGCTTTGGAGAAGAAGGCGCGAATGAAGACTTTCTCCTGGGGCAGCAGCTGCTGGAGCACCTCGTCAGATTGGCGTCCCTTGAGCCAGTCGTCGTGAATGAGGGAGAATATGAGGTATGCCGTGCTGTAGTAACTCTCATTGCTCGCTTTGTCTAACATCTCGAAATATTGCTTATCAATTGAGCTGTTGCTCTCCATGCGCTGCATCTTCTGCCGGTAGCTCTCTATGCTCGAGTCCAGCACGTCATTGTAGAGCCTCTCAATCTCACTCACGGTCAAATCGGCTGCAGTGCTGTCCTCACTCAAATCAGCTGTGCTCTGACAATGAAATCGAATATAATATATATATTTATGTATTTATATAGGTAGTGTCTGGTACTCGACTCGACTTACCCCACTGATAAGCAGCCCGAGACAGATTAGCGCTGTCAGCCAGCGAGACATTGAAGTGCTGCCGTTCATGTTTGCCATCAGATTGAAACTGAGCTGCATAGCTGAATAAATTTTGAAAACAGACCTAAAACCAAGCAACTGCCCTCACTGAGGGTGTTTGAATTTTATTACTCAATTTATGAGGATGCAGCCATTAGATCTGTTTGTATTATGAATATAAGAATTATGAATGGCACATTGCAGCCAAAGTGAATATATAATTAATACTAGTATAAACAGAAAAACAATAAATGAAATAAATATCAAATGCAAACTGATTTTTGTTATATAACAAAACTGCGAGTTTCTTAGTGAAATTTTAGCTTTTATTAAGCATTTTAGCAAAGGCAGAAATCAAAAGAGAATTTACATTAATTAGTTCAAAATTGTAAAATGAGCAAATTTTCAAAAGTAATTGCGTTCTTATTAATATAAATAGTTAATTAGTTAATCAAGCTAACTAGAAAAAAGAACTTAGTGCATATACATATCTCTTGAATATTATTTACAATACTCTTATTATTTGTAATATACCATATAAGTTAATGCATAAGCTTGCTCATTTCGAACATGTTGTAAATATATGTCTATATATTTAACAT
Organism: Drosophila aldrichi; assembly: GCA_035045965.1. Lineage (NCBI taxonomy): Eukaryota > Metazoa > Arthropoda > Insecta > Diptera > Drosophilidae > Drosophila > Drosophila aldrichi. The sequence goes on from JAWNOM010000534.1 coordinate 4,403,665, forward strand.
TATTTATATATATACATATATATCAATATGCTATCAACTCGTCAGTTAGCACGAAGATGGAGAATATTTTGTACTAACATTTATTTATATATATATATATTCATTTGCTTTTTTTTTAAATTATTCGAAACTTGAAGAACAATAAGAAAAAAAAAAAAGTTTCGGGAACCGTTTTTAATTCTACTCCCATCTTAAAGTCCTATGAAAATGCAGAGTTAATATCGTAGTTCAATATGCTTGAACATCCAAATACTTAACTTATGTAGATCATAATATATGTATGTATATGGTATATATTCATACTTAATCTAATATTTACTCAACGATTCACATCAATTGTAAACACTTTGCTTATACATATATTCAGAATATTACGCTTTACATCCGAGTACACGAAATACATTCAGAATGCCTTTGTACTCATCGAACTGACGAATCAAATTGACAAGGAAATTGATTGGATTTGCCTAGGCCGATTTGACTTTGACATTACGTATCTCAAGTGTTGCATATTGTACATAATTGCTCGAAGTTGATTGCATAATGTCTATTGAGAGTTGAGAAGGTTTTGCTTTAGGTACAACAATTGTTTAGGTACTTTTATTGAAACTGGGTTAATATACTAAATATATATGTATTTATATTCATATAGATGTATATCTGGCTATATAGAAATTCTTATATATTGACGCCGTTTGAGCATTGTACTTTGAGTTGTATTTAGTTGAGATTTGAGGATTTTTAATACATATGTAGCTATAATCTACATTCAAATAACGTCTAACATACACACACATATCTATGTGTGTTTTAATTAACTTTAACATATATATTCCTATATGCATATATATTAATTTTTATCAGTAAAGCTTAATCGCTGCAAGGTACACATGACATTTCAACTTTATAAAGCACATGGCTTCAAAGTTGTTTTTTTAACAATTTTTCAAAATAATTTGGAATAATTGAACGCAAAAATAAACTCTCTTAGCATTAGTTTTCTAGCAAATTTAACATTTTTATAATCTAATTAATGTATTCTTTATGATTTTAAATTGTAAAAATAGTTTGCTGCAAATCGAGGTAAGAAAATATACATCCATATTTATTATTTTATTTAGTACAGCTTTCTTGCACCTAAATTCTGTTATCTAGAAGACAGTCCATTGAGTAGAGCTTACGGCTAGAGGGATCTCGAGTGTGAAACACAGATTATATAGCTTAGGTAAATTAGTATGAAAATAGATTTTGGGATATGGTAGACAAAAAACCATCAGGTAGAGCTTACAGCTAGAAGGATCTTTGAGGGGGTATTATGAAAATAGAATGTAGGATTTTGTATAAAAAAGACTACCGAGTAGTATATGAGAGTAGGCATTATAAGCCATTGCTAGGTAATAGAATGATATAAGAAGCTCTTAAAAGCGGGTCTCTACATACCCTTGCAGAGAATGAAAAAAAAAAAAAATAAATAAAAAATATAATTTATTTACATATTTAAAATATATTGTGGGACTTTGGTTCGTCTATAGGGAAAAGTCATCAAGTGTTGCGTAGATCTTCATAGAATTTGGCATAGATTTATAGCTAATCTTATCTGTCGAAAAATTTCACTAATTTCAGCGATAATTTTATATTTAATCTATAATGTAAACTATACATATGTCTGCAAGGGTATTTATTCTAGCTACAGCAGCTCGAAGTTGCAACATTTTCACTTAGGTATTTATATCGATACATTATTTCTCATTTAACTTTATACATGTTAGTTAACTAGATTTTCGGTTTAATTTCAAAAGTCGAATACGCATATCTAGCATGGAAAATCATCTGGCCGTAGGAGTTTCCAGTTTTGGAAAAGATATTATTTGCTGGCCATGGCAATAAATTGATGTACAGGTGAAGTCCAAGTGTTTGTAAATTTCCTAACCTAATATACTATTATTTTTATATTATTTCACCCAGATACCCTACCTTTCGCTTCAGCATGTCCGAAAATATAGAACATCTAACACACTCCCATTGAACTTTTCTCGGCCTTTGTATCGTATTGTCGTCGAATTCGCAAATGTCTCACAGATCCTGTTCGATTCGAAGTCTATTTCATTCAAGTGGAAATTTTTCATACGCTTCTTGTGAAAGTAATAGTCTGATATATAAGAAAAAACAATAAAATATAAGCATTACAGTCTAGAGTATCCGACTAAGAGCTACTCTGAGCTTCAGCTCCAGCTTCGATCTTGTCCAAGGCGTAAAAAAAAAAGAATTGGATTTGATGTATGCTTCGTTATGTATTTATTCATGTGAAAATATATTATAAAGGATATTTGAACATAAAAGTAAACGTAAAACTAAATTAAATTAAATGCTGTGTCTCAGTGTCACACAAAAAACAGCGCAGGAAACAAATGTTACAAAAGCAAACTACACTCAGAGAAAAAATAATAATATAATTAAAGAGAAAAAACCACAGAAAAAAATTGATTTGTAATAATAATATATATTTGCTTCATTGTTGTGAATAAATTTGTAATATAAAACAATATGATGATTTGATGGATTTGCTATCTTTTTTCTCTGAGTGTATCAATAAGTTAGATAGATAGAAAGAGAGCAGAGAGGCGAGTCAGAGAGAGAGAGAGAGAGAAATATGCAAGAGAACAATTTTACTTTTTATCACAATTGCGTATGAAAAATTTCTTTAATTGCTAGAAACCGCCACGCCCAGTGCCGCCCCCACTGCCGGAGTGCGACGCCCCCAGCACCGATTGCGGCACCAGGATGCGCGGCAGCGTCAACGAACGCTTGGGACAGCTGTGCCGCTGCGGCGTCGTCTGGTCCGGCGTATGGCCCGCAGACAAGCTGGCCTGGGCAGTTAGAGTCGCTGCCGCCTCTACCTCCGCTGCTGGCACCGGCCTTTCGACGAGCTGCTCCGTGTGTCACGCATACGACTGCGCTGTTTGGGGCATCATGCCGGCTGTGTAGCCGGAATCGAGGCCCGGCCGCTGCTCCACCAGGTTCTTGAGCCGGCCGCGCAGCTCCTCGAGACTCTTGGACTTGGCCTTGTTGATGCGCTTGTACTTCACGTCCTTGGGCTTGGTCACGGATCGATGGTTGGACATGACACGATTGTAGGTCGTCACCTGCGACTTGCCGTTCGTCTGCTCCGCAGCCGGGCTGGCGCTTGGGATTGGACTCGGACTCGGGTTCGGGCTGGGGCTGGGGCTGGGGGCTTGGGGTTGCAGTTGTGGTACCTTCATGCTCAGGGTCGTGCAGGGCGTGGCATCGTGGCTGGGCGAGCGCTTCAGTGCGCCCAGCTGGCGACGCGGCACGGCCATGGCCGTTGTCATGGAAGTATCTTTGGCTTTGCTGTCCGTGGCATCCGACGCTCCATCGATCTGTCCCTCGGTGGAGCTAGAGCTGAGCGCCTTGTCCGATCGATTCTTAAACTTGTCGCGCTTCTCGGCCACGTCTGTGGTCGGCTCCGGATCCTCCTCCACGGAGTACACCGTCTCCAGTATGTCCGGACGACGCAGATAGCAATTGTTGCGCCTGGCCGCTCCATACTTATTCAGATTCGTCTCAATGGCATCCGATATGGAGCGCACGATGGTGATGCCGTCACCAGCTAGCACGCCGCCCAGTCCACCGCCGCCGCTGCTCTTGCGACGCGTGCCCAGAGTCATGTTGCTGTCCGAGTCAATGTCCTCTAGCACCACCGCCGAGTCGGAGTCGTTCAGAGAGTCCAGCTCATTCGCATAGCTCGCCTCGATACTCTCCAGGCCGTGGTCCACCAGGCGCGTGGACAGCGTGTCTATGATCTTCTGCTGGCGCTGTATGGTCAGCTCCCGATGGCTCAACAGACTCGCGATCTGCTTCTGCTTGCGCTTCAGCCGCGCCTCCAGCAGCAGCAGCTGCGACGTCAGCGAGTTCATCTGATCCGATTTCTCCTTCTGATAGCGATAGTGTTGCTGCACCTGTTCCAAGGAGAGAGATAATGATGTTAGTGATATGAAAGCAATTTCTTAAAGTTTCTATTTCTACCATCTTCCACTATCCCCATGTGCTCAATATATTCTTGGTTACTTATCAAAGGAAATGTAGAGATTCGAGAAACTATCCAACCCTTACAGAAGTGAATGTAAAACATACAAAAAATCATAAATTTGATATCTCAATAAAAAAAAAAAAAGTTTATGAAAACTGAAATTGGCATCAAAGTATAATTCTTTTAATAAAATGGACAACTATTTTTATAAACATATTATATGTTTACATGTTATTCACACTCAGTGTATAAAATCTGTCAATAAGCCTATAAATCAATTATCATTTTCAGTTATATACAGATTTGGAATACTTAATGTGAATTTATATCTTGAAAACCATTCAGTTTCAAATAATTAATTTTAATTTCTTTTTTCATTTTTTTCATTTTTTTAAACCAAAAGTTCAAACATATATTCAATATTCATATATTCAGATATTCAATTATTTTTTAAATATAAATATAGATAACATTTGAAATGAAATGTAACATATATATATGAGCGTTATATTTAATTTCTATTCAAAAAATAATTGAATATGTATGTTTGGATTTTTCGTTAAAAAATGCCAAACATTTTACATTTTTTTTTTTTTTTAATTTATTTGAATATGTAATATAATATAAATATAGTATTATTATTATTATTGGACTTGTACTTGAAATTTTATGCTAAACATAATTTGAGGAAAAATAAATGAAGGGAAGTCTTCATGAATATATGAGAACTACAAATATTATAATGAAAATATTAAAAAGCAAAGGCCATATAATTTAATTTTAGAAAATTTTAAACTGTTTTTCCTAAACAACATTATTTGTAATTTTCCTTGAAATTCATCTAAACATGTGAAATTAAAGCTAATAAGCTTGCATATAATTCATATCAAGATACTTGAATACAGGACTCGTACAAGATATGAGGATATGAAGATTCTAGCTGTACTCGAACCCGCTCTACCCTGATTGATATGGGCTTACCTGCATGGCGTACGCCTTGCGCCATTTCATTATGTGTTCCGTCTGGAAGCGTACTTTCGAGCGCAGCTCTTCAATAATAGCCCGTGCTGTGTGCAAGTCCTTTGGATCCTGATTCATCATATTGAGGCGCAGGTTGCTCGTGTGACTGGAAACGGGCAACGGAGGTGGCCATTGGAACTCTAGGGGCGGCTGATGCACATCCGTAGGCAGCGAGCCGCGTGGCTGAGCCGCCGACTTGTTACACTTGGGCGTGGAGGGCACTGTGGCACCGCCCCCTCCGGTCACTCCGCTCACCCCACTCACTCCGGCAATGCCCACGGCCGTAGCCGTCATGGTCATGCTAGCCGTGGATGCTGGCTGCGTGGGCTGTTTCTGTATGCTGCAGGCCATGCTGCCGATGGTCTTTGCGAACTGCGTGGCCCGGCCGGCATACATTGGGCCCGGGGCACAAAATCAAGGAACTGTTGTGGGTGTAAGGCTCTGGACTGTGGGCTGTGGGCTGTGGGCAGCGAACCGCTAGACGGCCAGCATGCGCCCGAACGACTGCAGCTTGATTGTTATCCCACGAGTTGTCCTACTGCAATGAAACACAAAAAAATATATATAAATTTATTGATTGGCGAACATTTGCGTGGACATTCAATTATGGCAGAGACTGTGCTTCAGCTCTGTGCAGCGTATATTGATTGAGTGTGGAACAAGTGTTAAAATAGTAATTGATTGATGAAGAGCTAAGCGCTTGTTGGGTTCGCAACAGCTCAACAAAGTGACAAGCGAGTTGCAGTTATATATGGGAGAAGAGAGAGAGCGAGAAGGAACCTTTCATCAGCTGTACAAGCGAATAATACGTTACTGAAATCTGATTTAACGCATAGATACCTTAAGTCTAGACTATGTCAATCGAAGTTGGGTAGAATTGGTTAATTGACGTAACACAAATATGTTGAAAATAGAGTTATTTATTTTAAATTTGAAGAAGTTGTTTTTTTTTTTTTTTTTTTTGGATTGAACTTTTTTTTAAATAATATCTAAAGCACAGTAAATATAATAAAAATTAATGATGACAATAAAGTCAAAACTCTAAGATTGTAAAAAAAAAAATAGAACACTTAAAAAAAAGAAAACAAATTTTAATGTGTATAACATACAAAAAGTTGTTATACTTGTCTATAATATAATGCGAAAAAATTAGAAAAAACAAAAATTATTTGAAAAGAAGAAGAAGAATGCAAGTAAACACGTTGAAATCAGGCGTTACCGACTACAAAATACCTATTGACAGCTAGGTAAATTTTTTGTTATATATACCTATACAATACAGCACAATAGTAATATAATTCGACAAATTTCTAGCGGTAAAACTGTAGAAAATACAGTTTTCCCTGATTAAGCGGTTTATATACGTCATATCCTATTGATTTCTGGCTGTCAACTCAAATCAAGTCTCTCTCTTATAGTGCTCAAAATATGGCAGAAATTACTACCTATTCAGATAAGATTTGCCACGCCCCCAATAGGCAGATTAGGAAAATCTTTAAATTTTGTCTTCCGGATATGAACGAGTAAATGTTCCATGTTTTAAGTCCCTAGCTTCAATAGGGCATTACGTATAGATGTTAATCTGGACGGACAGCAAGGAGGACCTTTCACACAACCAATGAACTACTTCACATTCATGAATGAGTATAATAAAGAATACTCTTATATATCGAGCCAGTGTTCTACAATCCTGTTGGAGTGTTAGGTAGTTTTAGATTCAGTCAGGCTCGCATTCTTTTTTGTGCACAACTCTGAGGATATGAGAATATATGAACAGTAAATGCAATCAATCTGGCAATCATATTCAATTTCCTATTCCCTGCCCTTGTGCGCTGAAGCACTGGAAGTCTGAGTACATAATCGTCCAGCTCGGGCTTTGCCTGACAGTTAGCCACGTCGCATGTTGGCATTTGAGTGCTCCGACTTCGACTCAACTCATCACATTTGTCAGGGTTGCTAGCATGGCTCACCACGCCCCCTCCCCCAGAGTAGACCAGTGGCACACCTTAACTTCGGGCAGGACAATGTGCTCAGAATTGAAGTCATGTTGAAGTAATTATTTCTGTGTAGCTCCGTGGCTGTGGCTCGTGTTGCGCATTAAAATGCGGCGAGATGGCGGCATAAATATTGCGCATACGCCGCGTGCGCCAGCTGTCATGCAAATTACATTTGGCCGAAAGCGAGAGCTGAAAATGCGATATTATGCAAAGCGGGCGTAATTATTTGCATACTCCGGCCGTAGTACATAAATTCAATTCGCGTTTAAACGCCATTCAGCAAATTAAATGCATTGTCGGCCGCTTCTGGCTTCTGGCAATCATAATTATAATTAAAATTATTAATTTATATGCGCTATGATTTAATTACTTTCGCTTCCCCACATTCACGTAATTCGGCAGCGCACACATTTACTCCAATTCCAATTCGGTTATAGGCCCGATAAGGACACTCATTACTATTTCATGGCGCGTTACTCTGTGCTCATTTAGGGGTTTATTACTCATGGCTTTGCCTGATTAGAAGATTATCGCAGCGACTCGACGCACTCGTGCAATGAGCTCGAATATTGTCAAGTAATAAGGTAATTAAAGGTGCGATAACTGTCAAGGTGTCATTTATAGCAATGAGACCGTTGTCAAATATCTAACATAGGTACGACTATATCTCTATGTGAAGAAATCGCAGAAGGCAAATAAACTTTTGCTTAGACTTAAAGGTCGCACTAAAATAATAATTATCAATATTGAATATGCTTTTTTACTTCGAAGAAGAGTATGTTGCTTAGGTAGATCAAAAATACTTCAAGCTAGAGTCTCAACAAAAATTTGTTTCTACATTTATTGGGAGCGTGACAAGTGAATGGGGGAAGCCAAAGCCTTTCAGAGGTTTTAAATAAATTACATCTCGACATTTTTAACTGGATGAATTATTAATAAATAATACGAAAAAAACAACAAAATTCTCTCTTTTGTATAAAAATAATAATTATAATTATATACCATAAAATTATAATTTTCAATAATTCTGTAACTTATATATTTAAAAAATAAAAATAAATAAATTTATTTTTAGACATTTCTGAATGAATCAATAAATATTAAATATTATTAAGACATTTAAAACTATTATATTTATTTAAATAATTCATTGCAAAATAATGTAGTCTATTAAGACATTTAAGTAATCCTATAAATAAATATTTATCATCCATTCATATTATTAAAATAATTAAAAGTAATTCATATATTACAAACAAAAATATGTAGTTATAGCAAAAAATGAAACAAAAACATTATACCCTGATTTCCCATTTTCAATGGGTTCAGGATATAATAAATTTAAATTATAACTAAAAAAAATAAAAGAATTAAATTGAAAATATTTTCTTAAATAATCCAAAAATGAATCTTCATCACTTGATAAAAATAATTATTAAACCAATATCTCTTAAACTTATTCTTTATATCCAAATGAATCTTTATCAAAGGATAATTATTATTATTAAAATAGATAACACCAATTTATATATTAAAATAATTCATTTAAAAATAATTTAGTATATTTAGACTTATAAATGATCCCTCATCAGTTGTTAGTAATTATTATTAAAATATTTAAAATAATAAAATGTATATTAAACAAATTTCAATAAGTTATTTAATATTATATTATTTTAACTAATAATTTATATATTAAGCAAGTCTCAATTGTTAATAACATTTATTAAGAACTATTCTAACATTATTTTAAATAATAATTTGTATATTAAATAAATTTATTTTATCTTCATAATATCTAGTTTGGTTCAAATTATTTAACAAATTAATCATTTATATGAAAATAATAAATTCAAATTGGAATCGCAATTATATTTAAAATTAATTAATACACATTTTTTCTAATTGATAAAAAATATTCTTTGATTGCTTTGACTATAATAAGTATGTAAATTAATTAAAATTTATAACTGTGTAAATTAGAGATTCATAATTTAACTTTATTAAATTTATTTCTGACAAATTAAATTAAATTATATTAATTAAAATAATGATATTTTTTTAATAAAAGCGAATCCGAATTATGCCTTATGAAAACTATTAAATACATGTACATAGATATGTATATATATGTAAATGCGCCACGCCCACATTTGACTTCACTTTGTGTTTGTTGGTTTGCGAGGGCGTGGCACGACTGCGAATTCGCTAGCAACTCAATTGAGGCAACGCATTAAATGTTGTTGGGCGTCAAACAACCTGTTGGACAGGCGGCAATAAATCCAAGTTCCTAATTCGGCAGCGAGTGCCATAAAAATCGAGAGGCCCTGGGAGCTATTTAGGAAGAAGGCCTGCTCATTGAACTGTGGGCAAATGCCATTAGCAGCTAATAGGCACGTGAGCTGCATGATTCTCTCAGGCTTTTCCTAGCGGGCTGATCACATCTTTCCCAGGCTTCATGCCAGAAGCCGAGGCAATTGCCATAATTAAAAATGATGAATGAGTTGGCAATTGAGCAGAAGATGTTGCCAATTGGATTCGACGCAGACAGACGGACAGACGCTGCGCTGGCTCAGACTCAACAATTTTCATTTGATGAGACAGCCAGACAATTGCGATGCCTCTCAGCAGGCCGCGCTTCTTGGCCATGGCCAGAACACATTTGTTAATTGTTTTCAATTTCGTGCTGTCTCCTGCCAGACTTTGGCTGCATTCCCCAGTTGCCCCAGCCACGCATTCTTCGCTGTCATTATTAGTGTGTGATGATCGAAACGGAAGCTCTTTAGCCATTCTTCCTCTGACTCCCAGCCTGGCCGCCTCTGCTGATGAATTGCACAAATTAAGGCCAAGAGTCATCGCAAATGAAAATGTTAAAAATGTTTGCCTCGCTTGAGCTGCTTCGCCGGCTTTGTCCAAACACTTCTTGCCGCCTGCTTGGCAAAAAAAGCAAGACTTGAACTTTGCAGTTGGCTTAGCTAAGACCAAGTTCTCTTGCTCGGCATTAACAAGATTATTTTAATTACACTCAACAATTCAATTTCACTCAATCACTAGGCATGACAACTGACTGACGCCAGATTCTAGATTACAGATTATTATGCATTAGTTGAGCCACTGTTGAGCAACTAGTTGTGTGTTTACTGTTCTGTTCTCAAAGCGTAATCCCAAATCTTTCCTTCTACGTCTGTAATTAGTGTAAAACTCTTACCTAAACAGCTCAGCTGTTGCTTTTGCTGTTGCCAGCTTTTCCACTTGACGTAATCACGCTTAATGCTTGACATTAATTAAACTGTTCCGGAGTTTGGACTGCATCGTGTTGCACGCTGAAGGACAACACCGGATGTGCGTGTATATACTCGCACACAATGTGAAAAGAGTATATTGGTTTTCTAAAGCGCAACTGATATTGCCATTCGAGACTTTAAATTTGAATTACATTTTGAAAGGTACCAAAGCTAGGTCCTTTTAAAGTCTTTTTGGATTCGTCTTATCTTCGACTTATCTTCGTCTTATCATGTAACATGTAAAAATTTATTATATACTGTAGAATCCGGTTATAACGATAAGGCAACTTATATGGCTATAGCGTCTTCCGATTATAACGACAGTCTCTTGAGCGTCTGCCTCAAGGGACCGTCACTGTAACCGGATCCTACTGTATATAATAAATAATTTTATATATATGTATATTTTTTTTATATTTCAACTAATTAATCCCTAGCTTCTTTTGGATGATGAGCGAGTATTGTGCAGTTGGTTTTCTCCAGTTAGTTCGCATTCATTTGATAAATCCAAAGGATGTCAAAGTTAAGTGACTGCGAGGCATACATGTACATATATGTATATGTATGCAATCCACTTGCATATATACACATGTGTCTGTACATGAGTGTAAATGTGCGGGAGTGTGAGTGTGTTTGTCGCTGTGTGAGTGCGAATTAAACTGATTGTCAAGTGGCTGGGCAATCAATTTTGAGTTAAATGTTTCGCCAGCCATCGTCGCTCAGCAAACTGTTGCTTTTGATAGCGTTTTAATTAAATTTTAATAACAATGCCAACAGACAGCGACAAAAACAATCAACGTTCAGTGAGCAACAGCACGAAAACAACAACGAAAACAAGAGCAACAACAACAAAAACAACAGCAACAATAAGAACAAGAACAGCTTCAATGGCAGGGGAAGTAAAGGCGAGCGAGCCTTTGGCCAGTTTAATTAAATTATGCACAGCGAGCCTAATGATATAATTTAACACCTTGCTGTGCGCCGTTGCATAACAACAGTGGCCACGCCCCTAATAAAAACAGGAGCCAAAATACAGCGCTGCCCATGCCGAATCAGAAATACCCTGTAAAGAGACGAACTGTGTGGTAAACTCCTAAATAATAAATAATAAATGATAAATAATAAATAATAAATAATAAATAATAAATAATAAATAATAAACAATAAATAATAAATAATAAATAATAAATAATAAATAATAAATAATAAATAATAAATAATAAATAATAAATAATAAATAATAAATAATAAATAATCAATAATAAATAATAAATAATAAATAATAAATAATAAATAATAAATAATAAATAATAAATAATAAATAATAAATAATAAATAAGAAATAAGAAATAAGAAATAAGAAATAAGAAATAAGAAATAATAAATAATAAATAATAAATAATAAATAATAAATAATAAATAATAAATAATAAATAATAAATAATAAATAATAAATAATAAATAATAAATAATAAATAATAAATAATAAATAATAAATAATAAATAATAAATAATAAATAATAAATAATAAATAATAAATAATAAATAATAAATAATAAATAATAAATAATAAATAATAAATAATAAATAATAAATAATAAATAATAAATAATAAATAATAAATAATAAATAATAAATAATAAATAATAAATAATAAATAATAAATAATAAATAATAAATAATAAATAATAAATAATAAATAATAAATAATAAATAATAAATAATAAATAATAAATAATAAATAATAAATAATAAATAATAAATAATAAATAATAAATAATAAATAATAAATAATAAATAATAAATAATAAATAATAAATAATAAATAATAAATAATAAATAATAAATAGTAAATAATAAATAATAAATAATAAATAATAAATAATAAATAATAAATAATAAATAATAAATAATAAATAATAAATAATAAATAATAAATAATAAATAATAAATAATAAATAATAAATAATAAATAATAAATAATAAATAATAAATAATAAATAATAAATAATAAATAATAAATAATAAATAATAAATAATAAATAATAAATAATAAATAATAAATAATAAATAATAAATAATAAATAATAAATAATAAATAATAAATAAATCTATTTTAATTATCTTAAGTTAATTTAGTCTACGAGCATAAAGTTTTAGTAACTATTAATATTTAAATGACTTAAATTGATATAGCCCAAGTCCTCAACTCAGTTCACGGTTAAATGTAGATATACATATGTATATGGTACAGATCCCCCAGCCAAGAATGCTAGAAACAGATCTGAATTATGAAATCATTTTAAGAATTTCTTATTTTCAGGATATTAACTGAAAATTTACTTATTAATTTGAAAATTCAATTTCAGTCCTGAATTTACGAATTTATATTCGATTTCCCATACAAATTTATCCGATTGAATAAATCTGCTGAGAGGCGAATAGAGCACGTGGGCTAATCTTTTATTTATTATTTCTCATTTATCGCACATTTTCGTTATGCATGGGTTCTGCAAAGGTTGACGAGCTTTAATTCCAGCAATACCCTTTTCATTGCAAATTACTACTGGGTAGCTTGCCCCAATGTGGTGTCCATTCAGGGCGCATAACATGAACAGCTGTTGCGTCTCTTGAGCTCCCCACTCAACTCGCCTGGCGCCTGGTCATTTCGTTGCGGTTCATAATGAATTTGGCTCCAGACTCAACTTGACAACTGTTCGGGGACAAGCTTGAAGTGAGTTACATATTGTGGGAGAGATATGAATTATGGGAGCGAAACAAATTATGGCAGAATCCTGCTCATATTCATGCCAATCTATGGAGCCTGGGAAGTTCCCTCAGCTTAATGTAGCCCCAGCTAGGGGGTTAATTACAATATGCATTACCTATTCACAGTCTGAGCGAAACTTTTCGAGTGCTTTAACACGTCTTGGGGGGGAATTTAGATAATTTGCTGTAGTATTTAAGTATGCCGAAGTATTTAAGTATGTTGGCTTAAGGCTTTAAGGGGCCCACAATCTCAGATTGTCGACTAATTTTCAAGAGGCAAAAATATTATTGATGCCACAGGCCCAACAAAATCAATTCAAATGCGGCTACTCACGCATAATTTTACAAACAAACAAACAACAGACAATACATTATATATATATACATATGAAAATAAAGGTACAAAGAAGCCTTGACAGAGATGAAATGAGATACAAGGCGAGGCGAGGCGAGGCGTTGCCTGCCAGAGAGATCTAATAAATTATTCAAAAACACCGGTTGCTCGAGGGGCAAAGTATGGCTGAGGCTGCCAGGGCGCTGGGGGTGTCCTTTAAAGGAATCTGTTGCCGAAAACGAGTATACGAAATATGTAAAGTAAACAAAGTAATGCTCAGGTTGTCAAATAATAAGCAGAAGCGAGACGCAGGTAATTGAAAACGGGGCGCTACACCCGCCCACCCGCGCCACCACCCACTACACTATGGGAGAAATATGTGTGTTATTGATTGAGTAAATATTTAATGCACTTTCGTACATACATATATTTTGCGTATGAAGCGGCTTATTACGGTCACGTTCCGCCAATAAAAGTTAAGAGCAGGCGCGCTTTGCATAAACCTATACAGAGATACAAAGAAAGCGGGCCGACAAATAGCAGAGGAGAGAACCTCTCAGCTGGTGCTATTCTGTTTCTACTGGACAATAATACTCGACAAATGTCTGCAAACTTAGCTAGTCAGAGGGGCGAAGGAAATTCATTTACTTGAGCCAAGCTGTTGCCTTGGCGTGGCATTTCAAAGTCATAAGGATAATTTTATTTCTACTATTGCGGAGAAGACGCCTAGGAAACTAATTTTGTACTTGACTCTTGAAATAGCCAGGTAGAATAGCAACTCAAGAAATCTTGAAATGATTCCTTTTAATCTAAATATATATAGCTCTGGCACAAGTCTAATCTTTCAATGGTACAAAGGTAAACTGAACTCGAGACTGTTGTAGCTCATTAGAATTGATATCTATATATAGCTGCAATACAATGCTTCGTATTGTGTGTGAAATTTTCAATTGAACGTGAGTTCAAAATTGAAGTCATATATTGTTATATATATTTTATAAAATTATAAATATCTTTTAAGTTTGAATTTGAAGCCTTTTTAAATTGTATTATGTCTTAAACTAATTTCAATCAATTTAATATTTTTTTTTTTATTATTATTATTATTTTTTTTTTATATTAGAATTCTTTTATTGCAGCTTCTTGTCTTAGACTATAAAGCGCAGACATCACTAAACCTTACTCTATTTACAATTTTTACAATACAGTTTTTTATGGAGATCTTTGGTCTAAGGGATGAAACCTTTTAAGCCTTCGCCTACGGTTGTTGACTGCCAGCTCAGTAAATTTAATATATTAGTAATAAGATTTTGCTCAATGTAAGGCAATGTAGGTTATTTAATTTTTAGTTTTAGTTAACTCTAGTTTAGTCAATATCTTGTAAATAAGTAAATAAATAAATAAATAATCAAACCAAGGTGGAACTCCAATCTGGTTCGCTGACAGGCTTTTCAACTATAACATTATATAGAAACTCCACAACAAAGCGCTACAAACTATCTTTAATACTCATTAATACATTACAAAACTCATCGACTACACTTAAACAAATAAATTAAAATCTCTTATTCTCTGGAGTTCATGAAAATGAGCCAAATGGGCCATCGCCAGGGGCGTAGCAAGGCCGTCGATAATGTGAGGTGATTGTTATCGATTTTTATCGACAACATGAAGATTTTACAAATAAATTAATATACTTTAGTCAATCAATAATCTTATTTGCGAATGCTTAATGAATTCTTTAATGTATATATAAACCAAATGTATCTATGGAATATAAATATATATAGATTCCTTAAATCCATCCCTAGTCCAGCAACTGATTATCAAACTAGAACTGATTGATACTAGAAATTCAGTCTATATTAAATTTCTTTCAGTTTAGCCAGCGCTACTGCTCTCCAGTGTTGGCAAAAAATAAATTTGAATCGCCAGCTCAGTGACTCCAGCTTAGGGCAGCTCATGAGCTTGTTATACGCAAATCCTAGTAAAATGTGTGCTGGCCTTCAGATTGCTATAGACAAGGTTAGCGTAATGCTATATAAGTAAGCAGAGCTTAGAATCTGTATTTGCATTTGAAGACGCTTTCACACTGTCCACTTGACAGATAATCCACTCATTGTTCTTCTAGTCCGACGCCAGGCAAAGACTCAGACGAGCTGGTAATCGCTTCACCTGCCAAGCTGCTAAGCAGCCGAGGGAGGGCAAATGCACAGCAACAGCTGAATGGCTGTGGATGGCTGCACAAATTTCAAGGCTATCTCATTTATGATTCATGGGACTCGGCCAGCGTTTTCGGCCTGATGTATGTATGTCCTGCCCAAAAGCCCAAAAACGAAAAAAACCAAATAGCTGACATTCAACAGCATTTAAACGTGTCCTTTCGTGTTTTTGTGTTGGCCAAGGTAAACAAACATGTTGCCAGAGCCCCAAATGCCCCTGGGTCAGCGCCATGCACGTGCTTTTCAGGTGTGCAGGCGATGTAAGAGGGCGTGGCTGTAATTCTGACTGTGACTGTGACTGTGTCTGTCTCTGGGGTTGGGGCTCATTTGCTCTCATACACATTACTCGTACTTGTCTGTTTGCTGTTTGGTTTATCTGCAAGAAAAAACTGTATAAAAATCACGTTTAACGCATAAATACCAATGCGTGGCTCTGCAGCAGACAAGTGCCTAAAAGCAGACTACCAACAGACAGCAGGGCGAACCGCAAGCTAAGAGAGAGAGAGAAAGAGAGAGAGGGAGTGGCGCGCAGACAAACACATGCACCTCGTTAATTAAGCAGACGTATAGTGTGGGTAGCACAGCTGTGACCAGTGCTCATAAAACTTTCAAGCTCTTGCGAGACCGAAAAACACAAAAAGCCCTACGGGATTTTGACCACAACCGCGACTGTCAACCTAACATATCTGGCCATTCGTAATATCTAAAAATATCTGCATTATATGCGAATATATACGCATATACTATATAGAGCTATATAGACAGCTAAATGGCTTTCGCCGTTTTATATGCCAGAAACATGCATGCAAAACTTTATTTTATTTATTTATTGTTGCAAAATTGTCGCGCGTGACGCTAAAACTGCCAACTACATGGCTAATAGAATGGCCGTGGAATGGCCAGAGAGAATACTAAAAATTTCATAGATTTTTCCTTTGATTTTTTTAAAGCGCGATTAAACTTTAGTCGCCGACAATTGAAAACTAGCTATAAATAAATTGAATGAAAAATTGACCAGATAAAGACCACTTAAAGCAATTGCGCAAAAACGAAACATAAATGGGACAGAGCAATGTGTTTGTGGATTAGGATCGATTGAAAAATTATTAATATATATTTCATATGTGGAACTAGCATTCTTTCTGATCTGAGTAGAGTTAAAAGTTAATATCCGTCTGTCCGATAGTCTATATGGATAGTCGAGAATAGATTTTAAGCTTCAACTAATTTTACAACATATTTTGATTAACTTAGTCTTAAATAGTATTTTAGTTTTTATGAAATTGGTGAGACCAGACCATAAAAAATAATTTCAAATTATATACAGATAAATGTATATATTTTATTTGAAGATAGAAAATAGAAATTATGAATTTTATGCAATTGTATATACAAATATATCTATTAAATTCTTATTAATTTATATATAAACTATAATACAATTTATAAAATCAAAAATTTAATAAAAAATATGAAAACAAAAAAAATAAATAAATTATCTTAGATATTCAAAGTGGACGAAAGAATTGAATTCTATATATGTACATATGTATATCTAAAAGCTATAATTAAATATAAAGAATCCTAATTCGCTCAGATAAAAGCTATAATGAGATATATGAAAATCCTAATTCCTTTAGATATTCCAAGTACACGAAAGAATCTAATTTATTTGGTTCACAGAATTTAAAAATATATATATATGTATATATTAAAAAAATAAAAAATTCCTGATAAAATAAGATATTTAAGTTATACGAAAGCATCCGAATATTTATTTCGGATTCACACAAGTTTGAGATTAAGATAGCTTCATCAAGCATATCTTCGTATATCTGAAATTTCTTGCATTGCATGTTGTGCTGTAATTCTAAAGTGCTTTGCCTGCCACTCACAGTTTGCTTACATCCCTTGCCAAAAACTTGCCAATGTCCAAAGTGCTTAACAAAAACCTTATCAACACAGCTATTTCCAGCAAGAGCAACATCAACATCAACTGCAAATCTTATCCTTGCCGCAGCTGGTTGCACGTGCAACAACAGAACAGGAAAACGCAAACAGCTTGAGTAAATGATTGCGCTCTGTGTAGATATTTTCCGCTGCCTCCCTCCTTCCTTCTATCCCTCACTCCACCTGCCCTTTACGTGACGAGCAGCTGAATGGGCAGGCACAATGTGCCCCAAATTGGCCCTCGGAGGAGGCTACCTTGATTAGAAACTGCCTCACACACAGCTGCGTGGGCTAAAAGATGGTCTAATTTTAATATAAATACTCAAATAGATATATTTCCCATATAGTATATACCTCCTAGAGTCAGTCCAAGTCTTTGCCAGAACTGGGTCAGGGCCAGCGACCGAGTCCTGGCCAGAGTCCTGCAGTTCCTGCCTGTCAGTCGGCTCTCTATGCCGCAATTTAATTGCATAAATTGGCAACATGTCGCTGCAAATGGCCGTACTAACTATTTATGATGCAATTAAAGGACAGCTAATCGAATCACTCTGCTCTGCTCTCGCAGCACTGAAGATGGCCCGAAGTGGCCTCGGGCATTGCATTGCATACTTAATTGACAATAGAACAAATCCGATCAACTCGATTGACAGGATGTCCAATCAAAGAAACGCTCAATGGGCAACGGCAGGAAACGAGCAATGAATATTGATTCCATAATGGACGCTAGACAGCTGAATCGAACCAA
The DNA here is from genome assembly GCA_035045965.1 of Drosophila aldrichi. Classification (NCBI taxonomy): domain Eukaryota; kingdom Metazoa; phylum Arthropoda; class Insecta; order Diptera; family Drosophilidae; genus Drosophila; species Drosophila aldrichi. The sequence continues at coordinate 4,422,034 of JAWNOM010000534.1, forward strand.
TCGGAAGTGCTATAAAAGTTATCTCAAATTTATATTTGCAGGATATCGATAAAACTCTCAAACATTTTTGCAAATACCGTTAAAATATTTATTTGTACTTGGAATTTAGCTTTTCACTCGTTTAACTGACTCAGGATTAAAGAGAACCTGAATAAAGGCAAGGAAACTGAATATTTGAACTATTGTAGAGAATCTTATTAATTTAGTAGTTCATTATAATACTGACAAGTTTCAGTAATACCTAATGTAGTAATACTAAATAAGTTCTCTTCCTTTATACACTTTATTACTTTATATAATACTGCAATGTGTAAAGTATGCAAAAATACCAAAAATACCTCTCTTTATGATCTCCAATCCTAAACAATAGACACTTATGACTAGATACACATATCGATATACAAATACATTCACACCTAACAATGTTATATATACAGAAGTTAGGCGCCCCTCACTAGAGCACTACCGATTAGGGGCACTGGGTTCTATTCTGGCGAGGATAAATAATTTTATTTATATACACTACTGAATAATTTAATTAAAATTAGGCTTAAATGCTCTTTCTCTCTCTCTCTCTCTCTCTCTCTCTCTCTCTCTCTCTCTCATCCAAATATAAACTGAAGCATATCTGTTCGCCTGCAGAACCTGCCCTCCATAAATAGCTCTAACTTAAACACACTCTTGATAAATTTTGATTGTAGTAAACGACTAATCGCGATATATGTGCTGTGTTTAAATAGATATCGATAACTCAATAGAGCCTTGACACCATTCATTTATTATAATTTTAGTATCTATATTCCTATATTGTATATTATTTCTCTAGTCAATTTTATCATTAAATTCCCTCTCTCGAATATTATATACTTCTATTCTCATGTTCCATGTTTGAACAATGCTTCTTTTATCTTTAAATTATTATTATTATTATATTATTTATTATAATTTCCAGCTAAATTTTCCTACAGATATACCTAGTTAACTCTGTGGAACTTGCCAATTCCGAAATTCAAATATATTTAGCTGTGCTTCAACTTCCTTCAAACTCATTTTGAATCCAAAGTCACACTCAATCAAGCAACTATTTGTTTGCAATATAAAGTATATGGAATAGATTTGAGCTCTCAAACTAACTCTTCAAACTCTCATCAATCACGCAGTACGTCAGCCAGTCAATATCTGGTTCAGTATTATAAATATATTTTCGTTTATAATAAAGTAAACATGCACTTAAATTGATTCTTACGCTAAAGTTTTTGATTCAGTCCGGCATATGTGTCCATAATCAATCATTCAATCAGTCAGTCAATGAGTTGCAGAACTTGAATCGATTTTCAGCTCATAAGTTAATAAATTCTTTTGATATGGCCTGCTTCGAGTGCGCTCATTATATAGTTTTGTAAGTTTGTGCTCGGCTCTTTGCGGCTCTAATTGACCATGAATATTTGATGGCTGTGCCCATAACAATACAATTACAAAAGTGATCAAAGTATTTACGTGAGTGCCCTACAAAATGTGAATGTGCCATGCCTGGGGGCGTATGAGCAATATTTTCACATGGCATTCACGCTGTGGGCTGTGGGGTCGGCTCGTCAGCTGGCCGCTCGGCTGGTCGGACGGTAGCTGAACTATTTAGCTAGTAGCCCCATCGAACCCATCAAAAGTCAATCGATGTAATGTCAAAGCTACGTGAAAGCCATAAACCAGGGGCTGCACAAAAAGCGAGGCAACGAGGCTGGCCACAAATAATGGGGGGGCTCAGTGAGACAGCCATGTGGTCTTTATCTGTGTGCATACGTTTGCTGGGCACTGTGCTGCTGTGCAGCTGGCCAGTGGCTTACCTGGCTGGGCCACTCCTCGGCCACGCCCACGCACGCCTAACTCTTAAGCGGCTGCCATTCCCGCTAAATGGCAGCAAATCTAAGCCACGCTGGCTTCGCCATATAACTTAGCTCTTAGCTCTTGGATTGAGCCGCATTTTCATTGTTCCCCAACAAAGCGAAAAAAACACAAACAATCAATGGAAAGTAAAAGCAAATATTCGACCAAAAAAAGAAATACAAAGTGCATCGATAAAAAACAGAAGAAGCAAAAAAACGGTAGCAGAGTTGAGGAAATGTTTTTCCCGCTGCTGCTGCTGCAGTAAATTTGAATTTAGTTTGTGGCTGCGAGTCGTCAAATAAAATGGAACGGAAAAAGCTCTTAAGGCGCCTTTCGTTGTTGCTGGCTGAGTTTCAATTAACTGAAAAGTTTTCTACTCGAGCTAGAAATGCTTTTATGCTGCTTTTTTTTGCTAACTACATTTGCCGATGTCCTTTGATGCATTATTATTTTTTCGCACTTAAGAGAATATTTAAAATATGTGTATCTTTAGCTAAACTAATTTTTTCTGATTATTCTAAATTATTTCAGTTAAAGCTATACTGCACTGTAGACAAATTAGAGTAAATTAGAGTAGTTAATATCAATTTGAGACTTAATTCTTATTAAGTAAAGTCTTAGGAGAATATAATATAATATATAAATACAAAAAATAAATTTTTGTTTGTTTTTAAATATTCAATTAAATATTAAATTATCTATTCAAAGTTTTCCAACAGATATAATTTTTAAAATTTATAAAATATTTATCTTATATATTTATTTCTTTTGTTTTTATATTTTTACTTTAAAGTCCAATTTAAGTTATACCATATATGTATATGTAATATAAAAAATGTATTTATGTGTTATTTTTAGCGTTCTAAAGAGACCCATTTAGCTTAATACTGAAATTCTATTCAGATCTATATTTATCAGCAAATGTTGCCATAGTTTGTCAAAGGAAGCCGCCCAAATTGTTTACTGTGCACTATAGGAAAAAAAACCCGAAATTTTGGCATAAATACAATTTTTTTTTAATCAATTTTTAAACTTTTTTTTTTATTTTCCAATAATAAATATCTTAACTAATATAAAACGAATTTTTAAAAAATTTTATGAACTGCCCCTACTATATAACACTGTGCTGCAAGTCAGCTGACCCAGAGTTGCTTTGTATGCAAAAAAAGCGCGGGAAAAATTGTGCAACTTTCAAGTTTGGTACTGCGGTAAATAAAAAGAAAATTTATAACGTTAAAAATGGAAAACATTACTGATGGTATGTACTATAAATTGTCAATTCAAATTTTTGAGTACATTTGTTTAATTGCCTAATATTTCAATGTTTTGTTGTTGTGTATTTTAGCTAAAAAATAACAAAATAGTTCGTGTTTCGTGGAACATAACTTACAAATAGAGGAGACTAGTGATGAAGTTTAATTGCAAACGTGTTGTCTGAACCCTCTATTATCAGAGACTATTAACCGTTTTTGCTCCTTTTTGCTCCATTTGGAAAAAATAACGTTTTTATAGCTAAGTATGAGTTTAAGCGCTCAGAGCTTCTAGACGTATGGGCAAGCAACAATCGCCAAGCAGACGCGATGAAATTGTTTATGGTTGAAAAAATTAATAATAATGTGGATCAGAATGTAGAAAACAGTATTTCTACCCAAGTTGCCCAGTTTATTGCTTTTGTTAAAAGCACGGAGTCAACATATACAATAAAAGTTATGGTTGGAAATGGGTCTTATAGTGGATAAACCCAAACAGAACGGTAGTGGTAGCAGTCATGATGGAAACACCGCCCGAAGAGCGTTTTCAGATCCTAGAAAGTTATCTGATATACTAAATCTTAATTATGAAGTTATCAGGAACTTTCATATATTTAATTGCTATCTCCTCCGAACATTATATAAATAGCGATAAATTTAGAGCTTTCTGCGTCCGTACATTTGAAATCTATATGAATAACTATTCTTGGTATCCCATGTCCCCAACTGTGCATCAAGTTTTGATCCATGGATACCAAATAATGGTTAGCTGCATAGTTCCTGTTGATGTTCTCGGAGAAAACGCATCAGAAACTCGAAACAAAATTTATAAAAATGACAGAAGGTCGCATGCCAGAAACAGCAGTAGGCTAAACAACATCACTGATGTTTTTCACAGGGCATTAGATTCATATGCTTTTGTCAAGTCTTTGTCTTAAAAAAAGACAGAAGCTTCACAAAAAATTAAAATTTCCAAGCGAAGTGATTGATCTGTTTGCTCTGATTGAGCCTCCGCAAATCGCGCATCAAGATGATACAAATGAAACTGAAAGTTTAGAAGCTGAAGATGAGGATGAGGATGATGCAAACAATTTCGACCCGAATATCGAATTGGATGAAGAAAATTATGATTATTGATGTTAATTTTTTGAGTATGTGGTAATTATTGTAAAATAAAAATACATACAACAAAAATTTTCTTCATATTTTTCTTAATTTTACAGGGTATAAACGGAATGATAATACAAAATTTAATTTTTTGATTATATAATAAGCTGTATTCATTCATTTTTATCTGAAAATATGTAATGTAAGATATATATCATATATTTAAAAAATGTATGTATAAAATACACATGATTTCATTAATGGGTAACAAGGAGGCGGGGAGAAGGCGTGGTCAAATCGTAAAAAAAAAAATTCGAAATTCTAACTTAGTCTATCTTAGGTGCATGTAAAATTTCAACCTCCTAGCTCTATTTTTAGAATTGATGCCAAAATTTCGGGCTTTTTTCCCATAGTGCTGTGTAGGCAGCTGAAGGCTCTCAATTGGCATCATCATCTTGTTCTTATCTAGGGATGACGATACACATTTCGCCCGCAGCACATTTCGTATTTAATTTACACAATATATAATAAAAAAAAAACTTTGTCGGATTTGCCAATTTTTCACAGTGTGTTCTGGGCTGATCAACTTTGGCCTCTTGTGCTTCTGCCTCTGCGTCAAGCATTGCCTTTTGGCACCTTAATGCAGCTGATTACTCCCAGCAGTTTTGAAAATAGCTAACAATATTTCAGTTAGCCAGCTATTTCACACTGCCGCCCGCATTGCGAATTGGTTTTGTGCGCCGTCATACCGGGCGTATACGCGTTGGCAAAAGTCGGCCACGCTTTCGGCTGATTAGGTAAAAGCGAGTGTGCTCAGAGCAGAGAAAACAAGCTGGCACAATTTTTGCGCTTTTGTTGCGGTCAAGCAATTTATAGAATTCTACCGCAGCGACAGAGAAAGGGCGAAATGAAATTTTAGAAAAAGAAAACAATATGCAGCATAATGAAAGAAAAAAGCATCTTGTCGACATGAAAACAAAATCTTTAAGCCGATTTGCTAAGGAGGGGAACGCCAAAGAAATTGAGAGCCAGATAGGGAGTGTGAGAGAGAGAGAGAGAGGGTGAGAGAACCACAAACTGCTATAACAATTTTCAAGTTTATTTTGCAGCACTCAAAGCGGACGAAGCTGAAGCTGCAAATGGCATTTTTATTAACTAACATGCTCATAATGATGATAGCTACACTGATTAAGTTGATGCTGATGCGGACAATGATGATGATGATGATGATGATGCCAACTTTGGTAAGTCCCCTATTGCATTATTCGCTGCGAGCTTAAATAGTTCAGTGAACAAGCTGTGGGCACTTAGCTGGCTTTAAATTTAGCTAAATATTTAAATATTTTAAATATTTAATAAAAAAGGTCTTGTGCAGCAAATATTTAGATATGAATATGTGTAAGAATATATATTGATACATAAATGTATATGTATTTAGATACAGCTCCTGGCTGGAAAATTTAGTAAATCTCTTTCGTGCACAGCTTTAAAGCTTAAATGTGGCTTTTCATCTTCTATTTATTTCCATGCTGTATTTATTTGGCGACCTCTTCTAAATTTTATTTATTCACATATTTTGAATTTTACTGCTGCCTGAAATCTACATTTGAATTCGCAAAATATACTTGTACAATTCTCCGTATAGCACGTGCAGCTACACTAATTGGTTTAGTTGTGCAGCTAAAAGAGCAAAACTTGACAACTGAGTTATTGTTAACAACTTTTATTGAATAAAAATAAAAAAATGCACATTTGCGTCCCTTGTGAACATATTAAATCGAAATATCTCTTGCTGAGTTTTTAAGCTAAAGTTCCTAAAGGTTCCAGTTGAATGAATCCTTTGTTCAGTTTAGTTTTCTAACAGTGAACGAGTATTTAGAAATAATTAAAATTTTGAAATAGAAATAATTTTACTAATATTAAACAGAAAGTTTACAGCACAAATTTTTAGATAATATTGAGAATATTGTAATGTGAGTTTCGGATAGTTCAATTTTTATTGTAGGTACTTCTACTATCCCTATGAAATACCTAAGAATAAGCTAGCCAAACAAACCTGATTCAGTATGAATAACTCAAGAGTTGTTTGGCTCTGTCTGCAATATATTTTGTACTTTTTTATTGCTTTCTTCCCACTTTCGGATTTTTCTCTTTTTGGCACGCACTACTATTCCCGCGACTACACGAGTAAATCAATCAGTTTTAAACGTTATCTGATTAACTGGCTGATTGATTGATTGTTTGATTGATGGCTTGTTTGGCGCACTCCACACGCGTCGATTTGATGCGCTTAGCTCGCTGCGTGGCCGTCCACATTCTGGTCAACAATTCGACGCCTCCTGCCCAGCACTCTAAACATTTCCTGCTCTCCCCTCTCAACGCTGCTCACACCTCTAACAGTTCCCACGCTTCTGTTTGGTTGAATTGTTGTCTGTGCTTACGGTATTTGATTTTTAATGAGCCCGCACTCAAATTGCTGTTCCAGTTTCGAAAGCTCCATTTGATGGTTGCTCCGGGCAGGGGGAAGTTGATTTATTTAACATAGATTTGCTTTATTGCGGCATTGGAATTAAAATTGTGTGAATGTTGCCACATTTGTTTATGAATTTCATTTATTTGTTTATTTGTTTTACTTTATTATTCCCCTACTCGACCTTGCGCTGCTCAACGACCATTTCGAATATGTTCTGATGTCATCCCAATGTTTTGATAACTAAGTTGATTAATGTTTAACAAAATACGGCGAAATTATCTATAGAGAATGTCAACTGACATATATTCTATATATTTTATATTTTATATTTTATATTTTATATTTTATATTTTATATTTTATATTTTATATTTTATATTTTATATTTTATATTTTATATTTTATATTTTATATTTTATATTTTATATTTTATATTTTATATTTTATATTTTATATTTTATATTTTATATTTTATATTTTATATTTTATATTTTATATTTTATATTTTATATTTTATATTTTATATTTTATATTTTATATTTTATATTTTATATTTTATATTTTATATTTTATATTTTATATTTTATATTTTATATTTTATATTTTATATTTTATATTTTATATTTTATATTTTATATTTTATATTTTATATTTTATATTTTATATTTTATATTTTATATTTTATATTTTATATTTTATATTTTATATTTTATATTTTATATTTTTTATTTTATATTTTATATTTTATATTTTATATTTTATATTTTATATTTTATATTTTATATTTTATATTTTATATTTTATATTTTATATTTTATATCTTATATTTTATATTTTATATTTTATATTTTATATTTTATATTTTATATTTTATATTTTATATATTATATTTCATATTTCATATTTTATATTTTATATTTTATATTTTATATTTTATATTTTATATTTTATATTTTATATTCTATATTCTATATTCTATATTCTATATTCTATATTCTATATTCTATATTCTATATTCTATATTCCATATTCTATATATTCTATATTCCATATATATATTCTATATTCTACATTCTATATTCTATATTTTATATTCTATATTCTATATTCTATATTCTATATTCTATATTCTATATTCTATATTCTATATTCTATATTCTATATTCTATATTCTATATTCTATATTCTATATTCTATATTCTATATTCTATATTCTATATTCTATATTCTATATTCTATATTCTATATTCTATATTCTATATTCTATATTCTATATTCTATATTCTATATTCTATATTCTATATTCTATATTCTATATTCTATATTCTATATTCTATATTCTATATTCTATATTCTATATTCTATATTCTATATTCTATATTCTATATTCTATATTCTATATTCTATATTCTATATTCCATATTCTATATATTCTATATTCCATATATATATTCTATATTCTACATTCTATATTCTATATTCTACATCCTATATTCTATCTATAGATAATAATAAATATGTATAGAAATATATTCTCAATAAACAGCTAAGCCTTTGACCTTCGACTTAACTTGGGCATTGGGCAGATGCAAATGTCAACCTTGTCGCAGGGGCTACATTTGTCTTTTTCTGTCACTCGCTGTCTGTTTTTCACTTTTATATCCTTCGAGAAGATAATGCGAAAATAAAAACATGGTAAATAGCTGTGGAAGTCATTTAGATGATTCGGTTGACGCTGTGGGGGCGTGCGAATGCCCAGAATCATTTGCATTGGCAACAGCGGCACACAAAAAGACATAGGTACAGTGGAAACTCCAATAATGAAGCTCATGCCTAAAGTATGCAAACGTTAACCAAGGAATGAATATTAAATTCGAAGGAGTTGAAAAAGATATCTAAAAATTAAAGAGTTTGCTTTCATCTTGGAAAAACTTAGCTAAGCAATTTTACTTTTTTGTGAATTCGAAAAGGAAAACTGAAAAAATGTCCAATATATGTAAATATCTTCTTTTCTCACATCGAGCTATATTAATATTCCTTCTTTCTCTCACATTTGCCTCTGAATATTTATCTTTTACTGCTTCGATATTTAGCTGTGAATATATTATCTACATCTTCCATACCTTTATCGTGCGTTTTAGCGAGCTCATACTGTATGGTAATCAGATAGCTCGGTAGCGGTACGACCTTCACACCACAACAAAACACGTAAAACTCTCCAGCTGCTGCCACGGCGAGCGCTCTGGGCAGAGGGCAGGCTGAGCAAGAGGCGGGGCTGAGCTGTTGTTTGCCAACAAAGAGCATGTAAAATCATCAGGTAGATAAAAAGCCATAAAAATAGTACAACATGTAGCTGTAGCTGTAGATGTTTCTGCTGCTGCTGCTGCTGTTTTTGTTGTTGTTGTAGCAGCAACACGGAAACAAATAAAAATCAACAGGATTAAATATGCAGGCGTGCCTGGCTTCAGCTATGCATTTCTCTCTCTCTCCCTCTCTCTCTCTCATTCACTCACTCTCTCTGTACATATCTTTATCTCTCTCTCTCTATTCATATCTTTTATAGCTGACTCGCTCTCTTGGCGAGCTTTGCCCGGGGCTCGTTTAACAGCCTCGCCCGGCTCTAGTTCGGCTCTGGCTAAGTCTCCGTCTCCAGCTGCGACTACGGCTACGGTTACGGGTACGGTTACGGCCATGGCTACGACCACGGCTCTGGCCCTGCTTATGTCCCTGCTGCTTCGGCTTCAGCCACGGCGCTGGCCAATCTGTAACATTTTGTCATGGATTTTTATGCACTCTTCTCGTTGGTGGCTCCTCGTGTTTCGGTGTGTCCATGTCCTTCGTGGGTTTTACCTTGAACGCAGCTCAGGCAAATTCAACAAGTTATAATTGCGTCAACTACAAAGCCTAACTACGAAAATACCCTGTACTACAGGTGATGTTATAATAATAAAGTTCAATATGCTTACTCGGAGTACTTAAATCGTAAAATTGAATATGCAGCACGAACTTTAATTACAATATTTGATTTTTCATAAATTATATTCATATTAACTATGGATTTGTTTATAATTAAATAATATTTAATCTTATCGAAAGAAAAAAAAATACATAATAAAATAAAAAACAAAATAAATCAAATATTAATACAAACTAAAATAATAATAATAATAATAATAATAATAATAATAATAATATAATATTATTATGATAATAAAAAAAATCAAATATCAAATTCGAATTTTCATTTATTAAATAATATTTGATTTTAATATATTAAAATTTTTTTATAATAATAAATATATTTAATTTAAATATATATAAATATATTTAATTTCACAAAAACTTAAAATGAAATTAATATAAAATAACTATATGTGTATCAAAATCGTATTTTCATTCATTAAATAAAATTTGATTTTAATATTTTATATATAATTATTTTATAATAAATATATTTATCAAAATTAAAATTTCGTTCACTAAAACTTAAAATGAAATTAATATATGTACAATAATATTTCTATGATAATTTATAGAGTCAGTTTTCCCTGAATTAAATTATCATAATTATGATAGATCAATTTAATTTCTATTAAAAGATGTCTCTAAAGTTTTTCTACATATTTCACTGCAATCGTCTCAAACTATTTCAATTTTCACTTATTTCTCTCTTTCAAAACAGTTCCCAAAGCGTGTCTCTCTCTCTCTCTTAAATTGCAGCGCTCTACTCATTTCCTTTTGGTGCTCGGTTACAGGGTATCTCACACCCCGCTCAAGTTGTTATACAGGCGCGCAGGGGCTGTGCTCCTTTGCATTTAAAATTTATTTCTCACGTTTCGCTCGGCTTGGCAAAAAGACATTTGCGGAAATGGGAAACGTTTTGCCCGGTCGGGCGTCAAATGAGTTGGCACGGCCGCCATTTTATCAGCCCGTGGCCATTTGACAGGACCTCCGGGCCAGCGCTTGAGCGGGGGCCCACAATGCTAGATATTAAATATTTAAAGCGCCAACGGCCTTTCACAATTAGAGACAGCGCGCGCCCAGAAATTCTCGCAGCTGCCGCTCGAGTCGTAGATGTGGCACTTGAATTGAAAGTCGAGGCAACGCTTTGAACCCAAAATGGAAACGTTTCCGGCGCATAAATTCGATTTGAGCCATATGCCATATGCCACATGCCACACGCCACATGCCGCATGCCACTCGCCGCATATCGAGTGCTTGCAACTTGCATAATTCATTCGCTTTGCCAATCGAAATTTGCACTAGCTCACACACCCACACACACGCGTCAAAGGGTGTCGCTGACATTCTCTGTGGTGGCTCGACTTATTCAAGCATTTGGCACGTGTCTACGTCTATGCAGCCACGCCCCATGCGCTCCTTGCGCCCCTCGAGCGACATAAGCGAATTAGAAGTTCGCTTGCGCTCAACAGGGCGTATGCGTGATGTGTTCTACATGATGCAGCAGCCAAGCCAAATATTGTTGTTAGCTCTCGGCAGATATGAAACAAAAGAGGATATAATAATCGCTTCTAGTTCTCTATGTAAAGAGAAATTGAAGACTGAATAGTTTTACTGGTTGTTCGAGCTAAAAGGGACAGCAGAGGCGAAGCAAAACAAAATTCATTTTTATTTCTCTCTCGCCTAATCCTATTTTGTGCTTAGGTTGAGCTTGGCTTGCTTTCAATAATCTCTGTATTCGCATTGTAGAATTGTGAAATTTTGCTGCTCATAGACTTAATTAAGCCCGCTTCAGAACAATTGCCAACAGCAATGCTTTGCCCTTAAACCTGGCCGAGCCGCAGGCACTTTAAGCATGTGCAAACTCAAAAGCCACAGAAACTTTGTCCTTGTAACTCTCTCTCACACACACACACATTCACTCTTTTTCTCACTCTCTCTCTCTCTCTCTCCTCTCTCTTTATCTGCCACACCCTCTGTCTTGTCCAGCTTATCAATAGATGCTTATGTAAGCCGTTGTAGAGCCTCGGCGCATTGTACGTGTTTGGTTTGGTTTAATGTAGAACTTTTGTTTGACAAAACATTTGGACGTGGGGGCGTTGTAATTAAAACTGCATTCAACATGCTGTTAGATGTATGTACACTGCGAGAATGAGGGGATGGTCAAGGTGTGAAGCAGGATAAAAACTTATTTGGCAAAAACTTTTAAATGGACTCGTGCGAGTCAAAAAGTGCCCGAATGGCGTATTTCGTTTTATGTTATGATTTATAAATATTTTACAAGGATTTTTAAATATAATTCATATGCATACATTATGATTTTTGTTACTTTATAAATACGAAAATCGCTTGTAAAAATCTCGGTAATCGCACTTCAGAAAGCGAAAAGGAATTTATTTTAGAATAAATTAAAGATTATGTTTTCCCTACATATTTCCCGTTTCTGAATATGCAGAAAATATTTAGAGAATTTTCCGCTGTCACAAAATGTTTTCATTTTCATTATCTTCGTTTTGTGGCATAATCTCGATGCCTTTTCTTTGAGTTCAACTCCTTCAACTGCACAGAGGAATGAATACAATTCAAGTCAACTTAATTAAAGCCCTGACAATGTGAAGCTCAAGCTCAAGTAAGCCTTCGCCCGCATTTCATAAACGTTTTCCGGGAACTGCGATTCAAGTCAGGTATTTGGAGTGTTAGGGCGGTGGGTGTTGAGTTTGGGTGTGGGCGTGTCACATTTCATGGCTAGTTATGCGCTATTTAACACCGTGGCATCGAATTAAATTTGCAGCCAGCCACAGGACTCGCACGCGCGCGATTACGTTTCGCATATCAATCATACGCTCCGTTGACGCTGCGCCAAAAAGCGCTTGAAGTCATTTCACACGCACTTTGCCACCGAGTCTTTGCTGGCGATAGCGCACAATTTAATGTATTGTAGATTTATAAAAACGTTTCACTTACAATTTCAATTTCGATTTCTGATTCCGCCTCCTGCCTGTGAAGCTGCCTCCCCAGGAAAGTTCTGTAAATGCAAAGAAGAAACAAAATTGTATGAGCATAATTCAATTTGCTGTGCTATGAGCTTGATTGAGTCTTAAATGCAGTCAAAAGGTGAGCACAGGTGTAATACTTGAATACTTGAGTGGAGTAATACGAGGTAAAAACTTTGTGTAAATTTGTACAATAATATTTGCTGTCATAATAGAGCTTGTTAAATGTAATTTTTAATATTTAAGCACTGATTATGCACACTTCATTTGCCATTCCCAGACTGAACAAACATGGCGTCAAATATATTTATTTCTCTCAGTTTATTATATTATTATACCCTGAACCCATTGAAAATGGGAAATCAGGGTATAATGGTTTTGTTAAAAGTATGTAACAGGGAGAAGGAGGCGTGGCAGACCCCACAAAGTATATATATTCTTGATCAGGGCGACGAACTGAGTCGATATAGCCATGTCCGTCTGTCCGTCTGTCCGTATGTATGAACGCGTCGATTTCCGAAACTACAATAGCTAGAGACCTCAACTTTTTTTTTAAATGTCCGTATATAGCGCGCGCATATCAAGTTTATCACTAGAAATCGATAACTCGTCCGATTATTTTTTTATCGATGAAAAACCTTATCGAAAGCCAGTTATAAAATTATATCTCCCGCATCTTTAGAGCTAGAGTCTTCAAACTTTAAATGTAGACTCATATGTAATTTATAGAATTTCGGTTTTTGTTACAATTCACCCCCCGCCCCTATATCCACCCCCTCACCCTCACCTTTGTAAAATGCGTATTTCAAATACTAGAGACTTGAGCTTCGGCATATACACGCATAGTAATGATATAATCACAATCTAAAAGTTTCATGAAGAACGTACGTCCACAAAAAAAGTTATTAAACAATTAAGTTTCCATGAGAAGCCCACACTGCAGCCCATGCGTGTGCCTATATGTGCCTATGTACATATGTGTGTGTGTGTTTCTTTTGTAAGCAAAAAAAAACGCGGAGAATTATTTAAATATCAGTTCTCCGAAGGGTTCAGGGGATTTCCTAGTCGGGCAGTCTCGACTAGAGCTTTCTTACTTGTTTTATTTATATTTTTTGCGCAAGCTGTATTTATTTTTCATATTCAGCAAGCACGAAAGAACGAGCGCGGGCGTCTGTGTAAATAAACATAAATAATATAATAATGCGTAGCGGGCTGCACAATATAAAGGAAAATATGTGCCAGGCCATTGCATTTGGACAAAAGGCTCAACATAATTTGCATGACAGGATTTGCGGAGGACGTTGCCCAGAAGCGAAACAGCAACAGCAACAGCAACAGCAAACGACTGTCACAACAATGCCAGTTGCCATAAAATGAAAAATCTCCCAACAAACTGCAAACAGCAACAACAACAACAACAACAAGAGCAATAACAAACAACAGGCTGCGACAATTTTCGTGATTTATTGCGAACTGCTCCTTGCTGCTCGCAGTCGCAGTCTGGCGACTTTTGGGTCCGGTTCGCAACTTGGTTAAAAGGTGTATTTCCTGGCCAAAGACCCGATGACGATGCCGATGCTGATGCCCATGCCGATGCCCATGCCGAGGCAGCAACAGAAACCGAAAGTAATTTATGGACCAAGCCCAGGCGCTGGCTACCAACAATGCAGCCAACAATCTGATTAGGTTTTGTCTCTACTTTTGTCCAAGACAATGCTGTTAAGCTCTGTTTGTGTGTGTTTGTCTGTGTATGTGTGTGCAAATTGAAAGGATCCTATGGCAACCAAAAGAGATGCGCAACACATGAATTTCTCGTTAGTGTAGGCTATCGGGTATTGATGGCTGCATATATCCTGCAGGCAAATCGGATTTTTGAGCATTGACATTCCCATTAAACTGATTGAGGCATGTCGCAGTTGATAAAAGTGGATAGATAGTTGATAGAAGATGCGGTTGGCATTAGATATAAGAAAGCATTATTAGTGATTTCTAATTAGTAGTAGGTGAGTATGATTCGTTGTAGTAGCAGTATAACTAAGAATATTGAAAGGGATATTACTGTGGATAGTCATATTAATTAGTAGTATTAATAGTAGTCACTACTCTGCTATAGGTAGAAGTGATGCAGTAGTGTCAGCAATTGTAATAGTAGTAATAATAGCAGCAGAAGTAGTGGTAATAGCAGAATAGAAGTTGAAAAAGTAGAGCAGTGTTAGTAATTGTAAGAAAAATAGTTCCAATGAAGTAGTAGAAATAAGAGTGGTAGTAAAAGTGGAATTTTAGTCATAGTTGCATTACAAGTAGAGTAGTTGTAACACTAGTAATCGTAGTGATAATTGTAGTAGTACTAATGTAATAGTAGGAAATATGGTAACAGTAATAATAGTAGTAAAAGTAAGCTAATATAAATATTAGTAGTAAGATTAGAGTAGTAGTAAAAGTTGTACTAGTAGTATTAAAAGTAGAGTAGTAGTAATAGTAGTATTAAAAGAAGAGTAGTAGTAATAGTAGTATTAAAAGAAGAGTAGTAGTAATAGTAGTAGTAAAAGAAGAGTAGTAATAGTATTAGCAAATGTAAAGTAGTAGTAATAGTATGAGTAAATGTAGAGTAGCTACTACTAGTAGAGTAGTAGTAAGAGTAAAGTAGTAGTAAGAGTAGAGTAGTAGTAAGAGTAGAGTAGTCGTAAGAGTAGAGTAGTAGTAAGAGTAGAGTAGTAGTAAGAGTAGAGTAGTAGTAAGAATAGAGTAGTCGTAAGAGTAGAGTAGTACTAATATTAATAGTATTTGTAGAGTAGTAGTAGTAGTAAGAGTAGAGTACTAGTAAAAGTAGAGTAGTACTAAAATATTAGTAGAGTAGTAGTAGTAAAAGTAGAGTAGTACTAAAATATTAGTAGAGTCGTAGTAGTAAAAGTAGAGTAGTACTTATATTAGTAGTAACTGTATAGTAGTAGGAGTAGTAAAAGTAGTAATAGTAGTAGTAAAAGTAGAGTAGAATTAATAGTAGTAGTAAAAGTAGAGTAGTAGTACTAGTGAAAGCAATAATAGTAGTTATGGTAGTAGTAACAGTAGCAGTTAAGTAGGTATACCAGTAGTTAAGTAGTAGAAGCTGTAGAAAGAGCTGAGTAGTAGTATTATAGTAGTAATTATAGAGCAGTAAAAAATTCGTAGAACACAGTGAAGAATTGAGTGAAGTAAAATCCTGAAGTAATTATATGTAGATGCAAGATGAAGGATTAATTATAATACAGTTTAGTAAAAGTAATTTACTACTAAGAAAATAATCAATAGTGCATATAGTAGTAGCTGCACTGAGTGAGAAATAGTAGTGCCTGTCCAAGTGTAATTCGTTGTATAACTTTGAATGATTAAGAGTAAATAAATAAATATATAGTAAACAAAAGAATCTGAAAATAGTACTTGGCTTCTATTATATTCCATAAAATCTACTACCTGTAGTTAAATACTGTTGTGTTTTTCCGGAAGTACAAATCCTTGCTCATATAATAGTTGCATACATAAGCGAAATGCACTCGCGCTGCCGAATGCTGACGGTGCACAGAAATATTTTGCTTTATGCAACACGGTGCTGCACATAAGCAACACGTTAGCAGCCGTGTGGTGCGCGCTGTCTAGGAGACCAGTACCCGATTCCTTCCCTCCCCCCACCATCACTCTCACTCTCGCTGTCGTTCTCACAGAACCCGTAATCCAATTCCATGAACTTGACAGTTGTTGTTATTCAATAGTTTGCCGGCTTTACGGCTAACAAATTGCGCAACATTTGTAAGCTTTTAGCGTTGGGGCATTGTCACGTTTCGGGAGAGAGAGAGAGAGAGACGGAGAGGGAGTGCGTAGGTCAAAAGCAATTCAGTTGGCAACTTGTCTACTTCGAGAGTTTGGCACTTGGGCGAAAGTTTTATGTGTCGCTGCAACAGGATCAAAGTTATTGCATATCCCGGCGGCCCAGCCAGGGGGCCAAAGTGAAAGCAAAAGCAAAAGCAATCAGCATGCAAATGCATTTGGGGACAGCCAATATATATTCCAATAGAATCTGTAGAGCTCGGGACGCCAGTTGATGGAGCAGTAAGCGAGAAATATCGAGCACAATAAGCCACTGAGACTGAGACCGAGCGACAGCGATTCACAAACAGCGTAACAAAGTATGCAAGGTATTAAAATGCATATACCCTGTAATAAACGGGAATCGATGAGGGAGGGAGGGCCGGAGTTCCAGCTCCTATAACCTAAACTCCCTAATTTGAATTAATATGATATAAATAATATAAACTATGAAACATAAATATGATCCAGGGAAAATCATTCTCATGCAATGGGTATTAGCAACGAGCACATGCAGGGTACACTTTAGACTATCGCCTCTCGTTATTCTTTTCAATTGCATTGTTCACTTTAGAGATCTAGGAATAGTTGCAACTGTGTGGCCAAGCCGCACTCAATACGGAAAAAACAAAAGACTTTTGCCGGGCTGCAAGGACAATAGCAGGCCTGCGACCATATTTCAAGGATACTAGCTAGACGTAGCGAGACGAGGACGAAGATGAGGACGAGGACGAGCACAAGGACGAGCACTGAGGCTGAACCAAGCTTAGAGGCTAAGGCCAGGGCTGAGCTGCGGCTCCGGCTGCAGCTATGGCAAGGTTATTGCTGCTGACGGAAAAGCAATTCCGCCGGGATATGAATACGGAACGGAGAATGACTAACGGCAAACTTATTGAAATATGAGCGAAATAATATCAACAGCAAAACCTGACATTACAATAATACTTAATAACAGTCATAATAACGATAGCACGCACAACTTGGCTAAAACCAAAAAAAATAACTCGGGTCACGGCGCAACAGCGTGCAATGCGGCGTATACGCAACGAGCCAGAACTTTTTACACCCATTCACGAAAGTTGAATGAGTATATTGGTTTTATGCAATGTCAGTCCATTTGTCCGTATGACGACGCTAATGAAGCTATATGAAATTTTTGATATATTTCCGGCTTACAGTCCAAAATTAATTAGATTACGCGGATCTGGCAACCTTGGGACTGTGAATGAGTATTAGGCAATCGGTAACGCCCGACTGTAACATTCTTTCTCGTTTTGTGTCCAATTTGTGTACAAATTGAAAGCAAACAAGTGAGAGTGGCTTGGATTTAGATTTGCTGAAGAGGAAATACCCTATAAAGCAAGGCAAGTCACTAAATTTATGTGTGAATATATTAATTGTGTCTTTGTGGACCTCAAATGAATACCTAATATCTTTAAAAATCATAGAAGACATCCATGAATAAACAAAAATAGATTATTATAGGAAATTAGAGCAGTTGGCAAAAATTATTCTATTCTAGATGCTAAGATTCGGATTGAGATTTACTTTATTTTATGAACGATAATACAGCAGGTAAACAGGTAGGAGATAAAACTTTATGGAAACATGGCAGCACGTTTCGCTCCCAGTGTTGGCCGGCCCCCAGTTTGGTAGCCAATTATGGCCAGAAGTCGGGCCAAAAGAAAGGTGTGCATGTCCACACTCACACACATACACGTACACCCTCACACCCACACACAATGAGCAGCAAAATTAGATTCTATTGACAGCTGTGAAGTGAATATTTGCCATTAGATTGTACAAACAGAATCGTTGAGAACTGTTTATCCACATACCAAAAAAAAATTTGGGCTGTTTGCCCAACGCTTTGAATCGTGTGAATGTTGAGTAAATAAAAATCGTATTCGTTTATTATTCGTCAAGTTCCCATGGCATTCAACTACTTTACTGTAAAAGCAAATATTACCTAATCGCCGTGGGACTGTGCGAGAATATGACGGCTAATTGGATTTCTTTTTAAATAAAAAAAAATTGTATTGCATTTCTAAGATTTACTTCTTGGAAAGTGTGCAAGTTAAGAACAATTTTAGCAGAGTGGTAAATGAAATTAAATAGGTGAATTAAAGTGGTATAAGACAAGTAAGAGAAATGAGTATTTAAGTAAATTCGGTTTAAGTTATTCGATATTTTTTAAGTAAATTCGATATTTTGATCTGCATATGATAGAACTTTTTAAATTGATAGATTCTGGAAAAATTTTAATATCTTTTATTTATTAAAAAATTTTAATTGTATTTGTAAGATTTACTTTTTGAAAAAGGTGCAGATTAAGAGTACTTTTAGTGGAATGGTGAATGAAAGGAAATCTAATAATTAAAATGAAAATCAATTAACATATTCAAAGTTTAGATCTGCATATAATACTACTTTGTAATTTGAGGAACCTCTACAATAGATAAGAATAAATGCTTCATAAAATATATTCTTAATTCACGTAAGATCAATTCCCTAATAAACTTTGGAATCAATAAGCAAAACCAACTCGTTAGGGGATCAAGTTCCCCCCTGAATTCCTATCCACTTCCGGAGAGCAATAAAAACGCTTTTCGCCTACAGCTTGACTCCCCGAAAATCCAATTGGATTTCCATCAGAGAGCAACCCCAATGTATCCAGCCTTGGCTTTGCGTCGTAAATGAAGTTTGCACTCGCTCCCTTAATGAGCATCCTCTGCATTATTAGTTTGCTCTGATAATATGATAGGCTAGCACAGTTTTGGCGCTATTTAGGAGATGCGAATCTAAACTGGGCGACGCAGCATCCTTGGGCCGGCGCATCCTGTCGTCCATTTGCACCAATTACAGATGTCTGACTGGTCCCAGGACGAACATAACTACAATTCGGGCATTTCACGCTATGCGGGCTCTATTAATAGGGTGAGCTAACAAGGGACGGTTGGCCGGTTGGGCGACTGGGCAGCGGGCGTGGCAGAGGATATCCTGCGTAGCAATCGGGCTGAGACTTTGTGACAGTTCTCTATGTGTTTGGCTGCTTTTCATTTCCTTATTTATTCAACAAGTTCCGCTGCGAACGGGCAAACTAGGACTTGGCGACACGCACCGAATGAAAGGACCTTCAGGTCGAAAGCGAGACGAGGATGACAGGAGAGAGGGGCAGAGGGAGACAGACGAAGGTTTCACAGGCAGTTTTATGTGCTTATAATCACATTTTTTTCGGTATTTGTCGCTGCTCGACATCGATTTGTTCGACATTTGTTGCATGCCACAAGGACACGCATACCTTACCGTAGCCACCCCTCGCCCCCCCCATCACCTGTTCCTTGCGTGCCTACTCTTTGAGTTGACTTTTGGGCCCTTTTACTTTAGTGGCATTTATTTTGTCACATGTTATTTATGTCGTCGGAATGCCTAGGACGGACTTGTATAGTAGGGATGGGAGGGTTGGGGCAGGCATTGCGGTATTTGTGGAGCTGTAAGCCTGTAAGTGCGTGTTTATTTGCTTGGCCGCGCTGTGGCAGTGGCAGTGGCTTTTGCGGGCCTGGCTTAGAGGTATTTTCTTTTTCGGCACCTTATCGAAGTGCTGCAGCAGCCAAAACCCTGGCATCCTTGTAATTGGAAGTGAGTGAGTGTATCTGAGTGAGTCTGAGTGTGTGCTTATGACAAACTCATTTAATATTTATTAAATTTGTGCGCTCTCGTGTTTCATTTTCATTTTCATTTGGCACGTACCAAAACACACATTAGTTAAGTTTGCTTTATTCGAATGCCCTTTCCATTCGCAGAGAATCTCATTTGAAATTTTGCTTTAACAAATTACTAAACATTGTTTAGTAAACAATCAAACACTCTCAAGTTTCTCACTTAAAGGATTTGCTACTATTTAAATGCAACAAGCAAAGAGAAAATATAAAACATATTAAAAATTTCCTTCTCACATTTATTTATTTATTGCTTAAATGACTGACTAAATCTCATTATTTATTTATTTGCATGCAAATATTTACTTTAAGCCTCAAGTGTGGCCAGTTTAAGCTTTGAAAGAGTTTCTTTCGTTTCCTTCTTTTTTTTTGAGTCGGCCAGCCACGCCTCTCGCTGTTTCCCTTTTAAGCCAACGCCTTTGCTATGCCCCTGGCAACCGAGTTATGTAATTAAAAACTTTGACCAGAGCTGAAAATAGTTTTCATACATTTTTCTCCTCTTGTTCCTCTTGCATTTTTAAGGGTTTGAGAATAATAATTAAAAAAACACGCCTGCGGCAATAACAAAACACACACGAAATTACTAAGTAAATGTTAACTGAAATCCGCTTTAAAGACCCGCTTAAACAGGTGACAAAAACACAGGTAAAAACGAGCAGGTGAAAAAGCCCAGAATTTCGATTAGCGAGAAGGCAATAAAAAAGAACTAAACGAAACAAGAGCGTGTGCAACAGTCATTGAATAAATACGAATACGAATACGAATATGAATATGAATGCGAATGCGAATGCGTGAATATGAATAACTATAAATGAGTGTTGCGTGAGCATAAATGGAAATAATGAAATAATGAACTGTTGAGAAGGTTCCCAGACAGATCGCATCGCACATTTTGTGGTTTGGACTTTGTTGCCCTCCCGCTCCCGCTCACCCTTCTCTCTCTCTCGCTCTTTGCCTCTCACTTTAAAGATTTTTGACTACTGTGAACCCTGCGATTAAGTACAGGGCAGCTGCTATTGTTGTATATTCACAGTTCATTCAACCTGCAATTGTTGCTCAACAAGATTTTTGATGCCGAAACTGACACCGGCAGCAGAACTTTTGAGCTAACGATGCGTGAGGGAGGGGAGCGGCAGCGAGGGGAGGGGGAGGAATGAAAGAAACGAGTAAATGCGAGAGTTTTACTCGAGCAACAGAGAGACATTACATGAATTATTTCGTAAATGACTTTCATCCCAGATGTATTACAGTGATGAAATAATTGAAATCTAATGAAGTGAACTTTAATTAAATTTAGCATCATAATTTGCCAAGTTTCTATATATGAAAGAAGATAAGTCCCAAATATATTAGAAAAAAAATTAAAAAGAAAATAAGTAGCTGTAAGTAAATATATATATACACTATAAAGCATATTCATATATAATATACATACAATATATAATATGATCAAAATATATAGTTTGTTAACATAAAACATAGAAAATTCTAAATATTTTCATAAAATATTGTAAAAATATCTGCGCAGTATTAATTGAAATTCCGAAATTTTTAGAGCTGCCACGCCCCAATTGGCGGGCAATGTTCTATATCCCATCAATACAGTGCGAAAACTTTTCGATGTTAGCTGTAAAATTGTAAATTGAATAGAATTTTCAGTCAGATTTCTCTGAATTCATCAAGGCCTCTATATTTTTACCAATAAACAAAAAAAAAAAAAAAAAAAAAAAAAAAATGATAAGCCTGTTTATTGAATATATGAAAATAAAAAATAAAAAAAATTTTATTCTACACAGAATATTTTGTTTGCCGCCTTGCCACGCTACTCAGCATTTGTGTCTGAAATCGTGGCGAAGTTGAGGGTTTGTTAGGGTTCATACAAGTATTTATATTTTAGTTTTTGATTTCTCACAATAATTACACATGATTATCATTATGAATATAAATTTAAATATATGGATTGATCTCGTTGGAGTTCAAAGCATCCGGTTATATATAGTTATAGTTTAAAGATTTGCTTATTGTTTTGTACAAGACAGATTGCAAATAAACAAAAAAAAAACAAGTAAGAAGACTCTAGTCGAGACTGCTCGACTAGGAGATACCCTGAACCCTCCAAGCTGATATTCTAATCATTCTGCACTTCTTTTATGCACACATACATACACATGTATACATACGCACGCATAAGCCCGCGCTCTGCTAACTGCGCAGTACGCAGCGACTGCGCTTGGGCTGCGCTGCAGTGTGGGCAATATTAAGAGAATTTATTTGTTGAATAATTTCTTTTGTAGACGTACGATCTTAATGAAACTTTTAGAACGTAATCATAAAGTGTAAATGTGTGTACATTCCAAAGCACAAGTCTCTAGTACTTGATACACGTTTTTTACGAATTTAGGGCGAAGGGGGCGTGGTATCCAAAATCTGTAAATGGCAAAGTGTGTGTATCTATCTAATGCATATACACAGTAAATCTGAAGTATCTAAAAGTGTTCAAATTAGGCTGAAAAAACAATACAAATTTATCGATTATCCTCGATAAAAAAGATATCGAATGAGTTATCGAAAAAATATGATAAACTTGTACTGCGTATGGTATACACGAGTCTATATACAAAATTTCAGCTCTCTAGCTCTTATAACTTCTGAGATCCTTTTGCTCATACGGACGGACAGACGGACGGACGGACGGACGGACGGACGGACGGACAGACGGACAGGGCTAAATCGACTCAGCTCATCGCCCCGATCAAGAATATATATACTTTATGGGGTCTGCCACGCCTCCTTCTGCCTGTTACATACTTTTTCACAAAACCATTATACCCTGATTTCCCATTTTCAATGGGTTCAGGGTATAAAAATTAAAAAAATTATGAATATAGAAGTTCCAAAAATATTAGTTCTATGTTAAATTTGCATTAACATCTTTTATATTTCTGTTAAATATTGTTCTATATCTTCTACAGTTTTCTTACATTCTGATAGATATTTTTTTTTCCATTAAATTAAATTCATCTTACTATTATTGTACAGACATTTCGATTTTATTTGCAAATATTTTAAAGTTGACACTAGACACATTTGACGTAAATATTTCTATTTTAATTATGTATCGCAAATTATGCTGATTTTCTCTCTCGCTCTGCCCTCATTTGTCATTCAAGTATTATATAACATACAAAATATACAAGAATTTTATAAATTTATTCCGAATAAAAAGTATATTATTCAAAATAATATTATTTTCATATTGACAATAAGATCTGTAAACTAATTAATAATTGGTCTCTCTTGGATCAAATTTCCTTCAGCTATATATTTATATACTATGGCATAATTAGATTCGAAGCTTCACTTTTAATTATATGTTAATCAAAAAGCACACGTCATCAGCGAAAAATTGTGTGTTAGCAAAAGCTAACAAATAAATAAATACATATGTATGTATTCTATATAATACAGACACATACATATATTATTTCTATATGTATTTGCTTTGTGCTTGTATTGGATGCGTACATGGCTATCAACATAATTTGCATATGAATAAAAAAACAATAAGCAGACTTGCAAACCAACTGAGCTGAACCAGCCCAAAACTCATTCAACGAACCAGAACCAGAACCAGAACCAGAACAAGAGCCTGAGTCCGAGTCGGAGTCGGAGTCAGAGGCCGAGCCAGAGCGGGGATGAGAGCGGGAACGAGAACAAGTGCAACAGGCAGCCGGCTCGATAAACGGGCCAAGAAAACAGCAGCAACAACAAAACATTTGGCAACAGCTGCTGCCTAATAGCCAAGACAACAAGCCACACCAAAGCCAAGTAAGAGTGTTTTAGATAGGCGCGCATAACTTGCAAATACCCTACAAATGGAGAAGTCAATATTTAAATGATTTTATTTTAAATAGAATTTACATTTTAAATTCCGACAAAAATAATAATACATTTTTAAATTTGTTTACTGAATTTTAGAATATTCCAAAATAGAACTTTTAATATACTAAATTCTATATCATAATAGAACATAATAATTTTCAATTCATATACGAATAATAAAAATAATAAATTTTTTAAAATTTGATTTTTGAATTTTAGGAAATTCCTTTTTATAACTTTCACAATTTACATTTTTTTTAAATCTAATTTTTTTATTGAGTATTCTGTATTATGTACATATATATACCTAATACAGAAAAGTGCACTTAACTTTTAATGTTTAGGGTAGTAGAAAAAATATTTGATAAACGAAACTGAATTTTAAAGTGCGTACCTATTATTTTCATCATAGGTGTATATGAAATTCTATTTGATAGAATCGATAGAAATTAATCATATGATCAAATCACAAGTTCAAGTGAGATTCCAAGCCAGACCTTATACAACTTACGGTCTAAATAACATCCCGTACTCCCTGACTATTACATGCGTGTGCAACAAACCATTATGCCTTGACTTGGCCATATCAAATGGATTGAGGGTATTAGCAAACAAGACAAAAATAAAAGCAACGAAAAAGTAAACTCGTTGCACTCGACCAAGTGCCACAGTGTCGAGCTCCAGCTCCAGCTCCCGTCCCAACTGCTGTCTGCAGTGTGCGTTGATTCAGCTGCTACTTCTTCTTTGAACCGGGGAACTCTTGCCAGTCCCCGCACTCTTCTTCATCTTCTTCTTGTTCTTGTTCTTCTTGTGTGTTGCGCAACAAGTTAGCTTGGTTCGCTTTTTAAGGCCAAGACCAAAAAGTCAAGCAACTTGCGAGCAACGGTTTCCAGCCACAGCATGTTATATGTTGTTGTTGTTGTTGTTATTTTGTTGCTTCTGCTGCTTCAGCTGCTGTTTATTCACTTGACTTCTAATGCACTCAAAGGAAATGGGGCTACCAGTGGCAACCGGCATTGGCAACAGGTAACAGCAACAGCAGCCAGCCGACTCTGTTATAACGATAACAGCAGCAGCATAATAGAAAACAAATTAAGGATGCTTGACTAGAAAATACCCTCTAATTGCTGACAGACTTGGCTCTTAATGCTAAAAAGAAGTTAAGAGAACAAAGCTTAATAAAAATGTCTTCCAAGAAGTTACCCTAGGTATATATGTATGTATATATTCAGTTTATATAATACTCGTATATTCATATTTATTTTAAAACAACTTTGAATATTTTCCCTTACATATAAAATACTCAATTTGATCTATAAAATATATTTATTTGTTATCCCATGATAATGTATCATCATTCACAAATTGATACTCCACGTAGAATACCCCACCCATCGTCATTACAGGGTATGTCAACAACAACAGCAGCGGAAGCAATAAGATTCTGTCTTTTATATGGAGCAGCAGACGAGACGAGTCAAAAGTGCACTGGGATTACGTACATGCATATATATGTATGTATGTATGTATGTATGTTGTATGACATAAAGCCATCGAGTGTTGTGGAAGGGGGGGGCAGGGACAGAGTAACTTTTAGACAGACGCTTGAGTAATGCCAATGGGCTCGTTATGCCCATAACGGATGTGCGTATGCGCTCTCTTTCACACCCGCTGTGCACTCAAGCCGAAGCTAAGCCGCTTTGACGTGCGCAAAAAGGTTTCGGGCGCATTTTGCTTGTAAGTATGTAAGTAGGTGAGCTGCAGACGACAGTCGGGGGAGGGGAGATTGAGAAGTTGAGGAAATTACCGCTATAAAGTGCTTAGCACATTTAAGGGATTGCATCAGACAGTTGTCCATTAATTGACATGACACAAGAGTTCTTTAATTAAAGAACAGCAACTAGGTCACATTTCTACAATACATCGCTGCGGATGGAGTCACAGTTGGTTTGATAGATGAACAGATATAAATTTAATTGATTCTATTTTCATTTGAGACAGTTAATTGCACAAGTGTATCATTTAAATGTAATATTGCAATTATAACAAATCATAAAATAATCCTTTAGCATTCATTTGTGATATAATTGAGAGCAGTTAATTAATATTAATTAATAATTAACATTGTATTATTAAACTTGTTGATATTTAAATGCTCCTTTAAATTTAACATTTTTTTTAAATCTTAATTTACTTAGCTAATTTTAATATAAATATATTAATGTATACCTGTATACTTTTTTTTTCAATCACCTAAAACATATTTTTTACGCAGTCCTTTATTGAAGCAGCGCTTAAATTCCTTGCTTGCTTTCTACTTGCTCTCTCTCTCTCCCTCTCTCACTCGCTTGATTTCTATGCGCTCTTTGTCCACCTATACTTTTGAGAGCAGCACTTTCATGGGCTGCTAAAAGGGTCAAGCTCAGAGCAACTTAACGAGACGTGTTTTGGCTCTTCATTTCGTTGATTCTTCCTCGCCGCCCTCTACTCTATATTTAGCAGCAAATGAGCAAACCAAAGAGCAGCCTGTTAAAATCGTAGCATTAAAAGCAAGAGCGACAACAACAACAACAAGTATAACAGCAGCAACAGTTAAGTAGGCGCAGCACAAAGCAGAGAGCAAAGCAAAGTCAAGCAAAAGCTGCTTACTGTACATGGATTGCGTTTGTTTCTGTTTTGGTTTCGCATTGCATGTGTATGTGTGTTCGTAGTATGTGTGTGCCAAAGCTGTTGTTTTTCTAGTCGCTTGCTCAGCATGTCAACAAATTTGTTTGCTGATTAGAGAGAACAGATTGCGTAGGTAAGTCTATGTGTGAGTGTGTGTGATTGCATGTGTGTGCGTGTGTGTGTGTCTCAGCAAGAGGGTGTCCTACAATTACATTGCAAAAACACAAAGCGCAGCAGCCGTTTCATTTTTGTGTCCCACTGTACATAAGTTTGCACAACTGTAACTTATTTGTATTTTGATTTTGCTTTTGGAGCGGCGACACGACGCATTGCATAACCGCAACAAAAATACAATTACAACAATAGCAACAACAACAATAATACTACATACATACGTCCAAAAATACACCCACAAAAACAGCGGCAAACTCAACCGGTTTTCCATCTCCATCTATGTATATCTCCGTCTCTGTCTTTGTCTCCTTCTTTGCCGTTGTTATTGTTGCTTTTTGTCTCGTTTTCGGCAAACAAAAGCAATCAAATATATAACTGAAACGAAGCAAAACTTCAATTGTATTGCAGCTGCAGACATTGCGGCCGCTGCCGCCAGGGGGCGCCACGCACGTTAACCCACTGCCCTCGGTTCGTTTGCTAACGACAGCGCACAATAATTATGCCAATTTTGAAGTGCTATTCGTGGGGTATATTGACTATGCCAGTCAGTTGGGTGAAGAGGTAAAACATCAATGAATAAATGCGTGAAGAGAGAAGAGGGTGTATATTTATATATCGTGGGTATTCAAATTATAAATAATTTGTTGTTTGTTTTCATCAAGTAATATGTTTATGTTTTGGTTGTTTGAATTTGCTCTCCTTTTTTAGTGGGTTTCTGTTTATGACAGGGTATGCGGCATTCGCCTTAACCGCTCTTGGCTCTCTTTCTCTCACTTTTCCGCTGTATTTTCTTGTCCCGTAATTTTACGGCACGTTACATTTAACTTTGCCTAAAAGCAAGAAACGGCAAAGGCAATAAAAAAATGCAAAAGAAAACAACAACAAAAACTCGTTTGCTGCTGCTGCAACTTTTTTTTTTTTTTGCGTCGCTGCCGCAGCCGCAGCGTGTGGCGAGTGCGTGCGTCCGCAATCAGCGGCCCCATCAGCCGGTCTCTCAAACGGCTAAGGAAAACCCTCAGTGGCGGCCGCCTTTGGGCCATGTTTTGCCTCTCAGTTGGCTGTGGTTTTTTATCTTTTAATTCGCTCTCAGTTTGTCCAGTGCAGAAGGCGGCAGATGAAAATTCTAGGTCTGTCTGCGACGCTGTGGCTGTTGCTGCTGCCACTTTTTGTGGCATCAACTTTTGCAACTTTCACAATTTGTGCTAAGTGCGTTCTCTGATTTATATGACACGAGAGAAGTGGCACGAAGGGAACTGGCACGATAGTGTCACTCGCAACAGTCTTGCAACAAAAAGTTGCAAATGCCACAGCCCTTTCCGCACCCAAGTGAAACTTGTCTACTTTAAAAATAATTGAAAAATACTTGAGATGAAGCAAGAAGTACATACACTGAAATTACCAGGATTAGCCAGAGTCCAGCTTTAGCCTCTACTAATTCCAATTTCCAATTAGTTTTTCCTTCTACTCGGTACAATGAAAATTTGTAAAAGCTACAAAAATACATGTCTGAGGTTTTTATTGAATTATTGTAGCTTAACAGCTGTAGAATGAAGCTGAAGATTTGCTTTTTAGTCCGATTTAATCTTCTTTGCAATTGGGATTGTCTAAAATCCTTTAACGGCTTTCAATAATATCCAAAGAGCTGATTGCTACCCAGATATCAGTTGCGTAGTACTTATAATTCAGTTCGAGTTGACATCATAAATCTCTCTATGATAAATCATAATTCTAAAGATTAATTATTATTAGTATACTTAATAAAAACCCAAAAGTTTCCACCAAGTTCAACCACTCAGTGATTCAGTCGGAATCGGAATAGTAATAATTCAGTTCTTCATTTGTAGCATTTCTGCATTGCTTAACTTTAATAGGGAATATAAGTGCTAAGATGAAAACTCAGAACTTCCAGAGATTTCTGTTGGACATCGTAAAATGTGCAGAGCTCTGCTTGGAAAGCAGCCAAGCATAAAACTTACTTTTTGTTGTCAGTGGCAAAAATATTTCAAGAATTTTCAAATGGGAAAAACTTTCACTATTCATAGGAAATGTATCTGCCCAGTCACTGCGAGCAATCAACTGCTCCTAATTGCCTCATTAACGCACACAATGGAACGAAGGCAAACGGAAAATGAATTCATCTTGGCCAGGTAATTAGAACAGAAAGACAGAAGAACAGAGAGACAGAACGAGAGAGAACGAGACAAAGAGGAGCAAAAAATCGCATCTCATGCTAGCAGAGCGAAAACTTAAGCAATTATATTACAGTTCTTTATAGAGAGAGAGAGAGCTGCTCATAATTTATACCAAGAACTATATCAAATATTTCACACACGTAACGCGCATCAGGTATACCGTATACGTCATCCAAATGAAAACAAAATAAAACAGTTAATTACGTTGACAATGAAAACGAAAAGAAAAAGCCAAATAAAACAGAAATAAGATTTGCTGTTGGCTTGGCTTTTTGTTGGCTCTGTCACAATTGGGTGCAAACTTTCCACGCAACGTGGCTGCATTATCAAAGTCATGTCTTGTGGTCTTTCCGCTTATTAAACACTCAACAATGCACAAGTTTACAAATTGTTAGACAAGAAATAAGTTAAAGCCAGCCAGACTAGGGGATACCCTGTCGATAGTATTTGGATATTTGTGATACTCTAAATGGTAGTGACTCAGACTGGTAGAGCTGACCTATATCTGCAGCCCACATCATCTCAATCAATCAATCAATAGTGAATGACTTAAGCTCTAGCTGCATATAAGATGAGATACAATGGAACTGTATAAAGAATTTGTAAAAATCAAGCTAAATATACTTTTTAATTTAATATAGCTTCCAAAAAATCTTATTTGAATATCAATTCTGATATAATTCTATCATATCGATTGTATTTATCAATCGATTCTGTTATCATTCTGGTATATCGATTATATGTATCAATCGATTCTGTTATATTTCTAGTATATCGATTGTATCTACCTATCAATTCTGTTATAATTCTAGTATATCGATTGTATGCATCAATCGATTCAGTTATGATTTTAGTATATCTATTGTATGTGTGAATCGATTTTGTTATAATTCTACTATATCGATTATATGTATCGATTCTGTTATCATTCTAGTATATCAATTATATATATATCAATAAATTTTGTTATCGTACTAGTATATCGATTATATGCCTTATCCCGCAGTTTTCGATCAAATATGATTAAATGCAAGTATTTGATTTAGAATCCAAATTTAATTTAGTTTTTTGTGCCCAGCCAACAAATTTTAAGTCTTGCTGCATCTTTTCACTCTGTATACCCTTTTAGATGACCCACTTCCTACAGGGTATGCTAAACAAACACACTTACCTGGGCGACAATTGCTTTCAACACTTTCTTGAGCACGCAACATGAACAACAACAACAACAACAACAATTTTTGCGACTCATTAAAATGAGCCATAAAAATAAAAAGTTGTCTCTGCAATAGCTGTAATATTAATATAAATAATAGTTTTAACAATTGCACACACACACACACACACACACACACACCTACTGCACACCTGTTTTGGTGGGTGGCCCTTTGTCAACTGCGGTTTATTTGTACAAAAACTTTGTTTATGGTCGTTGCAATTGGCCAATGGGCTTACCACAAATGGGCAACATGAATAACGGCTTACACAAATATATATCATGTATATATATATATATATATATATATATATATATATATATATATATATATATATATATATATATATATATATATATATATGTTTATTTATAAATATATTTATGTCTTGTTGTGCCATCCGTCGTCTGCAATTAGCAAACATAATTGATAATAACAATTTGGCATTGGGGTTTTGCATTGTCGAAACTTTTTGCAATGCATTTTACGTAAGCGTTAAACTTAGCGGTTTCCCCCAATATCCCTCCTCCCATCCACACAATTTCCGCAATGATTGGCGTAGGCGCCTTTGGCTCGCCTTACAGACGCATCGTTTCGTCATCCTCATCATGATTATTACATCGGCTCAACTATTTACAACTGAAACCGCATTTTCATTGCCTTCTGACTTTATTATATTTTAAGGCTTAGCCTGATCCAAGAGCTTAGCTAAGTCAGCGGCCAATCAAGAGCACAAGTGCATAGTTAAAGTACACAATAAACAGCTCGTGGGAAAGAATTATCATATAGAACCCACAAGCATTCGTGGAATTAATTACGAGAGGTAGTTAACCCGACTAAGCTATACAATGAGCAAATAGCTCGGATACTAGATACTAGATACTAGATACTAGATACTAGATACTAGATACTAGATACTAGATACTAGATACTAGATACTAGATACTAGATACTAGATACTAGATACTAGATACTAGATACTAGACACTAGATACTAGACACTAGATACTAGACACTAGATACTAGATACTAGATACTAGATACTAGATACTAGATACTAGACACTAGATACTAGATACTAGACACTAGATACTAGACACTAGATACTAGATACTAGATACTAGATACTAGATACTAGATACTAGATACTAGATACTAGATACTAGATACTAGATACTAGATACTAGATACTAGATACTAGATACTAGATACTAGATACGAGATACTAGATACGAGATACTAGATACTAGATACTAGATACGAGATACTAGATACGAGATACTAGATACTAGATACTAGATGGATAGATAGATAGATAGATAGATAGATAGATAGATAGATAGATATATAGATAGATAGATAGATAGATAGATAGATATATTTAATATACTGATATATTTATAAATATTGATATTTTGATATATCTGCTGATTAATTGAAACAAATAGTTTTAAAGATATTAAAAATAATATTCATATAAATTCAATCTTAATTTACTGTAATACTTAATTTAGAGATTGCAGCAGCCAAGTTTTGCGCCTCTAGCTAGCTGGATGACAACTTATTAGAGCGTAAACGTGGCCATAAATTCTAATTCTAATTCTAATTACATATCAACGCAGTTAGTCGAGTGGAGGAGCGCGCAAAGTTTTTGTAAGTGGACAGCGGGTAAGAAGTAAAATTAATTATGAAAATATTTTTTCTGGAAGCTGAAAAATTGCTCGAAATCATATTTCATGGGGCGACCCACTCAAGAGAGATGAACGCAAGAAGAAGAAAAAGGTAGTCCGACCTATGATGCGGGTTCGCGCGTCAAGTCTTACTGTGCTCCGTCGGGCAGCTAATTAAATAAATCTCAGCCTGGGCTCTCGTCACGAGCTGCATTACGCAAGTTGAAAAAGAAAAAGAAAAACTTCTTGTTCGGCCAGTTTTTACCTTTTACGGGGCGGCGATTTACATAATTTTTTATATTATTTCATATGATGATTATTATTATTATTTTCATGATTATTATGATTATTGTTTGCGCCTTGTTTGGCTCGCGGCGATGAGCGCACGTCACATTTTGACGTCGTTTCAAACCACGTTTGCCAGAGGCGTAATCCAAGAAGTCTTTGACTGCAACATACTCTCTAAATTAAGATGTATTTAGATTGAAGATTGAAGATGTTTACAGTAAAGTTGGAAATAATATTTTGCAGTAATCTGAAATAGAGCTAAATATCTTTAATACTCAAGAGGTGATTGGAACGAACAAAAATAATATACCATAAAATATAGTAAATTAAAATATATATCCAATATTGACATATTCTTTAAAAGAGGTTTAATGGGATCAAGGCGCGATAAATGTGCTATGCATAGTAAACCAAATCAAAATTATTAATAATAGTTCTAAAATTAACTCCACATCACATCATCTACAAAGGAAATTATATAGTTTATGCAATTCTTCGAATTGACCTTGGAATTCCTCTTCAGAATATATAAAACAAAAATAAACATAAACTTCAATAGAAAAATAAATAAAAATAGGAAATTCTCATTATGTAAAATTTATTAAAATTAAAATCAAATTTAATTTCCTGCAATGCCTGTTACATAAAATATCAAAACTTCAATATGCCCGCTCCACACATTACTCAATGGGCATTAAAACCGGCTGCCACCATTACGTCTATGGCATTAGCTGTTACTCTTGGCTCTTGGCTCTTGGCCGTGCGCCAGAAACGTAGCCAAAAAAAAAAAAAAAAAATAAAAAAACAAGTAAGAAGGCTCTAGTCGAGACTGCTCGACTAGGGGATACCCTGAACCCTCCAAGCTGATATTCTAATCATTCTGCACTTCTTTTATGCACACATACATTCACATGCATACACAAGCACGCATAAGCTCGCGCTCTGCTAACTGCGCAGTAAGCAGCGACTGCGCTTGGGCTGTGCTGCTGTGTATGCAATATTATGAGATTTCATTTGTTGAATAATTTCGTTTGTAGACATAGGATCTTAATGAAACTTTCAGAACGTAATCATTATGTGTAAATGTGTGTACATTCCAAAGCACAAGTCTCTAGTATTTGAAATACGTTTTTAACGGATTGGGGGCGAAGGGGGCGTGGTATCCAAAATCTGTAAATGACAAAATGTGTGTATCTTGCAAATGTATATACACAGTAAATCTGAATTCTCTATGTATAAAAGTGTTCAAATTAGGCTGAAAAAACAATACAAATTTATCGAATATCCTCGATAAAAAACATATCGGAAGAGTTATCGAAAAAATTTGATAAATTTGTACTGCGTATGGTACACACGAGTCTACATACAAAATTTCAGCTCTCTAGCTCTTATAACTTCTGAGATCTAGGCGTTCATACGGACGGACGGACGGACGGACAGACGGACAGGGCTAAATCAACTCAGCTCGTCACCCTGATCAAGAATATATATACTTTATGGGGTCTGCCACGCCTCCTTCTGCCTGTTACATACTTTTCACAAAACCATTATACCCTGATTTCCCATTTTCAATGGGTTCAGGGTATAAAAATATAGATATATATATAAAACCAAAAGAAACTGGCTCGTTCGCCGCTTTGTTATCTGTGCTTCTTCTCGTTCTTCTCGCGAATTCTAATTTAATAACGAGCAAATCTACAAGTTACTTAATTTGTTGTTGTTTGGTTTCAATGTCCACTTAAAAACAATGTTCAATAAGCCGGCTCTCTTTTGTGTATCTAATTTATTTTTAGCATATTTTTTCAAATTATTGCAAAAATTATCATTTGAATGTATTATAAAATTGAATGAATTTTGAGTGGGCGTGTGGAGGCAATTTTCAATAGGTTTCGATTCATCAAAGCTGTTTACATGCTAACAAATTCACGCTTTATTCAGCTCAATGTAGCTCAAATTAGAACATTGCTTATTTCTGTTAAGGAGAAGAGAATGACTTTATTAGGAATCGAATTAGCGGTCAATAAATAGAAGCTAATAACATGAATATATTTTATATATATTTATATTTTTATTATATATAATATATTATATTATTTTATATTATATTATATTTTATTATATTATTGATTTTATTAATTAAGATAATATAATATATTATATAATTTCATATATTGTATTTTATACATTTTATATTTTATTTTCATACATTTTATTTAGCCGTTAAAATCCTTAAGCTGCTAGGTAAATAGACTTTCGAAGTTAATTTTGTTTGTAGAAATATTGTTGAAAATCAGTAAAAATTCAGTTAAATAATAAAAATATTTAAATATATAATATAGAAATACAAAATTAAAATATATAAATAGAAATAAATATATAAGTAGACAAAAATCTTTGAAGTTTCTACAAAAATGGATTTAAATATATATGTATTGAAAATTAAACTAAAATATCAATTTACCCACACTTTAATAATATTATCTTACATACAGTAAAAATAGGTTTTAATTTAAGTTATAGTTTTAAATTAAGTTAGATAAATTTTATGGTGCTTTTTTGTAAATGTTTTCCCCGCACTTATTTTAAACTCTAACGAATCAATTTCCCTTTTATAAAAATATAATATTTAAGTAGAAAATTACAATGTGTCCTGTACTCTTAAATTCAAAAATTATTAAAATTGATTAAAAATATTGTCTCCTATATAAAATAGAAAAATAAACTAAAATATTATTTAATTTATACTTTCTTTTATAATTTATATACGTTCAAGTAATTGAAAGTGGGAAATCATGGTAATATTCTTTTTTAAAAATATTTTAAAATGAACTATATATTATAAATAAATATATTAATAACCATAATTTGTATTATTATTTTTTAAAACCAATTTAAACTTAATTTAAATTTTGTTTCTTTGTCGATTTAAATTTCAATGAATTTCATTTGATTTTTTGTTTAATGCATATATTTTCTGGCAGCATTCAAGAGACTTTTTAAAATGGGCGTTGCGAAGCATTACTTACTGTTATTTATTCATATTATTTTGGCAACATTGTTAAGCTGCTGCACAATTGCTTTTGCTACTCCTGCTGCTCCTGCTCCTACTCCTGCTCCTGCTGCTGCTGTGCACGTGCCAATGGAAATAATTTAAATTTATTATGCTGGCCAAATAACGCGGAGCCGTGCATTATGTATACGCAGCGAGGAACCTTCAAGAGATGGCAACTGCCGCCTGCCAGCCGAGCTGCACAACGGCTCATATTTTGTGTGCTAATTTGGAGTTGAATGGCGCTTTAATGCAGCAGCATCGCGCTGCAATGCCTTGAGTAGCCATGACATGCCCCAAAGCGACGCGCCCCTCCACCTGTCCAGGAGCAGCATCACGTTACGTGACATGACAGTAATTAACATAATAATCCATTTTGCAGCTGTGGGGCAACCGCTGAAAAGAGCAACGCCTGTTGCCCGTTTTGATGGAATGGAACCCTCTATGTGGACCTGCTGAGCTGCAACTGGGTTAACTAGCTGGGCGTCTGCAGGTTAAGCCGCTACATCACGACCGTGGCCACGATTCTGGGCGATTCTGGGCTCGGGCACGTTCAATTTAATCGCATATTAGATGATGCTGCAGCACCAATCCAATAAATAGGAAACCAGCCACGCTCTGCTCACCACTCCACTCCCTATCCTCCTCAGTCCTCCCGTCACTCGCAGCTGACAGAATTTTCTAACCCACTTGACTCTCAGCTCAAGAGCAGAGCGTGCAACCCAACCCAACCCAGCCCAGCTCTGATCTTCTACTCATTTCTATATTTAAGTGCGATTGCCAGCAAAGTCTCTTCATAACATACATGAATTGACACGAACTATAAATTGTTTCCTTGTTTCGGCATTAGTATATCTAAAACACCAATCCAGTTTGTATTTCTGTCTCTGTGTTTCGTACCTCAGAGTGCCTCAACTATGAAGGCTAACAAACAGCAATCATCGCATTTCATTTAAGATAATACATGAATTCTACTAATTTTGTACCTGACTAAAGCTGACTAAAGATTAAAGTGTTTTAATACCAGAAAAACTAAAGAAACACTATTTGCTTATACTTTTCACTATTTTACGAATTTAATTGTGAAACTAGAATATATTTAGCAAAAACCTTTCTTAAATCTAATCCAAAAAAAAAAAAAATAAATAAAATAAATAAATAAATAAATAAATAAATAAATAAAAATAAAAAAATAAATAAAAATAAAAAATAAATAAATTAAATACAACAAAAAAATAATAATAAAATAAATAATTAAATAAATCAAATTAGCTGTAAAATATTGTATATCATCAAAATAAATTTATAATAATTAGTTATTAAATAATTATTTTATTGTTAAAAAAGCTGACATTTTATATAAAAAGAGAAAAACAAATATTTGCTTTATTAATTTCTTAATTAAATAATATTTGGGACTTTATAGTCTGAAATTTGGAGCTGCACAAAAGCAAAAACAAAATATGATTATTATTATTATTAAAAAATGAAAAAATTAATTTTTTTTTATTAAATTAGTTTTATTTTTTAGTTTTTATTCAGTATTTCTTCCGACACTGACTAAAAACCGAAACGAAAATTCCTACATAATATTATAAAATAGGTCCAGCTCTGAAACATTTTGCGGCTGCAAAAAAAATAATTCTTAAAAATAATTTAATCAATAATTTAATTGCCAGGCACAATTTTTCGCACATAATTTTCGCGCAGCGTCAACAACTTGATTATGCCAATGAAAAAGTCGTAATAAAATCATAAAAAATTATAAAAGGAAAACAGAGAGAAAAAAAAATAAAATTTATGTATAACAAAAAAGCAGAAGTAAAAGCAAAGCATTTTAAAGGCCAATTTGCATGAGCCAAAGACAAAGAGACGCAGAAAAATTAAAAACAAAAAATGAGTTTTAACCGGGGGCCATAAAAAGAGCCCCAACTCTTTTGTGGAGCCCGGGTGGCCTCTGATGGCTTCCTGTCTTTGTTTTTGGCTTTGGCTTTGGCTTTGGCTTTGACTTTGCTCGTAAACAGTTTTGCAGCCAAGCTGGCGACACGAACGAGAGCCAGATAGTCGCGACAGTTGACTGAAGACAGAGACGAACACGGAGACTGAGACGGAGACGTAGACGTATACGGAGACTGAGACTGAGATGAAACCTCTGCTGATTTGGACTGTGGGAAATGCGTCTGCGTGTACGTTTGCGGCTGATGTGGGTGCGTGTTGGCGTGGGAAACAGCTCAGCTCGATAGATATCGGCATAATATACAATATATATAGAAATATGTATATACACTTTGGTATTTAATTAATTTTTGCCATGCCATTTGCCGAGCCGAGCCGAGCTCAAATTGGCCAAATTTATAACAAGGCACGACCAAGGGCAGCCAAACAGTTGGCCAAGAGGACACAAAACACGCCAACAAAACGCAATGGCGTTAATTGCTGGAACCAACTTCCCTCATTCCCTCATCCCCCAACCCCCTATGCCTAATTCCAGTTGCAGAACAAAAAAGAAAAACCAACCCATGGAAAATAAAAGAAAGCACTCGACGCAGTCAGCGCGTAATTAACAAAAATATTTCCCAGGTGAATTGAAAAATGTTTACAAATTGTTTTTGTTTGTTTTGCCAAAGTAGAGTACAAAATATGCTTATATGAAATATATTTTTTTAATTAATATTTTTTACTTGAATTTTTATAGATATGATATAGATTTAATCATGATTAAGATCTAGAAATTATGCAAATATGATGGAAATATTTATTTTTTATTTTTTAATAATTAAATAATTTTCTTCATTAAAATTCTAGAATTTATATTGCCGTAAGTAGCTAAAGCTAGCTTAACTAATTTCATTATTAAGTAAAATTATATTATTATATTTTATTGCACGCTAATTATTCTTTGATATCATTATAAATTAGCATAGGATATGATATTGTTGGCCCGTTCTTCTGCTTATATGTATGTATGTATATATTTTACCCCCAAGTGCTGCTGGCCAAAGACAAAAGTCCTTTGTAAAGTTAATTGTTTTGTGCTGTCGCCGCTTTTATGACCCAAAAAAAGAAAAGAAATAAAAAGAATGAAAAACAATTGAAAAAGAAGGCTACGGCCAGAAGGCAGCAGGAGCAGGAGGAGGCTGTCGGCTGGCAACCAAAGCAAGGCTTAAAGCAGCCAACTGTGCGGCTGACAGAAGAGAAAATACATTTAGCCAAGAGCTATCCATGACCAAGGGCTGCCGCAGCCGCAGCTGTCGATCTGCATAATGAAATTGCCGCACATCAAGTACAGTTACTTTGGCCACGAAAATTGCCAGCCAGACAGACAGCCAATTGGGAGCTGGGAGCTGGAAGCTCCAGAGTGGGGCGAGAAAGAGTTGCAGCAGCAGCAGCAGCAGCAGCTGTTGTTGCTGCAGCAGGGCAATAGGCCGTCAGAAAAGTAGAACCTGAGAAACGAATAGCAGAGGTCTATTGTTATGATACCCTGTAATCATTCATGTGTAGTGTGCATATCGGGTAGATGAGCTATCTAGTCGGTGAAAAGAAATATGTTTATAATAAGTTTAATTATTATTAATATTGTTCATAACAATATAAATCCCGTAATCATCGGGTATATATGCTTATAGATTCTCTAGTGGCGGACAAGGAACATTTTTTTTTCTGTTTATTACAATATTATATATGAAGTTTAATTATTATGGGGGAAAGGGAATCATTTTTTCTGCTAAAAATTTTATATTAATAAAGTTTAATTATTAATCTTATTATTGTTATGATATCCTGTAATTATATGCGGCTTACATATCGGATATATGCTAATAGAGGCTCTAGTGGAAGAAACGGAAATATTATTTCTGCTAAAATTTGTATAATAAAAAACTTTAATTGCTATTGTTATTATTTTATTATTTAAAATTATAATTGAATGGAAATTACTTAGTACTTTACAGAATATACTCTGTAAAATGGATTATAATTATAATACAATACTATTTGTACATTTATTAATGAAAAAGATCTTTGAAAATGAAGTCTTTTGCCTTTATAGGGTATGTTGTCGGATATATAATTGTAATTAAATAATGAATTCAGCTTTGTGGCATATGCGAGCATCTCATCTGTATTGCATAACTCCAATGATATGGAAATCTTTCAATGCACATCGCATAGGTGTTTACAGGGTATCTGAAGTTGCGACTAAAGCAGCTGTACGTTGCCATTGTTATGCTGCACTCAGTGACGAGACAAACTTCGCTGATTGACTTGCTGACTTACTCAGAGAATGAAATGCTAGCTGCCCCACAGACTCAGAGACTCAGAGACTCTGTGACTCTTCGACTCTCTGACTTTCTGACTGACTGAGTCTATGACTAGCTGATTGGCATGCGCATCGTTTGAGAGGGGGGAGCTCGACATCGAGAGGAGGCATAATTGATTCGAATGTGCCTTACTTTCAGCTCGTGTATGCAAATCTCTGGGCCCGTGGCTGTCTCTACGCCAATTTGCTGGCAATTTTCGCACATTTGGCCAACTGCTGCTTTCACATTTGCAGCCACCCCTGCCCCTGTCTCCATCTGGTCAATTACGTCAGTTTAGCAACGAAAGAAAAGCACACACTCCTAATTATCTGGGCGCATGCTGAACTCTTTGCTCGGTCTCAAAATGCTTAACCACTCTAATTAATTTTAATTAAAACTCTCTACGCTCGCACGTAAAACACAGATGAATGCATAGCATATGAGAGCTCCTCTGCTCAGTTCTCTGGCATAATCATTTATTATCATCAGAAAAGGTTATTCGCACCGAAAAGAATCGGCCATTGTGTAACCCTAACTAAGAGCAACTTAACTATTAGAGAATACTAATTGCCTGTGTGGTCTACAACATTTACACTACGGTTGATTTTTTAATACCATAAAAAAATATTTCTTTGTTTTTATCATTTCAAAATATCTATAGAGATATGAAGACATTAATGTATAGATATTTATGCGTAGATCTCGTTTTATATTTATTTGAATAAGTAATTATATCTACATATTTATGAATTTATAACTCTTATTACTTGAAATTATTTTAACTTTAATATATATTATAGCAATAAATAGTATTTATTTATTTAATACTGCAAATTATCAAGGAGAATCCAGTTTTACCGAGAATAGATGTTAGCAAATAATTATAAGAAATACTAAGCATATCTAAAGTCTTCAGCTCTAATACTTTTCAAATTAGTTTTAAAAACGAATGAACAGAATTTATTGATTATTATCGATAATAAGGAGACTGTGTTGAGTTATCGAAAAAATATTTTTTACCTCATATTGCTTATGATATACAGGAGTATACTTATAAATTTCAAGTCTCTAGCTTTTAAGGTTTACGAGATCTCGGCGTTCAGACGAACGAATGGACGGACGAACAGCCGGATGTGCCTAGATAAACTCTGGTGATCATACTTTTTGGGTTCTGCCACGTCTCTATATGTATTTTCATAAAGTCATCATAGTCTGACTTTCCATTTTCAACTCAGCTCAGCTTATAAAAGGGTTAAATTGTTTTTGTACACTGAAATAGTATTATTTAGTCGATAGCGCCTTGCTATGCATTATAGATGTATTTACTCAATGGACCTTCCGGCCAACGCAATCCGCCATTATTTATTTATATCTAAAGTCCAAGCTTGACAAACTGCCAAATGAACTTTGCGTTTTATAAAAAAAAATATATAACAATTCAGCTTTTTTACTGTGTGGCCAAAAACCCTTTTTGGCGTGTGTGTGTGTGTGTATTAAAATGTAATACAAGTGTAAAACACCTTTTTCTTTATTGCAGTTTTATGGCTGCCTAGATTTATATTTAGTGCGCCCTGTGGCTTTTGTTTCATGGCTCAACAACAACAAAAGAAGTCAGCCACAGCCCGAGCGAATTCACAGTAATATACCTCGTTCTCGTTCTCGTTGTTGTTGTTGTCGTTATTGTGGTTCTTTGCCATTTCACGTCTGCAATTAATCAAAATACTGTTTGCACCTTCGCTGAACTGCAAAATAAAGCACCGCACGACTCTGACCACGTATGGCATTACGCACTTCCGTTTCCGCCGCTGTCTGGCTGTTGACCACACCAGCCCCAGCCCCCCTCCCCCTCTGGCAGCCACCTTTTTGGCATGTCCAACTCGTCGTCTGCTCGTCTGGCTTTTGTAATTCTGTTTACTCACCCAGCCGCACACACACACACACACACACACTAATACACACAAATGAAAAGATCCGAAATCAAAAACTTTTTATTGCGTTTTGCTTTTGGCTTCGAGTTCAGTTGCCCCCTTAACCCCTCCTCGCATACGCTTCATGCCAGACTTTTTATTTTGATTCTGTTTTATATATATAATAATTTTGCACGCGCAAATTTGTGTGATTTATGAGCCGCAAAACCAACAGCAGCAGCAACAGCAGCAACAACAGCCACAACAACAGCAACAACAACAAGCAGCATAGCGA
The DNA here is from genome assembly GCA_035045965.1 of Drosophila aldrichi. Taxonomy (NCBI): domain Eukaryota; kingdom Metazoa; phylum Arthropoda; class Insecta; order Diptera; family Drosophilidae; genus Drosophila; species Drosophila aldrichi. Next base: position 4,463,896 of record JAWNOM010000534.1, read on the forward strand.
CAAAATTCACATTTCACCGCAGAATGTCACACATACACACACACATGTGTATGTGTGTGTTTGCCAACTTGAGAGCTTCCATCGAGTAGCTGCTTAAGCAAACTTTCATGAAGACGCGTGTTTGACTTGGAGCTAAGTTTGCTTTGCCTGCACTAATACGCCTAAAATGATTAGCTTCTAGATTACCAGGCAAACATCTTTGTCTTAAACGAGGTTTTCAACTGTTGAGCCTAATATATCATAATATTTCCGAAGAACTTGCATAATTTCATAGAAGTTGTGGTCAGCGAGGGAAAAGTTCTCTATTAAAACTTGTTCATTATTGCACATCAAATTCATGAAATCTGTGTAGATGAGGATAAGTAGCTCTATATATCATCTATATTTAAGTAATTTCCATATGATCTATATATTCTACAATTAATCTATGATTAACTATGATTAGCATATGGCCTATACATTAAATAAATACAAGTTGTGGAATCTAAGCTCTTTATAGCTCTTGACTCATCTACCGAATTTATAGAGAATGGTTCATATTCCGTGGAAGAGCTCGTGCTTCAGCAGGACAATGATCCAAAGCACAAACCGAAAGTCGTTCAAAAATGTATCGGCAATAATAAATTTTTGATGATGGTGTGGAGTGAAAAGTAAGAAAAGGTTTTCCAAGTATGATAAGCCACCGATAGGGATTGATGAACTTTGGTGTCGCATTTAGGCGGAGTGAAGGAACATTTCGCATGCCCATGTTGAAAATTTGGTGGAGAGCATGCCGAAGCGCATTGTGATTAAAGCCAAATGTCTTTGAAGAAAATATTATATAATGTAAAGATTTTTAAAAAGTTTCGAACGAGCAAAAGTGGATGCAAAGTTCATTGAAAGACTTGAGGCAAAATGTGAAAAATATTTTTTTGAGTTAGCTATTTAAATGGATCTAATTCTAATTTCCAATAGAAGACTTCTTAATTATTATTATTATTATTATTAAATATTAATTATAATTATTATTTTTAAAATCTTTACAGCTACTTTGATGTTAACTTGGCCAACATATAACCTTAAGTTTTAGCCACTTAATAAATAACAAATATGGTTAATTATTTATTTATTATAGAAAAGAGGTAATTTAAACTCAAAACTGGCTCAAATGTTAAGCACTGATAACTGAGATACTGGGTTTGATATTAAATGTATTGGCGTTGTTTATAAACTTTGTAAAAATCCTTTTGTTATAAGTTTGAATTTGAATTCTTTTTTTATCACTTTTCTTAGCAGGTAATAAGTATTCATTTATATACATATATTTATAATATCCACATTCTCTATATACTCTGCTCTAATTAGCTATATATTTCTGATATATTTTAATCAAACGGAAGCTGGTGGTATTTATGGATACTATATATAAAGTATGAGTATGATTGCAGTCAAGATATATACATATGTACTATATAATTTATATATATTCACCCATATATTTTATAAAAGTAAATAAATCTTTAAAGCATATTCGTCTGCCCAGCTCCACCCAGATTGCTGGCCAAAAGTTAAAATCCATGCCTTAGGTGTCAAAAAGCTCGCTCTAAACCCTTGTCAATATCAATAAGTGTCGACTGGGCTGCCCTAATGGAGGGTCGTTTCCCAGAGGAGGCGGTGCTCGGAGTCCTCGGACATCCACACCGCATCCACAGAGACCACGAACATCGATGACCGCTGTCTGGGCTGCCAATTGCTGGTCACTTAATTAATAAACCGATTCTCGGGTAATTGCTGTCGGCTTTTACATATATACATCGATATATATATCGATATATATATTTGATTTTTTAATTTTTCAGCTCTTGCATAATTTATGAGACGCTGTCAACTGCAATTTCGCATCGATGTCACAATACCTTATGCCACGCCCACACACGTGTCACGCATTTGGCTTGCAACATATTGATTTGCCAGAGATATATTCATGTATGTGTGTATGTATGCCTATATAGATTCATGTTCATGTTGGGATATGTCATAAAGTGTCTGCTGAGAGCTTGTTTAGTTATTGTTTCTCTCTCTCACACACTTCCTCTTCCTTCATATACGTAAATAACTGTAATTATTGCGTGTGACATTGTAGCAGTGTGCCACGCCCACTTGGATGTCATTATGCTAATGTCGAATCTGACAGCTCAGCCAGCCGATTAGCTTGTGGTGTTGAGAGCTGTCAACAGCCAAATAAAATGCTCAAAAGGGAGCAACAATACGGTGCTTATATGTATGTTTGTATGTTTGTTATAAATGCGAGTTTGTGAGTTTGTTTGTTAGCGAGTGACATGCAATTATTTATACATTATTTTGGTAGCGTAAATATTGACAAGCGCCAGCCCAACGGCAAGCAGTCAAAAGCCTAAGCAAACAAAGCAATTCTCTGGGCGCACATTGCGTATACGCAACACACAATGAATACAATTGAAGGAGCTCGACTCGAGAGCTGCTAAACGCTAGTCGCCTCTCGCATTCTTATTTGATCAACAGCTTGCCATGCGGTAGCTGCTTGTAAGTAAATTTTAGAAAATTTTCAAATTGCAATTTAATAAATATTCCCTTCAAGTCGTCGACTGTTATTCAAATCTTAACTAAAAGTGGCTCATCAATCTGCGAGTCGTTTAAATGAGGACAGACATGAAATTTGGGTGCACTTCATATTGCTGAATCATTCAGGTTGTTTTGCAACTCATTCGACTAAGCGTTATAATTTATCTAAGGCAACGCAATCGAAATGTTCAGGGTAGATAAAGTCGTTCACCCCTCTCAGCTCAATCACCTGACAGCAGCAGTCAATCAAGCGTTCAATCAGCCGCCCTTTCAATAGGCAGTCTCAGCAAATCGATAGGTTTTGATAAGCCGCAGACAGGAATTCCAACACAGAGAAATTTTAACTCTACAGGAATTCAGTTCAGGGCTGGAATAGTGGGTGGATTAATATGACTAGCGTATATTAAGTCATAATTTGTCTCAGTGTATGAGATGACACTGAAAATGCTTGAAAACTAAATTTAGGGATCAGCTAGAATAGTCTCTTAACTACAGGGTATATTCTAGTCGTATACCCACTGTTTACATTTGTCTCTTTATGTCTATAAATAACCTATACCTAGTGAACAAAGTTGGTATTGGTTATGTTGTGCTTATGCTTAAGTATGTCAAAGATATATAAAGGATTCTCCAAGACTTGGCATTAATCAATCTAGAGTCAGGGTTTCTAGGGTTTACAGGATTTTCAATCAGTCGTACTCTCTTTGCACACACTCTATACTCATATATTAGGATTTATTTTACATTATATTATAGTTAGGATGATGAAGATGTATAATATAATATAAATATAACATTATAATATATACTTATATAAACTAAATTAAGCTTAATATGTTTTTATATCCGCTTATAGGATATCTTCTAATTCGACTCTAGCTCTATTGCTTTCCTCCGATTGCTTACAAAATATTTGTGTTAGGCTGTCCGAAACACCTTCGTCGACTTGTTGCTGATGACACATACATACATATGCAGACAACACAATATAAGCACACACCCGCACTCACACTCACATTCACACCCACACCCACTCACACTCACTCAGCCTATTCAACACACTCTGCGCTGTGTTGCATACATTTGAGATCCGCTGCGAAATGTTCGCATTTGGGTGGCAAAGCCCGGCTGAAAATTTATGGCTTAGTCCCCTTTCTTTGGCATTCCATGCAGGAGCACATATATTCGTTTAGGTTCTACGTTTGGCAGATTTGAAAACCATTTAAATGGCGCCATAAAATCACTTAAGTGTGTTTTGCTGTACACGTTTTCTGTTTTCTGTGCTCTGTACCTCCTCCTCTTTTTTTTTGTGAATTTTTACCGTAGCATATTTACGAGCCTTCACGCAACATAGGACACGCGCAATTCGCTTGCAGCAAGGTCAGAAGGAATTCGCTATGCCACGCAGGAAAAAAAAGGAGGAGAGAACATGAGCTCAGCCAGGCTGTAACCAAAAACCAAGTCAAGCCTTGGCAAGCCCGCATTCGAGAACATATTGCACATTTGCATGTGTGGTAGAGCCTTCATCCATGCGCGTAGGCGTCATGTTGGATAAGTCCTAGGAGAATACGCTCACCATTTCCAGCTGCCGCATCTACCCCGCAGTCCGATAAAAAATGAATCCCAACCATATTAAATTTGTTATAAATTAAGATTGATACAATGAGCCCCAGGGAAAAACCATAGCTGAATGGCGTTCGTTATGCGTAGAGCTAGCTAGAAGGGGCAGGGGAACGAGCGTGTGTGCTCTAGATACACTTACCTCTCAATATGGCATTCGGGTAATGAACAGCTGTAAAAACAAACGAAAAATGTGAGTCATTAACAATTTGCAGTAAAACTGATTGTTTGTGTTATCAAAGGATCGAGGTGAGCTATATTTAACCATTATGATGTATTAAAGTTTATGAATAATATCTATGATTCATATTTGTAATAAATTTTTAATATTTATTATTAAGATTTTATCGCCTGAGCTGTGCTTTTTGTATCATTCAGCTCATCAATCAGGAGATCAATCAAGCCCTTAAGGGATTTTACTTTCAGTATCAATCATTCCCTCAATCAAATTTGCTGACCTTGAAAATGTAGCTTTTAGTTTCAGGCTATGCTTCATCTATAGGTTTATCAATCAGAAAATCATTCGATTGAGTATAGCTGTAGTCAAAAGTTTGCTGTAGATATAACTTTTTAGTGTCTTCAATCAGCAATGCTTATCAATCAATCAGTGCAGCTATACTAATGCTTACTTTAGTCTATAGTTTGCTGTAGATATAACATTTTAGTGTCTTCAATAAGCCAATCAATCATTCAATATTTATCAATCAATCAGTGCAGCTATACTAATGCTTACTATAGAGTTCATAGAATCATTATATCAAGTATCAATAGAAGGTAAATGATGTATACAACTAGCAATCGATCAATCAATCAGTAAATATGCGTAATAGTTTATATATCACTCAATAAATCAGTTTTTCAGTTAATCGTCAATAGATTGGATTAGATGTAATTCATAAACCAATTATCAAGGGATGTCAAACAGCTCAAATAAGTTGCCTTAGTTTCTAAATAACGGTCAATCAGCCAGTCAGTCAGTCAATCAATCTCTCTAACTGCTATAGCTATGAGTTTTTTCCCTAATTTCTCAAAATGCAATTATCAATCGAAAAATTTCCCACTAATCGAGTACTCAACTTTATATTTATCCTCATGTCAAAGTCAATGTAAATGCCAATGCCATTGCCAATCCGAATGTTTGCTTCACACATTTCCTTTTTTATGTCGCTCCTTACTGCACATTTATTTGCTTGGCTGTGCGCATTAATCGTCTTCGTTTGACCGTGTATTGCTCCACAAAAAAAAAAACTAACTGTTGCCTTTGTCTTGTTTGTTTGTTGTTGTTGTTGTTGCTGTTGTTGCTTTAGCTGTTGCTATTGTCGACAATGAAGCGACTGCCATAAAAAGGCAACTCGCACAGCTGCCAACCTCGGAAATTAAAACCGAAAAACGAACAAAACACAAAATTAAATTTCGTTCATCAATTGCTGCAACGAACTTGAGACTTGCAATTGGAGCTGTGTGGCAACAACAGCAGCAACAACAAAAACAACAACTACAGCCCGTGTGTTTAATCAAGTGTGAAATCTTTAATCAAGTCAATCGTCCCGTCCCGTGCCGCCCCCTCCAGAAAGGCAACAGCCCAGCTGCCAGTTAGCCAATGCAGCCAGCTCACAGCTGTCTGAAAGACCTTTCAGTCATTTTTTTGCGCTTTCCCCCTTCTCCCTACTCCCTTCTACCTTTACCTTTACCTGGCCTGACCTTTTTCCCCCAGTTCCCATCGCCCATGGCTGTTGCTCTGGGCCCTCCCACGCTTCACAGCTCTCTCTCTCCCTCTCTCCCCCTCTCTCTTGTAGCCCTCTCTTGCAGCCTGTCAATTAAAAAGCCGTCGTCTCGACTGGCCCGGGCCCTGAGCCAGAGCCTGCCTGACACGATTTGTTGCCAGTTGCATTGAAAAGAAAACGGTAAAAAAAAGAGTTAAATGAACGAGGAAAATACTTTTCCCGAGTGCGAATTAACTGAATTAGCTGTAAATGCTATTGCAATTACGGTAAAAGTGCTGTCAAAGCGACCAGAATCGGATTTATACATTGAATAGAAACCCAACTATCGACTGCAAATCAAATGGCAAACAAACCCAGGACAAACCCCACGGGCAACCAAAACCAAAAAAGGCCATGGGAAATCAGTGGCATGGCAAAACTTTTTTTTTTATAGATATTCATTTCAAATGCTTTTCCTTGCAGCTACCGAATGAATATCGAAATCAGAACTAACAGGGAAAGAGTTTCTATGAAAACCGAAATTGAATTATCTAATGATTGATCTGTAGCAACCAATAATGATTGATTTATGATATTTTGTTGCTCTATAAATAGTTAGAAAGGGACTAGGTCAGTTTAGTTCTAGGTGCAGAGCTTCGTAACTAATTCTCAGCCCTGCATTAGGCACATTAGAGCTGCTTAAATCGATAATAGTACTATCAATAGTATCGATGAGAACTCATGAACCCTTTCAGCGATAGACAAATCTATGCTTTTCGATATCGATATTGCCTCACTTACTCAATTGCTAAAAGAGTTATCCTGATTCGACTGATTCGCTAGTAAACTGGAAGGTTACTTTCAAATCTTTGTTCAGGCAAATTCTTATAATTGAAATCTCCTACAAATTAAGATGGAATTTTATTGTTTTGCTTTAGGTTCGGAAAGAATGTTTCACATGGCAGATGCGTTTATGGGAGAGTTTAAAAATTCCGTAAAAGTAACCAAAATGATCTCATGTAAACTCTGATATTAATTTAAAAAAGCAGGAGTGATAAACTTTTTAAGCCTAATTAATTTTAAAAAGATAACAATCTTTTGCGGGCGCAATTATTTTAAAAAAATGAAGTCATTTAATTTTAAGTGAGAAATGCAGTATTTTAGTCACAAGCTTGACTTAAAAATATGTATATAATATATTTTTAAAATAAAATTTTGTCTTTAATTATTTATTTAATACAAAGGACTATCAAGAAAAGGATGGCTATTGCTTGCAAGCATTAGAACTGTTATGAAATACACTAATTATGTCGAAGCATTTACGAAACTTAAGATATGTATCTCTCATAATATGTAAACATTTCTTATATAAGTATATATTCCTATTGATATGTAAATATATTTCAATTTTACAATCTAATATCTTCGAAATGTTATCCATTCATACAGAGAAACGTGTCAATTGAATAATGAAGAATATTATTATACTCTACTCATATCGTGGTCAACTAAAACTAAAGCTACGCAAAGGCTATAAGCCGAGATGTTTAAAATGGAAGAAGGTTCATTCATATAAATTCCTTAATCTGCGTCATTAATAAACAACTTTTTATTCAATTCCCACACTTATTTGAGACTCATGTGATAACTTTTTGCGGGTCTAATACTCGACTCTTGAATATACATGCATATATGCATATAAACATACACACACAGTGAGCTCCCGCTTTGTACAACAATGGAAAGTAAATAAGTATTACGACTGAACAATGGACGTACGCAAAAAAAAAAAAGCCCCAGCTGAGCAGCTGTCTGGATGACTTTAAATAAATTATGAACAAACATAACAATTTAAATAAATTCAGCCGCTGGCTGCTCATCTAGCTGTTTTCAAGCCAGAAAAAGACTGCTCTCGCACAGGGCCGAGCAGAGCCATGCAAAGACAATTAAAAGAGTCGCAAGCGGAGTCAACAAAATAAAATAAGAGCCCGAAGCTCGGGGGCTAGGTAAAAACGTAAAATACAAGAATCGTGATCTGGGCTTTATAACTGGGTCAAATCTGTGTTTGATGCCGGCGCATGGAATAGAGTGAGCCGAGCACAAAATTTAACCAAAAGATTTTATTGTAATAGATATTAGCAGCAGCGCGCGAGAGATAGAGAGAGAGAGACAGGGAGAGGGAGAGAAATGCAAATGGAAAATGGAAATGCAAATGTAACGGGCAAAAAGTTTTGCGGTTAACTTTAGCGAATGTCTTTGCCATGAATGCCACGCCTCCCACCCACACAGTGTACAATGCATGGAAAAAATAAAAATAAAAGTACATTAAAAAAAAAAAATCCATATGCAGCTGAGAGCAAAGTTTTAATCATATGCCAGAGAAAACTTCATTAATTTGCCGCCAACTTTCAGCATTTGACTTCGTCTTTGGCCCCGGCTCTAAAATAAAACCCATTAAAAATGCCTGCAAAAGGCTAACAAAAAAGGGTCATAAATACCAAAGTGAGCCAACAAATATACCCTATATAAACTTAGGAAAATGTGCATTGACTAACAGAACTGACTGAGAATTCGAAAGTAAATAGTGAAAGGAAAACATGACTGGATAAGAAATTGAGAAATAAGAAAAAAAAAAAAAATTGAATAATAAGTAAACTTGCTAATATACCCTATAGAAAAAATCACACGCAGACTGAGATTGCCCAGACTAGAACTAAAAGAAAGCTTTAGTTAGTTGAAATTGAATTGAATTTAAATTAAATAAAAATTGTGGTTTCTCTCATTGATATCGATGCTCATTCAAGCTATGTTTTCGCTGTGAACTCTTCAAAGTATTGCCAGCTCATTTATCCGAAAGTAATCATCAATCAATCAGTCAGTCAGTCAGGGTAGCTCGAGAACCGCAACAATATTTTATGCAAATGCCCCCCTCAAGTCCGGCGGAGAGAAAAACTCGCCGATGCTGCCTGCCCTCAGCGCTAATACAGTCATGTGAATTGAGCGGGTCGTACCGCACTGAGCATTAGCATTTGCTCCTGCCATCGAATCACTCTGCATATGCATTTATTCACCATGTATGTGCAGGTATATGTATGTGTGTATGTATGTATTTATGTATATAAGTATTGGCCACCGACAATAAACTGTTATGTGGCGAGGGCTGCTGTACTGCAATTGCAATCTGCAAGTGCCCTGAATATGCTAACTGCCATGTGTTGGTTCCTTAAGCGTGTCTCCCTCTCTCTCTCACTCTCTCTCTCTCTCTCTCTCTCTCTCTCTCTCTCTCTATGTGTGGCTATGAAGCGATGATTCTGCGGTTAGATGTTGCTTGCAATCTGAAATTGATTTTTCATATTTAATGTGGAAATGCAACTAGCGCGAGCTCTGCAAGGGAAGCGCACATAAATTGAAAAGTAACACGTTACGTGAGCGAGGTGTGGACAAAGAGTTTGAGCAATGGGAGAAATAGAGGCACATAGAGAGAATGAGAGAGAGGACGAGAAATAGAGTGGGAGTAGGGAGAGAGACAAACAGAGTAAGAAAAAGAGAGAGAAAGATATAGATAGAGTAAGATGGGGAGAATGAAAGAGCGGATAGGTAAAGAAGAAAAGTCTGAAAGATATATACATGCATACGTATATTGGAATATCTCTATTATTTCAGTTTGTTTTACCAAAAGTTAAATTACTTTCTCGCCTATACAGTCTGCATACGCTGACGAACTGTTCATTGCTCCATAATTTATTAATTAATTTAAATGATAGAAACGTAAAATATGCCAGTAAATTTACTTTATATGGTTGTAATATAATTTACTAATTTATCAATTGTAAATCATGTAGTAAATTTAATTACAGACTTAATTTAACCTACTATTGAGCTAAAAGTATTCATTAAGTAAAATATATTAGCAATTTTACAACGATATATTTATTCTTTAAGATTTTTTTTTTTTTTTTTTTTTTTTTTTGCAATAGTTTTTATATTCTATAAACATGCTTAATGCTATCTTAGTGCCAACTTAGTCTTGCTCTACAAAGGATTTTTTGCATTCAAATTTTGTAATTTTTTTCAAACATAAAAATTCAACATATTTAAAAAAAAAAAAAAAATAAAGTTAATAAAATCTAAGCTCGAATTATTCAATTTTAGGACTTACTCCAATGTGTATTAAATTTATATAAATAAATTTAAATAAGAATAATAATAAAAAATTAATAATAGTAATTTATTCAAAGATATACTTAAACAGAACTTAAATGAATTTTAAAATGTTTTTTTTTTTATTATTATTATTTGTTATTTATTTTTGTTAATAAGACTTTTACAGCTTGAGGGTTTATTTTCGACAAGAAACTATTAAATCTATTTAATGACTCTGACTGAAAATTATTGTAAACTGTATTTTATTTCCAAGTTGCATCTTTACATTTGCATTTTCATTAAGTTTTATTTATTTAATTTTTATTTATTAATTTTTTTTGTCAAATATTTTTAAAGTGCTACAGATGTCGCAATAACTGTGCCAATTGATATTGTATGATATTCATATTGAAAATATCACCATGTACACAAATATCTGCATTTGTATGCACTAATATCTACATCTATGTAACTCGTAATATCGGTATCTGTTTATCTTTTCCTTTGCCCTGTAAGCTGTATCGATGTCTGCATATCCATTGCTGCCTGGTTATGATAGCATTGATATGTGAGACGTAGCGAAGCGTTAAGAGCAATCATAACAGCTTCGCGCAATGCCAACAACCTCAAAGTACAATGACACACAGAGTAAGGCATACGAGTAGACAGACAGACAGGCAGACAGCTTCTACTACTGTGCAGAGCCATGCATAGATACAAAAGCAGAAAGTATCTGACAGATGCAGTCTCAGAAAAAAAAGACAACTCTAGAAGAATAAAATACGAAAGAAATATTGTCGAGCTATTTAAGTTATGCCTCTGACTTCTGTCTGATTCTTATGCAGAGTATGCAAATGTCGAATTAAAATCTGAAATTCAGTCACACTAGAATGCACTAGTTTTTTCTTCAAGTGTACGCTTCGATAGTTGGCATTGCTGGATTGTTGCCTTTGCTTATGCAAATCGTTTACAAATATTCGAATAACTCGACTCGTTTTATGCATTTATGCGACGCATTGCAAACCGGCAAAGCGAAGCAACTGTTAACCAAACTCATCTGCCGAAAGCGAAAATGGATGGAGACGTCGCCACATGATGGTAAGGGGGTCGGTCCGCCATGTCGCATGGAAAGTTAGTCGAACAGTCAATCAAACATGGCCAACATCAGCAACAAACATTGACATCAACATCAGCTTCAGCTCTGCTTCAGCTGTCATCATCAGCATTCGCACTACCCGGGGAGCTGTTGCTGTTCTGTTTGTGGCGCTTGTTCCGGGCATATCAGTTCAGCGGTCAACCGGATCGCCAGCTAAACCAAATTCGGAGCGGAAACCTCGAAATCGATGCAATTGTTTCATTGAGGCACTGCAGGCGGCACTATATATACAATACATATATGTATGTATGTATAAAAGTGGAAAAAAGTTCACAACGAGGGTCGCTCAACATTTTTATTAGAGCCCAACATCATTAGATTTATTTAGTGGTAAAGTAATAAGGTAATTGTAATTTAATTAAATTAAATTTAGTAATTAAATATTAACTAATTCGACTTTTACTTATAATAAATTCTAAAAATTATCAAGTAGTTCTAACAACACTGAAATTCCGTCCTCACTGCTCTCCATTCATGTATAGTTTCTAATCGACTTCTTACTTTTTTTTTTTTTTTGCCTATTCCTCGTAATTCTCAATCAGTTCTATCATCACATCTTTTCACTTCTCTCAATTCATTTATAGTTTCTTTATATTTTTTTTATATATTTTAAATATAATTGACAAATTTCCCATTTATCTCAATTCATTCATTTCTTTCATTGAACTTTATATAATTAACAAATTTTTTCCCATTTTATTTCTTCCTATAACTTCTTCAATAAATTCTTATCTAATGATTTTTCACATCACTTCTTTTCACTTGTCTCAATTCATTTATAATTAGTCACCTATAAAAGCTTTCCTAGTATATAATTTGTTCATTTTGTCTCATTGTCTCTCTTTCTTCAATATAATTCTCAATCAGTTCACTTATTTGATTTTTCCCTCTATTAAAATTCCTAATACAATATTACGACTTTTGCATCGTTTCTTGCAGCTTCTGTAATTTAAAAATTAAACTTTTTTCCTTACAACTCCTTTGCAATTCTCAATCAGTTTTACCATAACTCCTCTTCACTTCTCTCAATTCATTCCCAGTTCTTTGTCAGATCTCACAGCTGTTCGATAGAATACTTTGCTAATTAAACTTAATTATGACATCTCTTTTATGATTCGCAATCAGCTCTAACATTACAATTAATTTCTTTTCACTTCTAACGATTCATTTACAGTTCTTAATCTGATCCGACAGCTTTTCAATGGTAACTCCCACGTCCCATTGTCGTCTTCCATTCTCTTGTTTACTTATCATTAAATCAATTGTAATTGCCTCTCAGCCGGTAAGACAACTCTCGCATTGCCGCCGGGCCTCTGCACACTAACTGTTTTTCGTTGCGATAAGCGAGGATATAAGAGTGGTTGCGGGTGCGGGGGGTTGGAGGACACAGCTTGCTTTTAGCTCAATAGCTGGCTCATATCACAGTAGCTCATATCGCAGTGCGCGATGCTCGTAAAAAGCTCATTAAACAAAACGTTGCCGTTGACTGACTGAAAGTCTAACTGAACTGTCTGATGGCCTAACTGACAGCCAGAGGAGAGGAGAGAAGGGGGAGCATCACGTCGCGTTGCTCGCTGCTGCAACAGGATCGACACACATCATTATGCAAAAATATCAACGCAAATCTGGCGAATGTAACACTGCTGCCTTTGTTGATTCACAAATGCTGAAACAACAGAAAATGCGCTGTCAAAATAATTACAAAGCTGACATGGCGGCGACATGTAATTAACATGAAATGCGTACCTTACAGATACAGCTACACACACACACACACAGGCAGAGAGAGAGAGAGAGAGAGAGACAGAGAGAGCTACACAATACAGTTACTGTTAGAGCGGCGAACGCTGCTTAGCCCCAGCTCTTAATGAGCATTACGCGCGACACATGTGAAATGTATCCATAAGATACAAGATACAAGGCAGAAGCGTACACAGGTGGCTGCCGGCCCGCCTGAGTGCCTGAGTGCCTGGCTAATGGTCTGGGCTCAGTGCGCCCCTCCCCTCCACATGGACATGACATGAGTTTTATGACGCTAAAGATAACGACCACAACGGCAGAGGCAGCGGCAGCGGCAAATTTGATTAACCCAAATAAAAGCTGGACAGGTTTTTATGCCACACACCAGCAGAGGATGGCACCTGCCACCGGCCACGTTACATTCATCAATTTATGATTGTCTGTCCCTCAGTTTTTTTGCTGTGGCTGTTGTTTCTGGTTTTTTTTTCTCGTCTGGACCGCCCCGTTCCGCCCGCATTTAGATAAACGCCCCCGCCGTCAAACGATCAAGTTATTTCATTTTCGAGCTTTTCAGTTGAGCCATGAAAAACCACGTTAAAGTTTTATAATGTTTACCGTGGGCATTAGCATTTACAGCTCTTCAGGTAGGCCATAGTCAAGGCCAGGTAACTATAAAAGAAACTACCTATTCGACCTGACTGACTTATTGATTGATTGATTATGGACCTACATACGTGCGGATAAGAGCGGAATATATAGAACATTAAGTAATATAGGAAATCTTAAACTTTGCCATCAGATGGATTGATTGATTGATGAGCAGATTGACTGATTGGCTGATTAAATATCAAAATAAGATCAAGCTACATAGATATAACATTAAGTATTTAGCCAATAAAATAGTCTTCCCTTCACAAATAGCTTCAGTCAGATTGATTGAGTAACTGATTGACTGATTGCAGATCATCGTATAGATAAGAGCGAGCTAGATAGAGGCGTAAGTACAAAGCCAATCTAAATAGTTTTGTCTTCATAAACCGTTTCAATCATATTGATTCAATAACTGAGGAACTAATTGACTGCTTGAAAATGGACGTACGGAAAGTTATTTAGATGGATAGTTACTAATGTTAGTTCATATATGTTCGCACAACTGAGATCTTTAAATCTGATTGACACAGTGATTGACCAACAGATTCTTAGATTAACTGATTGAGGAGTAGCATTCATATAAAAATGAGCTAGATAAAATTGTAAATATTTAGTGCTTAACAAGGTTTTTGAATTTGCATGCCAGACTGATTGACAGTCAGAGTAAGTGATTGACTGTTTGGAAATTAAAGTACAGATGAAAGCGAGCTAAATATGATAGTAAATATTCGTCAATCTGTATACATGGAATAGACTGAAAAGAAATACAATAGTTTCATTTAACTGGCGGATTAATTGATAAAGAATTGAGAATCAATGTGTATTTTGATTGAACAGCAAAGAAATTGACTGCTCAATGCAAAAGACATTGACAAAAGAGAGTTCCCATTTAACCATTGGTCACTCAACGCGCAGTTATCATTAGAAATAGTATATAGTAAATAATATATTAAGCCTCAACAATATATTAAACTTGCCCGCAGTAAGTCCGGTAAATTATAATAGATTTTATAAACCATAACAAAGCTATTTATTTTATGACGTAGCCTAATAAGATAGACGCGAGTGTAAATGTGTGTGTGAGGCCTTGAACTTGATAGTTCTCTAAGATAATTGTTGTTGCCTTTTAGCTGTAATTAATAAATGAAAATTTGGATTATTTTAATGAGCACGGCTAATGCAATCTTTGACATTTAATTGCCCGAGGCACGTGACCTCGCTCAAAATAATAGATCTAATGTCAGCTCTCAAATTACCTTAGCATACAAAAAGAGAAGGCAGCATATAAGAATGGAGATATAAATATACATATGAACATTTACATATATATATATACATATATACATTTATACTTGTATATATGTAGCTCAACTTGCATAGCAGCCCTCGTACTTTTTTGAGTACTTTCATGACTCGGCTCAAACTTTGTCTAGTTGATGCTGGCTGCGCATCCTTGAAAAAGTTCGATGAGAAGAGCTGGACGAACTTTGCTCTATGCTTCACGTTTGTGGTTTAACATTAGGCCCAAACTTAATCAGGCGTGGATTAGTTACAAGTGCTCAACAGCAAACTCGAGTTCGCAATGAACTCCTGCATAAGTTGCAAAAAGCACTTAGTTAGCTGCATAAAATATACATATTTCTAGGGGCAAACGGCAGCCATGGAAGTATGTTGTAATTCGTTTAATCTAGTCAATTACTTGAGCATATTGTAAATACCCAGTAATTCGATGGGGAATTACCAGCATGTGTATGCATTATGGGGCGCAATTTATATCTATTAAAAATGAAACATGTAAAAGCCAATTGAAACATATCTATTATTGATAAAAAGCACAAAAGACATGCAAATAATTAAAACCACCAGCAGCAGCAGCAGCGGCGGCAGCAGCAGCAGGGGTTGCCTGCTGCGTAGTGGCACAGCAGGTGTGGCGGAGGCAGCAGGGGGTGGATGCAACGGCAGCCAAGCGCAAACACAACATAATGAGAGCCAGTGCCATATAGAACACTGAACTGAACCCACTGCAACCGATGCACTGAGAGAAATGAATGGGCAAATAATAATTATATGACTATAACTACTCTAATAAATTATTCAAATATAAATTAATTACCAAATAATTAGCTAAAGTCTAAAATAACTAAAACTATTTGGATTTCAATAGGAAATTTGAAAACCTCTAAAAGATTAAAATGGACAATGAACGATGTTATAAAAGATGTGAGCGTAGAATGGTATGAGCTAGATAAAAATATAGCAGGGACCGCAAATAAGTGTTACGCATTTAAAAAAATTGAGGCTCAAAAGAATTCCCAAGAAGAGAGAGGAAAACACACATAAGCACTTTATTTGTGGCGAATTCAAAAAAAAAAAGAATAAACTTTTATTTGTAATTTTTTATTAAAAAATTATTTTTAATTATTAAAATTGATTTTTATGATAAAAATAATTATTACAGAATAATATTTATATAAAAATCAAATCATAACTCTTATTTTTGATTTTTATAATAAAAATGTTATAATAAGAGTTATGATTTAATTTTTATATAAAAATTGTTCTGTAATAATTATTTTTTATTTTTATCATAAAAATCAATTTTAATAATTAAAAATAATTTTTTTTTTTAATTTTTAAAAAAATAATTCTTATTTTTTCATTTTTTTTGCTATAAAAGTTATAATCGTTACGGTCCCTGAAATATAGATATGATATAAGACTATGAACTATGAATTATGTAGGAGAGCGAGGATTTCGTAAGGGAAGACTGCAATCTGAGCCCTATGGAATCTAAAGAGTATCAAGAGTATGAGAATATGAAGAGTATCAAAGGTGGATTCAGAGGAGATATAAATTCATGGGGCTTTCAACATTAAATACTTTATATTCGTACATCTCACTAGGCTTTATTTCGGAGTAATATTTAAAATTAAATTTGATTTATTTATTTATATTTATTTTTTCTGATATACATGTAATTTGATAAAAAACAAAATTCAATTAAAGTTTATTTTTAATTAAATATAAATACATTTTTTTTAAATTTAATTTATTATTGTCTCTAGTAATGAGCTGCATTTTCTTTCAGTGCACTTTTTTTTTTTTTTTTGTATTTATGCATGAGCATATACACACAAAACATAAAACGAGACAAATGCTGGAAAAGCAATTGTTAACAACATGTGTAGGCCATGTAGCCACGACAACCAACACGGCATAATGCGACACAAAGTTCCGCTAGAGTGCCCAGGCCCATGCCCATGCCCAGTCGCAGTCCCAGACCCATTGCCAGATACCAGATACCAGTTGCCAGTTGCCAGTTGGTAATTCAGACAGTCCCAGGGCTTAAACGAGACGTGTGAGCGGCAACGGGCACGACTGCACTTTTATCTGCCAAATGGGCATTGGGAGAAAGGTTCTTGGCCAACAACTACAAATACAACAACAACAATAACAACAACAATAACAACAACAATAACAACCGACAAAAATAGAGTCCAGCTATGTTTTGTATTTGAGTTTTGACTGTTGCTGTTGCTGTGGCTGTAGTTGCTGGGTAATTGTTTGGACGTTGCCAACAAGCATCAGCAGCAACAGCGGCAGCAATCGCATCTTTTGGCCAAATGAACTGCAAGTGCAGGCACTCAACTTTGTTAGCGCTGGCTCACGAGTTGCCAAAGCACTCTGCAGAGAATGATTGGCGCTTGACCGAGTCGATTGACTATGCTGAAACGATTGACAAGCTGCAGAAAATGCTAGAAAATTCCAGAGCAAATTACGATCTCTTAACTGACATTAACTAACAATAAATAAGTGAATTCTAAAGTATATTCAATCAGTCAATCAGCTACTTTAGTCGATCAATCAAGTTAGTCATTTAACAAAGGAAGAATAGACTACATGACTAATTAATTGAATGAGCAACTCATAGCTATGAGATTGTCTAGTAAATCAGTTAGCAATTAATCAATCAATCTAAGTCAATCAATATATCCTTTACTAAATAAGCAGTCAGTCAAGTTAAACACTTATTCCAATCAGGTCTAGCAATCGTTCAGCTAACCAGTCGATCAATCAGTAATCAATCATAGTCAATCATATAATAATAGTTCTCCTAGCAGACATTCCAATTATAGCTCCATTCATTACATTACTCTATAGAGTATCTGCCAGTCGCATATATATTTCGCTAATAGCTGTCAGGTGGCTTGGCTGAGTAACGAAATTGATAGATCGTTTGGTAGTCCCAACATCTTCAATGCCCGCCGAGAAGGCAGTCACAAATAGTCAGCCCGTTGAGGCACAGACAGGCGGCAATCAAAGCGTGACTTCTGCTTCGGCTATGAGAACTTTGTTTGACCTCACGGCCCTATGTCAATAAAGTGCTCTATGTGTGTCTATGTGTGTGTGTGTGTGCATAAATACTCTTTCACTGGCGTACATTCGATAAATTTTTAAGCAGCTCAGCGCAACGTGCGCAATGTTTGTTTGCTTTGACAACGTCGTTTAACCCAACACATTTCATTTACTTTTGCCAGCAAGTGCAATGGGCTGTTGCTGCCATTGCAATGGCAGGCTCAGCGGGAGCTGAGCCGAAGTGAAAGTACTTAAGAAGCTACCATAATGCTGCACTACTTAAATGCCACAGAAGCGGATTTGCTAATAGCACGACAAACGAACCATTAGCCAACACAGCCAATGCCTTGCTTGGGTTATAAGCAGTAAATGACAGTTCTCCGATATGAATTCTTAATTAACCTTAACTGTGGTGTACCAAAATTTAAATACTGATGTGAAATATAGTAGAATTCGTCGTCAAGATTCCTTGAACCTTTCGAGCAACTGATATTCTTATGATTCTTTCTTGTTTTCTGAGAGCACAAGAATCAATCAACATGCATGTTAACACACACACGCGCTCTGCTAATATAGGCTTTATGATGGGAACATTTTATACCTAGAACCCATTGGAAATGGGAAGTCAGGGTATAATAGTTTTGTTGAAATGTATGTAACAGGCAGAAGGAGGCGTGGCAGACCCCACAAAGAATATATATTCTTGATCAGGGCGACGAGCTGAGTCGATTTAGCCCTGTCCACCTGTCCGTCTGTCCGTATATATGAACGCCTCGATCTCAGAAGATATATAAGCTAGAGACTTGAAATTTTTTTTTAAATGCCCGTATATACACTGCGCGTCATCAGGTTAGCGCCCCCCTTCACACTCATCTTCTTTTGCTTTTTTCTCTTTTCCTATTGCACGCAACTTCGTAGTTTTTGTTTTGATTTTGTTGTCAACATATGAGATGTCTCTCATAATAAAATCAAGCGCGAGAGAAGAACCGTTATATTTTATTTTCTATTCTTCTTTATTTTCGCAAAGAATGCGTGCACTTATTTTGCGTCATCAGATTAGCGCCCCCAAATGCAATTTTAGTTATCTTGCTTATTTTGCCAAGTACAGTCACCAAATTTTTTGGGAAGCTCAAAGTATTCAATATCTTTAAATAAATGTACAGTATGGGTAAAAAAACAGTTTTATCTTTTGATGAAAAATCAAAGATTGAGGCATACTTTGATTCTGGATTATCCTTCCATAAAATTGCTGAAAAAACAGGAAGACACAGGAAAACAATTGGCAATTTTCTTAAAAATAAGGAAAACTATGGAAAAAACTATAAAGGCGGCAATAATCAAGTGATTTCACAAGCAGATAGAAGAGCAATAGTTCGGGAAGCTTCGAATTCCCATGACTCAACCACTAAGATTAGGGAAAAAACCGGTGTTAAGGCGAGCTTATCAACGGTACAAAGAGTAATTAAGAAAGCTAATAACATAAAAAGACTGAAATTAAAAAAAAAACCACCACTCAATATGCTGAGAAAAGAAATGCGCATTAGTTTTGCCAGAGCGCACATGACGTGGTCTACCCAATGGCAGTATGTTGTTTTTTCAGATGAAAAAAAATTTAATTTGGAAGGACCTGATGGCTATAATTATTATTTCCATGACCTACGCAAAGAAGAACATCACTTGGACCGGTTACACAGCCGGGTGGGGGGGGGTTATGGTCTGGGGAGCAATATCTTACTACGGCACATGCAAGCTTCAATTTTTGACATCGCGTATGAACGCACAGGACTATAACATCGTTTTAAAAACTGCTTTTCCACATTTCCAAAACATTTTTCAAAACATGCAGTGGACTTTCCAGCACGATAATGCCCCAATTCACACCGCCCGATCCGTGAAGTCCTGGATCCAGGGCCAAAAAGTTGATCTCATGGAGTGGCCACCATACTCACCCGACCTTAATATCATCGAAAACGTCTGGGGATGGTTGGTCAGGAAAGCATATGAGTCCGGAAGGCAATATAGTACAAGGACAGAGTTAATCAAAGGTATTGAACACGCTTGGTCAACCATATCCTTGAATTATATTGAACAACTTTATAATTCCATTCCTAATCGAATTTTTGAAGTAATTTTAAACAAGGGCGGCACTACGCACTACTAATATTACTTAAAAATAACAATAGCTTAAAATACCGGTGTTATTTTTGGTCATTAGCTTAAATAAATTGAATTTAATGCAGGGGGCGCTAATCTGATGACCAAATTTTTGTTACATATTTTTTGTACATTTTACAAAAAAAATTATTAAAAAATAATCCTTATTGTTACAGTAGCCATTCTTTTTGTATTTTAAAGAGAAATAAATGGAGTATAATATAAAAAAATTTCAAAGATGGAGCTCTGTTGGTTTAGATTTTATTTAGCTTTGAGGTTGAGTGTGAAGGGGGGCGCTAACCTGATGACGCGCAGTGTATAGCACGTATATCGAGTTTATCTCTAAAAATCGGTAACTTATCCATGAACTATCATTGTTAAACTTTTAGAATTTGATAATGACGGCCAAATAGTACATTAAGCACAAGATATCAATACTTATTATTATTATTATTACGGACAGGGCTACATCAACTCAGCAACTCGCCCCGAGGGTTCTACCATGTCGCCCTCTGACTGTCACATACACTTTAGCAAAAACATTATGCCCTGATTTCGAATTTTAAATGGGTTCACAAAAGGGCACTTTTTTGTCACCAATAAAGGCATCTTCAATAATTGCTTTATAAATAACTTAAAAGCTGAAATAGGAAATAATATTATTGTTGTTTTTTTTTTTTGCCAATTTGTCGTAGGGCAACCTTTAATAATAATTGTAAGCGAAAGCTTTTTCAATCCCTGCTCCTATTCGGCCACTTATAAACCTTTTATCAAATTCACAATATTTAGTTTTCAATAAAATAGATCATCCTTCTATTGCACGAACTCTTCACAGTCTCTAAGCCAACGCAAACAGTTCTGTCAGTTGCCAACTCGAGAGCTCGGGACTTATGAAAAATGCAAAAGCCTCGGATTAGCATAAGCGTGTCCAAAAGTTCTTTTGTTTGCCGAAGCAGAGCAAAACGAAAAACAAAGTAAGAGAACGAGAACGAAGTGGAAACCAAATTAAATTAATGAAGCATAACAAGGAATTGTACAAGCAGACAACTTTCGGCTACTTTGTTTGAGTTGCAGATACAGATACAACACAGATAAAGAGAGAGAGAGGAAGAGAGTGGGAGAGCCAGAGCAGGTTAGCAGCAGACAAACAGAGGGAGAGGTTGGGCAGGGCTGGGCGGTTGAATGGCCAGCCCTTTTATGTGGCTTGAAGCGGCACAACTGTTGCTTCGGCCATAACGAAAATTTATGGCTTATCAATTTGCCTGACACGTGCAAAAAGGCTCAGCCACAGGATGTCAGCAGCAGAGGGTCCTGAGGCCAGGCCAGGGCAGGCCACGGCTGGCAGGGGCAAAGAGTTTTTTCAGATAGGGCAGATGATGCCCTGAGGTCGCTACAAGCGAAGCGGATTCAATTAGCAGCTGCTCAAAATATTCTGTTCAAATGAAACGCACACACACAAAGGCTGCTGTCTAGTGCAAAAATTACGCATACGCAGCATATGCCGGAGGAGGCGAAAATTAATATTTTCCTTATGCTATCGATTGAATGGTTTTTGATCCTAGGGCTTTGAACCTTTTAGAAATGCCTAGCAATACAAAATTTTTTAATTAAATTTGTACTTGGAATTTTTGCTTTTTTTTTTTGCGCTGCGGCTGTCAGACACAGCCAAGCATATCCTGTAACCATAGAAAAATATGCCAAATGGGGAATATTTTTAAATTAGATATGGAGATACAAGTGAGTAGAAAAACGCATTTACAGCCAATAATACCCTGTATTTTTTAAATGAGTCATATCGGGTATATTCCAATTATAAATATATCATATTATATATCTGAGCATAATGTGAGATTTTCAATTTAGTAAAATGTTAATAATATATATAATATATAATAATAATATATATAATAGTACATATATATTCAATCCATCATCGTATATCAGTAAAACGCAAAAAAGAATACTCTGTAATTATGGATAAATAAGTTAAATGGGGTATATTTAAATTAGATCTGCCGACATTAATGTGAATTTGTAAAATATTAAATAATAAGGATTTAATCTGTTATACCATAACAGATGAATACAGTCAAGAATACCCTGTATTAAAAAAAAGTAGTATAAATAAATATATGTATATTATATTCTATTTAATGTGGTTTCTGATCTTAATGAGAAATTTTTTATTAAGTATATTAAATAAGAAGTTTCTGCGAATATTGAAATTTATTTTAGTTCTAATTCATTTATTCTATTTATAATCCTATATTGGTATTTATTTGTTTTTATTATTATTTTATTTCTTTTTTATTATTTTATTTTATTTCTTATTTATTTTGTTACTATTTTTATTTTTTATTTTATTAGGTATTTATTTATTAATTGTAACGAACATGATAAATATATAAACGCATATTTCGATTTATATAGGAATATGCAAACTTATACAGAGTATCTTCAGGTCGATCCATTTGATCCATTTGCTGCTCATTCTAATGTCCAGCGGTGCGAAGGGCGACAGTTGTTTTTATTCGACAGGTTGGCAGGCGGGGGGTAGGTCTGTTGGCTGTTTGTCTTGCTAATTAAAGTAACGTTAAAAGCAGAGCATTTTGCATTTGTGTCTGGCAGATACTTTCTGCAAATCAAAGTGCCCAGCAGGTGGGCAAGGTGTGTCAGCGGGTTGTAGCCATTCCACAATTCGCTGTGCTTTAATATTGTTAATTACTGTTTCGCCGCTGAATTTTCTATCTTAGTTAGCCCCGGGCCCTGGCTAATTGGAGCAATAAATTGATGCACGCAGCATCAACTTCATTCTACTTGCGACCTTTGCAGCCAATTAGTTGATTTCGTAACACACATGTTTATTACGGCCGAAAGACATGGGTCCATATTATTCGGAGGGAGGCAATAGAGTGATGGCTGATTTGTTTGCCCAACTAAATACATAATTCACGACGCACGAAGCTGGTAGCTCTTGGCTGCCCAGATATCAGTGTTAAGTTGATGAAGGCGATTATGTGGACACACTGGGGAAGACCGTGAGGCAGCGTAAGTAATTGCTGTAAGTAAGCTGCTGAGCGGGGTATGCGCGCACTCGATATGACTGGCTGGCGATCTATAATATTTATTAACTCATCGATTAATCAATCAATTATTAACTCCATCGAACACCTGCCTCTGCTTGCACACACAATCAACAGATAATTTTACCAGCTAATCCTCATTTATTTCCCCTTTACAGAGTTAATTTCCAGGGCAGAAGTTTGCCTGACATTGACTGCAGATTAAGTCAATTAGCTGAGTTCTCTCAAAAAACAAGTGAGCAGCAGCAAATTGAAAAATAAGCCAAGGGGAGGAGGCAACAGCTGTGCCTGCAGTGGCACTTATGTAATTGAAATTGTCATCAGCCATTAAAGTCATAAAATGTAAAACGAATGAAATGACGTTTAAAGCTGCCAGCAGCTGTCGCAGCAGCAACAGCTATAGCTGAGGCAACATATTGAAATTGAATGAGCCACCGCGAAATCGAAGACAACAATTGAGCAGACAGCAAGTTGAAATGATGCGGAAGCGAAAGCAAAACCAAATCGAACTCTCTTGTGTCGATGCACGTCACGCGGCGTATACGTAATATTTTGTGTGTTGACAATCCGTCTGACATTTGTTTCCTGGCCTGTGCCAACAGTGCTCTCAGCCCATTCCCAGCTCCAGATCTGACTCTACAGGGTGCTTTAGGTCGTCCTTTTACTTTTCTGTTTACAGGGTATCTCCAGCACATCACATCTGTCACAGTCTTAGCTTTGTCTTTCTTTGTCACGCCAGCAATCGACTGACATTATTTAACAGTCGACGTGTGTGGGCGCCCATTCAGTCGCAGCGCTTCTCCATTTGGATTCTATGCCAGCTGACAGCACAGTGGGCCTTAAAGGGTTAACATTGGAAGCTGCGGCTGATGGTTGTGTGGCTCGATTTGAACTCTGCTGCCATGCAAATTGTGGCAGCGCTGTCAGCACTATCTGGCTCACCCATCTGTGCCTGCCTGCCTGCCTGCCAGCACGTCGGACTGCATCCAAGACGTAGTCTGGGCTTTGGCCAATGCCTCGTGCGTGTCTGCAACTCTGGCTTAACAAGTGATAAACTTGTCGCTTGTCTTCAGCTGCATCTGCATCAGAGTCTGCGTCTGCGTCTGCGTCTGGCTGTGCTTGTTGTGGGTTTAAGTCCTTGTACATTTTATTATTAGCCCCGGACGTGCAAAACGCCTCTGCATACACACCAGCGTCTGGCTAGAAGCGTTCCGCCTGGACTGTTGCAACTCTTGCAAGCTTCAGCTGTAAGCGGCAATGTGGCAAATTGTTAAGTACAAATTGCATGGCTAATTTGAACGGTGCACCGTTGACAACCTGACCGCAGAGCGCATTAGACGGCCAGAGGTGTGAAATGTGCAGTGGTTGCATAAATAATTCAACAAACTACAAACTGCACTGTAAACAATTTCTATGTACATTTGAAACTCAATAGAAATTGAATATAAACTATATCTAATAAACATTTCATAGCAATAAATAAGACAAACAGAAAATAATTTAATAAATCATTTCAAAGCGTACGAAAATAATGGATAATATTTTATTATTATATAAAAACAACTTGAATTTGAAAATATTTTAAATTATTATTAATAATCAATGTCTTATAGTGCAAATAATTTCATATTTCTTCTTTCATTAATTTCGTAATTCAAAAATATAGTCAATGAAAATTTTATTTTGTTAAAAAATTATATACAATAAATTAATGTAGACTACAGAATATTTTGTATATAAAATTAATTTAAACATAAAAAAAATAAAAATTATACTCTGTTAAAAAATTATATACAATAAATTGATTTAGACTACAGAATATTTTATAATATTTTGTATATAAAATTAATTTAAATATTCAATAATTTAAAAAAAAAAGAAAATATATTTTGAACTATATTTATTAATATCAAAATTGAATTATTATTAGATTGTAGATTTCAATTAGAAATAATAGAAAATAGAATGAAAATTTAGTCTTAAATAAATAACTTTAGGCTATGCTTCAACTTCATTATATAGAAATAATTAAAATATTTTATAAATTTGAAAACCATATGAAATTAATTCTGAGTCATATTCTTCGATATTATAAGGGAACTCCTATATCTCTCCGTCTCGCCCACTGTCTCTCGAAGCACGGAAGAAAAAGCTAGAGACAATTTCGAAATGTTTTTATATTTGCAGATTTATCTGCTTTTTAGCACACTTTTTGAGGGTCCTTAAATGTAAACGATAGTTAAACATTCGCTTTTATCGCTCGCATATTTTTTATTATTTCGTTCCCACAAATCCGAATTTTTGTTTACTGTGCAGCTAACGCCTCCGAGCTGCTATGCTTCCTCCATAAAGTAGTCAACTTTATGGCCCCACTGTGGGTAATAACTATTTTTGACTGATGTGAGAGAACTGTTGTTAGCAAACGAGCTTGTTGCATTTGCGGCCAGCACAGTTTTACGTAAGCAAACTTTTTAATTATAAACAGAAATTACAAATCTTTGCCACTTCACGAATGCAGCAAGGCAGCAGCCGAGAAAATCGAAATATCAAATAACAAAGTCAGCAGGACACGTCGGAAGAGAGACAAAAAGAGAGATAGAAGCCGAGAATAACAAAGAATAGAATCAATATGTAAAGGCTTATCGAACATAGGATACCCTACAAAACAAAAAACAAACTATATGTAGTGCTGAAAACTTCTCATTGAGTTTTTGAATATTTCGAACTACATTCGAATTACAAATATTCTGTACAGCTGTTTTCGAGTTTTCCTAGTTTTTAACGAACTGATTGCATAAGAAAATTTAAGGTAAGCTTTTCAAACTTTTTATTTCTAATACAAATTCTCTTGTGTTAGCTTTGCCAATTGGTTAATAATATAGTTCATAAAATTTCTAGCATTATATTTTATGCATCTGAAATATTCTAAGCGCATCTCCTCACTTTACACATTTTCCTTTACACATTACCCACTCGCACCCCTGGACATAAATCAAGTCGAAATTGCAGATCTTTAAAATGCAAAAACAATCTAAAGTCGTAAACATTCAAGTGTTTACCTTAAGTGCTGAAAAATTGCAAAAACTATAAAGAGAAGAAGAAGAATAGAAGAAGAAGAGGAAGAGCAACACTTGAGCAACTTTTGCCAGCTGTTGCTCGTAAAATGCATCTGGCAAACAAATCGAATTCATTCAGTTTTTGCAGATAATTATTTTGTGACCCACTTATGCACACATAACATAGTAAGCTAATATTTAATCGATTAATTAGCATCCATGAATGAATCTTCAAATTCGAATATAGTTATATATATGTATGTATGTATATATAGATATGCAGCAAGTGCATTCAAGTGTGCACTCACAAGATTTTAACACCTCTTGACTCAAGTGAAAATGAAATCTGCTTAGAGTTAAGCTCCAACCCTGAGCAGGGGCTTATCACACTATGCCACAGTTTTTGTACACACTGCTAAAGATTTGAAAATGAGTATATTAGTTCTATATAATCACAGCTAGCTATACATTGAAGAGCTTTCCTATCAATTTAGATTGTGCAATCACATAATTAGTGTTAAATTTCGAGCTCTACCTCTCCCTCTCTCTCACTACTTGTTCTTAGCGTATAACGAGTGTATTGGACAGTCAGGTAAATCTCATTTGATTTGTACGTACTTTTCTCTTTTACAACTCCATTAGCATGCTGAACAACAGCTGGAGATTCGTGTTGTTTTTGGGGCCTATAGCAAATGAATTTGTTGAACTGTTTGCGCTTTGCACGTTCTATAAACGATGTGGAGCGCACTCCACTTCCACTTCCACTCCGCCTTCGACTTCGTCTTCACTCTGCACTGCACTCGAGCTCAGTGTAGGCCCATTAAATACATATATATTTATATATTTTCTTTTTTTTTTTCGCACAAATATTTTCAGTAGCAAATTAACTTAATCCCGTTTCTTTTTATTAACTGCCAAATAATTTGTTTTTAATTTTTATATAATTATTTTGAACATTTAATAATGCAGCGCAGCAAATAAACATTGAGAACCAAGTTTTGACCGTCAGCTCGGTTTTAGCCAAGTTGTGAGCAAGCGATTCGTGAACCGCGCGCGTCGAGACTCGTTTGTTGACTGACGAACACGGGGCCAACCTGCTCGCAGAGCTCGAGACGGCTCGCTCGATGGGCCATACCGAACGGTTCGATTCAAGACAACAACAAAACAAGTTAACAATTGAGCGGGGGTGGCTGCCAAACAGCTTTCGTTGAAAGTAAATTCAGATCGCAACATGAATGTTTATACTAAACTCGTGATGAATGCAATAAGAATTAAATTAATGATCAAATGAGTTGTTAACAAACAATTTGGATATGATTAAATAATATGCATATATTTATGCAAATAAAAATTTAAAAAATTAAACTTAAATAATAATCTTAATTAATAAGATTCTTATCAATTAAATATGATATATATTTATTACAATTAGAATTAGATTATTAAATATTTAAATAAAATTAAATTAACTAAATACAGTAAAAAGTCATTAATATAAAATAAATTAATTTCAAATATTTACTTTTCTTTTGCAAACAGCCAATAAGCTAAATAAATAAATAAACACATATAAATGAGCATTCAGAATCGCACTGTTATCGTAACATTTCGTGGCTATATTAACAGCAACAGTCGCTGTTAAGCATCGAACATGTTGCGTTGGTGATTGTTGAACTGCAGCCGTTGAGCTTTACAGGTAGGAAATTGTGTTGAAGAGTTCTCCGGAATTATTCTATTATAAACATAATCACATTACAGTTGTACGATATATTTAATAAAATGCACTTCCACTTTTCTGCATTTGCAAAATAAAAATATAAAATCGAGAAATATCTGCCAAGCACAATGTGGATTAGTTGATGCCTGCCAACGGGTTTTATTGCCACCGTGTGGGTGGCAGCAAGCTGTTGCTGCCCCTGCTGCTATTGCTGCTGCTGCTGCTGTTGCTGTTGCATGTGTCTCATATTAATTGCAGTGCTTCACTAGTGAGGCCGCCCACGCAGCAAATAAAACAAACAGCAAAAGTTTCATCAGCTCACAGGGAAAATTTTCTAGCAATCAATTGAAATTTTTGAAAATTCAATTTGAAGGAAATTTCAACATTAGAAAATTTACTAAACGAAGATTATGGATAAACTAAAACTTAAATCTATATTTAAATAATACAAATACAAAAAATATATTAAATATTAAATATAATATATACATTATATATTTTAATAAAAAGTAAAGCTTTATAAATCTCTAATTAGAAGTTAAGTTAAAGTTATATCAACAATAGAATTTTGTATAACATATTTCTAAAAGGAAAAATATTTAAAAATAAATATAAATAAATATAAAAAACCAGCAAAAGTCTCAAACAGAAAATGTTTATTAGAAGTAAAACTTATATGATAACAAATTTTCAACCAAAAAAATATATATATATTTTTTTTTAAGGAAGATAATTATTACTATTTTTATGTATATTTTTTGTAAAATTTAAATATATTTTTTTAAATTATATTATATATAAAAGAAACAAAAATTCTACAGAAACATTTTTATAAATTCACTGTGAAAATTTATATTTATATTAATTCAGTATAACAAATAAAAATTGTAATTTAATTAAATGAAAATTAAAAAAAAAAAAAAAAAAAAAATAGAAAGCAATAAACTAATAAAAAAATAAAAATAAAAAAAAATTAAATACAAATTTTAAAAATAAAAACTAAAAATGTTAAACAATATATAAAAAAAAAATTTAAAAACAAAAAAAAAATTAAAAAATAAAAATTAAAAATGTTAATAAACAATACATATACAATAAATAAATAATCAAACAAATAATTAAATATGATACGATATGGTATATAGAACGGTATCAAACCCATAAACTCTATTTTTTTTTTCGACTGCAGGCAGTCGTAGAAAGTGAAAATCAGATAAATGTTTAAATTTGTTTTGAGTTTCTTTGATGTTATTCCCCATTTTTCGCTGTGTTTTCGACCCACTTGCCCAACAGCTACTCGGAGATGAAGCCGCAGTCGCAGTTGTAGTTGTACTTGTATTTTAAGAACGCCTACCTGGTGAAGCTCGCACGCAGTGAGTGTGTGTCCAGTTAGGAACCTGGAACCTGAAACGGGGAACCGAGAATCGGAAACATAGAGAGCAGAGACTTTAGAGCTGCAGCAGCATTTGCATTTATTTACATTTCGAATAGTGTGGCATAAAAGGCGCATGATTAAGCAATAAATTCACACGATCTTGGGCAAGCCTAGCCTGTGGGTGTTTGTTAACGGTGCCTGACTACGACTACTACTACTACTATTATTATATATTATTATTTGGTATATACTATTTACTGTTTCTCATTATGTTTGCTTTGCTTGTGTATTTGTATTTCCAATTGATTTCGCATATCAGCAAAAGCGGAAGCACTTCAAAAACAGCGCGACAAACATGGCTCAAAGGAAAGTCTATGTGGCAAATATGTTGGCTCACTGCACGCTTTGATTGCTGGCGACAACAGGTGTGTCCAGCGAGAAGTGCCTAGTCATGGCTGCTTAGAGCTGTCAAGCACTTGGACTAAGCTGTAATCAGAAGGCATGCTGAGAGAAAGGGGCCGGCCCTTTTCCCCTCTCTGCGAAGCAAGCAGAGCTAAATAATTTATAATCAAAGAAGGTACGGGAACCAAAACAGAAGTCGACTTATCCCCGAGAGATTCGATGAACGGATATGCCCATTAAACGTTTTCAGCAATGGGGAATGCAAATCTGGGAAATATTTTAATGGTATTTTGCGATTCGTAGGAACTAATCGGATGGTAAGGATGACAGTAAATCCCCAATGTCTTCTGTAATCTCTATACATACCGTTTTCTATAACTGAACCCATTGAGAATGCGAAATCAGGGTATTATGATTGAGCTTTTATTAAACTAAACTATAATTTGTCTATATTTAATATACTACATTTTATTTACCTTATTTTATACTATTTGCTAATCCTAGAGATCCTCTATTTTGTCATAGTATGTACATATATTATATACCCTTACAGTCACAGAAAAATTTATGCTTTCATATTATATTTTGCAGAATTCTGTGACTGTGAGGGTATATTAAATACATATATCTAGCCTTACATTGTCCTAAAATATTTTTTATCAATTTCACAAAGTCTATACACTTTCAATTTTTTTCATAATACCCTACATATTATATATATCCTCTGTAGACCCTAGTGCTTTATATTGTCTATATGCTTTACATATATGTAGTTCACTAAATCTAGATACCTCCATATATATAGATTTATCTCCACTAATTGTTAAACATTTCCTTCTGCCTCTGGAAGTAAAAGTATCGATTCTCGGGACCCGGCAAATACAGATGCTCACGGATTTGCTGCAGATTGAACGCATTCGAGTTGTAGACGAATGTGCGATCGCTGCGCTGCGAGAACGTCTCGGATCGGGACTCGAGGTTTTCCTGGACACTAGCTTTCTGGACACCGAACATGGTCCAAATATCGAAATCCTCCTGCACCTGCTCCTCCCCCTGCTCCTCGGTGGCCACATTCTCACTGGACGATTCGCAGCGTCGATTCATGATGCACTCGTCCCGCTTCGCCATCTCGTAGTCGATTTTCGTTAGAATGGGATGCCGCAGTCCGGCCAAAAACTTCAGCATGCTCTCCTCCGTTTGCGTCTCGTCGCCCAGGTACGTGTGCTGCAGCTCGAAGTTGTTGCGCCGCACTATGATGTCCGCCTCGTACTCCTGCTCCTCGTCCATGCAGCAGGCGCGGCAGTCGAAATGCGTGACCTTGTGGTTCGTCTGCAAGCCGCAGATCACAATGCGTCCCGCGTCCGAGTTCAGCTTGATGGCCGCCATGTCCAGGCTACGCAGCGGACCGTGCTTGCGCAGCAGAGTGCTGATGATGGGCGCCAGCCGGACGGCGACGGTATCGATGCCATTTATGTTGAGCTCCTGCACGTGCCTGGTGCCGATGATGTCGTTGACGAGCGAGGAGAAGCCCATTTCGTTGAGCGGGTTGTGGGCCAGGCCCAGGTACTCCAAGGGCGCGCCATCGGGACACTGAATAGCGTGGTACTTGAGCGCCTGGCCGATGGAGACTATGGCAGTGCGCTCCAGCCTGTTGTACTCCAGCTCGAGCGCCTTGAGCATGTGCGTCCGTTCCAGCAGCATTTCGATGGCCACCTTGCTCTGATCGGTGAGCTGGTCGTAGCCAAAGTCCACCACCTCCAGCGCGTCCAGCTGCTTGAGGACTCGCGCCAGTATCAGCAGCTTGATGTGATCCATGCGACTGTTCCGCAGCCGAAACACTTTCAGCTGGAGCAGGTGCTGCAGCCCCTTGCCCAGGTGGACCATGTCGTCGTAGGAGAAGTTCATGTGCCGCTTGTGGTAGTTGCGCCCCATCACGGGGCCGAGGAACTCGATGGTCAGCGAGACGAGGTTATCGAAGTAGCGCACAAAGCTCAGATCAATGTGATGGCAATGCTTGGCCGGATAGTCGTAGCGCTTGTTGCGCCGCAGTAGCTTCTCTATGTTGCGTCCATCTGCTTTCTTGTCCTCGCCGTCGGGCGGCTCTGGCGGCACATCCATGTTGAAGACATCGTCGACGGGCCCTGGCTTGGCCTTCTTCTTGTTTTTCTTCTTCGGCTTCGGCTCCGGCTCGGGCTTCTTGCGCAAGATCTCACGCTGCCGCTTGCGCCGCTCGTGCTCGGCTCGCTTCTCGGCCCGCAGCTCGCGCAGCTGCTGGCGCGCTGCATTGCGTGCCGCGCGCGCTTGCTTTCGCTTCAGGTCCAACTCGATGGCCGAAGGCGATTTCTGGATGACGCCCAGCTGGGTCGACGAATCATTCGGCTCGATCATCTCCACCTTGAAGTTCTGAGCGATGCGCACTGTGGAGCCAGTTTGCTTTACGGCTTTGCTTGGAGGCGGCGCCGGCATCACCTGCTCCTCCTCCTCACCCTCCTCCTCGTCTTCCTCCGGCGTGTCCCTAAACCGAAAGCTTAGCACACAACCCAACTCGGCCAACTGGCATCGACTTACCTCTCATCGCTGGATATCTCGGACATGCCGGACTCCTCGGACGTCACATCCAGCTCCGACTCGCTTTCCACAAAGTGCAGGAAGGCATCGTCTGTCAGCGATTGCAGATGCTTGATGTGCAGGGTTCGCACATAGGGCCGCACCAACTGGCCCAGGCTCGCCATCTTCTGCTCCGGCCAGTAGGCGGCCGGGCAGGCCTCGACCAGCTCCACGTACTTGAGGCTCACGCCATTGCCCTTCCAGTCGAATTCGTCGATCTTCTTGAGCGACAGCGACTTGTTCGAGCTCTTGGCGAGCACGACGCGACGCCAGAAGCGCAAGTCATCTACGAAGTAACAGTCCTGAAGCGGCATATTAACATCCAGTGCGTCGTAGAAAATGCGCATCTTCAGCGGATCATGCCGCACTGCCGGCGGAATATAGCGACAGCCCAGCTTGGCCAGCGCTCGCACGCACAGATCGGACAGCGTGCCCAGGCGCTCATTGGCGATGAAGGCCTCCGTGTAGATCAGCCGGTTGCGCTCGCTGTGCAGCCGCCGGGTGGCCATCGAGGGATTGTACAGTTCATATTCCACCAGCAGCTCCGGCTCCCTGGGTATGGCGAATGTATTGATGTTTGCCGGTGGCAAGAAGTCCCCCTCGTCCTCATCATCCATTTTCGTGTCGATTTGTGCTTGGCGTTAATTTGTTTCCCTTTCAGGGAAATGACTGATTCTGTTTGAGTGAACTGAAATTAATTTTCGAGACTCATTTTGAAGACTAATCGATGTTTAACTCAAAGCCGAACCTGTTCGAAAAGTATTATCACACACGATGTGGATACTGCTTTTGCGAAACAACACCATCAGCAAGCTCATTAAAAAACTGCAATTTACCGAATGAAGAACCATTATATGGTACCCCTTTGCCAGGTATGGGGGAACTTCTATGTGGAACACGTCAAAAACATCATTCAAGGCACTTCCATTAAACAAACCTTTACACACGACTCTTACTCCAATCCATACGTTCCACCACTCTCTCTCTCTTCACATTAACCACCTATACATAAGACCGAAATGACAATATCTAAATGAATTACACAACCGCACATTACCCATTAGATGACCACACTTATAGAGTTTCATTATAATAATAATAATACGTTTACGTCATTTAGACCATTTTATCTTCCACACTAGACTCACTACTAATTTCATATCCCACTCACATACAGATAAGCAATGTTATCTTTCAGTATTGTCGATGAATTAACTTGCAGCACTCAAATACCATAGTTCATCCACGAACACAGTAATTGCACCAGTATTGCAAGTGGAATAAATTTACTATATATTGATATCTATAAATCTGAAAAAGACATTACTTAGCATAAATATATTATGGATCACGACAATGATGATTCGGAGCTTAAACTCTCCTAACCTCCCATCCATCCAATTCCATGCACGCGTCGATCTCATCATCTACAAAAGCGGGACCCCTTAAATTTCAATAAAATATTCGTAAATCTCGTTAGCTGTTTATAAATTAATTTGATTTATTAAGGGAATTCTCAATTCTGTATATTCAAAATGCTTAAGAATATTTCAAATTTTCGATATTTCAAATTCGTTCGCTATTTCAAACTTTCGTCTTCATTCTGTGCAATGTTTGAGGTATCTACCAGCTGGGTTGCCCCTTCTTCAGTATTTTTGCTGTTCCCTCTTTCCAGCTTACAACTGAGTGAAGTGGGGTTCCTGTTCTTAGCATTATAAAAAACTTACATTGTAAATGACTTCATTGCTTGGCCTGGCGGATAACATCTTTATTGGATTTTAAATGATTTGGCCCGATGGCGCTTGGCGCCTAAGCCCGAACCCAAACTCAAGGCTGACCTCGAGTCAGCCTTAAGCAACAACAGCAACAACAACAGCAACAACAATATTAACAACAACATTAACAACAACGACAACGACGCATTGTTTTCAACACTGGCTCGTGGCCAGGCCTATCTCCTACTCTCTCTCTCTCTCTTGCTCGTTCTCTCTTTCTTTGTCTCGAATGCAGTTGATGATGATGACTTAATCGTTGATCTGAGTTTCGCATAGGTGGGCGTTATAGTGATTTATTATGCCGCTTGGACACGCACTATAAAAACAAACTGGTTTAACAAAATATATATAAAAAAAAAAAAGACATCAGAGATCTTAGCCGATCTGCGCTGCAACGAATCGCAAATGCTCTAAGAACTGACTAAGATATACAAAAAATGTGAATATAATGATAATCAACTGTGAATACTGCAATATCTTTAGTTGTAGTCACTAGATAATTATACTTTATCAATTACGGTATTAAAATACTAAATATTTATGGCATGTGAAATTTATTTAGCCGAAATCTTATTTTCTTTTAACTCCTAAAATATTATTTATTAATATGAGATTAGAAAATAAACTTAATAAACTTAAGGCTTAGAGGAATACATAGAGTAAAATTTAAAATGTATATAAAATAAATTAGATAAAATATGAAAGAAGATGAAAGTGTTTAACAAGAAATGGAACTCTATTTAAAATAATGTAAGGTTTACTCAAAATTCTATTGAACTTTGTTGATTTTTTATAGTTTTAAGATACATATTTATCCCTTATTTCGTTTGAAAATAATTTCTTTAATTTTGTATTATAGTTTTGTGATACATATATATATATATATATATTTTTTTTTTTTTATCATTGAATAAATTAATCATTTTATTAAGTTTAGGCAGCAATTTGTTTTTTTTTTTTTTTTTTTTTTTAATATCATGTTCGATTCAGTTTTTATAGTGTAAAATGTAGTGTAGTGTCCAATAATTTACTTCGCACACCTTAGTTGTAGTAGAATCATATCACAGTTATAACACACAAGTAAATCATATCACATAGTATATAGTTATAAATAAATAAATACAACTATAAATAAATATAAACTCGTGTCTTATACTACAATTATTACTCATTATAATTATATCCTCATGGCAAATTTAGTTTGCTTAATTAGGCAGTAGATGACCCTGTTGACAGTAATTTAAGCAATCAAAATCTGATGACAACATTATTCAACAACTTTACAGCCGAATTGAGAGTGCAAACATTCATAACTTTGCCTTCATTGCAGAGTTGACTGCAAATTTAACATGGGAGTTAGTTGCACTTAACAGCGTATAAACAGCATAGTAAACATTAGATTCCAGCTGTAGCGCCGCACATAAATATATGTGAGCTATTAAGTATGCTCATAAAGCCAGCTGCAAAGATACTTTTAGTATTTACAACCTGGTTGCAAATGAAATGTGCAATTGCCCAGCTACTGGAGCTGGGTAAGCCACTCAATTAGGATAGGCCCATTTGAGTTTTATGTAGATCTGAAGTGCACTTAAAGTCATACCAATAGAGCTGAATAGCTGATACTTACAACCTGGCTGCAGACTTTAGCATGCAAGTGAGTAGCTCATGGCAATGTATTAACAAAATATTGCAGCATAAAATGATACGAGCGAGACCTGCATAAAACAAAAACGAAACTAGTTAAATGTGCGACGTTTTAACTTGTTTCGCTTTAAGACGCTTCAGGTTGCCCACTTTGCCCTACTGCTTTAATTTCTCGCTCGGTTTGTGGCCTCTTGATTGCCACTGGGTGGGCGGCAGGGCGACACTTTCTCTCTCCGCCCTCTGCTCCACTCGTTCGCCAGCTGTCTGTGTCCTCGCCTGGGCGCAGGTACAAGATACGCCGGGGACGCAGCTGTGCGCCAGTTTTCGAGCCGCTTAACGCTGCATTGCCATAATCATCATCATCATCTCACTCCCTCGCTCCCTCTCTCTTAAAGGAAATATAGCGAGCAGAAGCGCCAGACATTTATTTATGCACTTGACTTGCCAGCCGCGCCCCCATACTGTCCTCCCCCAAGCCCAGGGCAATTGCAAGGAACGCCCTGGGCTTGGGCCTGGATCATTTGCAGAGGGCAGACCTTAATGAGCATATCATATTTCACACACATGCCTCTGACTCTGCCTCTGCCTGTGCCACTCGGTAAGCTGTCAACACCTCAGCTGCTGCCATTGTCGCCTTCGAGCATTCAAGTGTAGCCTCTAGGCACTAGTGCCTGCTGCACTTGTGCACCAAAACTTACTCAGTTGCATGCAGCTCAGTCATCAAATGGCAAATAAATAAGTGCTAAACTGTCTCAATCAAAACTTTCGAACAGCTCGCGGCGAAAAAACTTCTCCATGTGCCACAATAACTTCCCTAAGTAGGTGTGGCAACAAATTCTATGCCTTAACAGCTATATGGAAAGCGTCTTGGAAAACACATTAAACTGTGTAAGTACTTCAATGCAGATGTGCACAGGAACCAGCGAAAAAGTTGAACGAGTGATAAAACTTGCTGTCAACTTCTTGCAAGACAGTTGCATATTTATCAACTGGTTTAACATGAACTTGTCTGGCGAGTAGTAAATGGAAAAGTATATGAAACGAGCACCTACATGGGTAGGTATTTTATAGTTTGCAATGAATTTCTATATTTATCAGCTAATTTAACATGAAGATGGGAACTTAAAAAATATGTCGCAAGAGCCAAATTGAAAACTATAAGAAAGAAACGCATAAATAACTGGCATATCAAAGTATTTTAAGGCAGATTATAATAAATAGTTTTAAATATATTTATTAAATATTTATCAGCTGATTTAACATGATGATGGGAACCTAAATAACTCCTCAGGAATAATAAAGAGAAGTTCATTATTTATAACATCAAATGCAAATTTAGATTTTGTCTAACTAGAATCGAATGGAAAAGTATATGCAACGGGCATATAAATACCAACCATATATTTATGTAGGTATTTTATATCAGATTATGATTTATATTTTGCAATTCAGTTTAATATTTATCAACTGTTTTATCATGAAGATGCGAACTTAAATAATATGTCGCGAATACCTAATGGAAAATAATATATAAAAGAAAATATATAAAATACAGTAGAATCCGGTTATAACGACTCCGCTTAAAGCGTCCAACCGGTTATGTCGACGAAAAATCTGGTCCCCAGACAAACATTTCTGAGCAAACTTATACAGTTATAGCGAGATCCGGCTATAACGACGCAAAAACGACGGTCCCTTGAGTGTCGCTATAACCGGATTCTACTGTATAGATAATAAAATATATATGTACAAGAGAGGATCCAAATTAATAAGTTTCATTTTAGAACTTATTTCATATGAATATTTATCAGCTAGATGAGAACTCAAATAATATGTCGCGAGTATTGATACTGGATGGAAAGTAGTATTTTAAAGTAAGTTAAAAAATTAATTAAACAGCCATATTTATCCGCTGATTTAACATAAACAATTGACAAAATAAATAATGTAATAAATTTATATGTTTATAAGTATACTTATCCGCTGATTTAACATAAAGATGTCAATGCATTGATTATGACAAGAGTATCAAATGAGAAATTATATGGAAGAAGCACATAAATATCTAACAATAAGAAGAAGAAGCACATAAATATCTAATAGGTACTGAAGTCTTTTAAGGCAGATTATCATATATAGCTTAAAATGAATTTATTCATTAGATAATTTAATAATATTTGTTAATTTGTTGTTTATTTTAAGGCAATATATATATGCATTTGATACATCAGTAAATTCATATGTTTAATAAGCGAGTAACTGATTACTGTAATCAGTATTATATCAAATTATTCCTTATGTAATCATACAGATATTCTTTAATTATTCTTTCTTATTTTCTCATATAGCTTAAATTGAAGCTACTAGTCTGCACTTAAGATAAAATAGTAAATGAAATAATATGAAATACTAATTCATAATTTCCAAAAAATGTTCACGTCATGAGTTTACAGCATGTCGTCTATTAAATATAACCTCGAAAAGCAGCTCGGCAGTTACGCAACAGTTGTGTCATGTGCGATTAGGCCAACTTGAAACCAAGTTGGCCTTGAAAAGAAGTCATAAGCAACATAATTGGTGCAAATGAAGCTTTCCCAAGAACACAGAAATGCTCCAGCCAACGAGCTGGGCAGACAATTGCTCCGTAATTGGGGCCAAATCATTAGGCAGGCAAGCAATTAGACTGGTTGTTAAATGAGCGAAAGAGTTATACACTCTCAAATGAAGCTGAAGATGCTGTACATAAACAGACATCATAGTCTAGTGTTGGCTAATTATCCATAGAGTGAGTAGTGTTAAGGTGCAAAACTGTGGCACTGAAACTGCGGCCTCAACTACAGACCTCAGCGAACCAACGCAAATTGTCGTAGTGAAAAGCGAAATTTGCACTGCGAGAAATTGTAAAGGGAACATTTTGATCTATATATTACATTCAAGTGAGATTTTGATGAAATTAAAATTAATATTAAAATTCAACTGCTTAAAAATATCTTTAAAAATTCAAAAACTAAATTTTTAATGTATTAAAAAAAACACATTTATCAATCAAATTTTAGTTGAAGCATAAAATCTTAAAATGCACTATAAGAAGTAATGGATTTAAATTCAAATTAAAAATATAAATAAAAAATTATACTTAATAGAATTCTATTCATGTAAAGAAATAATGCTGTACACTGTAAGAAATTCTGTTATACACTTTACAATTACAATTATAAGTGATGCTTCGAAGCCAGGCGCGTATACAGGGTGGGGTTTCGGGGGTTCAAATTGACATATTGACATATTGACATATTGACATATTGACATATTGACATATTGACATATTGACATATTGACATATTGACATATTGACATATTGACATATTGACATATTGACATATTGACATATTGGCATATTGACATATTGACATATTGACATATTGATATATTGACATATTGACGAATTGATAAATTGACATATTGACATATTGATATATTGACATATTGACGTATTGATATATTGATATATTGACATATTGACATATTGACATATTGACATATTGACATATTGACATATTGACATATTGACATATTGACATATTGATATATTGACATATTGACATATTGATATATTGACATATTGACGTATTGATATATTGACATATTGACATATTGACATATTGACATATTGACATATTGACATATTGATATATTGACATATTGACATATTGACATATTGACATATTGACATATTGACATATTGACATATTGACATATTGACATATTGACATATTGACATATTGACATATTGACATATTGACGTATTGACGTATTGACATATTGACATATTGACATATTGACGTATTGACGTATTGACATATTGACATATTGACATATTGACATATTGACATATTGACATATTGACATATTGACATATTGATATATTGACATATTGACATGTTGACATATTGACATATTGACATATTGACATATTGACATATTGACGTATTGATATATTGACATATTGACATATTGACATATTGATATATTGACATATTGACATATTTACATATTGACATATTGACATATTGACATATTGATATATTGACATATTGACGTATTGATATATTGATATATTGACATATTGACATATTGATATATTGACATATTGACATATTGACATATTGTCATATTGACATATTGATATATTGACATATTGACATATTGACATATTGACATATTGATATATTGACATATTGACATATTGACGTATTGACATATTGACATATTGATATATTGATATATTGACATATTGACATATTGACATATTGACATATTGACATATTGACATATTGACATATTGACATATTGACATATTGACATATTGACATATTGACATATTGACATATTGACATATTGACATATTGACATATTGACATATTGACATATTGACATATTGACATATTGACATATTGACGTATTGACGTATTGACATATTGATATATTGACATATTGACATATTGACATATTGACATATTGACATATTGACATATTGACATATTGACATATTGACATATTGACATATTGACATATTGACATATTGACATATTGACATATTGACGTATTGATGTATTGACGTATTGACATATTGGCATATTGACATATTGACATATTGACATATTGACATATTGACATATTGACATATTGACATATTGACATATTGACGTATTGACGTATTGACATATTGACATATTGACATATTGACATATTGACATATTGACGTATTGACGTATTGACATATTGACGTATTGACATATTGACATATTGACATATTGACATATTGACATATTGACATATTGACATATTGACATATTGACATATTGACATATTGACATATTGACATATTGACATATTGACATATTGATATATTGACATATTGACATACTGACATATTGACATATTGACATATTGATATATCGATATATTGATATATATTAACGTATTGATATATTTACTTATATATTCACATATTGATATATTTATGTATTGTCATACAGTAGAGTCCGGCTATAACGACTCCGCATATATCTGATCCCTTCACAAACTTATAAGAGTAAACATATGTATATGTTTATAGCGTCTTCCGGGTATAACGTTGGTTCTTTGAGCTACGTTTTATCAGGATTCTACTGTATGAATATATTGACAATATATATTATATATTGATATACTGATACAAGAACAGTTATGTTGCCATAGTAAGCAGCCCATGATTCTTTTAATGTATTCCTCGCAGAGTTCAGGGAATCTCGTAGTCGAGCAGAGCTTTCTTATTACTTTAAATGTAACCATATATGTTTATGTTTATGTTTATATAAAGAAGAGAATCCATAGAATAGTGAAGGTTTGTGCTGGGTGTGAGTCTCTACGAATCGCTGAGAGTATTCTGATTTGTTTGCACTGTTGTTAGGAAACACTTTTTATTAGGTTATGGAAACATGGTTGAATGTTGGGTCACCAATTATGGAAAATATATGGTGTATGAAGTTTCCATTTATTAAAATATTGTTTGTTGGTTTTTGTGGAGAATGTATGCGTCACTATTTATGTGTATTAAAGTAGAACACCAGGCGCGTATACAGGGGGGGGTTTCGGGGGTTCACCCCCCCCCCCCCCCCCCCCCCCGAAATAGTCGGAAGCTCAACATCCACTCTAAAATTGAAGTCACTCCAGAGGATGTTTTGAACGAAATGGCGAAAACAAGTCGGAAAATAGACATTCTTTTGTAGAAAAAAAATTTG
This sequence comes from Drosophila aldrichi, assembly GCA_035045965.1. Lineage (NCBI taxonomy): Eukaryota > Metazoa > Arthropoda > Insecta > Diptera > Drosophilidae > Drosophila > Drosophila aldrichi. The sequence continues at coordinate 4,505,441 of JAWNOM010000534.1, forward strand.
AAATAGAGGTCATCCATTATATTATTAAGTACGAATATGTGTATTTAATATTTGCTGAAATTTTCTGGCTACGCGTCTGTTCGAAGCACTTAACATTTTTGTACAGTGTACTTTGTAATACCATGCGCAACATGTTGACAGCAGGCCCTAAATGCAAGAAAGACTTGCCCACAACAACAACAGCAGCAACAACAATAGCAACAACAGCTACAGCAGAAACAGCAGAAACAGCGGCATCAAAGCGCTCTTAGCCTGAAAGACACGCACATTAATTATGTTAATTGAACTGTAGCACACGCGCAGAACGAGACAGACCAAGACAAAGAGCGAGAGAGAGAGAGAAAGATGGAGAGAGGAAGAGAGCGAGGAGAGAGTGAGAGTGGGCGCATATCCTATAGAAAAGCAACAGGCAACAGGCAACAGGCAACAGGCATAACTCATAATGCCATTTCCGTATGAACTCTCAAGTCAGCCCGGACATAACTCAGCTAGAACTTAAAGCTGGACTTCATTAAAACTTGTGCTGCATTTAGTCTTAGTTGTTGTTGTTGTTGTTGTTGTTGCTGTAGCCCAAAAGGAAACAGGACCCACTGACAGTCTGGCTGCAGAGAACAGAGCAAGCAGACAAACTGCAGCCGCGCCTAATGACCACAAAAATAGCCAAATGCAGTTTAATTTATGACCCAACGCCAGCAACTTGTGCTGCGCTGAGCATTGCAATGCCCTCACAGCGAGGGCAGCTCCGCAAGTTGTGATCATTTCTCATTGACTTTAGGTCACCTAAATGAAATCCAAGAATCCATTTTTAAAATATTTCAGAAAACTAACATAGTATTGATATCAATTCTGAGTAATCGATATAATGCTGTAAAATATTTGAAAAATAAAAAATCATTATTCTATTATACTATTGTATACACTTCCATCTATTGAATTCAAGAATAATTATAGCTCTTATGATATACATATATTTTATTCTAATTTATCAAAGTTTAGGTATTTAAAAAAATACATACAAATTTACAAATTTTATGTAAGCTTAAAATTATTTTAAATAAATAAGTCAAAAGTCAGAAATATGAAAACAGATTTGCTTTTGGGCAAGGCTTTGTTATCATTGCACAGTGGACTATTTCATAGGCCAAAAATAAAATTTTTTTTTTTTGAAATTTTCAACTCTATGAATTTTTTTTATTTCTTAATAGAACAATTAATTCCACTATAAACTCATTTTTGCACTATCCCATTCGCACGCGCTACGAATAGCAACAAAAGAGAGACATAAAAACACATGGCGTGAGCAGTGAGCGAAGCTAAAAAGCTATCTCTTGCCAAAAAAATTAAATTTTAATATTAAATCGTGGTTAATTGGCATAAATTATGTTCCATATTGAAAGAAAAGGTTAAGACTATATAACAAAGTGAATTTTGTATAATAATACGTTGTATTATTGTCTTAGTAATACATTGTTCGCAATGGCCTGTTTAATGTTGTCGTTATCTCTGTGCAGTGACTTCAGTTGGAGAAAAAGTTGTGATCCCCGTCGCGCCCTCAAATGAACTTTTTTGTTTTATATTTATTAATGTTTTTTAAGTTTGTATTCTTTATTCCAGCTGCCACCTTCCGCCTCCCTTTCTGTTTTTCGTTTTTTTCTACCATGCGTTTTTTGTGCCGTTATGCATTTAGGTTACGTTTATGTTGTCTGTGTGTTTTCATTATTTGTATTTTGATCGTCATATTCGTGTTTTGGCTTCCGATTTTCATTTTGAATGTTTAATATCATCGCTCCGTTATTTTTTATCGATAAAAAACCTTATCGAAACTTAATTATAAAATTATATCTCCTACATCTTTAAAGCTAGAGTCTCCAAATTTTATATGTAGACTCATATGTACCTTATAGAATTTCGGTTTTTGTTATAATTTACCCCCACCCCTAAGTCCTCCCCTTACCCGCATCTTTGTAAAAGGCCTATTTCAAATACTAGAGACTTGAGCTTCGGCAATGACACTTATAGTAATGATATAGTCATAATCTAAAAGTTTCATGCAGAACGTACATCGACAAGAAAAGTTATTAAACATTTAAAATCCCCTAGCAAGCCCACACTGCAGCCCATGCGTGTTTATGCGTGCGTGCCTGTGTGTATGTTTATATATGTCCGCGTGTGCGTGTGTGTGTTTCTTTTGTAAGCAGAAAGACGCGAAGAATTATATAAACATCAGTTCTTCGAAGGGTTCAGGGGATTTCCTAGTCGGGCAGTCTCGACTAGAGCTTTCTTACTTGTTTTACTTCATATTATTCCATTTTTATACCCTGAACCCATTGAAAATGGGAAATCAGGGTATAATGGTTTTGTGAAAAGTATGTAACAGGCAGAAGGAGGCGTGGCAGACCCCATAAAGTATATATATTCTTGATCAGGGTGACGAGCTGAGTTGATATAGCCCTGTCCGTCTGTCCGTCCGTCCGTCCGTCCGTCCGTCCGTCCGTCCGTCCGTCCGTCCGTATGAACGCCTAGATCTCAGAAGTTATAAGAGCTAGAACGCTGAAATTTTGTATGTAGACTCGTGTATACCATACGCAGTACAAGTTTATCAAATTTTTTCGATAACTCATTCGATATCTTTTTTATCGAGGATATTCGATAAATTTATATTGTTTTTTCAGTCTAATTTGAACACTTTTATACATAGAGACTTCAGATTTACTGTGTATACGCATTAGATGGATACACACATTTTGTCATTTACAGATTTTGGATACCACGCCCCCTTCGCCCCCAATTCGTAAAAAACGCGTATAAAGTACTAGAGACTTGTGCTTTAGAATGTACACACATTTACACGTTATGATTATATTCTGAAAGTTTCATTAAGATCATACGTCTACAAAAGAAATTATTCAACAAATAAATTCTCATAATATTGCCCACACTGCAGCGCAGCCCAAGCGCAGTCGCTGCTTACTGCGCAGTTAGCAGAGCGCGGTCTTATGCGTGTGGGTGTATGCATGAGTATGTATGTGTGCATAAAAGATGTGCAGAATGATTAGAATATAGGTTTGGAGGGTTCAGGGTATCTCCTAGTCGAGCAGTCTCGACTAGAGCCTTCTTACTTGTTATGTTTTCATTATCATTTTTTGTTCAGTAAAATTTAGTTCAAATACATTTATTATGTTTTTCTTATTTAGTTTCTTATAATACAAAAAAAAAATAAGTATTTTACTATCCACTTTTAGTCTTTATTCAAAATTCTTCATCATTTAACAGCCTGGGAGGGTCCCGACCTTGTCACAGTATGACAATTGTTTGGTTTATAATTTGAAGGTACTAAATAAACCTAGTTTCAAAATTTCATAATAAAATTCCAACGCAAAGAATTTTGGCCACCATTTCCATATAGCGCCGTCCACTGTGCATTGGACTGGAAGGGCATATCATTTACATTAATATTTTTCAAAATTGTAAGAATTGTATAAATTATATTAATTTAATTCATTTATTTTTTAATTTTAAATAAAATTAAGTTGGGTAAATTATGTTAATTTAATTAATTTATTTTTTAATTTAACAAAATTAAGGTGTGTAAATTATATTAATTTAATTAATTAATTTTTAAATTTTACTGCTTCAATTTTTACACTTACCATATCAGCCACCTCTTATATAATTCTTAGAAAATTATAGTTGACTGAAAAAATATCCAATAATCCGGCTATAATGAAAGTCGTTTAAGTTTGCTCATAAAAATTTGCCTGGGGACCAGAATTTTCGTTGCTATAACCGTAAAGACGCTATAAGCGAAGTCGTTTGAACCGGATTCTATTGTATTCATAAACGGATTCATAAACAGAACGAAATGATGGGTCGATCTATACATATTTGTCTGGCCACAGTACTCCGGTGATCCCCAAGTATACCAGATAAGATAAATGTTAAATGTGAATTCCAGTACACCATATGCTAGTTTTGCATTATATTTGCATTAAAAATTAAATAAAACAGGGTATAAAAACCCTGATTTCCCATTTTCAATAGGTTTAGGGTAAACTAATAATATTAAAAGACTGCAAACTATATCCTTAACAAATTCAAACATCTACATTTCAGTCAAATCAAGTTATTCAAGAGTCAACTTCCCATAGTAAACCCCTAACCAACCTAAACCAAGCAGTAAATAGAGTTTATATGTATTACTGGGTGAAATAACTTTTGAGCAGAGCTCACAGTATTCCCCAGTCGGGCATTTCCGAGTAGAGCACTCTTTCTTGTTATATTTCTCATTATGCTAGAGTTAGTAATTCTCAACTCAATATTAATTTCGCATTTATTTATTTCCTTTTGCAGTTTTCAGTGGAAACTCAACTAACTATTGCATTAAAATGGAAAATCTGTTTGCATACGCAGCCCCACTCCACCCACACTTTTGCCTTGTTCCTCCCCGCAAGAGATTTCCAAGTGATTTATGCATATTTCTGGCTTGCTTTCCTTGACTTTGTTGTCTTAACAGTTAATTTGTAAATTTCCCCGTAAATAGTGCAGTTCACTTTCCCTTAGACTACTTCAGATTTTCAGCTAAGTGATATATATCTACAAATTGCATTAGCAACAATTTAATTGCGCAAACTGTTTGCGCAATAAATAACAGCTGATTGCATAAACCAAGAAAATTCAGGGAACTCGAGAGTGTTGGGGCTTAAATGTAATGAATACAAAATCAATGTAAACAAATGAAGAACAAATTTAAGACTCTCAAGTCAATACATAAAGAATATAAATATTGTTTAACTGAGAGCAGCCTAAATACCATATATGTATATGGAGAGAGATATGTGCATATAGATTGGGAGCAGTTCAAGGCCAACTGTAATCAAGCAATCAATCAAAATGCAGTCCAGCCAAGGTTTGCCTTTAACCCTTTATGCAATAGCCACCGACTGGCCACAATCCTGCCTCCTGCGCCGCGAACAATGCATAATTACTGATAATGATTTGTGCATTGTTAACGTTGCGGTCTATTGTTCTGGTTTGGCTTGGGCGGACAGAGCTATGAAGGGCCCCGCCACGGAATGCGAATGAGCATGAGAATTGGGCCTGCCCAATGGATTGCCTCGTCAGCGAAGCTTAGTTATGAGATGCGACTCAATGGGTGCTCCACTCAGGCCATACAAGATGTTGTTGTCTTCTTGCTGTTGTCTTTTTTTTTTAGCTGCTTTCAGCAGGCGTCGACGATAAAATAATAAAAATTGATTTGAGCGATGGCGATAAAATTTTACAACAGAACGCGTCATGCGAAATTTATCATTATCCAACACGAGCGCATCCTCCTTTATAGGCTGCAAGCCCCCCACACCAGCGGCTGTGCCTTTTGCACAGATTACAAATCATAGTTAACGACTTCTTCGATTGGACGCACGACTCGGCCAGAGATTTCGTCAGGCGCAGGCCTAGAGATTAAAGTCACAGGCTGGCACGATGGGGCTGCAGCGATTTTCAATTAAACTCCTTCGACTTGTTGTTTTTCACACCTTGCAACAAGTTCCTCGGCCCCATGTGAGGCTAGCTAATTGAGCTGTGAGGTTCCAATTAGTAACTGGGCGTGGCTGAGTCTAGGAAAATTGCCTTTTCAGTTTGTAGTGCATTAAGGGACGTTTCTGTCATTTTATTTCGACACTTAATTCATTTGAAATGCGTTGGTAAGGTATTTCAAATCAAAAACAGATTCGGCCACACTCAACGGCTTAAAATTCATTCATATTCAGTTATTCAATATATGTATGTACTTTGACTCTTTTTCAAAATCAAGCAAATACGCAGTAGAAATCTATTGAGCCATACAACAATCAGCTAAAAATTGTAAATAAAAAACAAGTAAGAACGTTGCAGTCGGGCGTTACCGACTGCGGGATACTCATTCACATCCCATCAGCAATTTAGTAGCTAAGTTTAGCTCTAGTACTGCAGAAAATACAGTTTTTCTCGATTTGCCACGCCCCTTGTGGGTGTAAACATCTCATTTTTGGCCAGATCGTAGAACGAGCTAATAGTAACCTAACTGCAAAGTTTGGATGCTTACGCTCCAAAAATGTGAAAATTACAGGGTATTTTTCGATATGCCACGCCCCCAAAGAGGCGTAAAAATTATTTTTGGGGAATCGATAGAGGAGGTTACTAGTAACACAACTATCTAAATTTGAAGCTTCTAGCTCTTATACTTTAGGAGATATAAACTTTTGCGGTTTGCCACGCCCCCTTTGGGCGGAGATATATCCACCATAGCTTGTTGGACTTGGGTGGTCAACCCGCATATATATACCAAATTTCAGGTCTCTAGCATCAACAATGCCTAAAATATAGCAAAATCGGGAAAATCACTATATCTTCAGGTCCGATTTGCCACGCCCCTAGTGGGCGTAGACATATAAATTTTTGACCAGTCTTTATAAAATGATGACATTAGCTCACGTGCAAAATTTCAACGTTCTAGCTTTAAAACTCTAGGAGATACAGTTTTATCCGATTTGCCACGCCCCCAATGGGCGGAGATATATCCGCCATAGATTGTTGAACTTGGGTGGTCAACGCGGACCTACATACCAAACTTCAGCTTTCTAGCTCTTCAACTAACCTGATTTCTGGAATATCGGAAAATGCATTTTCCGATTTGCCACGCCCCTAGTGGGCGGATCGGGAAAATTTTAACACTTTATAAATGGGAGCTATACACGAGTATGTGTTCCAAATTTCAAGTCTCTAGCTTCAATAGCGCCGAAAAAAGTTGCGTTCATACGGACAGACGGACAGACGGACGGACAAGACGGACATTGCACAAAACCAATATACTCAATTCACTTTCGTGAATGAGTATAAAAATAAAAAATTACAATATATATGCTCAAAATATTTAGTTACTCTAATTCACAGTATTTTATTAATTAATTAATTATTAGCTCCAAATATATTTATTACTAAATTTATTTATTAATTTACGCTGATTTATTTTCAGTGCATTTGCTTTTTTGTTCAATTTAATTACACACAAAATGGCGTCATTTAAATAATTAGCCGAATTTTGAGCTGTACTCCTTTTTGGTATTTTTTAAACCATTTATGAAATTATTACAAATGCATTTGCTTACCTTTTCGCACACGAAAACTCAGCTATTGCAGTTAACAGATATATTTGCGCACTCCCTTTGCACTGCGCTTCGCACTTGGCGATTGCATTTCAGATGTGTGCGTATGTGTGTGTGTGTGTATTTCTAGGAATACATTGAACTAAATTGAACCAAACACTTTGCATATTTATTTCTGTAATTACTCTAGCTTTGATGTATTTTTGATTAAGAATGAAATTATCGAGTATTTTTCAACACGCAAAAGAACAAATCGAAAAGCAAAACACATACATGCATACATACATACATATATAATAAATATTATACACATATACGCACATATTAATGTATGAGTGCAGCCAACAGCCAAACGACATTTACGTAGATAAGGCATTATATTTACTGAAGCTGCTATTACAGCACACTCACAAATTAAATATATCTTGACATATTATAACTTTGACACTTAAAATGTATTTTAACTACAATTTTCAATTCAATTGAATTTGAGCTGAATTGTAGTTTACTGTGCCTCCATTTAGATGCTAGTTGGGTTTCGAACCAGCAAAGCAGGTCAAGCAGTGCACACTGACACTAGGCAAAAGCTGATTGCTACGAAACTTACACTGCGGCGCGCGCACATTTAAAGTAACACAAATTTGAATTCAATTAGAATTAAATTAAATAGAGATATACAATTTGTTGTTTTTAATACAGTGCGTTGTTGCTTTTATTTGTTTTTATATTTTAAATATAGTTTTAATATATGCAGCTATAATAGTTATTTAAAATTTGAATACTACGTTGTTTAATTTTAAGTTGTTTTCTTTGATTTTAAACTAAAAAACCGTTAGACTACGCTTTTGCTTTTGCTGTGTTTGCTCCGGTTTTTGATCTCCTCCCTCTTGCCACTCCACACTCCTTCATCCAATCACTTCTTCTTCCTCTGCCATTCCATTGTTTGTCTACGCTAATGTGCTAGATACGTATATATATATATTTATATATGTATATATTTATAGTTATTTATAGGGTATTTTGTCGTCTGGACAAAGTTAGTCATTAATTTACAATACAATCAATTATTAAATTAAACAATTTCCCGTGTTGCTGCTGCTAGAAAAATTGTTGCGTTGGTTAAATTTAAAAAAAAATCTATATAATACAATAAAAAGTCTTGGCATTAATGAATAATTGGTTTGTTAACAAAATAATTAAATTATTTTGCGCTGGTTTACAGTTTTGTCTCACACACATATACATAAATAAATTAAAGTACTTTTCATTTTTTTTTTTAATTTTTCTTTTTTTTGTACTCCAAACTGCACGAGAAACGCAAGCAAAACGCTAGCGACTTGGCCGCGTTTCTGCGAACGCCACAAATAAAAGTACTTTTCCTTTGCCTTCTCCTTCTTCTGCTTTGTACTCAAAACTGCACGAGAAACGCACGCGAAACGCTAGCGATTTGTGCGCGTTTGCAGACGCCGTAGGCCTTTCATAAGAAGCCCATGTCGAGGGCCGTGTAGAGAGCACGAATGTCGCTGTGGGAGGAGATGCGCCAGAAGGGGAAGTTCATGGCCTTGGCAGCGGACTCCTCCTCGGCGCCGTCCCCAATGACCACGTAGGTGCTCTTCCTGCCGAAGCGCGTCACGATGCGCTCGTAGCAGGTCTCCTGGCCTGGAAAAGTGAATTGGAGCGTGAGTCGAGGAGCTCTCTGGGATTAGATGTGTATGTATATCTTACCGATCTTGTGTGCACTGTAGATGTTCTCGATGTTGAATATGCTGCCCAGGTTGAAGAGCAGCACCTTGGCCAGCGCCGGCGCCAGCTGCGTGGAGGTGACGAGGACATTGATGCAGTTCTCCCGCTGGGTGATCATGCTGAGACACTTGAGGGCGAGCGTGGCCCAGTTATCGGTGGCCACCTCGATCTCCGAGCGGATCTGCAGCCAGGCCTCCCGTTTGCCCGGGCCCAGAAGAGTGCCCACACTGAAAGAGGAAGAGGAGGAGGAGAGAGCGGAATCAGCAGGAGTCTCTCGGAGGAGCTCTCGGTCGGCGGTTACTCACTTGCCCCTGTAGCTGTTGTAGATGTCCTTGATCTTGCGGTAGCGGAAGGCCAGCTTGCGCATCCAGTCGACGCCGCCGCGCACGCCCGTCGGCAGGCAGAGATTGGGCGGGGCGCCGGGCGGTGTGCCGGTGTGGAAGCCATCGGTGGCAAAGTTGTAGCTGCTCAAGTCCTGCCCGTTGTCGTCGGAGCTGACGTCGTCGATGTGCACCTGGTCGCACTCCTCGATCTCGTTGAAGAAGAAGTGCGTGTCCGCCATGTTGAACACCATCTCCTCCATGCGGAACGCAATGGTCATCAGCGTGCTGTGGTCTTTGGTGTAGCGGTTCGCGTAGCTGCCCGAGAGCAGCGTGTGGAAGATGATCAGCGTCTCGTCCAGATCCCAGATGAAGACGCGCTCCGGCGGCTTCGCTGCCTCGCTGTTGCCCGTGTCCGAGGCGGTGCTGCGCGTCGGACTCGGCTGCTGGTGGCGTCGCCCGCGCGCTCTACCCGTCTTGCCGGTGGGCGTGGACTTGGGTGCGGATGCGGAGCCGACGCTGCTGCCGCCGCTGGAGTTGAGCGTGGCGGCCACAGCAGCGGACGGTCCTCCGACCACGCCCACGCCCACACCCACACCGACGCCGACGCCCGCATTGGGCGACATTGAGATGGGCAGCGGGGAGTGCGGCGACTGGTTGGCCACGTGCACGGGCGTCGTCGAGTGCGTGTCGGTGGGACTCTCCGACAGATTGGACGAGGCGGTGGCCACATGGAAGCCGTGGCTGGCACTCGAGCTGGGCGAACTGACCGCATACGGCGAGTAGTTGGCCGGATTGTAGTAGTTGCCGTACTGCTCGTTGTAGTATCCGCCGTAGTCCTGCTGCCCGAAGTTGTTGTAGCCCGCATACGGATTGCTGTAGAGCTGCGCATTGTTGTTGGCCTGGCCCCCGTTGCCGGCGCTCGCATAGCTGGGCGTCAGGTAGGCCGCCGCTGCCGCCGCCGCCGCCGCGCTCGGCTCCATCTTGGCGCTGCGCGCAGCCGCCGCCGCCGTGCTGGCCGCCGCGTACGGCGTACCGTAGCCGGAGTAGAACGGCGGCGGCGTGTACTGCTGCATGCTGTTGTAGTAGTAGTAGTCGTGCTTGCTGTCGTAGACGGCGGCTGCGGCCGCTGCTGCCGCCGAGCTGTTGACGGCGGCCGCCGCTGCTGCGGCGCTGCTCTCGGCGCAGCCGTACAGGTTGGCAGCGGCAGCGGCGGCGGCGGCGGCAGCAGCGGCCGCCGACTGGCCGTTGTCCAGCGCGTGGAGCTGGTTGGGGCTGCGCGACTCGGACTTGACGGGCGCCGACTCGTGCGTCCAGTGGGACATGCCCACCACGCCCACCTCCTCGCCCGTGGGCTGCTGATATGTGGAGAAGCTGCTGCCGGCCGATTGGGCGAAGCTGGAGGCGAGGCTGCAGCTGCTCGGATTTGGATTTGGATTTGAATTTGGATTCGAATTTGAATTTGAATTTGATGTTGAATTTGGATTATTGTTGTTGTTGCTGTTGCTATTGTTGTTGTTGCTGTTGCTGTTGTTGTTGCTGCTGCTGCTGCTGTTGCTGGCGTAATGGCCGATTGTTGGCTGCAGCGGCTGGATTTGAGGCGGCAGAATGCCTAGGGGACTGCACTGACCCGCCACGCCCACGCCCACGCTAATGCCAACGCCCACGCTGGCGCCGGCACTGCTGGGCCCATTGCTGGTGGCCAACACGGCGTTTGAATGCGTTTGTTGTTGTTGTTGTTGTTGCTGCTGATGTTGTTGTTGTTGCTGTTGTTGATGATGATGTTGTTGCTGTTGTTGCTGTTGTTGTTGCTGGCTTTGGCAGAGACTGAAAGTCATAAAAGAAAAATACGAGAGTTAGTTAAAAAGTTCTCGAGGCAAACCATAAAAGATTGATGACAATGATTGATGTATTGATTGAAGTGAGGAGTGGAAACTGTAAAATCTAGCTGCTTGATTCTTTGTGGAAATTGCAGTTTATTGACATTTCAGTTTTTACAGTTTAACTAAACCAAGATTGATTGACTGATTGAGTGACTAATTCATAGCTCAAACTCTTACTGTTATGTTATATATTTATTACTCTAGATAACGTTTATTATAGTTGTTCTATTTAATATTTTATTTCACCCATATTAATCACGAAAAATTTGTTTGATTGACTGACTGAAGACTGTTGCATAACTCTAACTGTAAGAGCTGGAGAGTTAAATTTTCTTTATACCTTGTAAAGCTATAAAACTGTTCGAAAGCAAGGTAAGTCAATGATTGACTGATGCATATCAGTTATTGCTAGAAAGTTTTTTCTGTAAACTGGGCTAGCAGTGAAGTTTATGCAAACATAGAGTAAGCAAGTGAATGATTGAGTGACTGAAGAGTAATTTATAGGTCAATATATCAGAGATTGAGTGACTGAAGCCTAATTTACAGCTCAATATATCAGAGAAATATTAAGTTATTATGGATATATAATATATAAGAGATATATGTAATAAGTTATAGTGTAGCTTAATGTAGCATGATTCATAGATTTAATGATTGATGAATGAACCATCATGAATGAACAAAAAGCTGAGCTTTGCATATCAGTTAGCATTTCTAGGTAAAAGCTATGGAAAAGCTAAGCCGTTAGCACATTTTTACATGTCTTAACAGAATACTTATAAACAAAAATTAAAAATAAAATAATACTAATAATAATATTAATAAAATAATTATAATAATACAATATTAATATTTCATATCGATATATATTTTATATATAACAAATTAAATTTGTTTGATTATATTATGAAAATAAGAAATTAAAGAAAATTTATTTGTATTTTGATTATTATTTTTATAATAATCAAACAAATTTAATCATATACAGTAGAATCCGGTTATAACGACTCCGCTTAAAGCGTCCAACCGGTTATGTCGACGAAAATTCGATGTCTTGGTTGGTCCCCATACAAACTTATATGAAAGAGCCTCCGCTTAGTACGTCTCCGCTTTTAACGACAATCCGCTTATGCCGACGTTTTTTTCCATATTTTTGAGTCAGAGGGAGAGACGTCACATAAATGTTTCTAAGCCATGTTATTGAAATAAACTTATAAAAAATGTTTGTTTTGACTAAAAATTTAAATTGTTTTATGTTAAAAGCTACTACGAACATGGCACCCGTAAAAAAATGAAAAAAACCTATTTTTTGCTCCTTCTGGTTAAAGCGTCCGCCGGGTATAGCGACGTAAAATCGACGGTCCCTTGAATGTCGCTATAACCGGATTCTACTGTATATACATATATATATATATCGATGTATGTATATAAATAAATTTTAATTTTTTTTTTTTTTTCAATATTTTGAATTATCTTTTTCTAATTGAATAAGAGAAATAACTGTATTCTTTAGCATTTCTTAAGCATAATCTTTAGCATTATCATAAGCATAATCTTAAGATTTCTCTTATATAAACAAACAACAATTTCAAAGCACCTGACGCTGGCCTTTAGGCTAGCCTTAAATGTTCAACTCAAGTCTTTACTCTTGTTTTCTATTCGGTTGTCAAAAGAAGAAGAAGAAGAAGAAGCAGAGGCAGAAGGTTAGCCTGTTTCATTAATGCCTGCCTCTGCCTAATCCTTGAGCCAAGCACCGAGTGGAGCTCAGGCGAGAGAAGAACAGAGAGAGCCCGAAAGAGAGAAGGCGAAACATAAACGTTTTGCTCGTTAAGTAAACTCATAAAATAATTTCCAATAATCTTTAAACAGCCATAAAATTAACGGCACGTTGTCGTTGTTATTGTCGTCGTCTGCTTGGAAGCCCCCGACACGAAAAACCAAAACGAAAACCAAAAAAAAAAAAGTCAAGTGTGTCGCCTGCGCGCTCTTCAAAAAAAAAATCTTGTCAAGTGTTATAAATATTTTTCTACGCTAAACAGAAAAAAAAAAAAGGAAATCATTTAAAAGGCCTTCGCGTAGCCACTTGAGTGGCCCGTCATACAAATAATGCCCAATTCCAAATCCGATTCCCATTCCCATTCCCATTCCAGTTCCCATTCCCATTCCCTTTTCCAAACCCATTCCAATGGCAGCATGTGCGTGCAGCAAAAGTCCCGTTTAGGCGTTAGCATGTGTGCCACAAATGTTGGCTCTGCCTTTGCCTTTGCTTCCACTACGACTTCAGCTGCTTCTTCTTCCTCTTCCTCTTCTTCAACTGCAGCTCAGCAATTGCCAAACAAATTAAGTAGACTAATTCAGAGAGAGAGAGCGAGACAGAGAGATGCTACGAGACGAGCTCAATAAAAATAAAAACCAAACTCCAATTGAGATTCAAATCAAATAAATCAAATTGAAAGCAATGAAAAATCTAAAATCATTTAAATAATCTCACAATTTCTGTTTTGCTTCGGTAATTCAATCCTTCTGCCCCTGTGGCAATTAAATCAAATTGTTCGAACGCCTACACTAAGTAATAAGACTCTCTCTCTCTCTCTATGAATTTAACTATTCTCTGTGTGTGTTTTTTTATTAAATGTAATATTGTTTAATTTTTAGAGAAATTTGGGTTAGATATTTCTTAGTTTAAAGAATATATAGAAATTTATTTCTATTTTTGATTTAATCAATTAAAATACAATTTCGATTGGCAAATAATGGGAATATAGTTCTTAATTAAAGTACTTATTTAATTTAAATTCATGATTTCATATAAATGATTTGATAAAAAATTATATTATATATATCTGCTTCATTTGTGCAAAATTTGCTTTATTTAAGTTATTTGATAATTTAGTTATATATTATATATATTTACTTTACTTGAATAGTACAATAATTAAAAAATAAAAATAATATATTGTTTTAACTGTTTAATAATATTTCTTTAAATAAATACAATATTAATATTTATTAGGAAAAAATATTAAAAAAAAATAATAATAAAACCTAACTAAATATAAAAAACTAAATAAATAAAAATAATAAAAAATTAATAATTTACTAAGTACAATTAAAAAAATATATAAAAAATAAATATATAAATATAAAATAAATAAATATAATACATATAAATATAAATAAAATAAATATAAAATCAATGTAGCCTAACTATTTTCTGGTCCAGTATATGCTTAACCCTTTTTGAATATTCTTACTTATTCAATTATAATTATTATTATAATAATCATAAAAAATAAAGTTAGAAAAAGAAAATAAATTAATAATTAAATAAATATCAATACAGACTATTCTCTGCTAATCTACAATATTCCTAACCCTCTTCCAATATCTCGTAAAAATTTCTCATATTTTTAGATTTATTAAATATTGCTCTGCTCTTAAAAATCAGGCATTGTATTACATTGAACTTAATTTAATTGTAGAGCATTATACTTTTTCCTTATTTTCCCCTTTTGGATTTTTTTCTCATCATCATTTTTCATATTTTATGCGCCCCCATCAAATTTGTCCTAATTTGTCCCTATAATTTTTCCCGCTAGATAGGCAAAATGAAGTGCCCAATTTCCTCGAGAATTTGACACCAAAAAACATGCAGCATCCAAAAATAGGGGGCTCAAGATGAACGGTGGGGAGGCGGGGCGTCGCGTGCGCTGCAGCAGGCAATCCATAATATTTATACAAAAAAAAAATTATATGTATTTAAAGTCTTTTCTTTTTGTTGCTTGAGTAAAAGAGCAAATGGAAAATGGAAAATTGAAAATGTGGCTAAGCAGTTGCCACAACAAAAGGAGCTGCATTTAATAGGCCCTAAGCCGCCTTAAGCCCCTTAAGTAGTTGGGCATGGTTCGCTTGCCCGCGCCCCCTTTAGCTGCCAGCCAAGTGTTAAGTGCTCTGACACTCTCCCACTCTTATATACATATATACATATATATATTGCTCGATTCAGGCATGCGAGAAATTCCTTGAATTCTTAAACGGCGCATGAGGGCGATCCTGAAGATCTCTTGAGGGTCAGGCAGGCAAAATGCGAGGCAATTGAAATTTTTGTCGCATTTCGTGGACACTTGTTGAGCGAGCGGCAAGTGTGAAGAGAGCCAGATCTCAGCCCAAATGTGGCAGATAACTGTAACGAATTGTCTACGCTTGCAGCTGCAACAAGTGCCTCTAACATGTGCTAGCTAGCTGGACAAGCAGGCACTAAATGGATCTCAGATTCATGTTCGAACTATCTAACTGAATGGATATTGTTGCAATATTTTATATGACATATAATAAAGTTTGAATATAAATAATTTAAAATAAGATAGGAATAAATATACTTGGAACTAAAGATGGGAATATAATCCAGTTTAAATTCGAATAAATAAATCCCTATTATTTTTTAAAGATTTCATATAGAAAATAAATATACTAGATCCAAACGTTAAGAGTTAAGCACTTACTAAAAGCATCCATGTAGAATATTAAGACTAAGGGAAGTTTGAGATATTTAAATTAATTAATATATAATTAATATATAAAAATATTTAGATTACTTTGAAATGGTATAGAATGGAATCCAAGAAAAAGTTTAAAGAATACAAGACAAGTTTTTATATTCGTCATTCGATTATAAAAAATTATAATGAAAACTAAACCTAGACCTTGCCCCGTTATTAGAGCTTGGATATTATGCTCCGTATCTTTGGTCTCTCTGACATATCATATCCGCAAATATGGGGACATCAAATTGGCTTTAAAATAACATAGGGAGTTTTACCAAAAAAAAAAAAATAAATAAATAAATAAATTGCTAAGCACAGTTTGAATGCCATCAAATAATTATAGAGAGTGATACTCGCATACCTCTTATATCAGTTAACTATTATAGAGTTAAGTGAAACAAGAGGTATGCGAGTCCTTGAATTAATGAATCAATAACTCATCCACTCAAACTCCTCTCCGCCAAAATTATCTTAAAGAATTTTTAAAGTAGTTGAGCTTAAATAAAATCTCTCATTAAATGTCTATTATTAAGTTAACAGGTGAGATTGTAAGCAACTTTCACTGAATTTTCCACTTATATCTCAAACTTAGTTCTTTAGCTCTTTCAGCTCGTGCTACTCTATCAATCAATCAGTCAATCACTCAATCAATCAACAGTTCATATCTGGATTTAAGCTTACCGATTGCGTTCATGTGTATCCGTGTGCTCTGTTTTGGGACGTTTAACCTATAAAGAGACAGAGAGAGAGAGAGGGAGAAAGAGAGATGCGAATGAAATAAAATATATAAAAGATATACATATTTATGGGCGATAAGTGGCATAAGGACTATCCGCACTGCACTTTATATGATTGTCTTGTATTATACAAGAGCCCCGAGCGATTTCGTTGTTGTTTATAAACAATGCCGATCGCTCCAACACCTCGCTGCGCCGGTTCCGCTGAGCTGGGCACTTTTATTGCCCAAAGCTCACTTTTGCGACGCAATGCAAGCAGAGCAAGACAAAAAAAAAAAAAGAGTTTAGGAAAAAAATAAAGCAAACAAATATAATAATAAAAATAATAAAAACTAAACAGGGGAAAAAACAGCGCATTTTACATAATTTGCATTCAGCATTCGCTGCGCCAGCGAATTTAACGTGCGTGGGAATATTTTTGACCGGGTTTTCGATGGGCCGACAGCGCTCCCAATCTCGGCGCCATTGCCCAATCGCCCCATTGGGTGCCATGTGACGAATGGCCAACAAATTGCCGCAGAGGGTGCGCCCAGCAGGTGGCCCCCCTAAATGGCTCCAGCTCCAGCTAACGCTAGAAGCGGCAGAAGTCAAGCTAAGCCGACGAACGAAATGCCAGTTAATTGAGACAGGCCAAGAGATGATGACAGAGGAAATCGAATGGAAAAGGTGAATTCGCATATATAGAATTGAAGATAGATACAATGTGCTCCAAATTAATATAAGTAGCTGGACCCAAAAGGGTTAAAAGAGCTCATAGATTTCTAAAATATATCCAACGGATGATGAAAGTTGACAAGAAAAGTCGAAAAGAAATCAAATGAAAAAGTTACGCAGATAATTTTAAATGGGCATGCATTGAAAATTATAGATCAAATAGGGAAGTAAAGATTATAGAGGAATACCAGATAAAAATCATTAAGTAGAGCTTTCAGAGTTTTATATTGATTGATAAATGAAGGCAATGCCCATTGCCTAGCATAAGTTAGGAGTGAAGCCATTCGACGGGCAATAAATGCCAAGAGTCCTAATATCAAAGCGTTCAAGTCTGAAGTTGACAAAAGAAATTCAGGGAAAATATCCAAGGTAAAAGAGCTGCAGAAAAATACAGAGTTCTATGCAAAAGCTAAAGGTAGAGCAGAGGCTTTACAGGAAAAGTATTTATACCCATGAATTAAGAAAATACCAAACTCTCTAACCACTAAACGCTGAGTTCCTCGAAGGAAAGAAGAGGATTATTGGAAAATTTCACAAAGGCACATAGAACGGTAGACTGGGCCTTGATGGGATGACTATGAATGACGTAGAGTGGGATATATATGAGGAAATAAATTGGGATATATTGAGTATATATGAAGCCAAGAGATAATGGAAAGTAAGAGAAATACATATCTAGCTCATTCGAATCAAGAATATGTCCATATATGTATAAAAACTACAAGAAATCCAATTTTTAATGGAGTTAGGCGAAAATGCTTAGGAACTCCATGGCTCTAATTGAAAGAGTATCAATTCGTACTTTGGCAATGGATATCTACTAACAAAAAATTATTTAATGATTTCAAGAGTTAGTTTATGAAAACTACAACTAGAGATAAGAGTATAAAAAAAAAAAACATATCCTGATTTCCCATTGAAAATGGGTTCAGGGTATAAAAAGTAGAAGTAGAAATAAAACTAAAGAAAATTTATAGAAATTCAATCGAAGATTTTAAATGAAACGGAAGCAGGATGCGAACTTTGCTGGTTCTACAATAGTAAACTAGATCCAAAGAGTTCAATAGTTCATCATCATTGCAAAGCTAAAATACGAATAAAGCTGAAATAAATGCTGAGTGCCATGGATGCTGGAACAGAGGGAAGTTATGAAGTGAAACGGAAGCCGGATGAGGGCTTCACTAGCTCTCGCCTGTTGATGGCTTACCTACAGCAGGCAAAAGCTGCTGGAATTTTGACTTTGATGGGGCATTCGTGAGCCGCTTGAGAGATATTTCTTCTTGTTTCTTTTGCAGTTTTTTGGCGCGCAGCTTCCATTGGCCACACAAGAGCGCACGCACGCCGCTCGCCGTGTCCATCATATTTTGGAGGCTTACGCTTTGCATTTTGGCAAATTTATTCTCAACGGACTTTCAACGGTAGCGTTTAATGACGCGTTTGCGATGCGGCACAGCTGCATATTTCTTCAAGGGGGGCGGCTGAAGGTACTGAAGGTACGGGTATAGGTACCGGTAGGGGCTGGGCTTGCGTGCTGCACGATGCTGTTGTGTTTTGGCTTTGGTTTTAGTTTTTGGGAGCAGGCAGCAACTGAATCCGAGAGGCACGAATGCAAAACCGAATGCAACGCAACCTTTTACTAAACTAATTTATGGCACAAGCTGACAACGTAAACATTAACACAGAGACAAGGAGGCTGCCTGCTCATCACGAGACAGCCACAGAGCCAGAGAGCGAGAGAGAGAGAGGGCTATAGAGCGAGCGAGACAGTTAGAGAGGGAGGCAGTTACTATATAAAGACCTGTTTTGAGCATCTTTAACGAAATTCCTGTGATCGTAATCTTTTGTCTCTCTGCTGCTTTAGAAGAAGATTAAAACAGACAAACCACACACACACACACACACACAGACGACGAAGACGGCGACAAATTTTTTATTAACTTGCCCGCCTGCAACGCTCGCTCGGACCCGAGTTGTGGCTATGGCTCTTTGGCTCGGACCCTACTAAGCCCCTAACCGATAAACATCGAAATAAACAACAAAAATTTGTAGCTCCCTTGTGTTGTTGTCATTTGTATTTGGATTGTTGTTGTTATTGTTTCTGTTGTTGTTGTTGTTGATATACCCTGTATTGATTAAGAATGTGCGGCGAGAGGATGCCTAATCAAGTGAGTTACAAATGCGACAGGTGAATAACAGTTTATGCTAAATATATTATCAATTATATATATCTGATTTCAATAGAAATGCAAAGCTAATCGATACATATCGAAATATGCATAATATATGACTTTTTATTATGGATAGCATATTTAGTCGACATATATTTGTTAGGCATTTTATTAAATTTAGAATACATCTATTATTCATAATTTTGGATAATGTGACAATCGAGCGTATATTTTAGACTGTTAGTTATCAATTAATAGTATCGATTAACCAATAGAAAATTTATACAGGAAAATATATAAATAGGAATGATCATTTGTTATTGATAATGTCGATAACATGTTATCATCATCGATAAATATCGATTTACATATTTAGCATAGCATGAATTCTTTTTAATTTCATTGAGATTTTTGAGAAGTATATACATATTTGAGATTGTTTTTTATTTTTATTGTTTTTTATTTGTATTGTTCTTTATTTATTTTTTTTTTTATTTTATTTTATTTTTTTTTTTTTTGTTTATTTCTTAGAAGTATATATTTAAGATTGTTTTTTTTTTTTTAATTTATGAGAGGTATAGATTTTAGATTTTTTTTAGATTTATTAGAAAAATATATTGTTTTTTTTTTTTTATTTATTTATTGTTTTTTATTTTATTTAGATTTATTAGAAGCATATATTTTAGATTGTTGCTTTTTTTTTAAATTGGATTTAAATTTATGAGAAGTATAAATTTTAGATTATTATTATTATTATATTATTATTTTTTTATTCTATTTAAATTTATTATTTATTTTATATAGATTTTATATTTGATATTGTTTTTTTTTTTAATTTATTTATTGTTTTTTATTTTATTTATATATTTTAGAAGCATATATTTTAGATTGTTGTTTTTTTTTTATTTTATTTAAATTTATGAGAAGTATAGATTTTAGATTATTATTATTATTTTTTTTTTTTTAATTTTATTTAGATTAATTATTTTATTGTATATAGATTTTATATTTTATAGAAGCATAATGATGATATTATAAGAGTTCACATAACTTTTCTAAAATTTACTTTAATGAGACAGCAAATGCAAATAGATTTTCTCAATGACCTCAAGCAAAAACTCAACAGTTTCTTTTTCAACTGTACAGGGTATGGGCTAGTCGTTCACACTGTGGGCCCAACAGCAACTCTTACTTGTTTTTATTGCTGTTGTTGTGTACGCTGCGTTGTCTGTGGGGCCACGACCTATGCGCCTTAACACTTTGGCACGTTAATTACGTGGGACAATCGACAATCGCCAAGTGTCAATCGCTGCGGCCATAATCAATATTTTGACTGCTTGCTCAGTGGTTGAGTGGCTGAGTGGCTCACTGGCTGAGTGGCTCAGATGGATCTGAGGGGATTCTTTCATTCTTTCCTTCTTTCTCTCTGGCTTTCTTGCTGGTGGCACATAAATTACATGCAGCGCATTGTCGCAGTTGAATTATGGCGTGTTAATTTTTACGATTACGGCTTAAACTTAATTAAAATGTGATTAATGTCGCCAAACACGTTTTGGCCTTTTGCTTCATCATTTTTGTGTTTGGTTTTGCTTTTGTTCGCCTTTTGTGCATGGGCCCAGCTCCTTAAATTGTCGTAAACCCACTAAGAGAAAAGGCACCAGCTCCAGCATCAACTGCTCGATTGGTCAACTGTTCAGCTGCTCAGCTCCAACTCTCAGTGCCGTAATTTATGCTCTATTAATATTTCGTCTTAAAGCCCGTTTGCCCCACTCATTGGCCCCAGCGGTTCGTGACGCTGCGACTGAAATTCCTGGGGCCGAATGTCTCGCCTGGCTATTGCCTCGACTTTGTTTTAGCCAAGTGCGCAGAGTCAGCCATAAAAAAAAAAACCTTGTCGACTTTTGTGGCTAGTCTGTGGCTCTATTAAATCGGGCCAACAAGTCGAGCGGACTTGGACAGCTGCATCCGAAACTGTTGCCTAGACAAGGAAAAGCTGAAGCCCTACATAATCTCCCTTGAAAATTATTCATATTATTCGAATTAATTGATTTAATTAAAGGAATAATCGTAGGAGTCAAATGAAAGAAGGTTCAAATTGCCAAAGATAGAGAATCGTACATATAAGGCATGGAATATTTATATAAATTATAGAGCTGATATTATATGAATCACCGAATATTAATAGAACTCTTTGTCTGATGATTTGATTATTTAACTGGAAGAATAGTTTGAATCTAGAATTTTGCTGATGTTTAAAGATCATTTCTCTATTCGAATTAAGTATAGCTACGAACCACAAATTAGGTAAAGGTAAGGGTAATCTTGAAACCTATTGGTATGACGAGTATATTGGACAAAATCTTTATAATATATTAGAAGGCATTTTACATTTGTCCAATCAACCAAATATTCTTACATTAAGTATAGAAATCGAAAATCTTCTTATGGAATCGCCTGACGGTATTAAAAATTCAGAATTCTTAAGATTTAAACCCAAAGACTCGTAGTATAAATAAATATTAAAGATTTTCTTCTTGGTATTAAAATTTATGTGAAACTAGTAATGGACTTATAATGGAAATACTCTTCAAATAATATACATTATGAAGAAAAAAATATCCTTAGAAGTCCCACTTCAATTGTAGCTATATAGGCAAGTGATACTATGACTCTACTTGTTATGAAAGACACAATCACAGGTGACTAGAATGCTCCATTACCAAGACACTATCTATTTATTAATACAACATTTATAATAATTATATTATTCTTATTCCAAATGCTTAATGAAATCCACTTTCCAATCTTTATACTTAACACTTGTATACTGGAATAAGTTTAAATTCATATAAGACATACTCTGGATTAGTCGAAAGTTGTTCAAACACATTTCCAGTTCACTCAGTGCTTATTTTTCGCTTCTAAGCAATATCTCCTGACATCTCGGACTTCCTACCTTACTCTACCTCTGAAACCTTTAAAATTTTAGTTTAATATTTTAGTGTATTGCTGATCAAATCCTTTTACAATCAATCAATAATTATTTTCGTCTTTTTCCACTTTAATATTTGTTAAATATTAAATATGTTTATAGTTGGGAATAATCCTTGGCACAAATCAGATCATCTTCCTGTAGGTTCGCCCACAAACAGAACAAAACTAAAACTTTATGTGGACTTTGTCACACTGTCTCCAAATATGGAGAAGCCCCACAGATAAACCACAACGACAACAATAAAGTTAACCGACGGAAAAGCCGCAGACTCGACGTAAAAGTTGCAAGATTTTCAAAGAGCTTAGAGTTTGGGTTGAAGAAACTAACCGTAAACCGCAGCACTTTTGAAGCTTCTCGAGTGTTGTCGCATGATTTGGCTTAGGCTATAATTATTGTTTGTTGTTTGCTTAATGCTTATTACCTTTGGCTCAATCATTTTATCAATTAATCCGCAACGGGGCGCTGCATAGTTGTATGGCATTAGGGTGACCATTTTGCGAGGATTTCTTCACAGCTATTTGGCAAGTGCTGAACTTTTATTGCTTGTTTTATGAAGTCTGTTTTGAAATTGAATGCGTTGTCATTTGATAAGCGTACTATGTTACGCACATTAGCACTCGCACACATGCACACACACACACACAGACGCGCGTATTATATGGAAGATAAATATTCTTTCTTTTCTTTTCTTTTGTGTTTTGCTTCCGCTCAGCGTGCTCTGTTGCGTACGCCTTGAGTGGCTCGAGTGGACTGAACTAAGCAGCGGCTCGCCGACTGTTCGAGTGAACTTCACGAGTTCGGTTATTTTTCGACTCTGAGTGAAAATCTCGGCAATGGGCGAGCGAGCGAGAGGGAGAGAGCGCACACGACGCTCGAAACGAGTTCCTTTTGAGCGTGTGCAGAAGAGCGGCGCGGCATGCGACACGACCAGCGTGCCATCTCGCTCGCACGCTTTGCAATGGTGCGCGCACCTTTGGGCCCCGCCCAGCCAACCAGACGGGGTGGTTCGTGCCCATCTATCTATTTGATTTCTATTCAAAAGCATTGCTACCCAAAAACAAAACCAAAACCAAAAGAGAGAAGAATGAGAGTGCCAAACAAATGCTTATGTCAATCAAATATTTTTTTGGGCAGTGAAAATGAAAAAAAAAAAAAAAAAAAACTAATTAATGCGCATTAATTAATCAAATAATTTTAAATTAATTCACCCGAGCCTGTCCAGTTACACGGATCTACCTATAAGCCATGTCCAGATCCACGTTTATTTGAATACACATGTTATTTAGTTCATAAACAAGCTGATTAGCGTAATTGGATCAAACTGTATACATCTACATATCTATATCTATCGAGCATAGTATGTAAATTATATTGTTTATTGAATAAATCAGTTCAAGTATTATGATGCGGGTGCTTAAGTATTCCACTTTAAGTCTGGGCCATTAAAAATGCTCAAAGTTTGCTAATTTTTATAGCAATCAAGCACGTGATTCCAAATGATTTATGCCGAATAAAGCTCGTAAATTTAGAGAGTTGACAACAATAAAAATATTCAAACTGAGGAAAAGTTAAAGATTTATAAATGGCGGAAAATAGGTCTGTATGTTCTCAAATTTGATTTGTTTAAATAAGATTACAAGCTTAAAATAATTTGAATAATACTTTAAGAAACTTTTTAAATATATTTTAATGTTTAAAGCTTTTGGAAATACACATATTTTAGCTCTTTGAATTATATTTTGGAAGACAACAGTTTAGAATAAAGTAAATAATATTTAAAGAAATTTTTAAAATACAGTTTTTTAGTTTTCTTTAAACTTTTGTAGCTCTTCGAATTATATTTTGCTCGAATGCAAAATTATTTAGCCTGCTCTTTGACTTATTATATTATTTTATTTTATTCATAATTTATTTTTCAGTAAGTAATTATTAATTTTATGTTATATATTTACAATTTAAGACTTTTCTATTTTGCTATAAAACTTTTATAAACTTTATTGATAGTATATGTATATTCACTTGAAATAAATTAAATCAACTTCAGAAGAACTAAATAGTTATAGGTTTTAATCATCAGATGAGTTATAAAAAAAATAATAATAATAATAAAAAAAAAATGTTGCTTACTATTAATTAATAAAATATTTTAAATAATAATAAAAAATAATATTATAAATATTAAAATATTAAAAATAATAAATAAAAAGAATAAAGTATTTCACTAACAAATACAAAAATATTCTTAAGTAAAATAAATCAGCATTAATAGCTTCTAACAAATTCAATTAAAATATCTAATGTGGACTGAAGTAACTCC